>CM054180.1:42425000-43140000 GCA_028829895.1 Sinotaia quadrata
ATAAGCGACTCGTGATTTTAATGTGATGTAAAAATGAAAATGAGTACTGGACACTGATTTTTATGGTTCTGTAAATATATCGTGGAAGACTTGCGCCCTGTGTACAGTGTTTTGTTTCACTTGTATGCCTGTTGCTAGTGGCAAATTAGGTCAGCGATCGCCATCTTGCTTGTTTAGACTATACGGGAAATTCGTGTTATATGTACTGTTCTGTGTTTAGGCACATGCTTTTATTGTTGTATATACTGTTTTAGGTAGTTATTAAGTTAAGTTTATGTTTGTATATTTAGACAGGAAATAGTTCATAGTTTGTATTTATATATTTGTGTGTGATAGTTTATTTTATTTTTTTTTGTGTGTATATTTTAAAATGTATTTGTGTGAGCATGGTGGACACATATATGATTATTTATTTTATTTCGTCCTTTATATTTCAAATTATACTTTAGGAAAGCGTTGTATTTAAAGAGTAATTATACGTTAGGAAAGCGTTGTATTTAAAGAGTAATTAATGTAGCTTCTTTAGATAGTACAATCAGGACAGAAATCTAAGTAGTTTAGAAGTAAATTATATATAATCGGAAAGTAAGAAAGCAGGAAAGACACTTAAATGCCTTTTTGTAACTAGCAAGGTCTATTTCCTTGGCAGTCAGCGCTCAGAGTATATTGTTTGGCCAGAGCGTGTGTGAGTGGGTCAATTTCGTCGTTGGTGGTATGCATGCAGAGGAACAAAATACTGTGTAGATTATTGTAGCACGAAAGAAGAGAGAAAGAGTTTGGCATGCGATGCAGCTGTGTTCCCATGAATAAAGCCACATCCAAAATAACAACTTTCTAATCAGACCGGACTCCACTTTTTTAATTCTAACATACAGAATTAGTATTTATGAACTCTGATATATGTTTCTCAAATTACTTAATTAAACGAGTATTCCTCCTAAAGATTTACATTTAATACATTTACTGCATATTTTCCTGTTTACAGAGCATTCGCCTCCCCAAAATACTTGCTGTTTTATTAGGAACTAAAGTATGACGTCATTCTCAACATAACATGTTTTGCAGGGCTCCTTCGGCAATGACTGTATCTTGCACTGTTTCTGTTGGTTGTGTGCGCTTACCCAGGAAGAGCGGGTAAAGAAACTAATACATTAATATCAATTTATATAATATATCAGCATATATCTCTCTCTCTCTCTCTCTCTCTAAATATACAAATAAAATCTCTGTAGAGAGAGAGATATTACTAGATAAATAGATAATGTATGTAGTTAGTTTTACTAGTGTAATATACAAGTGACGAGGGAGGTCATATCCATCATTAACTTTGACAACGTCACAAAATGTACGACCAATGAAATTAGAGTTTTCTCTTTATATGCTATTCTTAATATATAAATGCAACAATACTGTGGATGTGGTATCCATTTTTCAAGTTTTTGCATAAAATATAAGCGCTCACTGATAAACAGTACGATAACTATTGCGTTTTGAAAAGAACATTGACCTCTATTTCATGAAAATAATTGCATGTATTGGTAATTTAAGTTATCCCGCTCGTTCACTGTGTCTCGCCCACCAGTAATCACTGGTTTTAAACCCATTAATAGCAGTTATACACTTCAGGGTCATGTACCCGATTACAGATTAGGGAACAAATCTACTGTGGATTTTGGGGCGTGAAGGAGATGTGATATGAAAAACCAAAGTTATAATTTTCATTGTGCCCTGGGTTACAATTAGCCTGACTACGTTCTTGGTTACAATTAGCCTGATTAGGTTCTGAGAATTAGCCTGACTAGGTTCTGGGTTACAATTAGCCTGATTAGGTTCTGAGAATTAGCCTGACTAGGTTCTGGGTTACAATTAGCCTGACTACGTTCAGGGTTACAATTAGCCTGACTGCGTTCTGAGTTACAATTACCCTAACTAGGTTCTGGGTTACCATTAGCTTGACTACGTCCTGGGTTACCATTAGCCTGACTACGTTCTGGGTTACCATTAGCCTGACTAGGTTCTGGGTTACAATTAGCCTGACTACGTTCTGGGTTACCATTAGCCTGACTACGTTCTGGGTTACCATTAGCCTGACTACGTTCTGGGTTACCATTAGCCTGACTACGTTCTGGGTTACCATTAGCTTGACTACGTTCTAGGGTATGCTATTAGTGTCATCACCCTTTTAATAACTTCTCTATGCTAAAACTTCACTCGCTTTATCACATGCAGGAAGTAGAAAGTTTTAAGTAATTAACAATTTAAATAACATCAATCAGGATTCAACAGTTCATTTATTCGTAACAAATCAATTAACATATACACTCTGGTTCTAATATGTAGATAATAAATTGTTAATTTCATATATTGCTTTTTAAATCAAATCGTTTCTTTACTATATTCATACACAGATAAAAATACAAAGACAAAATAAAAGGATGTAAAGATGCACAAACAGATTTCAGTAACCCTCAGTACCACGTAGTAACACTCAGTCAGTTTCACCTGGCTGTAAATAGAAATGGTCGGCCTAATATTCCTCTAATGTGCCAGATTATATATCAGTCAGGGCACTCTAAGCTTAAATTTTAATAATAAATAAGAAAGATTTAGAAAATGGAACGATTGCAAGAAAACAAACAACAAAAAATCTCCTAATACTTTCGAGTGCGGAGTTATCTTCTCCTGAATTCTGCACGTGAGGCGCCAACTCGTTCATTTCATGCAGACAAGAGGAAGAAGGGGCTCATCTTCGTCCACGTGGACTGGTACATTTCTAAGAAAAAAAGGACCGAACGGTCGTTCACTTCATCCATTCAAAGGAAACTATATTAAACATTATGCATATATATGTTAACAATTGCATATACTCCTGAAAAGAGTTAGACTGTTAAAACTGCATCTAGTCCTGAAAAGAGCTAGAAACGGCATATATTGCTGAAAAGAGCTAGACAGTTAAAACTGCATCTAGTGCTGAAAAGAGCTAGACTTTTAAAACTGCATCTAATCCTGGAAAGAGTTAGACTGTTAACTACTGCATCTAATCCTGGAAAGAGCTAAACTGTTAACTACTGCATCTAATCGAGGTAAGAGCTAGAAACTGCATATATTGCTGAAAAGAGCTAGACTGTTAACAACTGAATATAGTCTTGAAAAGAGCTAGACTGTAAACAATTGCATTTAGTCCTGAAAGAGCTAGACTAAACAGTTGCATCTAATCCTGAAAAGAGCTAGACTGTAAACAATTGCATTTAGTCCTGAAAGAGCTAGACCGTAAACAGTTGCATCTAATCCTGAAAAGAGCTAGACTAAACAGTTGCATCTAATCCTGAAAAGAGCTAGACTGTTAACAATTGCATATAGTCCTAAAAAGAGCTAGACTGTAAACAATTGCATCTAATCCTGAAAAGAGCTAGACTGTTAACAACTACAAGACATAAATTATATGAAAAAATTAACCTCTGCAATTAGCCATGAAAAAGAGATAGAATGGTGACCACTGCAAATTAATAAATTATGTAAAAGCTAGCCATTGCATTTAACCCCGAAAAGAGCTAGACTGTCGACCACTCGAATTCAGTAATCTGTATTAAAACCACTTGCTGTAAGTAGCATGAAAAGAGCTAGACTGTCGACCACTCGAATTCAGTAATCTGTATTAAAACCACTTGCTGTAAGTAGCATGAAAAGACCTAGACTGTCAAACACTCGAATTCAGTAACCAGAATTAAAACCACTTGCTGTAAGTAGTCTGAAAAGAGCTGGATAGATGACATTGCAACTCTAATAATTGTATTTATCAAAACTGAACCAACAAAATGTATTATAGCCACGAGCAATCGTCGGTTACAGTTCATAATATTTATATTCACTAAACACTACCTATTGTAATTCTGAACAAGTGTTGATTTGAATTTCGTATGACAAAACAACGTATAACATAAACAGGGAAAACAACGAAACCAGATAATCCTAAAGCCCTTAACTCAATCTTGCAGCATTAGAAAGAGACAACCAACACTAAATCTCTATTTTAAACATTCTTGCAACATTAGAAAGATACAACACTAAATCTCTATTTTAAACATTGTTGCAACATGAGAAAAAGACAACACTAAATCTATATTTTAAACATTGTTGCAACATGAGAAAGAGACAGACAACACTAAATCTCTATTTTAAACATTGTTGCAACATGAGAAAAAGACAACACTAAATCTATATTTTAAACATTGTTGCAATATGAGAAAGATACAACACTAAATCTCTATTTTTAAACAATTCAGGAATCACATAACACATGAGCTGAAATAAAAATGGACTTATGAAAACAATCAAAATTTCACTCATCCAGTCCTTGTTAGAGTTTGGTCACGTGTTTTTCCTCTACACACTTCTCTGGGGAACAGTCTATAGTTGCGCGGCATGTATATATTCCAAGTTTTCAGGGTGGCTAGGGAGTAATAGGCATCAGTTTTGAAGTTAGCCACTTTGCTAGACAACAACACTCATTATTCAAACCTCACGCCTTCTGTCACACAACTCCCCTGCCCGCCTCTTCCAGCCGCTACTTCTTCATTGACTCACTCATGACTTTCTTCCGGTTACATGTATGACGATCCAGTTCTATTTGTTTGTTTAATAATTTCCATAATCTATCGTGTCGTTCTTTGATTAGTAATTTGCATAATCGATAAGCCTACCGTTCTCTGATATCCTGTCACGCTTCAAATATCCGCTCCTGCAAACATCCTATGACTTTGACTCTACCTACACAACTATAATAAGGAACTTCAATGGAATAAGACAATAATTAAAATATAATAATAGATCAGAAAATAGATGGACTTGGTTATTATTGTTACATTGGCATTGTTTCCAGTTAACTAGAGCATATATTACTGAACTTAGTAGAGCTAAATTCATTAAAAGAAATAATTTTCATTTTACTCTTTTGTTTCAGGAAATTGCTCTGCATTACTGATGTTTTGTTTTTTTTTTTAAATCACAGGAATTCGAAAATCCCGGTGTCAATGCCATGGCTCGTGAGTAAGACTCCGCTCACGTTTGTCAGACCAGCAATCTTCTACTCCATCATCAACCGAACAAATTTTGTCCGTTAATATTTATTGTGGTTGCTGTATTGTTTTAAAAATGTATTACTTTATGTAGAGCATTTATGTATTACTTTATGTAGAGCATTTTTAATTGTAGTTTAAATCGTCCATTAATATTTCTAGAGACTGTAATTATTAATAAAAGTTTATTTTTTCGTAAGTTGCATAAGATATATATCAGAAATAAATTAAAATTATTTTATTCGGTCGAAGTGAAATAGAACTGAGACACAATCTTAATGTGGGTCTGAATATGGATATGAAATGAGACACAATCTTAATTTAGTTCAAAGTAAATATAAACTGAGACATAATTTTAATGTGGTTCAAAGTGAATACGAAATGAGACAATCTTAATGCTGGTTAGTGCAAATAAAATGAGATAAAGTCTTAATGAAAGTGGAAGCGAAGTGAATATGAAATGAGACATACATCAATTTCTATTTCATTACAGAAATAAAATAAAAAACAAACTTAAAATTATGATTGCATTTGTTTGTTTATTAGATTACATATTAACACATCCGAATTGAAAGGAATATTGGCATTTGTTAATTAGATTGTGTGAGCATATATATTTCGATTCAAGACAATGACGTTGGCTTTTTTTTATTGGATTGTTTACATCTACATATTTGAGTGAGCGATAATTAATCTAAGCATACTCAATCCATAACAATACTTAAAAATAATTAATATCAAATCACATGATAAGGATATTTTTTCTATGTCAAATGAAAATTACTTATTAAGGTCATTTCTGATATTTTCAAAGATAGTAGGCATTGTCTGTATATGTACCGATTTGACCCCTAACAGTTGTAGTAGACCATGCTTCTATACTGTTCCTTGCAGTTATAATAGGCCATGTCTGTATGTGTGCAAATTTGAGCCTTGACAGTTGTAGCAGGCCAAATATGTATGAGTACCGAATTGACCCCTGATAGGTGTAGTAGACCATGTCTGTATGTGTGCTGACTTGACCCCTTATATTTGTAGTAGGCTATATATGTATGTGTACCGATTTGACCCGACAATTGTAGTGGCCCTATCTGTATGTGTGCTGACTTGACCCCTTATATTTGTAATAGGCTATATATATATATATATATATATAAGTTCTTAAATAAAATTGATATTTCACTTTACGATACAGTATTAGCTGTTGAATGCCACAGGAATAGGTCAATGTGAATCTTGTGAATTAACAGTGTGGGGGGTTTTGTATTAAGTGTTTGTACGGAGATGCTACCTAAACCAGTTCAAATTTTGATGCCGACAGCTGATAACCTGATCAGTGAATGAACAACAGCTGAACTTTTCCCTTTTCTTGTTCCCGGATAGAAATAATAGTCCTTTACTTAACATTAGAACAAGATTTATTACACATATTTATAACAGACACTTATGAAAAAGATTTATTACACACATTTATAACAGACACTTATGAAAAAGATTTATTACACACATTTATAATAGTGACACGTTAGAACAAGATTTATTACACACATTTATAACAGTGACACGTTAGAACAAGATTTATTATACACATTTATAACCTTGACACGTGAGAACAAGATTTATTATACACATTTATAACAGACACTTATGAAAAGGATTTATTACACACATTCATAACAGACACTTAAGAAAAAGATTTATTACACACATTTATAATAGTTAAACTTAGGAACAAGATTTATTACACACATTTATAACAGTTATACTTTAGAACAAGATTTATTACAAACACTTATAAAAGTGGCATTTTAGAAAAGATTTATTAAACATATTTATTATAGTGACACTTTAGAACAAGATTTATTACAGACATTTATAACAATGACATTTTAAAACAAGATTTATTAAACACATCTATAACAGTGACATGTTAGAACAAGATTTATTACAGAGACACTTTAGAACAAGATTTATTACACACATTTATAACAGAGACACTTTAGAAAAAAGATTTATTACACACATTTATACAGCGACAATTTTTATAACTTTGCCATAACCGCTGAAGACTCGAAAACAAAGATTTAATGTGGAAAGATTTGGCCAGGCAGCTCAAACTTTAAATATTATCAAAGTGAATAAAATTAATAAAAATCCCAGTCTGCGGTCCAATCATTCATTGATCAATATTGCTGAGGTCCTTCCTACCCAGAACACGTGACTCAAATCTTATCATTTAGGTCGAATGGACTGTATCGTCAAAACTCAAGCACTTATCAAAGTAGGTTACACTTATCAAAGTAGGTGAAACAAGACCAGTATATAAGTCGCCAAATGAAACAAATTTATATCTTAAGCCATACAGAGGAGTTGTCACTATTCAGGAAGGGCGAAAGTGTTCGTTACTTACATGGTTACAATGTTTACAAAACAGTTATATGGTTACAGTGTATACTCAGCTTTTCATTCAGTCTTATTTTATTTCCTTGAATACAAGTATTAAGTGGGTATTTGCATGGGTGTGGGGTAATGGTGGTGTTAAATGCGAGTAGTACAAGAAAGCACTATTTAAATGTACATGCTGTATTTTTAATCTGAAATTATCCATGGTCCTGACAGGAGCTCGTCTGAGAAAGATGAAAACCCTGTCGCACTAGTCCTGGCTTGTTTCGGTTTTGAACTTATTTTGGGAATTGTTTCTGACTAATAAATCCTTGGGGCTATCTTAGTTGGTCACTTCCTTGTTGCTAGGAGCTGTCTTATTCCTTGTTTCTGGCTGGTTTAAGGGTTGTCAGTGAATATTCTGCTAGATCGTGTATCAGTCTTAGTCCTTGTCCTCGTTTGACTTTTGGGACTGTTTAGTCTGGGTCCTGGATTAATCCTTTGTCATGATTGGCTTGATCCTTGTCATGTGCAAAATCGTTTGATCCTGAAATTAGTTTGATTTTGGCTGGCATAATCCTGGCTGAATCTAGACATGGTCCTAATTGATAGTAGCCAGAATTACCTGGTTGTTATGCTAATGATAAATGCAAATATAAATGTTAGTGTCGTGTGCTATACTTACTCTTCTTTCACTCTGTATCTTACACACAAAGCAAACCACAAGCAGACATTAACTGGACGCACTACGGACAGGTCGCTAGACTCGATTGATACGGCACGTCCTCTGTAGCATTTATTGTAATTAGATTGATACGGCTCGCCCTCCGTAGCATTTATTGTAATTAGATAGGTGTATACAGCTGATAGATTGAACAACAATGTCTCAGGTGAGCTGATGACTTCAATAAGGAACACTCGAGAATACCGGGATCACAAGGCAATTGAATATTAGAAACAAAACAACGCATACAGTTGACACACTATACACACATTGAGCCTGTGTAAGAACTCCACAGTTAGCTTTGTACACTTAGCCTAAGAACTCCATGGTTAGTGACGCCTGTACTCTCATCCAAAGCGAAAGAAAAGTTTTACGACTCATTTTGCCTCTCAGTTTGAAACGAACATTCACAGGAAGCGTTCTTTTTACATCTGTTTAATCAGACGAGACAATTTCAAATTTCCTGTCAGATGTATTTTTCTAGCACCATCTTCGCTGCCCATTTATTCGTCATCAACTTTTGTCTCGGAATGACTTGTTAGTTTGGCACAGACATAATGTAATTTTTGGCACAGAGTAATGGAGATACTGTAATGTTTGACACAGAAATATTGAGATACTATAAATTTTGGCACAGATATACTGAGATACTGTAAGTTTTGGCACAAGGTGACAGAGATGTTGAAATGTTTGGCACAGAATGACAGGTTGCTGTAATATCTGGTAAAGAGTGGTTTTGAGCAATGCTAAAGACTGAGTTTAGTACATAGGCAAGTTGGTATATTAATATTAAATTTATTAATTACTTTTTATTAACCGAATAGTAGTAATATACCCATTAATTACAATCACAGTTTTCTTTCTACATGAATATAATGATACTTTTATCAAAAATATAAAATATTAATTATTGTGCATTTTCCACATTATATCTGAAACAGTAAACATCTATCATATAGTATGTCAACATTCATACTAGAAAATCTTTGTCTTACATACCCTACACTCCATAAATCTCTAAGTCTTACATACCCTACTCTCCGTAAATATTTAAGTCTTACATACTCTACTCTCCATAAATATTTAAGTCTTACATACTCTACTCTCCGTAAATCTTTAAGTCTTACATACTCTACTCTCCGTAAATCTTTAAGTCTTACATACTCTACTCTCCATAAATATTTAAGTCTTACATACTCTACTCTCCGTAAATCTTTAAGTCTTACATACTCTACTCTCCATAAATCTTTAAGTCTTACATACTCTACTCTCCGTAAATCTCTAAGTCTTACATACTCTACTCTCCATAAATCTCTAAGTCTCACATACTCTAATCTCCGTAAATCTCTAAGTCTTACATACTCTACTCTCCGTAAATCTCTAAGTCTTACATACTCTACTCTCCGTAAATCTCTAAGTCTTACATACTCTACTCTCCGTAAATCAGGTTCTGAGAAATTTATGATATGGAACATTGCTTCTTATGGAATCTAGTACAAATAAAGATTAGTCACATATACATGTATGTACTTCTTAAAGTACTTAAATTTGAAATATTTTTAATTCACTATACATCATAAATACTATTCCACCCTAAAATAATTTATCATATAAACATTTTATAAAAATACTGTTATTTTTATTGGTTGCTTTTAGTTTCATCTTTGCAATGAGACTTAAAAAAGAATGTTCTCTGTATAAGAGAAAATATGATCAACCTAAGTACAATGACCATTTAAAAGATAAATATTATGCATACTTCGATTACTATTATCAACTGGTTGTCAGATTCTTTATTATTGTTTAATTTCTGATTGACTTCTTTTCTTGTGCTTCCCAGTGATGCATGAGACAAAAGTGGTCACATTTTAAAGAAACCGAATAAAATTCCTTGAATGTTTGGAGACAGCTTAAATGACACCATCTTGATGTAATTTATCAACATTTTGAGCATCCATTCCCAGAATGCTTTGCAGTATTTCTTTGGTGTGCTGGCCTAATACTGGGGGTGCTGATGGTGTTATAGTTGGAGTACCACTGTATCTGACTGCTGGTCCTGTAAGACATAACAGGTAAAATGATTTGTTTACAAGTGTGAAATAACAGTTCTACATTTCTGACATTAAGACATGACAGATAAAATGATGTGTGAAACTAACAGCTCTGCATATCTGACATTAAGACACAACAGGTAAAATGATTTGTTTACAAAGTGTGAAATAACAGTTCTACATTTCTGACATTAAGACATGACAGATAAAATGATGTGTGAAAGTAACATCTCTACATATCTGACCTTAATAAATGACAGATAAAATGATGTGTGAAAGTAACACCTCTACATATCTGACCTTAAGACATGACAGGTAAAATCATGTATTTACAAGTGTGAAAGTAACAGCTCTACATATCTGATATAACATGTAAAAAGATATATTCATAAATGGATTTATTTTATTTAGAGGTAAGCATTAAGTACAGACATGGAAAATTACCTGGTGGTTTAAACACACTCACACATGCATTTTCTTTAATCTATATTTAGTGAAAATAAACAATCAATAGCAAACAGGAAAATACCTGGCAGCCTAATCATACCCACGGTAGGATGAGTGATTTCCTGGATCAGTTGTAGGTGATTCACCTGTCAGAGAGAAAACCAAATCATAAGTGTGACACAGTGCCACCCTAGTTATGAATTATGATTGTTAGTAATCCGTAATTGATTACAAGTGATGAGAATCTTAATTTATGTTATTAATAATTTTCCAGAAGATACCATTATCTCTCTCACTTGGCAGATATGTGGGCATTGTAAACCTTTCTCTCTTCCAAAGTATTAAAGACAAACATTTACTGTCACACAATATTTCTGTAGATAGAAAACTTTTTACCAAAGGAGAAGATAAAACTTGTTATTAATAATTCTCCAGAAAATACGTCTCTCTCACTTGGTGAATATGTGGGCATTGTAAACCTTTCTCTCTTCCACAGTATTAAAGACAAACATTTACTGAAGCACTGTGATTGGCAGTATACAATTATTGTGGCTGGAAATAAGAAGCATTGTGATTGGCAGCATGCAATTATTGTGGCTGGAAATGACACTGGAAATAAGAAGCATTGTGATTGGTAGTATGCACTCATTGTGGCTGGAAACAAGCATTGTGATTGGTAGTATGCAATTATTGTGGCTGGAAATAAGAAGCATAGTGATTGGTAGTATGCAATTATTGGGGCTGGAAATAAGAAGCATTGTGATTGGCAGTATACAATCATTGTGGCTGGAAACAAGCATTGTGATTGGTAGTATGCAATTATTGTGGATGGAAATCAGAAGCAATGTGATTGGCAGCATGCAATTATTGGGGCTGGATATAAGAAGCATAGTGATTGGCAATATACATTTATTGTGACTGGAAATAAGAAGCATTGTGACTGATAGTATGGTAAAGTAAATTTGCCTATCCCTATTTCTAATGTTGTGGGAGAGAGAAAACGTTTACACTGCCCACATATCCACCAAGTGAGAGAGATGAGTGGTGTCTGCTGGAAAATTATTAATAACATGATTAAGATTATCATCATTTTAATTAGTTATGATGATTAATTAATTAATAATAATCCTAATCACTAACTAGGTGGGTTGGCATTACAGATAGTAAAAGATCACTATGGCTGGAAGTAAAATAATATTTAGGCTAATATTAAAGATCACTAGGGCTGGTAGTAAAAAAAATATTTAGACTAATATTAAAGATCACTATGGCTGGTAGTAAAAAAAAATATTTAGGGCTAATATTAAAGATCACTTGGGTTGGTATTACAAATCTATTGTGACTTGTAATAAAAGACCATTGTGGCTAATAATACAAAACTATTGTGGCTAATACAAAAATGTAATACAAAATTATTGTGGCCAGTAGTAAAAGATCACTAAACTTATAGTATAAAACCATTGTGACTGGTGGTAAAAGACTACTGTATGAACAGTCACAAATAGAAAGCTGAGTTGCTAATTAGAATAGTAGAATTATGAAATAAATGCAATTAAAAGAGAATTTTGCAATAGTGAAATCAAGACTGAAGTGCTGAAGACAGAGAAGTACCTGTGCATCTGAGAAAACAGACTTCATGCTATTAATAGGCCCGTATGGAATGCCACTCCCTTCTAACTGGGCCAGCCATTCATCAGTAGTTTTCTCAGACATTCTGGAAAAGAAATGTCACTGAGTCCATATTTGGGCATAATATTTAAATCTGAATTGCTGCTGAGGGACATCAGTCAGTCAAATAATTTTATTAGAAAAATTCTGTACTAATGAGATATTGCTATCATGCATTAGTCACGGTTTATTTTTCTTTCACACACACACAAATATGTGCACTCAGACAGATGCATACACATGTACACATATACACACAACCTCACAAACAGAAGCATGTACACACAACACAGACACAAAACACAAATACAATTAAATAAAATAAGTTTGAAAGCAGTCTTAAATCACAGTGAAAAAATGTCAATATACATTATACTGAATTTCAATGGATATAGAACAAAAATCTACAAATGGTTAAATCATGATTCTATGAGCATGATAAAAACTAAAATCAGTGTTACAAAGCCAGTTAGAAAATCACTTCCCCTTGCAGTACCTTTTGATTCTCTTATCTCCCTTGGCACTGATAAGCAGCTGGAAGTTGAGAGTGACTTGGACAAAGCAATATTAAGAAAACTCTTACAATAATGGACATAAGGATGGAACAATGGAATGTATTAGATACTACTTAGTTTATACATGAATAATTTTTGATGCAATGCTTTTATAGTTACTCATAAATGTCATGAGGCTATTCAATATGGAAATATGTTCTTACATTAACTTCACATGAAGTTTATACTTTTCCAATCAATATATGAATAAAAGTTTATGTTAACAACTGCCAACATTTTGGTATAGTATTCATACATTAACATCAGTATGTGAATAAAATTAATTCTGCTGCCATCGCAACCTTTATCTTTCAGTATAGTACTCTTACCTTTTCATCAATGTTTGAAGGAGACTGACTCTGTTAGTAACCCTCAACTTATTGGTTAAATATCGGTCATCTTTTATCAATTCTTCCAAACCGAGACACTGGAGACATTCATTAAGATAATATAAAAAGTACACAGATATAACTTTACTCCTCTAAAAACCTAAAGACAAACACAAACAAAGTTGTGTCAACCAGCATATTTTGTTTAATCATTTGTCTTTTCAATATATTAACAAAATATGCTGGTTGACAGACAGACAGAAAGATGGATAATTGGGTGGAGAGATTGATTACGGATGAACTGACCAACCAACAGACAGACAGGTAGACAGATGTTCTGATGAATCACAAGTCTTATTTAGAACATGTTAATAATGAAGATCAAAAAAGTTTTAAAAATACATAAAGAGATATTTTAAAATAAATTTAAAGTTTGAAAATGTATTATTATGTACTGGGTTTATGGAGCTCTGATAAAACATTTGATCAAATCACACTTTTAATTAAACAGTTTTAATGTTATGTGACTATATTGAAAAATGAGCTTCTTCACCCAAGAGTTTAAATTATTTTTAATAGTATTTTCAATAATCAACATAATATAAACTTAAATGCAATATAGCTTGTTACAGCATAGTCAATTATGCTAATTTTTACATATTTTGCAACCCAAACATTATTTTCTAAATTTAATCATGAGGCAAAGGATCATCTTTTACTTATTCATTGTGTGTATCAAAGCAACAAATGATACAAAGGGGACACCATTCAAGAATTAATTTGTCTTTCCCTTTAGGGGTGTGGGTCCTTAGCTTCGACTTACATACAGTGCAACCAGTATATAAATCCTACAGTATACCTGTCTGATTATAAGATGAAAAAATTCCATTTTTCAATTTTCATTAAATTTAACAACCCGTTTTTAATTTTAATTAAATTTGACAAAACTAAGCATATAATAATCAAAATATACAGTACTGATAAGTGCTATGCATAAATTTGGAACTTTTAAAAAATGTTTAATTCAAAATACAAAATTAAATAAGGTAACTTCAAAACAATATTTTATAGATTTTAACTGCTAGTTATAGTGTCTCTCTTTAATGAAATGTAAAATGTAAAACATTCTACTGTAAAAGAATCAAATCTATTAACTACAATCTGTAAGTAGCAGAGCTTAGTAACTAAATTCACTACTAAATAAAGAACAAAAAACCCCACTTACTTTACACAATATTTCAAACTGACCATCATTTCCAGCACCAGCCACAAGGAATCCATCTTTTGTTCTGAATGCCTGCAGCAGTTATTTTGATAAATTATATTTTCTAACAACATGTTCAAAAGTTAAAAAGAAATAATTAAAAGAAACTAGCATAAAAGATGGTACTACCTAATAAAAAGCATAACATTTAAATAAATAACAATCTAATTTATAACAAAAAGCACTAATAGTGCATTGATAATCAAGACAACTACAACATCAACAATATTGCACTGATAATCAAGACAACTACAACATCAATAATATTGTACTGATTAAATAATCAAGACAACTACAAACATTAATAATATTGCACTGATAATCATGACAACTACAACATCAATAATAATGCACTGATAATTAAATCAACTATAATAGCAATAATATTACATTGATATTCAAAGCCACAAATCAACTGCAATAATATTATTTTGATATTCAGAACTACTACAAAGAACAATAATAATACTACATGTATGATATTTAAAAATCACTACACACAGCAATAATAATCATTCAGTATTTAAATCATTACAAAGAGCAATAATACAGTATGACTCAAAACCACTACGCACGATATTAAAGCAGTGATGCCCAGTCACTACTAACAGTACAATTGAAATTATATTAAAAATCTACTACAAACAGTGCTTTAAACCTAGACCACTACTAACAATAACATATTGGTAACTAAAGCCAGTTAAGTTGAAGTTAAGAAAAATCTCCAAAGACATTGCCACTATACTAAATATTGCCATTACTTTACTAAATACTGCCTTAGGCCATACATTGTGCATGAACTCCTGATAGTTTGATACTATAGATATACATTTAAGATAGAATATTTATCACATAGTGTTCCCTTCTTTTATTTACTTTTTTCACTTATTTTTTATTTACTTTTTAAATTTATTTAAAATCATCAAATTCAACTCTTCATGTGTCAACAGCATCAACCACTGGAGTCTGGGTTCTCTGAGCTAGTTATTAAATTTTACGTGTCTACCCTAGGATTAGATGGTTCTCTGAGCTAGTTATTAAATTTTACATGGCTACCCTATGATTAGATGGTTCTCTGAGCTAGTTATTAAATTTTACATGGCTACCCTATGATTAGATGGTTCTCTGAGCTAGTTATTAAATTTTACATGGCTACCCTATGATTAGATGGTTCTCTGAGCTAGTTATTAAATTTTACATGGCTACCCTATGATTAGATGGTTCTCTGAGCTAGTTATTAAATTTTACCTATCTACCCTAGGATTAGATGGTTCGTGAAGCATCATCTTTGTTGTACATCCTTACATCTGATTATTTCTGAGTTGTTGTCTGTGAAGTGGGGTTAACTTCAAGAAGCGGATAGGGGAATAATTAATCATTATTTCATTTTTCTTGTCTTTCTTCCCTCCTCATTCACACATAATTAACAATCCATCACACTAACTATGGTGACTAGTTCTGCACTGTTAGATGAGGACAATACCTTATAACTAACGAGCCTGGTGACCAACTGCTCTGTTAGTCAAGAATAATATCTCACAATATACTGTTAATTAAAGGTGACCAACTTTAGCATCAGTTGATGACAATACCTGATAACTAATGCCAACACTATCTGATAACACAGTATAAACTGATAACTACAGTGATATGAATTGTGCATTGCTGAGTCCAATACTTGATAACCGGTGACTAACTCTTCAAATGAGGCCAGTACCTGATTACTGTGATCATTAAAAATGTGCACTCTTGCTAGTACCTGATATGGGACGATGCTGGGATGAGATGTGCCTTGTCTCTGAGCTTCCATTCCAGCATTGAGATAGTTTGAAGCAATGTTGACAAGGGAAGCAACCTGCCCAGATTAAAATTGGTGATGATATTCAGCAAGAAAAGCAAAGAGCTGAATAAAAATAAATCATTAGCACTGAAGATTAAATGAAAGGCAAATAATCCATCTTCTTTCTATCAAACATGTATGTGACCAGCCAGTAGGTGCATTCTGAGGAGCCCAGGATTGTGGGTAAATTTTGCATTTTGTCTCCATCCCCCAAGAAATGTCACACTGACTCGTGAGCTATGATTTTATATCATACTTTTATAAAGAACAAGATATTTAAACTGAACTTATACCAACACAGATTTTAGTAAGTGGATGTGCAGACACATAAAATTATACCTGTGTGGCAAGAAGGTTGCAGTCGATATGCTGCCCACGCCCGGTTTTATTCCGGTGAAGCAAAGCAGCCATAATGGCCCCCTGAGCATAGAGGCCAGTGGACAAGTCAGTCATTGCCACGCCCACTTTACACGGCTCACCATCCTGCAGAGGAACAAGACGTAAACGTAATTTATTTGTATTTTAAAAATATTAACCAAACAACAGAGTCAAAATGTTTTATTGTTGGGTTCTTGTTTCTTGATTTTGTAAAGAATATGACTGAATATCAATGACTTTTTGTGTGACAATTTGATGATTTGTATGTGCTGTATTGATCTGGTAGTGGACAATAAACATTGCTAAAATGTGGAAAAGTGATCAAATGATGGAAATAATCATTTGAGTAAAAGATGTATTCATACAATGGGTCCAGTAATGTGCATAAGACCTCCAACACCAGAAGCAATGACATCATAACCAGGCCGACTTGCATAAGGTCCACTCTGACCATAGCCTGGAACACAGTATTTTAACTGTAGACACCTCAACTCATTCAAGAAATTGTTCCTGAGAAACATTTAAACTAATCTTAAGATAAATTTGATCTTATACACAGACATTAGGGGCCGCTTAAAGAGTCTATGGCAATGAAACAGTGAGTGTTATACACAGATACTAGGGGCACTTCAAGAGTCTGGAGCAATGAAATAGCATAAGCATTAAATGTAGACAGTTGGGGTCCCTTAAGAGTCTAATGCAATGAAATAGCATGAGCACTGAATGTAGAAACTTGGGGCCACTTAAAGAGTCTAGAGCAATGAAATAGCATGAGCACAGAATGTAGACACTTGTGGCCACTTAAGAGTCTAGAGCAATGAAATAGCATGAACATAGAATGTAGACACTTGTGGCCACTTAAGAGTCTAGAGCAATGAAATAGCATGAGCACTGAATGTAGACAATTGGGACCACTTAAGAGTCTAGACTCTAGAGCAATGAAATTACATGAGCATTAAATTTAAACACTAGGGTTCACTTAAAAAGTTTAGGGCAATTATACAGCAGAAGCATTAAATAAATATACTTGGGTTCCACTTAAAAAGTCTAGAATAATGATACGAGAAAGCAAACAGAGGGTATTTGAAAATAAAAGAAACTAGATAATATATAAGTCTATAAAATTCTTTTAGAAAATATATATCACCAAAGTACAATATGTAATTAAAATAAAATCTATTTCAGCAGTAAATTGTGATGAGCATTAAGAAACCATATGCCTCAACTCTGAACATTTAAATAAATCAACTGAATTATTCTCTTTCAACATGTTTAATTGCCTTAAACAAAGAATAACTTCAAATGAATCAGACACAAATCAAATGACCAGACTTTGTCAATTTAAATACCAGTATATGAAACTGATTATTCTTTTCTAGCAGTATTAATTGCTTTGTTTATGACCAGATTATGTGGATTTTAATAAGTCAGGTAAACTATTTTAATGTGGTCTTTTAAAGAAATCTGTTAATGTACTGCACTATTGTTTTAGCAAAAGTGTGTCTTTTCTTAAACATACCAAACAATTATACAAATAAAAAAATTAAATATAAAATTGAAAAGGGAAATAACTTTTTATTTTTCATTTGAGCCATTGTGTATTTTTAATTTAGAAATTGAAATATACATGATCACAATTTTTCACAGTGCTGTACCTGTGATGGAGCAATAGATGAGGCCTGGTGACTTGATGGACAGTTGTGAATAGCCAAGGCCCATCTTGTTCAGCTTTCCTGGCAAGTAATTCTCCACAAGCACGTCACTTACACTTGCTAACTTAACCAAGAGAAAAGAAATTAAGAGTGATCTCTTTATTCTGCCAATAAACGTAATGTGCTAAGTTAAAAATTGTTTCTGCAATTAAAATTCTCCATTACTTTAAAATTTTAAAAAATAATTATACTGCATGGATGGGGGTGTACTGGGCAGGATCTATTATGAATATTCTTAATGAAGAAATATAAGAGTTGTTAAATATATACACATTTTATTCAAAAGTCCCATAATTCATACTCTCTGTCTTGTAATATAGTGACTGTGCAAGTATAGTTCATACTAATTTCTACACTAATGACAAATATGGAGTGTATAATGTAAACTGTATTTAATGCAAAATATTTATGTACAATTTAGTCCATTCAGTGCTAGAATTGAATAATTAATGATTGTACTATTTTCACACCAGCATGTTGAAAATCCAGTATACTTTAAACTGCTCTAATTTCAGTATACTGAATATTAAATATACTCGATGCTACCCTAATGCCAATACGCTGAATGTAAAAAGTACTGACTACTGTTCTAATCAATGAAATATTTAATGTAAAAGTTACTCTCATACCTATGACCTATCTGGCTCCCACAATGCTAAGTCAAATCAACAGATTTATGTCTTTCATCTCACCACTCACACGAACATCCCAGTGCACAGATTTGAATGAAGATGCAACATCACTATATGTTTATGTCATTTCAGTCACATATCTACAAGTTTATGTCATTTCAGTCACACATCTACATGTTTATGTCATTTCAGTCACACATCTACATGTTTATGTCATTTCAGTCACACATCTACATAAGAATGTGACCTGACTTTATTGCTACATTCTAAGTCAGCAGTTTGTATTAAGTAATAAATTATATAAACTATAATATACTCTTACCTGCTGAACAATGGCTGCTCCTTTTGGGTTCTTCATATTAACTGTAACACTCTTTTAAAAAATTATAAAAACATCTGTTAAGACTGATGCTAAATAATAACTCAATCTGTAAAGTGTGTTTCAAGCAAACACAGACCTTACAAATGCACTGCTAAAATTCTTAATCTGAAATAAATTGTTATTCAGAAGGATAAAACACTGTAAATGCAAGCCAAAATACTATAAATGCACTTATTCAGGACAAAAAACCCTAAAGCCTTGGTCTACAATGTGATGTAGTATCTTGCCCAAACTTCCTGCAGATGAACATGAGATTTTTTAATTTTAACATTCTTGTATTTCATGTGACATTGATAATTTATTCTGCATTTCAATTCATTATCAGGGGATGGTGGCATTGCTAATGATATCAGCAGAGAACATGAGAGGGTAAGGAAACTGAAAATGAGATAAGAATAGATAACACTTAAGTAACTGTAAAATAGGTAACACTTAAGTAACTGTAAAATAGGTAAAACTTAAGTAACTGTAAAATAGATAAAATTTAAGTAACTGTAAAATAGATAAAACTTAAGTAACTGTAAAATAGATAACACTTTAAGTAACTGTAAAATAGGTAACACTTAAGTAACTGTAAATTGGTAAAACTTAAGTAACTGTAAAATAAATAACACTTAAGTAACTGTAAAATAGATAAAACTTAAGTAACTGTAAAATAGATAACACTTAAATAACTGTAAAATAGGTAACACTTAAGTATCTGTAAAATAGGTAAAACTTGAGTAACTGTAAAATAGATAAAACTTAAGTAACTGTAAAATAGATAGCACTTAAGTAACTGTAAAATAGATAACACTTAAGCAACTGTAAAAGAGATAACACTTAAGTAACTGTAAATAGATAAAACTTAAGTAACTGAAAAATAGATAACACTTTAAGTAACTGTAAAATAGGTAACACTTAAATAACTGTAAAATAGTAAAAACAAAAAATAAATTTATCACTTAGATTTCTTTTCTGATCATTCAGAGCAGCAATTTGCCTCTCATATTGCATGATATTTAATCAGCAATGGTAATTTGTCTCTTAGTACTACTGATATTTAATCAGCTGTGGTAATTTGTCTCTTAGTACTACTGATATTTAATCAGCTGTGGTAATAATACTACTGATAATTAGTCAACCACACTTGAAAGGTGGACAAATAGTTAGGGCAACCAGGCAGACCTTTTTATTCCTATTAACACAAAGAAAATATGCACTCTCCTTGCCACAGAATGGTGGACCCCAGGATCTTGTATCATCACCGACTCCTGAAATATATATCAAAACAATTATTCATAGCAGTAAACATCAAAACTTTGATTCTGAAAAGAATTTCTGAAATGTTTAGATTAAATCAAACCAAATCTCTTCCATATATTTGGTTTGATTTAATCTGAACATTTCAGAAATTATAATCCTGCAATAAGTCCTTTAATCACAATCCTTTCTTTCTACAGTATTTACAGAATGAATCCAACTCAAAAGTCTAAACTCACCTGGTCTTTCAATTTTGATGACCTCTGCCCCTAAATCTCCCAAAATCATGGTACAGTAAGGGCCTGCCAAAACCCTGTAAAAATGTTATTCATTCACAACACTTCATGTTTTATTTAAACAGGCAAATGCAAGTGAATTATTAAATAAACATATAAATAGAGGTATATTTAAAATATAAACAAATAAATACAATTTTAAAAAAACATAAACAGGTAAATACAAGTATTTTTCATACAAAAACAGGCATATATATGTATTTTTACATAAGCTGAGGCCATAAAAATAATTACATAAGATTAAAACATAACACAGCTTTTATGTAAATTCAAATAAGGCATATATTATTTCAAAATCATAATTAAATAAAAATCAACGGGTTTATGCACATATCAGCAAATATCTGTATTACTAGAAGTTATCAGTAGCAATATATAAGTAAAACAAATATCAATGGCTCTCATTAATTATGAAAGTTAAATTTGTCATGCAGATCAAGCAGTATTAAAAATTAATTCATTGAAATAACTCTGAAATAGATAGCAATAACATATATTAATATTAATAATATTGATTTTTGCTTGTCTCATCATTTACATATTTCAGCATCTATGCACAATGACATTTGTGTATGATGACATCTATGCATAGTAGCTGGTAATCAATTATGCATAATGACATCTATGCATGATGACATTTGTAGCTGGTAATCAATTATGCATAATGACATCTATGCATGATGACATTTGTAGCTGGTAATCAAGTCACCATTTCTACCATGCATGACATCATTTGAGGATGGAGACTAAAACTCCTATAAAACTATTTGACAAAGTTGGAGACTGCTGATGACAGTATTATCATCTCCATTCTATCTACACCTGACACGGCTGTAGCTAATAACTAAACTTGCTTTATCAGTACCACAACACTGTAAAAGTATGACATCAAAGAAGACTGTTGAATAAACTTCACTAAATTCCACTTGCTAGAGGTCACTAACTCTATATTATTCATGTTTGGCTTGATTTGGTTTATAACTGCATTATTCATGTTTGACTTAATGTGGTTAATGTAATGCCAAAAATTGCCAACACCCGATAAATAGAATTTATTTTATTTTATTCCATAAATAAATAAATTCACTGAAGCGAACCATGAAGCTGAGCAGCTTAACCCCATGCTTATACATGCACACTATCTGTCTGAACTACTATGTAAGAGGCCATGAGTAGTGATGGTCGGCAAATTATTAAATAAATAATCAGGCTGCTAATGAACTAACCCGACGTGTTTTAGCTGGTGCCACCCGGGAAGGCGGGAATTTTTGCTCCCTAAATTGGAAAGTCCATCAAAGGGGACCTAACTATGCAAAAACATACTTTAAAGAATTACTGACATAGCCTACATGATAGAAACTAAAGGCAAGAATTTTTGCAAACAAAAGGAGTTGATACAAATGCCCCAAAATAACTTAACTTAGCAGGAAACCTGAAACCTATTGTTCTGAATTGCATTGTTGAAATCAAACCCAAATGGTATGTATAGCCAGACTGGACTTTAGCATGTCACTTGATGAGAAATAAGTCCTGAACTTTGCTGGTGTTGTTTCGGTCAAGAGCAAAAAGGTATGTCTGGAAAGGTTAGAAATATATTTGTCAAACTAAACTCTTATTGTGAAAAGAATGCTGAAATATTTGTTTATTATTAATCTAATTATAAATTTTATCTAATTCATGTTATATTTTCTTCTTAAAGTGAAACATGTTGAAATTTAAATATATTTTTCTCATATGTAACCCTCTTGAATTAAGGAGACAATTAATGGTATATTTATTTATTTTTCGTTGGACTGGTGGAGTCAGAAAATGTATAACTGAAAAAATAAGATGTATAATTAAAAGTATGAGAAAGATAGAAGCAGGACAGAATTAAACACATTATTAGTAGAGAGCTGACAAATGTGTCAATTATTCTTTCAGTGCTACAAACCAGTTCTTTGTTCCAAGTGCTAAGTATCAAGTACGGAACTTTTCCTCAGAGTCAGCCCTGTATCAAGACTAGATTCCCAGTCTCATGATTAAAGTGTGGAATCCAAAGTCTGGAGCCTGACAGTGGAAGTCTAGAGCCTGTGCCTGACGGTTGATGTCTGCAGTTCTAAGAAACTCCTGAGTCCCGATGACAAAAGAAGAAGGAAGCAGAAAACTGTGTTGTCTTGTATGCTATTCTTCTGTGTTTCCTTGTGTAGAACAGTCGTGTTGAACAGTGAGAGCCACTTCTGGACTTAACACATATGTGTTGAATGGAACTATTCATTCAGTGTGTGAGGATTTGAACTGAGGCTGCATTTCACCATATATTCTGACTGGCACCAGATCAGAGCATCACGATTGAACTCGCTACGATTCCCCTGACCATATCAGTGACTGTAACTGCACTGACGTACACATGAATAATCAAGTGATTTTGTGTTCTGCTCTCAGTATCATTGTCTGTATTGTCTTTCTTTGATTATAATGCTTGATTTCTAATTTCTAATTCATAACCTATTTGTTAAATCATTTTCAATTGTAATACACTTCTCTAATTAGAGAGACCTATGAACTGTTGGTCTAAAGGACTTGGTAGAAGTATTGAACAGTAGGAGTAATCATGAAACTAAACTTGTATTTTATGCTTTGTGATATCTTATGTAAATTTCATATATATATATAATTTTATTGATTGTTTTCTTTATATGTTACATTAATAAAATTTATTCATTTTCATCTTTCCACTTTTGACTAATTAATTGAAAGGAAGTATACAGGCTTAAGGGAGTGGGGGCAGATCATAACTTATAACGTTAAAGTCAGTCAAGAGGTTCTTTGGGTAAGATCCTCTTAAGTTGGATAATGGAGAATATGTGAGGGGTGAGAGCAAATTCCAAGAAACTGGCATTATTATTATTTGCAGGAGGATAATTTGCTCTAGACGAGTAACACTTAGAAACAGAGAGTAATTAGTGAATTATAGGTTTCTAGGACTTGACTTAGTCTCTCCGACTGCAAAGGACGAAGATCCTGTCGACAGGTGGATTAAATAGATCATAAAATAAGAGCTATTGTTAATCCACCAGTGATAGAGAACTAATCAATTTCACAGTTACTAACTGCATTATTCACTTGATATAGATGCTGGATCATCATTATTCATGTTCTACTGTATGACTGACATCGGTTGCAGGTGTCAACTAAAACTTTACTGCCACAAGTATTAGTATTATTAAAGTGTCAATGACTGACATCAGTTGCAGCTACTGATTGACACATACAACCTCTTCAATGTATCACTGGTAGGATTAAACTACTTCAAGTGTGCTCAAACTTTAAACAGAATTTTTTTGTTAAATTCTAAAATTTTAAGCAACTTTCATTAGGCCAACTGTAGGTTTTACAAAATGTAGGTTTGTTGTAGGTACCACAGTACAAGTACACCAAAGTATCTCAAAGAAATAATCAGATTTCAGTGATTTGGAAACTTTACTCTAAACAGGTTTAAATGGATAGATGAAGGTTTGCTTTAGACGGGAATATCCTTTCTTACAAAGTGAAAATACCTGCTCAGATCCAAAACTCGAATGCCATGTAGAGGTCCCTTGGTTGTCTCTGTACTGTTTAGAAATGGGTCTGGATTCACAGCTTTGTTGTGCTGCAGTCTATGCCCTATGACAAAATGTTTCAAGTATAATAACTCTTAAAGACAATTAAGACAAATAATAATTAATATCATTTTTAAGTGACAAAAGTAATTATGAGCAGGAATAAATCTTAATCCAATTGCCAGCAAAGATTTCCATAGACACTTAATGCAACCAGTATCCTAGGTTTCACCCTTTTTTAAAAATTGGGCACCATAGACATAATTCATATTTTTCCTTTAAATTGGGCACCATAGACTCAATGTACCCATAGTTTTCACATTCTTTATTTAAATTGGGCACCATAGACCCAATGTACCCTTACTTTCCAGATTTTTCCTTTAAATTGGGCACACACCCAATGTACCTTTAATTTTCAGATTTAATTTTCTCCAATCTGGGCAAGAGTGTGATCATCTAGTCTTACCTGTATGAGGAGCCATGATTACTAGATTTCCATTTGCTTATCATCTAAGAAACAAACTAATTTTATTTACATTTAGGATGACGGCTAGAAAAGAATGAGTTCTGACTGGCTCTCTTTCTCTGAAGAATTCAGTGAAAATCCCACACCAAAAAAAATTTTAATTAGGTAACTGTTGCAGGAATAATTTTGTTAAATACTGCTACTAGTAAAGTTCCTAAAAGTTGAGCATCATGATTAATTCAAATATTTTTTTCTGCACAATAAATGAGAAAAGGAAATAATTAAGTCAAACTATAATTTCTTTTACTAGTTTATAACATTTTAAAATAATACTTTATTATTATTATTATTATTATACAGTGATAGGTAAAGTCAGTTTAAGATTCATTTATTTAATTTTTTCTGCCATTTCTTCTAACTGAAGAGCATCTTTTGGACAAAATAACTATGTTAAGAAGTGTTCTAGTACGTTGACTAGAAAAATTCTTAAGAATGTCTATGAGTATTCTTAAGTGTCTAAGAGAAATTTTATGTTTGGGTGTGTGAGAACATTCTTAGTATATCTGACAATATTTTTAAAGCAACAGTATAGTCTATGAACTTGAGCAAGCTGTAGAACCAGCAGGAAAAAATATATATTATATTTTTTTCATGTTGTATTGCAATAACCATCATGATTTCCAGGCATTCCACTAAATGAACCACTATATTATATACTGCCTAAACATGATGATTTCTAGGTATTCCATTATACTGATTATGGGAACCACTATGCCACAGACATAGAATTCTTAAGTCATTAGTACTAAATAGTAGTGATAAAATATCTATGGGTGAAATAAAATGTCTAGAAGAATTCTTAATCTATAGCATTAATAAATATCTATGGGTGAAATCAAATGTCAAGAAGAATTATTATGTGTGTAGTGCTTGTCAGTATGGTAAACTCTTAGGAAAAATCTTAAGCTTGTAGTATTTGTGTCTTTAAGTGTAATTATAAGTATGTATCATTTATAAAACTATATGGTGTAATCTTAAGTATGTCACTACAATTTTTGTCTGTAGTATTTGTAAAACTATGCAATGGTAAGTATGTATAGGTCAGCTAGTCAATGTTAAAGCCGTTTAGCAAAATGCTAAAGTTTGTTTTTTTTAAATATAAAAAATGGCCTTGAATATTACTATATACACAGTAAGGCACACAAAATAAATTAGAATATAAAACTGTTTGAAGGTATTTTACTGACAAAAGACAAAATATTAATAGATGATGGCCAGTGAATATTAATAAAAACCGATGCATATTAACTAATTAAGTGCAATCTACTGTCAGCATAAAGAGTTATTTGTACAGTTAATAGTGATACAAAAGCAACACCAAAATCTTGTCTTTGCTTCAGAATGTACAAACATATTTAGTGATGAAATAGTGATTTGAAATGAACATCGTGAAGGATCAAGAAAATTGTTGAAATATTCTGCTGCTACTACTAGTAGTCTAGTACTACCAAACTAGTTAGCATTTTTCTGGAGGCACTGCCAGTCTTAGTGTACCTATATTTTTATGCGGTCCTCGTGTTAAAAACTGACACTTGATGATCTTAAACGCCGAACAGTAGGAAGTCATTGTTAAGCGGCTAAGTACATAAAACCTGTCTGGGGTGTTAGTGCGGTTGACACATGTACGTGAACTTGTATAGCCAGGTTCCTTCTCTGTTCTGACGATATTCGAGTTACTTCCCTTGATTCAATATCTCCGTTTCGTGTCCCAGAATACATATTAATACCAAGAGATGTGCTTCGCTGTTCGCGAAATCAGTGAACGTTGAGAGTAATGGTAAGCAGAAACAAGTCAGTCAGACAAGGAGTTGTCATTGGTTCCAGGGACAGCAGTTTTTTTAAGTTTTTTTTTTTTTACACTGAGGGCTTGCGTTTTGCATTTTTTCTTTCTTTCCATTCTTAATGCCCGGATTTGAAACACGTTCATATTTGATATCCGTTCATACTTCGAGATTACGAAAACTGACTTGGAAGCCTACGGGTGACTTTTATTCGCTCCCGAGCTCGCATTAGTCAGTTGGATGAATGATAGAACGTCTTGTGTATGGGGGCGTATTGTTATTTATTTATTGTCTGTCAGAGTGCGGCCATCCTCAAGCACTGGCAGCCAAACCTGGTTAGTCTCGATATTCGGAGTCAATAATGCCTTAGTGAGCAGAACATTCTCTGGCATTACGGCTCGCACTGGCACTAAACCTGGTTAGTCTCGATATTCGCAGTCAATAATGCCTTAGTGAGCAGGCCAGCCTCTGTACACCAATCGTCCCTTCCCGCGAATCAGCGAAGGTTGGAAGTGGACGTTAAGCAGAAATATCTTTTGTTTAATAAAAACCCTCCCAACTCCTAACCCCATAAAATCATTCAATTCACGTCCACTGAAAGTGAGGAGTTTCGAACTGACCTTTGTCGTGTCAGGTCGTTCTCTTGTGTTCCTGAAGCCAAATTTCACTCTCACTTGCAGGGGCTATTCCGTTAAGAGTATGCGTGAGTTCTATTTCAAATCTGCAAATCCGCCATTCATGACTCGGATAGATGTAGGAACTACAAATGGTACTGCAGTTGTCCGTGAAAATAGTTAAAGGAATTTTTACTTTAAAAAATCAATACCTGTACTTGTCTGATTACAGACATCGCGTAGTAGAACAACTTACAAGGAAATGTAATGGAGTAATATTTTTCTCAGATATACCAATGTTTTGATCTTACCTGCTAGTCAAAGAAACATTGTCTAAGGATGCTATGGCCGGGGTGGGAATGTTCTCTAAATCCCTCGCTCCGTCCAAACTGGGGGGTGGGGTGTTTTTAAAAGTTTAGGGATTTCACTTTGCGATGTCCAAACGTTTGAGTTAATCAACTATCAAATATGCATATAACAAGGACAATTAAAATAGAATTGAAAGAAAGACTAGAGAAAGAATAGAATTGAAAGAAAGACCATAGAAAGAGAATTGAAAGAAAGACTAGAGAAAGAATAGAATTGAAAGAAAGACTAGAGAAAGAATAGAATTGAAAAAAGAGAAAGAATAGAATTGAAAGAAAGACCAGAGAAAGAATAGAATTGAAAAAAGAGAAAGAATAGAATTGATAAAAGACCAGAGAAAGAATAGAAAAAATAGAACATTAAGAAAGACTAGGGAAAGAATAGAAAGAACTACTAGGGAAAGAAATGAAGTGAAAAATTGAAAGACATTCCACTTGTTCTAGAGAACTTGTCTCTTGCACACTTGGTTTTTCTCTAAACCACCATCTCCGCATTACTGAAATTTTAAGGAATAGTTCCATGGTTGGTCACGCAATCATGTTCTCTTTTTGCCACACTCTGGATGTCAAGTCACCAATGTCGTGACAAACAACACTTTTCACAAACTGACCCCTAGGGTTGCTAATCTTCCTAACCGGAATTTTCGAGGACCAGCGGCTATTGCTGTATCGTGTCGACGAGCTAACTGCGCTGCTGAAATTAGCACAGTATGTGACTTTTAACCCCGAACTAAGCTCATCGTTGCCTGTAAAAAGCAAACACTCGCTCTTACTCTCTCTCTCTCTCTCTCTCTCTCTCTCTCTCTCTCTCTCTCTCTCATACACACAGACTCACACACATGCAGGCAAACACACACACACTCAAATATTTTCGGTTTCAATCAGCTGGTGCCATGCTCAAACGCTACGTCCTAGTTGTAATTCTTTTGTGCTTGGCTGAACACTTGTTGCAGCGAGATGGACTGAACATATGAATAAAAGAAAGCACCTGTCTACTGAACAGTATGATGAAAAGAGGTGGGGATTGTTTCAGATTCATTTTCTTTCAAAACGACCTTGAAGTTTTTTTTTTTTTAATATATATAAAGTTCTGGCAATTATTAAACATTACTGAAAGCATCATTTTGACAATTTACTTTTACAGCTTCTTTCACATTACTGACATTTCTGAATTTATTTTAAATACATTATTTAGTTTGCTCAATGAAAAACAAATATCTTAGTGTCTTACAAAATATGTTGTATACCGTATATGTCGTGATAGATATCATATTTATTATTTCCCTTGTTCACACTACTGTAAATTTAATGACCTACCAGAACGCGGCAAAATTAATCAGGTTAGGTAAGCCACTGGAGAACTGTCTTAAAAAATACACGATAGTCTTTTGTAAATTACAAAGTGTGGAGCATTTTAAGCTGTTCTTTATGATTTCGTCAGTCAAAGAACGGTTATTTATGCATATATATAATGAATGCTCACTTGTCTAGCCTTTAAGTAATATTGTTCACTTGTATAGCTTTTAGGGAATACATTATCCCTTGTCTATCATTTAGATTATATTGTTCACTTGTTTAGTCGTTACGTTATATTGTTCACTTGTCTAGCAGTTACGTTATATTGTTCACTTGTCTAGCTTTTAGATAATATATTCCTTTGCCTATCATTAAGCTCGCTTGTTTAGCCTTTAAGTAATACTTTTGCTTACCTAGATTATAGGTAATCTTTCAAATGTGGACAAATTTCCATATGACTCAGTTTTCAATGTAAAGATTTCCATGTGACAATGTTTTCAATTTGTGTGTGGTGCTTACAAACTACACAAATCGTCCTCTAGTCTAGACCAACACCACAGTGGAAGTGGACGTAAATCAGAAATAACAAATCGAAATAAACTAAACGGGAAGGTGTACTGTAAACAGAAATCAATCAATCAAAATAATTAGTCATACTACCGGAGCAGGTGTTGGTAGTGGGTAGTGGATTTTGTTCTGTTTGCTTGTTAAATTTATCATTACATGATCACACCTTTAAAATCACGTTGTAGTTGTTTTTGGTGGTGGTGGTGTGCGTGTGCGTGTGCGTGTATGTGTGTGTGTGCGTGCGTGCGTGTGCGTGCGTGCGTGTGTGTGTGTGTGCGTGCGTGCGTGTGTGTGTGTGTGCGTGTGTGTGTTAGTTGCTTGTTTAAATTTTCTGATTGTTTGATTGCAGCTTTACAATCATATATTGCCTGAATTGAACTTTGTTTGCTTTAAATTTAATAGGACACTGACAAAGTCTCGTGCTAATGTTCACACGAGTTTTTATTTACTTTCAGATTTTATTATTATTATTATATTATATATTATTATTTAGCTTTAATTTTATTCTAGCTAATGTGTTAGTACACTTACTTATTAACTGATTGAGCAATGAGATTACTCCAGTTAAATTCCCTTGCTACTGTCTGCCTCACAACATGTCTAAATATTATATTAATTTTATTAGCCTCTGGTGATTAAATGCTAAAATACAATTCAGTGATTAAGTACTATAGCCCAGCTTCTCTGTTATTATTTAATTCAACATTATTTATATTTATTGTATTATCACTGCATTGTTATCAACATCTTCAATTTTTAGTAATGTCTGTTGCATCATCCCATTGCTATTAACAGATTGGATATATATATTTTTTTTAATGTAATGCCATCCATTGTTATTAACTTCTTGAGCAGTATTATTATTACTTCATTATATTATTGAAAAGTATTGAAGAGCAGTGTGTGTATCTTTTTCTCTATGATAATAATTTGTAATCGTTTAAAGCATGCTACTTTCGGTAGAAGTGCTGGAATCTATATTTATTCTTTGAATTCTTTTCATTGTATCCAAAGTTCGCTATATAATGTTATTAATGTGATTTGCTATCCAAAGTACCCATAAATCATGTAATGAAAATGATAAAATAAGTGCTTTTGGAAGCGCTCTGTTCAAGGAACACGTAAGAATAACACAATACACCAGAGAGCCCAGTGAACGTTTACAAATGTGTAATAATGATGACCAAGTGCAGTGAGAGTTTACACAACGCTAAATAATAATGACCAACACACCGGACGGTGCAGTAAGTGATTACACAACGCGCAATGATAATGACCAAAACGCCGGACAGTGCAGGAAGTAATTACACAAAGCGTAATAATGACAAAAACGCCGGACGGTGCAGTAAGTAATTACACAACGCGCAATAATGACAAAAACGCCGGACAGTGCAGTAAGTAATTACACAAAGCGTAATAATGACAAAAACGCCGGACGGTGCAGTAAGTAATTATACAACGCGCAATAATTTTGACCAAATCGACGACGTTTTCAACAATTATAGTGGCTGGATACATATCATAGGGAAAATAATACAGTTCACTTAGTATCACTTAAATTGTAGCACACTTTCTCATTTGTATTGTTTAATTGCAAACAGCACAACTGGTGACAATTATTAGTAATGTATTGTATGTACAATTTATATTTTGTGTCTGTTCAGCGGTGTTTGTACACAAGTATAACATTTATTCCATGCTGACAAGTAAATAATCACAATTCAAGTGGTGTTTATACAAGTATAAAATTTATTCTATGTTGCCAAGTAAATAAACACAATCAAAAGTGACAGTCTTTAGAAGAATAGCGTAAAAAAAATAAAAAGAAACTTAATAAATTTTATATTAATTACTTATTAATAAAAGCCTTTTGTCCCCACCCTTCTCTTCCAGTTCACTTCCTAGTTAGTGTGTTGACTTCATCAGCGTACTGTTCGACTTCTCTAATATTTTAATAATTGTCATGACGTCATAGCTTTATCAGTGTTCTGTGTTTTGACATGATGGACTTTATGAGCGTGCTGTGTCTTAAAGTCATAATTTTATCAGTGTGTTGTATTTTGACATAATAGTCTTTATGTGCGTGCTGTGGTCTAACGTCATAGGTTTTATCAGTGTGCTGTATTTTGACATAATAGTCTTTATGAGCGTGCTGTGTCTTAACGTCATAGGTTTTATCAGAGTGCTGTGTCTTGATGTCATATGTTTTATCAGAGTGCAGTGTCTTGATGTTGTAGGTTTTATCAAAGTAATATGCGAGTAGTATAACATTTTATTAGCGTTAAACAAGAAAGTATTATGTTAATATTATAGATCTATATGTAAATCAACAAGACATAAAATAAATATAAGCAGCAACATTGACTGGAGAAGCGAAGGACAAAACCTCCATACAGCACATAAAAACTCGTTGAATTTTTACCGTAGTGAATTACATTTCCGAAAACGTGCTTAGAACATCCTTTTGGTGATTAATAGATTATTTTGATCAATGAACACACAATTTATTCGCCAAACAAGTAAACACCTGATATTCCATTATGCCATGAAGTAAACAGGTGGTGGTATATGTTCAACCTTTATCCAACTTAGCTGCTCTAGAAAGTTTTATTTGTGTTCAACTTTATCCAACATGCCTGCTATAGAAAGTTTTATTTGTGTTCAACCTTTATCCAACATGCCTGCTATAGAAAGTTTTATTTGTTTTCAACCTTTATCCAAAATGCCTGCTATAGAAAGTCTTGTTTGTTTTCAACCTTTATCCAACAGGCCTGCTCTAGAAAGTCTTGTTTGTTTTCAACCTTTATCCAACATGCCTGCTATAGAAAGTTTTATTTGTGTTCAACCTTTATCCAAAATGCCTGCTATAGAAAGTCTTGTTTGTTTTCAACCTTTATCCAACATGCCTGCTATAGAAAGTCTTGTTTGTTTTCAACCTTTATCCAAAATGCTTGCTATAGAAAGTCTTGTTTGTTTTCAACCTTTATCCAACATGTCTGCTATTGGAAGCCCTTTTTTGAGAAGTGGAGGCAAGTCTCGCATTTACAGTTTGCAGCTACATATAAAATCAAATGCATGTTTGCAATAATGACTTTTAATCAAGATAATACTATTTTCTTTTATTACGTAGTTAAAACTGCATTTTTATAAGTATAACTAGATCATACGTTTAATTTTACAACTCAGGCAATTCTGGTTAAAATCGTTAGGTGTACCACTTGTAGGTTTTATCGGCACTTCTCCGTGACAACCATTGTAATTTGGCAGAGCTTAGCTACCGTTTGAAATGCAAGTAAACACTCGTTGCTACGGTGCGCTTGAACAAATGCAAGCAAACATTTCTTTTGACATGTGTTTTTCAGTCTTTACACACACTCTCAACTTACAAATCCTTCAACAATATTCATTATCCTGATACATACGCAGCATACGAAATATAGCATCGATCAAAATTCACAAGTATAATGTGCAACGTAATCAAATTAGTGAATTGTATAATGTGCAACGTAATCAAATTAGTGAATTGTATAATGTGCAACGTAATCAAATTACTGAATTGTATAATATGCAACGTAATCCAATTAGTGAACATAGAAATAATAGCTAAATTACATAAAGCATTCTCCAGTTCAAATCATAGATCAATAGCAAACATGTACGAAATATTTGTAAGTCCATTCTTTCTTTATCAGTCAATTACTAACTTTACGACCTGACTTAAGTCAAAATCAATGTGAATAGAATAGAACTTCTTCAACAAAGTAACTTTTGGTCCATCCCCATTGGTTGAAATTGTAATGAACTTCTTCAACAAAGTAACTTTTGGTCCATCCCCATTGGTTGAAATTGTAATGAACAAGTGTGAGACTATCAGTCAGAAAAACTACTCATCCGCTTGGAGCTGGTTTGGATTACATCAGCAAGTTCTAGCAAATTAAATCTAAAAAGATCGGAGATAGGATTGAGTATATATGTTGTGTCAAAGAATATTTCAAATAGGATTGAGTATATACATTGTGTCTTATATTTGAGATAAGACTGAGTATATACATCGTGTCTAAGATTTGAGATAAGACTGATATATTAATCGTATCTAACATTTGAGATAAGACTGATATATTAATCGTATCTAACATTTGAGATAAGACTGATATATTAATCGTATCTAACATTTGAGATAAGACTGATATATTAATCGTATCTAACATTTGAGATAAGACTGATATATTAATCGTATCTAACATTTGAGATAAGACTGATATATACAATGTATACTAAGATTTGAGGTAGAATCGAGTATATACATTGTATCTAAAATTCGAGATAAGACTGAGAATATACATTGTGTACTAAGATTTGAGATCAAATTAAGTATATACATTATGTCTGAGAAGCTCCTTGATGGTATTACTGCAAATACCTGTTCTAGATCTGAAACGATGCAATGTAACTACAAATACTACACCTGAAATACTTGAGCCATCTTAAACTGTTTCAGTACATTTGTAGATGGGACACAAATGCGGCAAATTAAAATACGTTTCTTACAACCATATGTATTGGGACACTTGACCTAATAATTTCAAACCATCCAACATTCCTGGAAACTCTCGAGAGATTTCTGTGCCCAGGAACGTTACATGTTTGCGTTGCAAAGCTCAAACTGTATTGATCTGGAGTTTGCAAGGGTTAATATTAATAGCTAAGCACTCGATACTTGACAGCTTTATGGTCCTCTTAAAAGCTGAAAATCAGTGTATGAAGTGGCTTTAATGATTAAAATAGAATAAGATAACTTTTTCCTTAACAAAAACAATAAAAAGGAAACCAATTTTTAATACAACTACAACGTAATAAATAATGAGATTTAGAATTAGATTAACACATTATTTGCGATTAATTAGTAATCATTTCACTTTTAAATGTATATCAGGATATAATTAAGCACAGAACTTTTATTTAAAAAAAGACAATTCATACTTGCAGTTTGTTTACTTTAAACCATGTGGACCTAGAGGCAATATTGCTCTGAATTAGAAAACAATAAAATTCCGTTGGGATCAGTTAACCTTCAAAATCATTGTACAGTGTATACCAATCATCTTATAGCTGTCATAGGTTGTGGGTGGACTTTCGATAACGGATCGCCGTAACAAAGATACAAAGAGAAACGTTCCTGACGTGAGCACAGTAGTTTCTACACTTTCGAAGGCATTACTCTTTATTCGTATCTACCTTTATAGAGGATTGCGGTAACAAGATGAAATAAGAAGAAAGAAGGAAACAGAGATGTAACTCGAAGAATTATCTTGATCAATGGACGACGACTGTCATGACCAACGGACAGCGATTGTCATGAGCAGTAGACAGTGATTGTCATGACCAGTGGACAGTGATTGTCAGGGCCAATAGACAGTGACGGTCATAGTGCACAGTGATATCATGACCAGTGGGCAGTATTGCCAATTGGTACTGTACAGGCCTTTGGAACATTCAGCAGAAGAATGCGGAAATTACTGGGACCATTAATGAGCCCTGCTATATCCAACTTCGTGGGTGATATATTGGCTGCAACTCCATCCTAGGAACACATCAGTATGTTAAAGACAACATTTCAAAGGTTGCATGATACCATTTCGACTGCTTGTCATCCAAATGCTCGATTGGTTCCAGAACTATCTGACCTTGAAATGTTAGGTTTTACACAGATATAAACAGATGATAGCGTCCAATTTGTGGGATAAATCGTCTTAGGGTAGACAAATGTAACTGTCAATTTAAAAACCATAAATAATAATTCCACTCAGTCAGATAGTTTTGTGATTGTGTGCGTGCTTAAACGGTATGTGTGCAAGTGGAGTGAGTCATTCATTAGCTACAATTCACAGAAGTAGTAAGACAATTATGTAGCAAAACGTATAGATACAGCAATATGCTCTTGAAAAACATTTTTCAGTATTGTAACTTTGCTTGTAAGAACCTAGAGGGTATAGCTCAAATTACATCAGTTTTATCGTTATCGAAAAGTTTTAAACGTTTGAATTCCTTGTAACTGACTCAGTGAATTATAGCTTAAAAAGTATTCTTTAACATTTCAAATGTCCAAAATGTGAGAGAAAGTTTGGTATAATCATCAATTTCTATTCTCGAAACAACTCTGAGTACTATATAAATCAAATGTTTTGCTAAAAATTAACATAATACCAAAATATTGTTTTTTTAAAATAAGGTGACGTATTTCTGGAATTCGATTCTCAGTCACTCGATGGAGCAATTAAAGAAAGTATCAGAAGAAAAAAGTAAATTTAGGAAAGTGCGTTTTTCTCTTCTTATAATTTTAGAAATGCAATACTTTAACTTGATTCTGGAAGCTCTGCTGCTTGCCTGGAGGTACCTTTGAATGGCATGTAATGTCAGTATATATTATTTTTTAAAAGAAGTCTCAAATCGATTTGTGGTGTGGAGACAAACAACAAGTTGTGTTTCCGTTTGCTGTTTAAGTTTTCATACTTTTCAACACAAATCTCGGCCATGTAGATACACTCATGAGTAGTTTGCTGTTTAAGTTTTCATACTTTTCAACACAAATCTCGGCCATGTAGATACACTCATGAGTAGTTTGCTGTTTAAGTTTTCATACTTTTCAACACAAATCTCGGCCATGTAGATACACTCATGAGTAGTTTGCTGTTTAAGTTTTCATACTTTTCAACACAAATCTCGGCCATGTAGACACACTCATGAGTAGTTTTCAGCAAAATGCTTTGTGACGTCAGTCAGACAACATCTAGCCTGAATACGTGTGCATTATTCTGTGGGGGAAAAAAATATTTAATTTTAGTATTCAAAATCTACTGCGTTATTTTCCCCACCGGACAATCGGTGATTTGATGATAAATGTTGACTTTGATGTTACTACTTATATCGATGTAGTATACAAAGTATCGTGTTTAATGTGTAAACAAAGTTTTTCGAGTTGTAACAAATTCTAACCTTGATGTTAATACCAATATTGATGTAGTATATGTAGTGTTTAATGAGTAAAGAATGTTTTACGGGCTGTCATAAATGCTAACTTTGATGTTACTACCAATATCGATCTAGTATATGTGTGGTGTTTATTGTGTAAACAAAGTTTTTCGAGCAGTAATAGATGCTAAATGTGACGTTCCTATTTGACGTCACTACTCAAACGTATTGCATTAATTTATTAATTTAATGTGGCAGTGGAGATTTGCAAGGAATCACGCTTGTTGCAAAAGAACTTATTAAATGAATCCTGCACGAATTTAGTCGTTTGCTAGTCTCAACAGTCAACACAACCAGGATTTTCAGTTGTCAGATTTAGTATCCACTTAGTTTCAATAGACAAATGTCAGTTGTAGCCCTCATTCTCAATAGACAGTTGTCAATTTTAGCACTCACTTAGTCTCAATAGAGAGCTATCAGTTCTAGCACTCACTTAGTCTCAATAGACAGCTGTCACTATTAGCGCTGGACCCAATCTGATATTCAGTTGTCAGACTTTGTATTCAACCGAAAGTGGATAGTTAGTTATCAGACAGAATTCAACCTAGTCTGGATAGTCAGATTTAGTATTTAGTCCAGCCTGGATAGCCAGGTGTCGAACTTAACGTTTAACCAATCTAGCTAGCTTTCAGACTTCGCGTTCAATCCAGTCTGGATAGTCAGTTGTCAGACTCGTGTTCAATATAGTATAAAGAATCAGTTGGCTGCTAAAGTCATGGTGCTAGGAGGTGGCTGACTAGGTGGAAAATGGTTAACTTTATAGTACTAAGTGTTGCCTGGCTAGGCGGTAGCTGGCTAATGCACAGAGCTCGGCAATTACTGGCTATGAGTCCAATATGGCGGCAGCTTGCTAATATCATAGCACTGTCTTTTCACAAGTAGGCCTATTGATTCGTTGAAACAGCTGTTTATGTATAATATATATATAAAATAGGTCGTTTGTGTTGATATGATCGATATAATTATGGTATATTGTCGCAAAAATTCTATTTTTAAAAAAAATTATTGTTTAATTTGTGTGAAAAAATTATTGGGGTGAGTGAAACTGATATAATTGGCTATGATTCAGTAACCGTATAAATTCACTTTAGCAGAAGCAAAGTATTTCAACCACCGCCAGCGGCTTCTCAAGTACACCATCGGCCAGCATAGACAACTTTACTTGGAGATCGTTTCATTGAGAGCGGCGGGCCATATCAGTGTGACGTCTGTTACAGTAACCGCATTTCTTTCTAAAAGATTGATTTCCACTTTTCTCTACTTCTTTGCACTAGCGCTCAACATCAGTCAGGAGAGTAAACAAGTGTTGGCGATGGGCGTTAAAGGGGGTAGTTAAATGAGTTACTTGTATCAGGGTGTAGCACTGTAGCTTATGGTGTCCGATTTGTGCCATAAATCAACCTACATTTTTGCTAAAATTGAAAGTCTTTGCATTAATATTTTCTTGATTTCCTTGTACGCTGAGAAGTAATTACTACACTACGCTTTGTTATTTGGCAGATTACAATATCGTTCACTCGTGATAAGTAGGCAATATATATGCAATAAAACTGTCAATTATTGCCACCTTGACACGAGTTTGTTCATTTGTTTTCTTTTTTTTCATTTTGGCTTTCTTTGCTCCATCAAGTGCACTTTGCTAATAAATAGCAATGATTTAAGTAAGTAATGAAAAGAAATTAATGTTAATATACTCACTGAATTCACTGTAAAAGCCCAGAACAAAGAATAACATGAATTTTAAAAACAATAATGCACACTACAACAAAAGCTTACTATTTTTAATAATTAAAGTCCCCTTCCCCCATATTCTTTTCTAGATCAACAAACTAATAAACTGTAGCATATTCTTTTCTGGATCAACAAACTAATAAACTGTAGCATATTCTTTTCTGGATCAACAAACTAATAAACTGTAGCATATTCTTTTCTGGATCAACAAACTAATAAACTGTAGCATATTCTTTTCTGGATCAACAAACTAATAAACTGTAGCATATTCTTTTCTGGATGCACAGCTGCAGTCTAATAGAGCAGCATTTTTCTATCTTATTCAATATGTATATTATATAAGTGATCTCGAAATTTATTGAGGCATAACAAACCAAAGAACAAATCTGTTTTAGAACTTATATGTAAATGTGAACCTTGTGTAGGTCATCACGTGATTTATTAACGTTTAACATCCCACAGAACAATTGTTTTAGAACATAGCTATAAATGTAACCTTCAAAATATTGTTCAAGGTTATATTGGATTATCATGGCTTAACGTCCCATAGAACAGAACTGTTTTAGAACTTAACCATAAATGTGAATTTTCCTACTGTTTACAGTAAAAAAAAAATCATAATAAGAATAGTGATCAAGTTAATTATTATTCCTTAGCCTAATTTTTAAGTACCTCACTATAAATATGAATTTCCCTATTGTTTGGGTGATATTATTAGATATTGTGATTCTATGAAACAGTTCTAGAACCTACTCTAATGGCGAACTAGCTTGAGTGATCAGGTGATCTATTGAAGCTTGACGTATAATAAACTAGTTTTCTGACCTAAATATAAATGTGAACTTTCATACTGTTTAGACTGTATGATGAAGAAAGGCTTAATGTCGTGTAGAATGGAATATTTTAGGAAAGGTAAGTTCTTTCAATCACCAAGTATCATTTTAGGGTTTAATATCTCCTTGCACAGAAAACTTAACTATAAATGTGAACTATGACCTCGTCTAGGACATCACTGCATTTATTAGGGCTTAACGTGCCGTAATGTAGAAACGTTTTAGCATCTAACTAAAGAGGTGAATTGTTTGGGAGATCCAGTTATTTAGCAGGGTTAAGACGTTATGTCTTGTAAAATAGAGTAAGTTTACTTAGCAATTATTAGGAAAAAAACATCCAAAATTAAACACATTTTGAAGGATAGTTTCCATAAATGCACTGCTCTAATTCATGTACTTTTTCCCCAGATTATTTAAAAAGACATGAAATTAATTCCCCCATAAAAACGCGTACTCTTACTTTTTAAAAAAAAGATTACAAAATGCTAAGTGTAGCGGTGCCTAAAAAATCGTAATGAAATTAATTATATTTGTGATGAAACTGAAAATGACCATCAGCATCTTGTGACCTCTCAGAATCCTGACGTTACTGTGATCTTTGATAACATCAACCCTCCATTAAATACGCTTTTGTAAAATATCCAACTGACATAAGACTTTTTCTGTTGACAAGATGTCAAATGACTTGTGTGGTTCATGCAGGCCAGAAGGATCTTTTCCGGAAAACGTCCACCAACAAAGATCTACACAATAATAATCAAATCAGGACTTGCACCCATTTCTTGGAAAAGATGAAAAATTATTGAATGCAGCAGAACACTAACAGAGAGCTTTAAAAGTGTTGTTAGATTATCGGAAGGATATGACAACCCAAAGAAGAAAAAGTTGTGACAGAATACAGTGAATGGGATGTGGTTTTCAACAAAAAAAAAATAGAAAAGAAAAAACATTTTGAGAAGCGTGAATGACATTTTGATGAACTAACTGAAGGTATATTGATCCAGCCCTTAAGATCATTTTCGAATTACTGTTTCCTATGCCACCAATTGTTATTGTCATTTAACATCTAAACAACAGATTTAAAGGCGCGAAATTTGCTGCAATGTCAACGTATTAGTAGAGAACTTGCCAATCTACTGAACGTAGACTGCTCTGTAATATCTTCAGGATATAGTCACGGCTCTTCTTTTCTTCCTAACATTGCCTGTCACAGTGGCAAGCACAGAACGATCATTTTCAAAACTGAAAAATAATCAAAGCGCTATCTCAGAAATAGTATTGACAACAAGTTTGTCCTTATTAAGCGCTATCTCAGAAATAGTATTGACAACAAGTTTGTCCTTATTAAGCGCTATCTCAGATATAGTATTGACAACAAGTTTGTCCTTATTAAGCGCTATCTCAGAAATAGTATTGACAACAAGTTTGTCCTTATTAAGCGCTATCTCAGAAATAGTATTGACAACAAGTTTGTCCTTATTAAGCGCTATCTCAGAAATAGTATTGACAACAAGTTTGTCCTTATTAAGCGCTATCTCAGATATAGTATTGACAACAAGTTTGTCCTTATTAAGCGCTATCTCAGATATAGTATTGACAACAAATTTGTCCTTATTAAGCGCTATCTCAGATATAGTATTGACAACAAGTTTGTCCTTATTAAGCGCTATCTCAGATATAGTATTGACAACAAGTTTGTCCTTATTAAGCGCTATCTCAGATATAGTATTGACAACAAGTTTGTCCTTATTAAGCGCTATCTCAGAAATAGTATTGACAACAAGTTTGTCCTTATTAAGCGTGGAAGCTAAAAAGGCAAAGAAAATAGATTTGGAGTTAATTCATAGCTTTGCCGAACGAATTACAAGATGAAAGCAGTTTTAATGTGAGCATATTGAAATATCAGACTATTATTAAAACTGTTGTAACAACGTCACTAGGATGAGGCGGGTGAGACGTACCCTGGGCGCCAAATTTGGAGTGTGCCATCTTTGAGGTTCTAAGTTTTATTTTTTTAACACCAAAAGTGCGTTTTGTTTTTATTAATTCGAAACCGGTATTTTAAAGAGTAACCAGTTTGAGTACCAATATCAGAATTCAGGGAATTTTTTAAAGAGCAGTTTTCAAGGGACGACCTTCTCTCTTTGCTGTGGCCTCCATGAATCCTAGTTAACGCCTCTGCACTGTTCTAAAAATAGAGAATCACGATATGTTGATTTTTTACAAATCTTGTCACGAAATGCTACTGAACCTATTATATTAACATAATTTTAGTAACAATTACTGTTTTAGCAGTTGTATAACAATAATCGTTTGGAGTGTTTGAATGTGTGTGGGTGTGGGTGGGTGGGAAAAAAGGGGGATAGAGCATTATAGATTTTTCACTGGGGCTCGGCATTCGTAGTTACGCAGCTGGCTTCTAATTATATTAGTGAACTTTTCTATAGCTTGGGTGATCAATTATTTAGCAAAATTATTACCTTAAGTTTTGTAACATAGAATAGTTTAAGTATCTAACTATAGAGATAAAATTTTCTATAGTTTGGGTGATCAAGTTATTTAGTTATTTATGTCTTGGTACAATAGAATATTTGTGGTTATAGAGGTGAAAATTATAATGTTTGGTGATTAGTTAATTAATTAATTAGCAAACTTAAAATGTTTAGTCTTGTAAAACAGTTTGGCATTAGTGGCTATAGCAGTGAACTTCTTGTAAAACAGTTTGGCATTAGTGGCTATAGGAGTGAACTTCTTGTAAAACAGTGTGGCATTAGTGGCTATAGCAGAGAACTTCTTGTAAAACAGTATGGCATTAGTGGCTATAGCAGTGAACTTCTTGTAAAACAGAATGGCATTAGTGGCTATAGGAGTGAACTTCTTGTAAAACAGTATGGCATTAGTGGCTATAGCAGTGAAATTTTATATTATAAGGGTGGTGGAGTGAAGTAGCAGGTCACACGTACATTCAAAACACGACATTTCCGAAGTAGCAAGATTCCCTCCTGTACATTGAGAGCGCGACCTTTATGAAGTAGAAAGTCACTCATGTACCCTGAGAGCGCGAACTTTATGAAGTAGCAAGTCACTCATGTACCCTGAGAGCGCGAACTTTATGAAGTAGCAAGAGTCATTCATGTACTTTGTTGTTGTTCCGCTATAAAGAGTCATTCATGTACTTTGAAAGTGCGAACTTTATGAAGTAGCAAGAGTCATTCGTGTACTTTGAAAGCGCGAACTTTATGAAGTAGCAAGAGTCATTCGTGTACTTTGAAAGCGCGAACTTTATGAAGTAGCAAGAGTTATTCGGTTACGCTGAGAGCGCTATCTTAGGAAGTAACAAGAGTCACCACTCGCGTATATTCAGAGGGCGACCTTTACGAAGTGGCAAGAGCCACTCGCGCACGTTGAGAGCCCGACCTTTACGAAGTAGAAAGTCATTCGTGTACATTAACAGCGCGAACTTCATGAAGTAGCAGGAGTCACTCGTGTACTTTGAAAGCACTATCTTTATTAAATAACAAAGTTACTTGTGTACATTGGGAGTGTGACATTTATGAAGAGTCACTTAGATACAATGAGAGCGCGACTTTATGAAGTAACAAGATTCACTCGTGCACATTCAAAGCATTAAAAGCGTGTTTTACGGAATAGCAAAAGATGCACATTCAAAGCATTAAAAGCGTGTTTTACGGAATAGCAAAAGATACACATTCAAAGCATTAAAAGCGTGTTTTACGGAATAGCAAAAGATACACATTCAAAGCATTAAAAGCGTGTTTTACGGAATAGCAAAAGATACACATTCAAAGCATTAAAAGCGTGTTTTACGGAATAGCAAAAGATACACATTCAAAGCATTAAAAGCGTGTTTTACGGAATAGCAAAAGATGCACATTCAAAGCATTAAAAGCGTGTTTTACGGAATAGCAAAAGATGCACATTCAAAGCATTAAAAGCGTGTTTTACGGAATAGCAAAAGATACACATTCAAAGCATTAAAAGCGTGTTTTACGGAATAGCAAAAGATGCACATTCAAAGCATTAAAAGCGTGTTTTACGGAATAGCAAAAGATGCACATTCAAAGCATTAAAAGCGTGTTTTACGGAATAGCAAAAGATGCACATTCAAAGCATTAAAAGCGTGTTTTACGGAATAGCAAAAGATGCACATTCAAAGCATTAAAAGCGTGTTTTACGGAATAGCAAAAGATGCACATTCAAAGCATTAAAAGCGTGTTTTACGGAATAGCAAAAGATGCACATTCAAAGCATTAAAAGCGTGTTTTACGGAATAGCAAAAGATGCACATTCAAAGCATTAAAAGCGTGTTTTACGGAATAGCAAAAGATGCACATTCAAAGCATTAAAAGCGTGTTTTACGGAATAGCAAAAGATGCACATTCAAAGCATTAAAAGCGTGTTTTACGGAATAGCAAAAGATGCACATTCAAAGCATTAAAAGCGTGTTTTACGGAATAGCAAAAGATACACATTCAAAGCATTAAAAGCGTGTTTTACGGAATAGCAAAAGATGCACATTCAAAGCATTAAAAGCGTGTTTTACGGAATAGCAAAAGATACACATTCAAAGCATTAAAAGCGTGTTTTACGGAATAGCAAAAGATACAAATGAAATCAAAACACATCCATAATAGAGTAGCAAACGACACGTGTGCATTCAAAACACATCCTTTTCGGAGTCTCTACAGACACACGGACATTACAAGCATGTCCTTTAAGGAGTCAACCGACAGACACGCTTTGAAAGCGGGCCTATAATAGCAAAAAAACATGCATACGCGAGTCCTTCACGAAGTAACCTCAAACACCCGTGCATCAAAATCACATCCTTTAAGAAACAGCAAAAGACACACGTTAATTTAAAAAAGCCCTTTACTTATTTGCAAAAGACACACGTTAATTTAAAAAGTCCTTTACTTATTTACAAAAGACACACGTTAATTTAAAAAGTCCTTTACTTATTTGCAAAAGACACGCGTTAATTTAAAAAGTCCTTTACTTATTTGCAAAAGACACACGTTAATTTAAAAAGTCCTTTACTTATTTGCAAATATCACACGTTAATTTAAAAAGTCCTTTACTTATTTGCAAAAGACACACGTTAATTTAAAAAGTCCTTTACTTATTTGCAAAAGACACACGTTAATTTAAAAAGTCCTTTACTTATTTGCAAAAGACACACGTTAATTTAAAAAGTCCTTTACTTATTTGCAAAAGACATTCAATATTGCTGCGCTCGTGGAGAGTGAGTCGCGTTTCACTATCCCAGTCCACCGCCTCTTCCCCCCACCCATCCCCTCAAGTCAGGCAATATATCCAGTCGGTCGCTTAGAAACTTTGAACACGTACAGAAATCCACTGGATACATCAACGTGCGTGTTGAAATAATTCCAAACAAATAAAACGGAGCGTTCTCCTCTCAGAAAACACACCACAAACTATGACCTCGGTTTCCACGATTACGTCAAGAGGAGGTAATTAAATCTAAAAGACAATTTTAATATGTATATTCAATTAGTATTTTATATATAGATATTAAGTTGTTAATTTTGCTTCTTTTTTTTTTTTGGAAAGAGTTATAACATTTTTTTTTGCATTTCATGATTTTATATTTGGTTTCTCTTTCCTTTTATATTCACTTCTAAAATAATATTATTTCTCAACTGCCGCTTGATTTATATATTGATATAACTTAGCAATAATGAATATAACTTCAAGCATTCAACCTTGAAATGGATCAAGATGGTGATTTAATATAATTTCCGTTGAATTTAATAAAACGGTGACAATAATCTTTATATTCTACCTCTCTATACTTTCCTAGGTGTGTGTGTGTGTGTGTGTGTGTGTGTGTGTGTTTGTGTGTATGCGTACATGCCTATCTACCTATATACATGCATGAGTGTTTGTATTATATATATGCATGTGTGATTATGCGTATGTGTACAGATATGTATATAATATATATATATGCATGTGCGTGTGTGCGTGCTTGCGTGTGTGAGAATGAAAGTGTATATGTGCAAGCATGTTGTTCAAATACGCAAGCGTCAGTGCAAGATACATAGAACAATTTATCTTAGCTGTGTAGTCAAAGTTCTGATGGCACGATCAATATGTAAAGTTTCTATAAGCAAAGACAAAGAAAGGTTCATTGTGTTTGGTTATTTAATACTTTTTAAAAGAGACACTTTACTTATTTATTCCTGCGCTTACGCACAATCGTTTTTTATTGTCTTATTAAATAATATTGATTTTATCATTCCGTCATTCAGTTTTATTGTCTTATTAAATAATATTGATTTTATCATTCCGCCATTCAGTTTTATTGTCTTATTAATAATACTGATTTTATCATTCCGCCATTCAGTTTTATTGTCTTATTAAATAATATTGATTTTATCATTCCGCCATTCAGTTTTATTGTCTTATTAATAATACTGATTTTATCATTCCGCCATTCAGTTTTATTGTCTTATTAAATAATATTGATTTTATCATTCCGTCATTCAGTTTCCTATAGGCTAGGACAGGTGATTTGGGAACTGCAGGCTACCTGGTAGTCCATTGTTAAAGTTTACATGCACACACACACACAAACACACACACACACACACATACATACATACATACATACATACATACTTATACTTACGTACATATACCGTGATCAGCAATGACAACTACCCCGAGAAGAAGTAGAGACTGCAGTGAAATCATTGAAAAAGAGAAAGGCAGCAGGAATAGACAACATCCCTGCAGAATTAGTTCAAGGAGGGGGAGAAGCCAACGTAAGCGCCCTACTAACAATTTGCAATAAGATCTGTCAGACAGTGGAATGGCCAACATCATGGACTCAGTCATTCATAATAACTCTCCCGAAAAAAGGCAATTTGCAGCAATGTCAGAACTATCGTACGATAAGTCTTATATACCACCCAAGCAAAGTCATACTAAAGATCATGTTAAACAGACTGAAGCTGCAGGCAGAGGAAATCATAGCTGAAAAACAGGTAGACTTCAACCAGCGCGAAGCACAACTGAACAGATTTTTTAATCTGAGACTGCTATGAGAGAAGTATCTTCAGCACCAACAAGACCTTTATCATGTCTTTGTAGATTTTAAGAAGGCGTTCGACAGGGTGTGGCATGCAGCCCTTTGGTCCACAATGAGGCTGTACAATATCAATGCCAATATGATTAAAGTCATAGAAAGCCTTTACAGCAAGGCCACCAGTGCAGTCTGCTTCAATGGCCAAATAGGAAATTGGTTTAGGACAGCATTGGGAGTCAGTCAGACAAGGCTGCTAACTTTCGCCTATTCTCTTCAACATCTTCCTTGAAAGAATCATGACAGATGCTCTGGAAGACCATGAAGGAACTGTCGGTATTGGAGGCAGAACATTAACAAACTTACTCTTTGCCAATGACATTGATGACCTTGCAGGAAATGAGCTAGCTCCTCAGTTGGTGGCAAAACTGGACAGGACATCTACTGCTTTTGGTATGGAAATCAGTGCAGAGAAGACCAAATTGATGACCAACAACACCAGTGGCATTGGCAATGACAGCATGTTTGGTGATCAGAAACTGGAAATAGTTAATAAATTCAAGTACTTAGGAGCCATCATGACAGATGAGGGATCAAAACCCCTGAAATATTGTCTAGGATTGCAATGACAATAACAGCAATGGCAAGGCTGAAGAGAGTTTGGAAAGACAGAAACATCTCAGTCAGCTCAAAGATCAGACTGATGCGCTCCTTGGTTATATCTGTGTTTTTGTATGCCTGTGAGTCATGGACCCTCGCAGTGGATCTCGAAAGGAGGATACAAACTACTGAAATGAGATGCTTTCGAAGATTGCTTGGCATTTCGTATAGAGATCAGGTCACGAATGAGGAAATGGGAAACAGAATCAGGCAAACCATTGGGCCCTATGAAGAGCTGTTGGCTATTGTGAGAAAACGCAAAATGAAATGGTATGGGCATGTCATATGATCAACAGGGCTTGCCAAGACAATCATGCAAGGTACTGTGCAAGGAGGGCAAAGGAGAGGAAGACAGAGGAAAAGATGGGAGGATAACATCTCAGAGTGGACAGAAACTGAGAATTACAGAAAGATTAGCAGAGAACAGAATGGAATGGTTGTCAGATCATCAGCGGTGCCCAATGGTCGATAAGACTAAGATAGATAGATTAGCACATACATACATTTACAGAGACATGCATGCATGCACGCCTACATACACACATGCACACTGTGGTGAAATAAATTTGATTAAATGTAAAATTACAGACATCATGTCCTAAAGTATTTTCAGCTTATGTTAAGGACAAGAGACTGAAAAATCTGATGGGATGGCTAGAAGCAGCTGACAAGTATGAAGAAATATATGGGACATGTGTTAATTTGACAGCTAGGCATAACTGAGAACCTCACAGATGTTAGCAAACAAGTGATGCCTAAACAACAGAGTGACAAACTAGATAATAAACCTAATATGGAATCCTTTTTCACACCACCTCCATTTAGTAAGACAAAAGCTAGAGTACCCACACCTCACTCCAACAGTAAAGACAAAGGTGTTAAGAACAAACCAGCTGTATGCTTTAACTGTGGCTTACCTGGCCAAATCAAACATTATTGCCCTGCTAACATAAATATCATAGAAACAAGTGGTGCACCTCGTTCTAATGCAAACATAAATGGACATTGTGTTCCAATCCTCTGTGACACTGGTTGTGGAGTAGGGTTAGTGGTACACCCTAGCCTAGTGAAGGAAAGTGACTATGCTGGAGAGCTCAGTCACTCTAGCCAATGATGTAAAAGATAAAGTACCCATTGTGATGGTAAACACAGATAGCAAGTTTGTATATGTTGTGTATGTGGATGCATTCAGGCTGTATGTCTAGTAAATTGTGTTGTGTTGTGTTGTGTTGTGTTGTGTTGCTATCATGGTATGTAAATACATTCTCATTGGTGAGGACACCCCAGATTTATTCACCAGTGCATGCATACTCACTGTCGCGGGGCGTCGTGGGCGTTGCTGGCCCCTATCTCCTCCTCGGTGGGTAGGGGGGGTCAGACCCAGTAGCTGCGACTTGCCGGGATCACACCGAACGATCAGATGTTGATGATCGTTCTCACACTCAGACACCACGAATAGTCTTGTGGGGGTAGGATTAGCTTTATTCTGAGATGTGGGGTAAAATGTGAAAGCCGGCGTGAGTGTGTGTGAGCAGGCGTGTGAATGTCGTGTGAGGGACGTACGGAACGAACAAACAAACAACCGCACCAACATACACTTTCAAAACCCGAGAAAAGCTCAACTCTTGAGGAAGAGTTAACAAAGAATTTAATTTTTTTTAAAAAAAAGATTTTAAAATGGAAAAAACGGGCTTAACTCTCACACGGTGTTAGTCGTTCATTCGATAACATCCACACACGGCATCCATGGGACGGGGAAACATGAGCGATGGAAAATGAAAAAAAAATAATTAAAAAAAAAATATGATGAATAAACTGCAATAATCAAACAATAAACGGTGATGACCGTTTTCACTACTCCCGCCAAAATCGAGTGGCGCAAAATTACTACTACAGCACAACCAGCGGTAATGACCGCAGAAAAAAAATATTTAACCTTAAGAGTAAATTATCTTTAAAACTAGTGGGCGGACAACCCAACGTCAAAGAATATTAATTTTCACTTAAAACTGCAAACATTATCCATTTAGTAAAAGTCAAAGTTAATGTTCATGAAAAATAATTCAGTGATGAAAAACGTTTATATTCTCTCTCTAACCTACCTACCTAGTAATGCACCTCCTAATAAAATTTTTCCTACTTACTAGTATTATACGTTGAATCGTCGACGCAGGAACACACAGCACAAAAAAACGAAATAGTCACATCTGCCGGCAAACACAAAACGTCACAGTTTCTGTCCTCAGAAAAATAGCATGCTTGTCGATGAAAACTCGATACACGGAGAGTGCAGTACGTACGTATAAACTTGCGACTTGCAAATACTCGCCCCACGTTGCCTAACGCTGGGGTACCCGGTTCTATGGCGAAGAACACGGACGGCTGTCTTCCACGACAGTAACCAAGATCCAAAATCAATCAATCGACGGACATCTGTCTTCTGCGACGGTCCAAGATCCAAAATCAATCAATCAACGGACACCTGTCTTCTGCGACGGTCCAAGATCCAAAGTCAATCAATCAACGGACACCTGTCTTCTGCGACGGTCCAAGATCCAAAATCAATCAACGGAGGGCTGTCTACAGCAGCAGCAGCAGCTCCGATACGTGAGTGGCGTCGAATATTCTTCTCTCGGCGCAATCCTGGTCCCTTCAGCTCATTCCCCTGATGGCCAGCTATTGCCCAAGGTTCGGATCCAAACGTAGAATAATAATTAGGACTAGCTTTATAGGCTGCCACGAAGAATTGAGTGTGACCAAAACACACGTCTAATTCTATATCCTACGAAGAGAATATTCAGTCCATTTCCTCCCCGGTCATAACGGTGATGGAAAGATTGTCCGGTCTCAGTGTAGGTACGATGGCCTTACACCTCTCTGTAGCCCAGACAGACGCACACTAAAATTAAAATAGCTCGTCAGTCCTCTTATATAAAATTAATTCTCACTCTCTCCAAGATCAAACTCCCGCGTGTATCCTTGCTTTACCCACGCTAAAAAGGTGCATTACTCTAAGGTGCACTACGTCTAGTGATATAATCCCTAATTAAATTTGTAATAATAATTGATAATAAAAATCAAACACATTTTCAAGATATTGTAATCACAATTTTTGAACATCTAACTCAAATAATTAATCATTTGTATTTTAAAAAAAATATAGGAAACATGAAATTACAAACTTGCTGACGTGTACGCCAACACAATAAGCAGACGACTTGACAGAAAATGTAAACAAACGCGCTGACTGTGCACGTAATTAAAGACGTCATTTTGCTAGCAGACGACACTTGCTAAAAACTAACGTCTATTGCGTCGCCCGATGGCCAAGTGGAGATAATCGGGGATAAAAATTAATTTTCTGATTACCTCCCCCTGTTTTTCCGTGACACTCACATGTAGGCAAGCTGCAGCACAGGAAGCTGAAGCTATGGGCATATGTGAAGGTAAGCAAGGTGAACCAGGAATAGTCAGTGGTACATATGATGGTGATGTGTCAACAACTTTGGCTGAAACTGTAGTTTTGTGGGGTGCATCACCAGGAAGTCACACCAGACTCAGTCATGGCAGGGCAGCTAATTGTTTCTGACTGTCAGACTGTAGCTAAATCTGAATGGGAAAAGGCCCTGCTCAGAGCAGCACAATTGACAGATGATTCTCTAGAAAAATGTTGAGAGAAGTTCAAGCTCTCATGATCATATATCTAAATCTTCTGGCAAAGCTATTGAATTTTGCTGGAAGGCTGGTCTCTTGATTCATAAATAGGAAGGTTCTGATAGCAGTCAGATGAAAAGGTATGCAAAGATCAAAAGCATTTCTTTCATTTTCAAGTCATTGTACAGAAGTACCTTTAAAGTGTAATATTTGAAATGTATCCTCCGGTCTGCGTAACTGTGGTCACAGATGTTTGTCAAGAAATGAGATTTCACGACGCTGAAGCAATACAGTCCAACATTGAAGGAGGGTGCCCAGAGGAAATATTTGCCTGTTAGCTTGCTAATTGAATTAGGTATTACTTTAAGAAGTATTTGTTTAATCAAACAGATTTAATATCGGTTATTATCAAAATCACTTGTAGGCGTAGCCTGCTTGTGCGTGTTATCAACAGCAAAACCAGTCATTGAATATTACGCGCCTATTCTGCCAGGCACCAGTTTACATATTTATCATCAGGAATATAAATTGTACACTGCCAGGCACCAGTGTACATATTTATCATCAGGAATATAAACGTTATACTGCCAGGCACCAGTGTACATATTTATCATCAGGAATATAAACGTTATACTGCCAGGCACCAGTGTACATATTTATCATCAGGAATACAAACGTTATACTGCCAGGCACCAGTGTACATATTTATCATCAGGAATCTAAACGTTATACTGCCAGGCACCAGTGTACATATTTATCATCAGGAATACAAACGTTATTACTTCAAAGGATTACGCCTACGATCATATGTCAATGAACATCTTTATCTTCGGGAATATAAACGTTATTACTAAAAGGATTACACCTACAATCAGGTACCAGTGCGCATCTTTATCACCAGGAATATATATACACATTATTATTTAATAAGAAGCACTCCTCATAACAAAAATCATTTCATCATTAGAAGTATAATCATTATTACGTAATACGGAACACTTTTCTAATCAAAAATTGTTTTTATCATCAGTAGTATAAACGTTATTATTTAATAAGGAGCACTTCTACAATCAAAACTATCTTTATCATTAAGAATGCAAAAAACAAAGCTCGTTTTTATTCTAAGGAAAAATATATGTCATTATTTAACCCCTTACAATGCAAGAATCAGACTCGACTGTAAGCCTATGTTTTTACGCCATTATTTAACCCAATATATTGCACGAATCAAATATCAGAGCAGGCCTGTGATTTTACGTGATTATTTAACCCCTTCCATTGCAAATGTCAATGGCTGGCCAATGGGCAATTTTCTGGAAATGTGTCAGAAACCCCTTAATGTAAGAGCTCTTCACTCAGTTGTAAAGGCAGTAGTTAAACAGGATGGCTGGCCAATGGGTAATTTTCTGGAAATGTATCAGCATCGAACGGGGAATTCTCAAGTCACTTGAGCAGGCACGCCGGTTTGACCATCTAAAACAGTCATATATGACTTAGTTATACGGAGTGGGCACACCTGTCAGCCACCAGAAGGGATTAGTTCTCAATGCGTGCACAGCAATAAAAAGCTAGTACACCGTCCTACATACACACACCCTTGACTGCACATTGACTACATGACAATAACGACGTAAAGATCAATACAGCCATACAAACAAGAAGTCTTCATAATTAACGTATACATAAGAAATTGAAATATGCTTAATAATAAGCATAAGAAAGTAGAAGAGTTTTTATTATTAACAAAAGTATCATGAAGAAAAATGGCGGGGATTATTATTGTTACAAATGTCAAATTTGAAAACAGAAACTGACATATTTTATAAATATATTTTAACTAATTGACATAACACGACAATAAATGTAGCATCCATAGTGTTTATAAGCGTCATAAATGTTTTCAGTCAATATACATGTATTACTTATTATAATAAATCACTTGAGTCGTGTAGTTTTATCTATTTGTGACCCAGCGAATTAAATCTTGTTCACTATGTTATTAGAATGTTTTCATTCAGCTGGAGAAAAATTAGCACTTAGATCATTTTACAATGAATATCATGACAGGATCAATGGCGACAATGTGGGCAGTCAGCATATTGCGTATTGGACTCCGTCGCTGGCTGATCATTCTCATAGCAGTCAGCACTGGATCTTTGGTGAGTGTAGTACTGGTCAACCACCCTAGTTACGTCATGAACGTGAAACTACATGGCGGTGCAGGCCTGCAGACGCATGCAATCCAGGACAATATCGTGACGATGACAGATTTTAACCAGAAATGCGTAGATCCAGACTCCGCTGGAGGAGTGGAGGACACCCTGTGTTTAGTGAGTGTTTAATATTTTATTTCTGTTAGAGGTTACTAGAGACGTGGAGGACACTCTGTATTTGGTGAGTGTTTAATATTTTATTTCTGTTAGAGGTTACTAGAGACGTGGAGGACACCTGTGTTTTGTAAATGTTGAATATTTTATTTCTGTTAGAGGTTACTAGAGACGTAGAGGACACCCTGTATTTGGTGAGTGTTTAATATTTTATTTCTGTTAGAGGTTACTAGAGACGTGGAGGACACCCTGCATTTGGTGAGTGTTTTATGTTATTTGTCAGCTTGCTACTCTTGACTTAGGGACTAAAAACACATTGACTTCTTATGGTGATTATGTAAAATGTATCGTATAAGATACACCTATTTCCGTACTACAACTACTTCATGACCAGCGACTATGATAAACATACATGTACAACTGGCACAAGTATTAACAGCTTGCAACACACCGAACAGTAAGTTCAAAATGTGACACCAACAATAGTACCTTCAATCAACATGTGACACCAACAATAGTACCTTCAATCAACCTGTGACACCAACAATAGTACCTTCAACCAGCCACTAACACCAACAATAGTACCTTTGGCCCAAGACACCTCGAAAGGTACCTTCTACCTATGACAATAACAATAGCACCTTTACACATGACACCTCGATTAGCAATTTCAACCTTTGAAACCAACAATAGCACACTCTGCCCACGATATCTTGCCAGTCTGTTTTTAATCTGTTGAAAATGTAAAGAAAGCTTTTTATCACAATTTTATTCCACTCAGAATCCCAGGCTTTTTCTAATCAATAGTAGTAATACATACAAAGTCCATTCGCAGGTTACTATCTCAATCAGTGATGCTAATACATACAAAGTCCATTCATAGTCTCACTACAATTGTTCAATTTCAATAACGTATAAATCCATTGTTTATTCATATTCACCAGTACGATAAAACGCATAAAATTTTGTTGCATGAAAACGCACAAAAATGTAATATTAGTATAAATTAAGTTGTAACATTAGAATTGATCATACAAATAAAATCTACGTCATTGTTGCTGCAGAAAAGGCCTACATATCTGCCGAATTTTCAAAACCCTTGCTTCTTGGACTGGGCCCGACCCCTACAAAGACTTCGCTGCCTTCCCTATTTTCACGTGCTGGGCGTGGACAAAAGCGGTACGACAGACCTGCACGCACGCATCGCTCTGCATCCACAGGTGTTGCTCAACAATGGCGCTCTGGGCAAGGAAACATACTTCTGGTGCTGGGTAAAATACGGTGAGCTGGGCAAGTAAACATACTTCTGATGCTGAGTAAAATACGGTGAGCAGGGTAAGGAAACATACTTCTGGTGCTGGGTAAAATACGGCGAGCAGGGCAAGTAAACATACTTCTGGTGCTGGGTAAAATACGGCGAGCGGGGCAAGTAAACATACTTCTGGTGCTGGGTAAAATATGGTGAGCTGGTACTTTGGGGGAGTAGGTGGCATCAGATTTACCATGAATGGTCTGCTGAACTTACGTACGTTAGCAACTTACCTTCAAAATGACCTCATGTACCAATGGGACATGTTGTACACACGTAGCTTTGAGACAGTCCCATATGCATAACAAAGTGGTTCTGTTTTGGCATTGTTTCATGGCTCAAAACCTTTAATCAATATCTCAGTTAAAGTGCCAATCTGCCAGTAAAATACACATGGGCTAAGAAATTGTACTTACATGGTCAGCATACATTTTAATATCATAAATGAAATATAAACAATATAAAATATGGTTAAAGTCAAAAGATAAACATGAATATAATATTAGTTAGACAAGCAAAACCTCAAACCTTCAGCAACAATATATAAAGACAATGCTTACTTACTGTGTTTATAACCAGCAATCAGGGTTAGGAATATGATTCAAACTTATGTAGGCTGGGAGCCGAAAATTGTTTTGCCATGGTGGTTAGCTGCATCTGACTGACAATTTGCAGGTGAGTTTCTGGTACATTCGTTCATGCAGCTTTGCTGGGCTTTGATTGGCTAATTTAGTGAGTTGTCTGGAACAATCAGGTATGTTTTCAGCCCGAGGATAAGGGTCAGCCTTTCTAGAAGGTGGGTTTACATGTAGTCTAGAGGGGTGGGTGGGACATGGACTACATAAGCCATTATGTGACAGTAAGAAGGTATTGTTTTTGTTCCTAGTTGTATCATTGCATTTTGTCAGAACTATTTGAGGTGTGAAGGTGTTAATTTTGTTTCTAGCTGTATCATTGCATTTTGTCAGAACTGAGGTGTGAAGGTGTTAATTTTGTTTCTAGCTGTATCATTGCATTTTGTCAGAACTATTTGAGGTGTGAAGGTGTTAATTTTGTTTTTAGCTGTATCATTGCATTTTGTCAGAACTATTTGAGGTGAGAAGGTATTGATTTTGTTTCTAGCTTCACTGAATGTATCTTACTTCATCAATGTTGTGTTTTCAAGCAACCAGGTGCCAGAGGTTATAACATTACTTCATTGATTTTATGTTCACACTATTTTTTGGAAACAAATAACATTATTTCATCAATTGTTTCAGGCCAGTGGATGAAAGAATTCATAACTTATACTTCATCGATTTTATTTTAGGCAGTGATTGAAAGAAGTCATAACTTTTAAATTCATCAATTTTGTGTTTAGGTCAGTGGATGACAGGCGTCATGAAGCCCATGACATTTAGTGACTATTTAAGAGCATTTGATCAACCTACTGCGACTATTGCTATCAACCTTGACCTAGATGGAAACCATTCACTCATAACAGGTTAGTCGAAATTTCATGTTGTTACAACTTTATCAAGATTTAATCAAGATTTCATATGACACTTTTTGATGGGTCAGGCATACTGTGTTGGACCTGATATTATGAGCTTGTATTGTTTGTGTTTAGTAATGACAACGATGCCGTTTAAATTGGGAAACAAAAGCACACAAATAAATTTACAAAAATCTTTAAGCATTAAATTAGAATACTTAGTTTTAAAATAGCTCATGAAAACAATCCTAATCATAACTAGAACACAAGAGTAGGTGGACTTGCAACTTGGCCAATGAGCACTAACCTTGAACAACCAAAACGGTTTAGAATGGAACATAGAATTCGATAGCAGACCCAGAATCTTGTAAAAACTTCATTCTCCTCTTAAACTTCAAACTTGAAACAGAAAACTAGAATCCCAATTTAGAACGTGAAGGGGATTTGCAATTGTATTTGTAAGTACAAACATTACTCGAAAGTTCTTAGGCAACTTAGAAATATGGTGCTTTTAATAAATTTCGTATAATTAAGGTTTGCATTGTAGAATAATTCTGACATTTTTACAACTATGCACACTATAAAGAACAATTAAGGAATTCACTACTGTAAACACTGCTTACAACTATGCTCACTATAGAGAACAATTAAGGAATTCACTACTGTAAACACTGCTTACAACTATGCACACTATAGAAAACAATTAAGGAATTCACTACTGTAAACACTGCTTACAACTATGAAGAAATGTCATAAGCATGGACACGTGGATTGATGGCTTCTGCTTTTTGCACTTTTTCCCAGAGAATAATATTACATTTGCTCTTGGTGATTTTATTCTTTTTTTTTTTTTTTAACGAAGCAGTGCCATATTTAAGTGCTACTTTTATAATTAATGAATTGCTGAACATCGTGGGGAACCTTAAAAAAATTAAAAATAGTAAACTAGTGTCATATTCAAAACTCTGTACAGGGGACGGGACTCCCATGGATTTCTGGGATTTTAGGGCGTGGCCACTGATTCCTCAAAACCGCGGCTTACCTGAACCAATTGTGCTGACTCCGCATCTCATGCGTCATATATACACCGACCCCAAATTCATCATCATCCTTAGGAACCCGACAGACAGGTGTGATTTCATTCAATGTGTTCCTTGTCTTTGAGAATAGACCTACAATGCACTCTATATATATCTGTGTCCCTCACTAGTCGGTAACACCTAATTTTTTTTTTATTAATCTTTTTCTTCATAAAGTCTGAATAGAAAACTGGCACAAAGCTTTACATCGTACACACGCTCGCACACACACATACACCCACACACACACACACGTTTCATGACAACATTCTCACTCTGTGTTGCAGACTATATTCCGACTACATTTTCCTTGGTTACGGATGGACGCCTGAAAAATTTCGACAAGACGTACCAAGGGCGATCAGTATGATGGAAGCGTGTCTAAAAGTGAACACTACACGGCAGTGTGTATTTAGCAACGACACATACGTCACCTTGCCGGTCAGTCTGGACACACATTTATTTTTAGTACTTGTATTTATCTTTTTAGTGATGTTACTTTTCTTAATGTTCTGTGATTTATAAGGGGAGGCAATTTAGATCATTTTCGTAATTTGTTTAATAAGTTATTTAGTAAGGTTCGTGAAGTCGATGTGACCTTCACGGTAATAAGAAGATGGAGTATTTTATTTTACTAATTATTAATTCCATCTCTCACCCCCTATACCATCGTTGTGACCTAAAACAGGCATCCACACATTTAAACACAAACACTTATTATTAATTAAGCATAAAACAATTGTGATAACAGTACAAACACTTATTATTACTTAAGCATAAAACAACTGTGATAACGGTACAAATACTTATTATTACTTAAGCATAAAACAACTGTGATAACAGTACAAACACTTATTATTAATTAAGCATAAAACAACTGTGATAACGGTACAAACACTTATTATTAATTAAACATAAAACAATCGTGATAACGATACAAACACTTATTTGTTTATTTATAATTATTAAGCGCAAAACAAATGTGATAACTGTACAAACATTTTTTAATTATTATTAAATAACCTCAACACAACTGTGATAACGGTATAAACACATTTTTTAAAAATTAATTAAGGGCAAAACAACTGTCATAAGGGTACAAACACTTATTTGTTTATTTTATTAATTAAGCCCTAAACAATCGTGATAACGGTACAAACACTTCGTTTCGTTTTTTTATTAATTAAGCGTAATATATGTGATAACAGTACAAAAGAAATACTTGGCAGACAAGGAGTCACACCATCGCCAAAATAGACACAAATTTCCGTATCTACTCTGGCTAGGACAGGGTCAATTATAAACAAAAACGTGACATTTAGCCTAGGAAAGGATAAACGTGTTTACGTAGTATTTAAAAAGAGTTAAATACGATTATATAGAAATATGTTTTTAATTAATATATAATTTCGTGAATGCAACTACAAGTCATTTGAAAGAGTCGACATCCCTATTAAATCGATATGTAGGAACTTTATCCTAATGGCAAGAGGACAGGGATATGAGTCTTATCCGGTGACACAATCGTGGTAAGTAACCTAATCCTCAATTTTAACTCATTAATGAACATAGTTAATAGCCTTATCCCAAATTTTAGCACATTAGTTAACACGGTAATGGTAAGTAGCCTTTACCACATTAGTTAACACTTTCATGGAAAGTAGCATAATCCTTCATTTTAACGCCTTAGTTAACACGGTCATGGTAAGTAGCCTTTACCACATTAGTTAACAAGTTCACGGTAATTAGCCTTTACCACATCAGACTGGGGCTTTGCTCTCTTATCACCGAGTGACGTCATGAGACTGAGAGTCAACTAATCAAACTTGATCTAAGCATTAGACAATAGAATGTCCTTGTTAATTTTTAAAATTACTCATATTCGGATATGGCAAATGATTGTATGAACACTTATTTAAGGAATAGAGTGTGTATAAGGAATGTTATGTACTCTACCCGCAAAGAGTCGAGTTATCTTACTTACGTGAAGGAATTTATAATAATAATTTAAGGTTTAACTTAATTTTAAAAGGCTTACTTTTACGATTAAAATAATTAACTCGGAGCAGGTGGATAATCACATCACATTTGGTTAATTGTTGTATGCGACAGGTCAGTCATCTGAATGTGACAAGTTAGTCAATTAAAAAGTCTTTCTCATGCTTCTGTTGTCTAGTGAAATGTTGTTTAATAATTATGGTAACTGGGTGTCAAATTATTCAGATGAACAATCTTTCTGATGTTTCAGTTTAGTGACCTAGAGAAATTTTGTTAAATGATTACAGTAGCTCCGATGATTTAGTGGCAAGGAAGTAATTTACTTCAGTCTCGTGTGAAACTGGCAGAAATTGTCTGTAAACTCTGATCTGTTGGCTTGATTTGAACTATTTTTAGATTTGACCATTCTATTGCTTATAACCATTTTAGAAATGGATAACGTATTGCTTATAACCATTTTAGAAATGGCTAACCTGTTGCTTTAAACCATTTTAGAACTCGTCAACCTCTTGTTTTTAACCCTTTAGAATTGGCCAACCTAATGCTTTAACCATTTTAGAAGTGGTCAACTTTTTGTTTTTAACCACTTTAGAACTACTCGTTAAGCAGAGTCCTGTCTTGAAACTTGGAATTCTATACACATTTGAAATACTGTGCCATATTGTTTGGAAATTTAACAATATCTCTACATGTCGGGGTTGTGCTGTTAAACTATCAAAAACAGTGGTGTTTGTGACTTACTGCTCCAAGCAGAAAAAACGTAACTCATCTCTTAGTAGATTGGCGAGTGTTTTATAATCTTTTAAACATCTAAGTTTGATGTGTTTTTTAGATTGGCGAGTGTTTTATAATCTTTTAAACATCTAAGTTTGATGTGTTTTTTAGATTGGCGAGTGTTTTATAATCTTTTAAACATCTAAGTTTGATGTGTTTTTTAGATTGGCGAGTGTTTTATAATCTTTTAAACATCTAAGTTTGATGTGTTTTTTAGATTGGCGAGCGTTTTATAATCTTTTAAACATCTAAGTTTGATGTGTTTTTTAGATTGGCGAGTGTTTTATAATCTTTTAAACATCTAAGTTTGATGTGTTTTTAGATTGGCGAGCGTTTTATAATCTTTTAAACATCTAAGTTTGATGTGTTTTTTAGATTGGCGAGTGTTTTATAATCTTTTAAACATCTAAGTTTGATGTGTTTTTTAGATTGGCGAGTGTTTTATAATCTTTTAAACATCTAAGTTTGATGTGTTTTTTAGATTGGCGAGTGTTTTATAATCTTTTAAACATCTAAGTTTGATGTGTTTTTTAGATTGGCGAGCGTTTTATAATCTTTTAAACATCTAAGTTTGATGTGTTTTTTAGATTGGCGAGTGTTTTATAATCTTTTAAACATCTAAGTTTGATGTGTTTTTAGATTGGCGAGCGTTTTATAATCTTTTAAACATCTAAGTTTGATGTGTTTTTTAGATTGGCGAGTGTTTTATAATCTTTTAAACATCTAAGTTTGATGTGTTTTTAGATTGGCGAGTGTTTTATAATCTTTTAAACATCTAAGTTTGATGTGTTTTTAGATTGGCGAGTGTTTTATAATCTTTTAAACATCTAAGTTTGATATTTTTAGATCTGCAAGTATTTTGTGTTTATGCGTGAATGGCAAATGTTGCTTGTTTTCTTATGGGCTAGTATTTTGTGTTCATGAATAAATGGCTAAAACTATTTTGTGTTCATGCTTGAATGGCTAATGTTTGTTTTCAGACTGGCAAGTAATTTGTATTCATGAATGAATGGCTAATGTTGTTTGTTTTCAGACTGGCAAGTAATTTGTATTCATGAATGAATGGCTAATGTTGTTTGTTTTCAGACTGGCAAGTAATTTGTATTCATGAATGAATGGCTAATGTTGTTTGTTTTCAGACTGGCAAGTAATTTGTATTCATGCTTGAATGGCTAATGTTGTTTCTTGATTTCAGATTGGTATTTTGCGTTCATTCGTGAGCGGTATTGTATTTCCTTGATTTCACGTGACATATTGGCATGTATTCTGTGTTCATGCGCGAATCACTAGTGCTTGTTTCCTGTTCCCAGATGAGACTTCACATTGGCATGTATTCTGTGTTCATGCGCGAATCACTAGTGCTTGTTTCCTGTTCCCAGATGAGACTTCACATTGGCATGTATTCTGTGTTCATGCGCGAATCACTAGTGCTTGTTTCCTGTTCCCAGATGAGACTTCACATTGGCATGTATTCTGTGTTCATGCGCGAATGGCTCGATGTCTTTCCCCTATCTCACTTTTATATTGTGCGTACTGAGGACTACACGGTAAACATGACCAGGCATCTGCAACAAATATTCAAGTTCCTTCGCCTAGGTAATCTGCTTATACTAGTACTATGTTAATATACTAACAACTTGCCTTACCTGGGTAATCTAGTGGTACTTGTACCATTTTAATATACTAACAACTTGCCTTACCTGGGTAATCTAGTAGTACTTGTACCATTTTAATATATTAACAACTTGCTTACCTGGGTAATCTAGTGGTACTTGTACCATTTTAATATACTAACAACTTGCCTTACCTGGGTAATCTAGTGGTACTTGTACCATTTTAATAAAATAACAACTTGTCTTACCTGGGTGAAGTATTGGTAAGTGGCATGAGGGTTTAGAAATGCATTAAAAATAACTGAATTAACATCAACACCCTAATGCGCTGATCTCTCTCTAGTCAGGTAGAGCTTAATTCGATAAACTCTATACTTAATATCACATGAGAGACTTTAAATATAATAATATATTGAGTTAAATTAAAAAGTAATTTTTTTTAATTGAAAAAGTAATGAATTAGTTATCATATGGTCACTACAGAATCTAATAAGTGGTGGTCCTTTCAAACACCGGTCTTTACAACCTACAGATTCTGAATCCAGACGTAGCGAGTTTACAGATCCCCGTTGTCAATATGTAATTTGAAAAGCAATACAATTGTCAAAATAATCCATAATTACTTTCAATTGCTCTTCATCTTCAATGTATGTGAGTGTGTGTGTGTGTGTGTGTCTGTATGTGTTTCTGTATTTTAGTAGGTAATTGTGTATATGCATATCCCCAATCCCTAAAACCAAACTCATAGTAGGGCCTAATTAAAAATAAGTTATTGTGGTTTATTTGTGTTAACAGAAGCACTACCTGAAAAGGCCTTACAAGACATAGCAGAAAAAGACAAAAGACACGAAACAGCTGCCAAAAAGATCGTGAACGACATGTTTCCTGAAACTAGACATCAATTAAATCAGTTCTACTCGCGCTACAACCAAGAGCTGGCTCTCATGTTGGGAGACGAGGGATTCTTGTGGCCTTCAAGCCCAGAGACACAAACGGCCACACTAGTGGACTCTTTTCTTAATCTCTCAAATGTCATTCTGCATCAGTGAGGATTTGGGCTTCACTAAAGTATCAACATTTTACTTCTGTGTGAACTCAACTTTCACTCTCCAGCTCAACATTTTCTCTTTTCTAGTTGCATTTCAATTGTGGGGTGGATGGTGGGTGAATTGAGCAAATATAAACCTTTCCAACACTTAATAGCCATAGCAACTCAAATTAATGTACACACAGCCACACATACACATAGAACTAGTGAACTGAGCAATCTGAAACCTTTTCAACACTTAATAGCCCTAGCAACTCAAATTAATGTACACACAGCCACACATACACATAGAACTAGTGAACTGAGCAAACGGAAACCTTTTCAACACTTAAACATCCATGACACACACAGAACTAGTGAATTGAGCAAACGAAAATTTTTTCAACACTTAAACAGTCATAGCTACTCACGTTAATGACACACACAATTGATTCATATCCATGTCTGATTAATCGTCACGTGGTATTGTCCTCAATAAATGAAAACCAGCTAAAACTAAACTGTAAATCGACGATTAAAGGGAATGCTGGTATCAACTATATCAACATGTAGCTTCATCTTCATCGAATCACAAAACATTATTACCTCACCTGGATCAATCAGTGAACTGTAATAAAGTTATTTATATCAGGTGGCCACATCAGCCTGCATAAACGTTCACTTGTATCAGGCTCTGGATCAACATCTTTCACCAGCTCATCATGTCGGCATGCAGTTGTAAGGCCGGTTGGAATTATGATGTCACTACAGACTTAAAACATGGATTGTAATTGCTTCCCAAGCTCTTTTACATCATCAGATGACAGTTGTTCATTATTCATCGTCGGCTTATATATATATATATTGGCCGATGAACTTTTTAAAGCAGACATGAGTCTTCATTATTAAATTATTAATAATCAGATTTACTTTTATATCGAAGATAGGTCCTCATCATCTTCGGTCGGTTTATTCTTTTATCAGATATAGGTCTTCATTAATCGGCCTGTTTACTTTTATATCAGATATAGGTCTTCATTAATCGGCCTGTTTACTTTTATATTAGATATTGGTCTTCTTTGGGGCCAGTTTACTTCTTTTATTAAATTCTGGTCTTCATCATTAATCGGCCGGTTTGCCTCTATGCATTTCGAGAAGAAGCAGCTATTTACTAAAAGTATTAAACTGTACGGGTTTCTTACAACTGCAAGTCGGTACTGTATAATTGCTGGAATCATTTACTTTTTTTTTTTTAATATATACAAATGAACTCGGAATTAATCTTCATCAAAGTCCAGTGATGCCATTCTATGCCTAAAGATAGTCCGTGATTTGTGACGTCATTGTGAAAGTAGAATGCTTCATAAATTCAAAATAAATCTATAGTCATCAGTATAACCTGCAAAGACCTATGCATCTGACAAAAGCTGCAAATAAATAGAAAATATTATTTTTGTAATCTAAATTTGTAGACTACCAGTGGAAAGTAGTCCTATGTGTTGTTAGTTGTCGTAGGGCCACCACAGATGGTTTACACTTAATGGTGGTGGTGTAAATAACAGTTCTTCTTATACTTCGGGTGTGCATGCAATCTTGGATGTGCATTCGATCACTGCAAAGGACAACAGTGCGCATTTATTTATACTCGTGAGTTTATGTTATAGCTGTGGCCGACGGCCTGCTATAAACAATGGCAGTGGTTGGCGATGTGTTTATGTTATGGGCGTGACTGGCGATCTTCTAAAACAATGGCAGTGGTTGGCGATGTGTTCATGTTATGGTAGTGACTGACGATCTTCTAAAACAATGGCAGTGGTTGGCGATGTGTTTGTTATAGGCGTGACTGGCGATCTTCTAAAACAATGGCAGTGGTTGGCGATGTGTTTATGTTATAGGCGTGACTGGCGATCTTCTAAAACAATGGCAGTGGTTGGCGATGTGTTTATGTTATAGGCGTGACTGGCGATCTGCTAAAAACAATGGCGGTGATTGATGATGTGTTTATGTTATGGGCGTGGCTGGCAACCTGCTAAACTGTTAACAATTGATGACGTGTTTATGTTAGGGCGTGGCTGATAATCTGATGAAACAATGACAGTAATTGACAATGTGTTTATGCTTTGGGCGTGGCTGACAATCTGCTCAAAACAATGACAACGATTGACGACGTCAGAAAGTTTGGGCATATCAGACTTCACAAGGTGGGACGGTTACATCTTCCAAGTCATTTCAGAACTTTACTGTTTATACAAGCGTTTGTACACTTGTAAATGTATAATAACTATTTTCGAGTGTTTGCTCTATCGTATTCGCTTTTGGACTTAAATAGGAGTTAACGCAAACCAATGGATAGTATATAACACATATATTTACTTATCTAGGAAGCACAAGTTACATATTTATCTAGGGAATGCAAATTATATGTTTACTTATCAGGGAATACAAATTGTAGATTTACTTATATATGGAATACAAGTTATATACTTATTTATCTATGGAATAGAAGTTATAGATTTGCTTAACTAGGAAATACAAGTTGTAGATTTACTTATATATGGAATACGAGTTATATATTTATTTATCTATGGAATAGAAGTTATAGATTTGCTTAACTAGGAAATACTAGTTGTAGATTTACTTATAAATGTATATGAAATACGAGTTATATACTTATTTATCTATGGAATAGAAGTTATAGATTTGCTTAACTAGGAAATACAAGTTGTAGATTTACTTATACATGTATATGGAATACGAGTTATATACTTATTTATCTATGGAATAGAAGTTATAGATTTGCTTAACTAGGAAATACAAGTTGTAGATTTACTTATACATGTATATGGAATACGAGTTATATACTTATTTATCTATGGAATAGAAGTTATAGATTTGCTTAACTAGGAAATACAAGTTGTAGATTTACTTATATATGGAATACAAGTTATATACTTATTTATCTATGGAATAGAAGTTATAGATTTGCTTAACTAGGAAATACAAGTTGTAGATTTACTTATATATGGAATACGAGTTATATACTTATTTATCTATGGAATAGAAGTTATAGATTTGCTTAACTAGGAAATACAAGTTGTAGATTTACTTATACATGTATATGGAATACGAGTTATTTACTTATTTATCTATGGAATAGAAGTTATAGATTTGCTTAACTAGGAAATACAAGTTGTAGATTTACTTATACATGTATATGGAATACAAGTTATATACTTATTTATCTATGGAATAGAAGTTATAGATTTGCTTAACTAGGAAATACAAGTTGTAGATTTACTTATATATGGAATACAAGTTATATACTTATTTATCTATGGAATAGAAGTTATAGATTTGCTTAACTAGGCAGATTTACTTATCTAGAGGATATGTTAATGATTTTCGTGGCTTGCAAAAGGGAAAGGATTCTTATCTGAGAAATAAGATTTACATTTCTTTGTCTAGTTAATACAAGATATACATTTCATTATCTAGTTAATACAAGATATATATTTATTTATCCAGTTAATACAAGATATACATTTCATTATCTAGTTAATACAAGGTATATGTTTATTTATCCAGTTAATACAAGATATACATTTCATTATCTAGTTAATACAAGATATATATTTATTTATCCAGTTAATGCAAGAAATACATTTAATTATCCAGTTAATACAAGATATACATTTCATTACCCAGTTAATACAAAATATACATTTCATTATCCAGTTAATACAAAATATACATTTCATTATCCAGTTAATACAAAATATACATTTCTTTATCCAGTTAAAACAAGTTATACATTTCTTTATCCAGTTAATACAAATGATATATTTCTTTAGCTTTCAAATTTAGTCATCAACACTTAAGCGCAAACAAGCCAGAGGTATCTCAAGTTTTCACTAAATCAACGAAATCGTTCAAATAAGAATTGTCTTTTTTTACGTGAATGAGTTGAATGTTGCTTTGACAAACGAGAATTACTATTTATTATGTTATATTGGATACAAGGACGGGTTAATCAAGACCTCTGACATGATATGCAATAAAACGTGTTGCAATAAAACGTAGATACAGAAAATGGCCTAGATGCAATAAATGATGATAAATGTGACATGTTGGCTCACTTCACGATTTTCTTAAACTTATTAAAGATAGCGATATCTTCACAACTGCAGTTAGAAGAAAATTCATTTTCCACAATGGGTAAGAGCACACCAGCACCCCAAATTCAACTAACTGGTTGATAAAGTTTAAGTGGACTCAATTGATGACAAAGCTAGATCCGAGAGACACCAAAGGAGACAATAGGAGATGTTGAGAGGGCATTTGAATAGTTCCCCAAAATCAGAGCGCTGTGCATCTGCTGAAATGAACATTCTAAAAAAAATAGTGCACAGAATTCATAGAGTGCAATGATGTTTAAATGTAAATTTGTTGATTATGACGTTATTAAAGTTTAAAAGTGCACAAGGACTTTCAGGAACCCTGCATATTAATTACTTAACTGAAGATTTTCACAAGATGTAGTCGTATGTACTGTGATTAATCTTGCTCACGCTATCGTGCAGTCATGTGCTTACTCACAAGGTAGACAATCAGCAGAGAAGAAACTATTTAAAATTATACTTGGTGGAAGCATTCGCTAAACTGACGTAAGCTGGAAACAGCCATCATCATCCTAAGTAGAACTTGTTCGTAACTCAAGGGCCTGATTTTTGAGAATATCATCTTATTAATTTAAGTAGTCTACTGCTTTCCTAAAGATAATCAACTGCAGAAACCAAATCTTTCATGTGTACCCGTATCTTTTAATAAACAAATCTTAAAGTTGTTCTTGAAGACTTTACAACACCAGACCCTAAAATCTAAAAGATGGGATGAGGAAACAGATTTGAAAACTGAAATGGTAGTTAAAAGCATGACTACTGTTCGAGTGATAAAACTGCATATCGGCTTGCATTCTCATAAATTTTAAACAAAAACACATCTAGTGGAAATTAATTCACATTCTATTGTGTAGGAATCTCAGTTACAACTTAAGATAAATTGAAGCGGGTGGTGATGGTAGGAGGTGGCTGTATATGAGACATAAGATAACATTCAAAATGTTAATTTTACAATTGACTCAAAACACATTTTGGTTGTTTTCCAATATGTTTTTATTAGACATTTTTTTTTTTAAAATATCCCATTCACTGTAACCTCAGTTACAATACAGATATGACAATATATGTACTGACAGCAGTGAAATGGTTAACAGATTACATGTAAAATTCACATTCACTCAATGGCTCTGGAATCTTATTATCAAAGTGATGATTATTACAAATCTATTATGGTAGCCAAAATATATTTATATATTGTACTATTGATAGAGACACTGATAACATAAATAATTACTATAAATTAAATGTACTATGTACATTTTGTTCAAGATGACTAAAATGAAATTTGATTTTAACAAAATGGATCTTGTATTTCTACGGATGATACGTATGAAAAAGAATGGTGTTTTTTTGTGGTGTTTTTAAAGACCTGAAATTTAAAAAAAATTACATTAAACAAAAAAGTACAATAAAGTACATGAACATATAAAAATAAAAGATTTTGTTTTAATTCCAGATATTAAATATATTTATATTTGTAAGAGTAATAATAAACATTTAAAATATTTATATTTTAAGGGTAGAAGCAGACATTTAACATATTTATTAAGACTAATAGGAGACATTTAACATATTTATTAATTAAGAGTACTAAGAGACATTTAACATATTTATTAAGACTAATAGGAGACATTTAACATATTTATTAATTAAGAGTACTAAGAGACATTTAACATATTTATTAAGACTAATAGGAGACATTTAACATATTTATTAATTAAGAGTACTAAGAGACATTTAACATATTTATTAATTAAGACTAATAGGAGACATTTAACATATTTATTAATTAAGAGTACTAAGAGACATTTAACATATTTATTAAGAGTACTAGCAGACAATTCACATATTTATTTTTAAGAGAAAAAGCAGCTATTAAAGATACTTATATTTTTAAGTAGACATTTAACCTATTTATTCTTTTAAGAGTAATGGGAGACAATTTTAAATATTTATATTTTTAAGAATAATAACTAATATAGCTGAAGATCACTGTTAAGTAGAAAGAGTTAAATTAATAAAAAGAAGTTGCAAAAAATATATAATGTCACCATAATACTACTAAACACAAAACCGAATATATTTAACCCTTCAACATAAACATAACATTTACAATGAAAAATGCAATGGTGAGATTAAGGATAGGGTTAGCAGAGTCTAAGGAGATAACTCTTCTAAATTCTTATATATTACACATTTAAATTCTGTTCTCAAAGTCATTCACATTTTGGTCAAATAACTTAGTTATATAAAATCCTGTAAATTTATTTGGGAGGAAAACAAAGAAATGTCATAAAAGCCTGGCAATGAAGTGATTAAGCTATTTGTTTTCTTTTTTAAAGTGTTTCTTCAATGTTAAAGTGAAAAGAAAAGGAATGGTACCTTTACTCATTTGCATTAAGCACAGTTTTTTTTTTATTAGTTGTATTTTCCCTTCAATTCCTCAACAACTTTTACATACTCATCCTGTGCTTTGTCTTGTGATGTACCTGCACAAAAGTTATTTAATTAAATCAAACATAAAATAATAAACAAATATTCCACCCCACAATATTAAACTGCTAAGCAAAGTACATACTTATTTTGAAATTTCAATTTGCAAATATGGCACTTAAAAAAGATCCAAGTCTGTCTTAGGTCTTGCAGTTATAATGAAATATACAGATTATCAAGCTTATATAAATGCTGTTCAGGGTTATTTTTTACCATGCACTGCTGCACATTGTTACCACAGATCTTAAGTACTTAAGCAGACTTCCCTCCTTTTAGTAAATACATTTATTTTTTTATATTTGCATGATTAAACATAACAATCAGAAAGTTTTCTAAAGCACATACCGTAACCATTAAAAAAAATACAATTCAAGAATACTATGCATTCGAAAGGTTATATACACACAAAGAAGTTTTTCAGGAAAATGAGCAGAACACATACTTTTACACAAATGTATTGATCAAAATTGAAAAACATGAGGTATCTTTTGGAGTTTTACTACTGTCAGTTTTTATCAAAATTTGCAAACATAAACTGTCTGGATTTTTACTATTGTCAGTTTTTTTATTTCAAATGTGTAAGTTTAAAATAAATTTATTTCATCGATGCCAGCTAGACTCTCTCTTGTCCACTGAAGCTGTTCATCATAAAGATTAGCCTAATCAGCAACCAGCCAATAAAAGTATTCATATATAAATAGGAAGCCCCAACATCACCCGCTTTATGGGCAAAAACTAAAAAAACATACAAATTTGCTAAAATTTATCAAAGAGCAGTTTTCTTCACATTTAACTTGAATTAACCATTTACATATGAAAATAAAGATTAATTTTTCATCTTTCGAACTGTATTGTTTTTTTCTGAATTTTATTACAATGTCCATAATCTTGACAAAAGTACTTTAGGGTTGTAACAAAATGGGTCAAATGTTGCATTGCAGCCGAAAAAGTAAAATTCACATTCTGGGGTATTGTGACACCTCTGTGGAGTATCCTTTACTTGCTATGATTATTATTTATTAATTAATAACACATAACAAAGTACAAGTGATCAAGAATCAATGTAAAGTTATTCATAATTCTCCTACAAGACCAACATGTCTCTCACTTGGAAGATTATAAAGGTGTCGTAAAGCTCTACTCTTTACACAATAATTCATCCCCATCCACCCACTATTACTCCAACATACGGTTTAAATGTATGTGCAAGAAGGTTAATAAGTTTATTAAATCAACAATCAAATATACAACATATGAATATAATCAAAAGAGCATTGACATTTAGTGATTTACATCACTTCACAACAATGTTCAATTAATGCTAGACAATCATTCAGTTTATCCTAGCATAGACATCAGCAGTCAAATTAAACATATATATAATCAAGTTCATAGATATAATTCATAGATAGAAATGAGAGTGAAGTTTCAGAGAGGTTATTATTGTCAATGTGCATAACCTTTTCAGTGATGGCAGCTATCACATGGTTTGCAACAAGTCACTTTATTTTTAATTAGGTGACTGTCCAACGTATCTCTTCTAAGCATGTTACACAACAGTTCCACAATCTTCGATGCAGTCAAAGCAAATCGTGGAAAATCATCCAGAACTTCACATGCACTATCAAAGCACATAACGTGGAGTGTTTTAGTATTTTTGTGTGCGCTACGCAGTACACCATGAGGAATGTTCAAGAAATGTTCTCAAGAACAAACTCAAGCCTCAATTTTCGCCATATTTGGATCTCAAAACAGAATTCACAAGTATCAACCTACATCAACACGTTTACTGATAAGTTCGACGACAACAGTGGATTAATCAAATTAGAGATCAGAGAAATAATGGTTCAATTACATAAGTATTCTCCAATTCAAATCATAGATCAATAGCAAACATGTAAGAAATATTCTCTAAGTTCATTCTTTCTTTATTTGTCAGTTAACTTACCATAAGTTAACGATCGCCTTTATGACCAGATTCGAGTTATATCAAAATCAAAGTGAACAGAATAGACAACTTCTTCAAAAGAATAAGTTTCGGTCCATCCCCATAGGATGAAGTTATGAACAAGAGTGAGACTATTAGTCAGAAAAACAACTCATATGCTTAAAATTGGTTTAGATTGTATCAGCAAGTTCTAGCATATTCTTTACCTGAATTGTTTTCTCCAACTCTTGACACAAAAAGTACAATCCTAAGAAGTGCTGAAGGTAAGGTCACATTAACAAACAAATGTATAATTATTAAGTTTAGAAAAAAGAATAGGCAAATTTACTCCGCCATGTTCTATAGGTTTGTTACCCAAAATCTGATTGGTCCATTAAATAGAGAACTAATAACTCTCTTCACATATTTTTTTCACTTTTGTGTGCTGCGAATAACCAAATAATTTTTTAAAAGTAAGAAATTCACATTCAAACACAATAGTCCAGAATATATTATTTTCTGCAGAATTTCAATCTTTCAAGTGAGATGCCATAGCACACAATAACTGATCTATAGAATATCTTAAAAGTGTAAATCCTATAGTACACTTCCTGTGTCAGTCATGACTCCTATGTGCAAAGAAAGTTGTGTTGACACTACCGCTGATATTTCTGTCATGTACAAAGTGTTCAAACCTTTTATTGGTAAGATGTCTTTGTAAGCATTTATTAATGATTATTTTTTCCTGTAAACATATCTTTTTTTAAAATTAGAATTATTAATTTTTTCCTCTGCAATACCACTTCTGCTGATCGAAAATAGGTTAGTCAGTGCATTATTATCAATGAAGTTTGATTGCTATTTTCTTGCAATACAAATTTTGAAGTTGCAGATAATAATTTTATATATATTTATATTATTTAATTTACAGAATTAATTTTAGTCATAATGGTAATTTTATGATTTAGCAAAGTAGTTTTAAAACAACAATAATTTAAACAAGAAAAGAGAGCTGTTGGTGCAAAAACAGTAAACAACTGTAACACCTAAGTCTGTGAAATGTTCATTTCAAGCAATGGATTTATAACACTAAGATATTTTATTTAGTATGTGTTTTTATATACATATCTTTTAAATATTTTTGCCCTCTTTCGTTCTGAATATTTTTTCCTCTTTTAATTTATTTTTTGCTTCTGCTTTTTTTTTTTGTTGTTTCATGATCATTTAATTTCTTTGGTGTTGCATAAATGAAGAATAAGTAACATTAAAGTATGATTCCAGTGAAAAGAAAAAGAAACAACATTAAAGTACTCAAGACTACAAATAACAAAGGAAGAAATAACATTAAGTACTCAAGACTACAAATAACAAAGGAAGAAATAATAATTAAAGTACTAAAGACTACAAATAACAAAGGAAGAAATAATAATTAAAGTACTAAAGACTGCATTCAAAACAGAAATAACAATAATAAAACACTAAAGTAAGACCACAGTCAAAGGAAGAAATAAAAACTGATTTTACCCTTCAATGCATCCCATGCATCCCACTTAGCTTTTCCCTTCAAATCAAGTAGACCCGGTCGAGCTGTGGAAAATAAATGTTATTGCCCAAAGTTATAGTAACTTATACATTTGAAATAATTTTTATTTCAATTTTCAGTTGTGAAACAGCATTAAATTCATGCGTGTGAACATATCTTCTCATTTCTGCATGCCAGCAGTAGGCCTATTGTTGTCTCTGAAAATGGTAACTATAAACCTAGTGCTGCTATGATGATTCAATATGAGACGTGGTACCAATATAAAGTTCTTGGGACACTGGCAACAGTTTATCTGTGTGATCATTAAAGGTACTCATTATGAAGTATAGTAACACTATAACACTTTAGGTAGGTGCTGAATCATAAGATACAAGCATGTCATATATTAAATAGTAAATACTTAAATCAGGCATTGTAATAGGATAAGAGTTATCATGTTATGGTAGGTATTGTAGCATACTGAGAGTTAGCATTTCCCATCATGTTTTAATACTTAAAAGTTATGGTAGATCTAAGTGTATAATGTAAATAATCATTTCAAGTGATTCTATTATTTACGTAATACTCTACAAACTTATACACAAAATTTACATATTGCAAATTTGCATTTCATAAATGAATTTTCATACAAATAGTGTAGCATGACTAAATATTTATTTTTTTTAAATTCTGCATGCTAAATGACAGATCACTGAATTTGTTCTCTGGGCAAGGATGTACATGATGCCAATGATCCAGGCATTATGTTCATTGTCTGGGTGAAAGGTGAATAAAATTTTTTCTTTCATTCACCATATGTGACAACAGAAGATGTTTATTTATTTATTTTTGGGGGGAGGGGGAGGGAGTTTGTCAACCCAAGCTAAAAGGGAGCATTCTTGGAGTATTTTTCTCTAATCACTGTTTTCTTTCTGCACAGTTTTAAAACTTAACTTTCAAGAGAGAGACAGATCTAAGTGCAGAGAAGGGAAAGATATTAAACTATCAAATGTTCCATTATTTTGACCAAGAGTAATTGCAATTAATAGAGCAAAAGAAAAACCTCTAATTTCTAACTGGGTACAATCTTCATTTTATTTAATGCTTAATTTTCTTCAGTATAGAGACATTTTAGTGTAAGAAATATGATCACAAGTCAAATATAAATGAAGCATATGTGCTGCATTTTCCAGTGTGAATGTGATGTGAAGTCATAACTTTGTCAGGTTTTGACATGTGGCATGATAAATATAAAACTCCAAAACTGGTAGCTAAATTTGAAAACTTTGGACAAAATGTTCAACTTTTCAAATTTCACTACTGTAGTAGGGTTTTATCTGATACTGTAATACTTAATGCATAGTTTTATCTGATACTGCAATACTTATAGTAGGGTTTTTCACTGGTTTTATCTGTACTGTAATCAACCCTCAAAAACTGTAAGCCAAGTGTAACTCGCAATTTTGTTATGACATCTAGCTAGCAAAAGAATGCTAAGGGCGTGGGGTGTGTGGGGTGTGTGTGTGTGTTCCACAACAACCATGAAGACAAGTGTTAAAATCAAATATATAATAATAGGTTCTGTTGTAATAATAAGAAATACTTCAGTTTTTTACTTCTTACTTAAACATAATTGCAGTTTTTTAAAAAAACATTTAACCTAACCTATAAATCACCCACTGCCATCTTGCTTTTTTATTTGCATTTGAAGACTTAATTTCTGCACAACACATCTAAGCTCCCCCTCCACCCTTGGTAACAATAGATTCATTCGCTCCTACATTTCATCAAATTGCTGGGCAATGATGTTCCATGTATGATGTAATCGATTTCAATTTCACTTTAAAAAAAAAATTATATTGTGTTTGACTGTTTCATTGTCACCTATTAGGTTCAAGGTTTTAATGTTTAAATTTTTAAACTAGCTACAGAAGTGGGTGACAAATATAAAACACAAAATGAAAAAGAATGAACCTAAAACAAAGCCAGCAGAAACTAATACACAACACATGATACTAATTACTACTGTCAGTCATGTGCTGTTTGACAGGGATAGGTACTTGTTGCTAAAGCACTTGACTCTTTTGAACAGGATCGTAGAGTCGATCAAAAAGTTTCTGACTCCAGCCATAGTTTATTACTAAATGTAGATCTTGAGCTCTGCTTGAGATGGTTTTATATCTTACATGTATTGCAGTCTCCAATAGTACCCTGCTTATAGAGACCATAGATCCTCAGCATTTCCTCATCAGTTGGTTTTTTGGTTAAATTCTTTACCTCTTCAGCAGCTCTTTGAAAGGCCTGGAGAGTAAAAGTACAATTATAATATTCAATGAAAATAATATGTGTATGTTCTATACATTTTATACATATTCTGTAAATTGTTCAATCAGAAGGCTTAAAAGTTAAATGCACAATATTAATACCAGGGTGGAGAAACCCCTACATTTACAGGATCCAGCTCAATTTTTTTTAACAGATAGCAACTTTTAATAGGAGCATGTCTCTCTTTTTTTAATAGATTAGAAGCCAATACATTGTTTACAGGAGCAAGCTATTTGCTGCTATAGCAGTATATGACTGCAAGTGCAAGATCAATTGTTTTCTGATCCTTATTTTCATAATTTGTGATTATTTCTTTGCAATGACCCTCACATTTCACATTAATTTTAAATTTTAGCTTTTTGTAACAGTCATTCATAGTTATTTATATTTAATTTTTTTTTAGTTATTAATTAGCAATATATCTTACACTAAAACTAAACTACTGACTGAGATTGTTAACTATTTTTTAAAATTCAATTTTATGTTGTTTTTTTGGCGAAAGCCTGACTAGTCAATCTAAAAAAGAATAGTGGTATGCTTTCAACAAACTGTGACAATCAAATAGAAGATTTCTGCAGCTGATTTTCATTAAAAATTATTTTGTACACACATTTCATTTAATGATAAAACTTAATCCAGCAATTATTGCAATTATTGTAGGGTATGGGGATAGCTTTACAATTATCACACTTTGTGACGTTAATACCACCTAGTTAATGGCTATCATTATTATTATTAATTAATCATCCATAACTAATTGCAAGCGATGAGAATCTTAATTTATGCTATTAATAATTTTCCAGCAGACACCACTAGTCTCTATCATTTGGCAGATATGCAAGTGCTGTAAACGTGTTCTCTCTTCCACAACATTGAACTATTTAAAGACAAACATTTACCATCACACAATATTTCCATAGGTTGAAAACTTCTTAGTAAAGGAGAAGATAAATCCATCTTTTAATCTATATAAGTATATTTAGCAAGTCCCCACCCACCCACTTTCTTCTCCAACATAAGATTATCAATATGTTTAAGAAGGTCAATAAATTTATTGAATCAACAATCGAATATACATATGAAAATACAATCAAAAAAGACTGCTTGTCATCAATATTTCCATGAAACCACGTTCAAATAATGTTAATACCTATAGTCTTATATCCTAAAACAATTCAACAGATTAGTGTCAATACAAATCATAAGATAGTTCTTATCAGAGAACAGAAATGGCGTTATTAGAGATAAGTGATAATAGTTTCTACGTAACCTTATCTAGGCAAAACTGCAATAATCTTTTCATGCACTTTTCATAACAAAGCCACTAGTTTATTGTTCATGTTAATTGTTATTACTGTCAATTCCACATGCTTCCCTTCTCATGACGCCCATAATCTCTCAAGACTATCTCAGTATCTGGTGCTCCGCTGTATGAGCTCCCTTAGACAGAACAACAATTATAGCAATTTCCAGTAACTTCCTTGTAGTTGTACCACTACTACCAGAAATTGTTCAATGTAAAATATAATCAGGGAACAAATGCTAAGTTTCCAATTCCAGTTTATTAATCTTTAACTCCATTCTTTCTTACATTCAATATTCAAGTCTCAACTTACACTTACAGTTTCCTGCAACAGTATTTATTAGCCCGATACACAGACACACCATTAATAAATACAGCATATCAATTTTATGAACCCATTCACTAGAAACAATGTCAATTGTTTAGCATACTAATTAAAATATACGAGCATCTTAGTTCAAAAATTTGTAGAAATAATAGTCTACTCACATATCTCTATGTAAAACACAGATATAACATATCAATAGCAAAATGCACGAAATATTTCTAAGTCCATTCTCTCAGTCAGTCAGTCAACTCACTATTATTATTAAGGTAATGGGCGCCTTTCAATTTTTCATGACCAGATTTCTTACCAGTTCTGAATGCTAATACTGCATACTTTCCATAATGATACATGCATATGTTCATTTTCTTTAGTTTAGGGTATGAACTTAATTATATTATAATATGTATATTCATAAACACATTTTACAGTTAGGCCTATATGTGCAAATACTATATCAGTTATATGCATTGACTTATAAATTATGACATTTTATTCACAACAACTATAAAAATAACTAACTTTAAATTGATTTCTAAAAAGCATAAGCATACAGTGATACATATTAAAAAAGAAGAAGCAAATTTCAGTGCTACTAGTTTTACTTTTACCACTTTCAATATATTTTAAAATAATTTTGTAAAAATTGTTATATAATAACAGTGTGCAAAAATTAAAACTATTACTATTAACATAAAATAAATGTTTCAGATATATTGTAGGCCTATAGGGCCTACAAATTCCCCTTTCTTTTAATATTTGAAACATATCTGTACGATATAGGCCTACACTAATTACTATAGACGTATAGTTCTACTTCTACTTTCTAGAGATAAGACATTTTACAATTTTGTCATAACATTAAATATGCTTGTTTGGTGATATCTGAGATCTAATGCATTGGCTTTTATATAACAAATTATCAGTTTCTTGAAAAAAAAAATGGACTAAAACTAAAAATATTTGTGTTTTAAAAATAAAATGAATAGGCTACATTTTAACACTTTTCGGATTAGGAATAGATCTATATGCGCAGTTTATATTATTACAAGCACGTTTGCTTAGTTAATGATCATAAACACTAAAGCAGTTTGAAACTACATTCTCTGCAAAGAACTGAATGCATTTTTATCATCTGATTTTGAATACAGTATATTATATAGGCCTACTTTTTATCATTTTTAATGGAATAATATAGGCCTATAATTCTTTTATAATAAATAAAAATTTTACCATTTCATTGACTGAATATTTTTTTAAATGATCATTTATTCATCTGTAAAGTGATGAAGACACTAACTTGTATATTCAAAAGCCGATATTTCATAAACTATTTGAGGTTTTCTCTTAGAATTTTGCATGGAATTTTATAGATCTAATTAATACCATTACGTTAAACTTACAAGTTAAACACTTTTATTTTACCCTGAATCAAATTTGAATAATGCATAATTAAATGCATGGAGAAAAAAAGTTCAGTTTTTACAAAACTAAGTAATACAATACGTACTGAGTCACCCATGTTGACAGAATAGTAACGCTAACTAGTTTTTCAGCAATGTACCGAACCGGTGGCGCGTGTTGAATGAACCTTGCACCTGGTTTGACAAGCGTGATCGATTTATCTGAGCTTTTAGTTTAGACAACTCTGAATTTCTTCCATTCCATTTGGAAAGGATTATGTCTCTTGGCATGTCAATTTTTTTTTTCTTATTTAACAAAGTACTAACAAGCATTTGCTGTTTTTTCCCCCGATAATATATACAAGAAAACAACAGATCTAAATACTAACAGAGAGCACACGACCCTCAGTTGTTGATAAATAAATAATAAAGAGGTCTCAAATACACGACTTCATATGCTTTGGTGTAGCACTGTAGATGGATCAGTCCCCTCTGTGTTCATATTTATCATAGACGTTTTCAGACTGGCCAATGCTAAAAGCTCAGATTTTAAATTAATGTGTCTAGCTCTGGCATCATCCCTAAGGAAGGGGTGGGGGTAAACTAACTCAACAACAACAGATTAATAAATCCCAATGTGACGTGCTCCGACATCCTCGGACACCAACAATGGCAGAGCGTCGAACCTGTGGTTCCACATGCCCTTCAAAAAATAAATATCGTACACTACTACTTTTATCATTATTATTGTATGCATGTTCAATAATCAAAGTGTAAACCAGTACGAGTATAGTGCTAAACGCAAACCGTGAGTTGCAGGTAATTGTCAAACTGATGCTTCGTATCTTAGGAAATGTTTCGATGAATATCTTAGGTCTTAGGGCATAGGTAAACTCACTTATCAAAAAGAGCAGATGTAATTTCTTGTCAGCGATCCTTTCAAAGCGTACAATGGCAAATGATAAATATATATAGTTGCAAATATTACGGGTCATAGTATGCTTGGAAATTGTTTCACTTGTAAATGGATGACCAGTGAGTCATATGCATTGACACCCATGTTGTTTTAATTAAAAAAAAATATCTAAGTTGTATTTGTTTGTATGTAATCACGTAATAGATTACAATCATCTCGAGTCATTATACAACTATGCCAACTATCAAGCAGTGATTATATGCTTTATCTTTCTTTTTCTTAAATCTTATATGGGATACAATGAGATAAAACCTGTGCATGCACTGAAAAGGTAATTCATTTTAAGTTTTTATGGACTAAGTCAGTTTATTTACCCTTATTTTGTTCGTTTTTCCAAATAATTTACCCTGAACCCAGTGATGTATTAGCCCATGGCAGGCCCCCTAGGCTTCGAGCTTCATTGGGCCCCTCAACACCCCCCAATGCCCCTCTCCCCTCATGAATTTCACGTTTACCTTTCGTACAATTTATTAAAATAATATTACAAATGAAGTAATTAATGAAGAAACAAAGAAAAATAGTATAATCAATAACAGCGTCATTTTGTCATTTTATGGAAGTTTTGTATCCGCTGCGTTGAGACTAGACAATATGAATGCAAAAGTTTTGCGTGAAATGATTTGGTGGGCCCCTATGCTTCAGCCTAGTCAGCCCTATGAATAATGCAGCACTGCCTGCACCCCAATGGAAGAGAAAGTAAATTATATTACAGAGTGGATGCTAGTTATGTAGAAATTTTAACAATTGTATATTAAATATGCTAAAGCTAGAACAAATTACTGTTTCGATGCATTTTACAGCTTATTTTAATCTCATATATATATATAAAACCCAAGTTGCTAAAGTTTGTATTAAAGTGCACAAGAACTGTTTGGATACAATGTGTGTGTGTGTGTGTGTGCGTGTGCATGCGCATATGATAAATACAAGAATTTAATTTGTTTTGTCTTAATAGAAATGCAGTGAGAAATTCAGCACAGAGCCAGTCATTATATGTGAAATTTAATAATTTTGACTTGTATTGATTATGATAAAAAGAGTCTAGGCATCACCATTTCACACACACACACACACACACACACAATCAGGTTGGTACAGAATCTGTTTAATGTCAAGGTCTTTGACAGGTGCCAGGGTACATAATGTTAACCTTCTAACCATATCCTACTTAGCAGCTGGTGAGAAGGTAGTAGATCTAAGATACCTGCCAGGGCCTTCAGATTCACTTGTACTCATTTCCTACCTATCAAAATGCTGTCAGTGCAAGGGCAGAGAAACAATAATATCCCCTTTCCCTTCCTGTCCCAAGCTGTGTTTAGAGTAAGAAAGAACGGTAATACAAATAAGTTAGAGTAGATTTGGGTTGGACATACATGTATTGTGTTTTAGCTGGGACTAGTTATATACAGCAAATGACACGGGTTATGATTATGAAATTTATTAGTCATACACACAACAGAGGAATGTGTATCATACATGGAACACTTACATTAGTTATAGGTTATAGATATGTAATATTATTTTGTTTTAACAAATTTTGGATGTTGTCTTATTAATTTTTATGCGTACTTTTGCCATGAATACCAGTGGTGGACTATGTCTTACCTACTGTTTTTGCCCCATTCATTCCACATATACAAAGTTTTTCTTTAGAGAGAATGGTATCATTCCAAGAATAAATCTTTGTTCTTGAGGTGTTTTTATTTTACCATCTATAATAGTGTCAGGCAACCTTTTTTGGTCCCAGGCATCCTGACATTTCACACACACACACACACACACACACACACACACACACACACACACACACACAGAGAGAGAGCACCCTTATTAGTAAAACTATAGTATAAATTAAGAAATTCATATTATTTTAAGGAACATATATCAATTGTATTTTTAAGGCTATAAAAAATCATGATACACACAAACAAAATATAATTTTGTATGAATGACATTTTAAGGAACGTATTTAATGTGAGACCTGTGATTGTGAGTAGAAATTAAGTTTATGCAGGGTTCAGTGTTGGACAAGCAAGCTCGCATTTCCTCATCAACCATTTGAAGTCTTTCTCGTATTTTGATTTAATTTCAGTTAGTGCAGAGACTCCATGCTCACAAAGATATGAGCTTCCAAATGGTAGTAACAGTTGAAATGCTTTCTTGTCCAAGTGAAGATATTAATCTTTGAGGCATATCCAAACTTTTGAGAGCTCTTTCGCAGCAAAAAGTCTTTTGTACATGAGTTCATTTCTCAAACAGGCTCTCTTCTCCCTCTGAATCAAGATTAGTAGTGTCACACGTCATGAAAGGATTAATAACCCATTCCGTTTTGGAAACATCAAGCCTTGGAAAATATTTCAAGAAAGACTGAGAAAAGCTCTCTAAAGTTTTATTTTGAGAGGATTTTCGTCGACAGTCGGAAACGTATCAAATTTGGAGCTTGTAATTTTTTACTTCCAGAGACCTAACTTCTATATAACAATTTCAGCTTTCCGGTAACTGAGATGAAATTTTCCTCTGCTCCTTGTAAAGTCAAATTGACAAGGCTGATTTTGTCAAAAAGATCACTCAAAAATGAAACTTTCAGCCACCAAATACCATCGCGCAAGAACTTGAAATTCACATCTTCTGCATCGATAAATGAAATGATCTTGGCTCGCAAGTAGACAAAGCGATGAAAAAATTTACCTTTTGAAAGCCAGCTCACTTCTGTGTAATAAAGTAGACATTTATAATCCATATCCATGGCTTCACATAAGGCTGCAAAAATTCTTGTGGGTTATCCTGCGTTTTGTACATTTCGTACACATTTTTTTTTGCTCTTTTCAATTTTTTTTTTTAATTTCCAAAGTTTTCGCGGCACCCTTGAAAATTCTAGCGGCACACCGGTTGCCCAACACTGATCTATAATACCATTTAGCATTCATTTATCAACACCACTTATCTCTACTCCTGTAGATAGCAAAAGACAATCTCCTCAATTATATATAACTAATCAGTTATCTATTTATAATATATATTAGGACCAGCATTACATACTGTGCTTAGATAAATAAAATATATATGCATGGATAGATTGCTCATTGTGAAACTAATACTAAAAGCCTTAGGAATATTCATATGCATTTCCCAAAGCAATAAAATATCATTGGTAACAAATTGATATTATCGAATACTATTATTTGTAATGAACTATTCGTTTTAATCACACATTTACAAATATTATGTTGGACCTCTTTGCAATAAAATTTAGAAGAACTAAGTTTATTGCAAGTGCCTTTCCTTTCTTGTAAAATAGCTCTTACTTTATCCCTTGCTGGGTTACTAATTTACTTATATACTTGAGTATGTATGTTTGTACAGGCATATTGACTGATAGTTTTCAAAATTGTTGGGCATTTTGCTATTTTTGATAGACATAATATATAAATAAATATAACCTATGATGATATATATATGTATATAATATTTTTAAGAGAAAAACCTCTATCGTGAAGGACTGAAATAAAGTACTGATTTAGAAAGAAAACGACTGCTTACACTTAAAACTATTCACTTTACATAATGCTGAATATGTAATCATTGTTTCTGAATATGATAGATCACTTTACTAATGAAGTTTATTAAATTTAGCAAACATAAGTGAAATCAGTATTGTTTAAATGTGTTTTGCTAAGAAAGAAATTTTACAATTATAAAAACATCTAAAAGTTTAAATGTGAGGAATATTAAAATAGAATGTATTGACTTATTAGCAACTAGAACTATAATTAAAATCTTTGTCAGTTAAGTTCATCAAGACCCAAATTTATATACCCTACATTGCATAAATCAACTCTGCAGTAATTGTTGCAATATTATTATTAATTAACTTTCTATGCTGACTTGACATGTCCTACTTGATGCAAAAAGAACATAGTACAGAAAGATTAGTTCTGGTCAGCATATTGAGTTAAATAACTTAACCACACACTGACACAGTTGTGTCAGTTAACTTTGTTAGAAATAATTGGCAAATTATATTATTATTCAACAAACATTAGCAAAATTAAACTTGTCTCTGATACTGTGATAGTCTTTTCTTTTACATCTAGTAACTCTTTAAAAGTTTGACCATACCATTAGAATTCTTGTATATGCTAGAAAACTATATTGCATAAAGTAAACCTGTTTACATGAAAGGCTGGCCATTCTATACGATATATATCACAAGATTACTTTTAAATTCTAGCAAACCATACTTTACTAAACCCACACTTATTTACACAGAGATGACCATTTTGGATAATATGCATTACAAGATGACTTGTGCTTGGCAGAAAATGCTGTATAAAACACACCTATGTACATGAAGGCTGGCCAATTTGTACAATTTCATAAGATGGTTAATGAAAGGTAAAAAAAAAAAACACATTGCATGAAGCACACTTATTCACATGAAGGCTGGCCAATAATAACAATATCACAAGATGGCTAGTGAAAGGTAGAAAATCACACCTGTTTATATGAAGGCTGACCAATTTGTACAATATCACAAGATGTGAATAATAGAAAATCACACATCACAAAGCAAGCATGTTTACATGAAGACTAGTTGCTGGCAAAGCATATTCATAGTGTTCTCTTCTCTAGCATAATACAATACATGGGAAACAAATTATATTGTTTCTGAACAGAGAAACAACTCTGTCCATTATATTATTAGCTTTTGATCAGCATGTTTGTATTAGATATTTAAGACTATTCTGAGCTGAATATAGAGGTCATTAAAGTCTCATGGTTTGATTAAAAAAAAAAAAATGGATGGCATGAAATTCTGCTGAAACACCTAAGTTGTTCTAGAGCTGCTATCCAGGTTGGTTCTGATAAATATAATGTATAAATTTAGAAAGAGAAACCATTGTTCTATTTAGAAATATGAAGTTTCTTAAGTATATAAAGTAGGAGCATGTGAAAATTAATAAATGTTATTCAAAACACCTAGGAATCTATCTTTAACTTTCGCTACAGTTAAAGCATGTTCAAACCATAAAGAAGACTAGGTAATGTATAGAGATTATAGAGAAGCATATGAATATGACTAGTATTCCACTTTTCTGTGTGTACTGATATCTGAAAAGGTAAAACAATTGCCTCTCACATTCACTTGCTTGCATGACGTCCCCTCCTTTCCATTATGTGTTCTAACACGAGCTTAGACATCAAATAAAATAATAATATACATGTTCCTTTCAAATACAATTTTACATTTAAGATTACTACAACTTACATAAACACATATTTTGCACCAATTTACTGTTCACTAGTATATTATTAGAAACATATTCTTATAGCATAAAAATTTACTCATTCATTTTTTAATATTTCCTTTATAATTTTTAATAACAGACAAAATATTTCAATTGACCAAATCAAGATTGAAAATGAAACAGACACAGAAACTGAAATGAATAGTTTTTTAATACTGAAATAATTTTGTTAAATATTTTAAGCATTTGAAACTGATATAAAATCTCTGTTCTATAATAATATATTAATAATTAAAATATATCAACAGTTATGATATTTAAATGACAATTTTTTCCTGATGAAGAAAATATTCTACAGTTTGAAAGGTGGTGGGATTACTAAACTTTGACCTACATATATACTAGGATAGAAAAAGTACAGCATGCAAAAATGGCTGATTTTTTACCCTGCATAAAAGATAGATAGCTTCTTGCCAACTAGGATCCAGTACAGGCACTCCTCTACTTATGAACTTCTGACTTATAAATGCTGAGAGAACAACAAAAATATGTATGCCTGTTTGGACCAAAAGTAAGTTCAAATACCATGAAACAGATGATGGTATTTGTTTGGTGCCTTTATCCAGAATTTCTGACTGGGCCACTGCCAGTGTGTTGTCAGTGTATTGTTCACAGCAAAATTATTTGTGTTCTTCAAAAATGTCAACACCCATTATGTTCAGAAGCACAACAGTGAGGAATTTGGTAGTTTCTGTATTAAGACTATTATGACAGAAATCAAAAGTGCACATTACAAAGAACTGAGAAAGAGATGAAAAAATGATAAACAAAGCAAACTTTTGGAATGAATCTGTGGAGTGTTGGAACAATTTTAAAGGAAAAAGAGTGAATTATGCTACAAGTGAAAGGTTCTGTGTCTCTGCAGCCCTCAACTATTAGTAAATAATGAGTGACAGCAAGCGAAAGAGACACTGTTGAATGTGAACTAGCATAAACCATACCCATTGTCAGTGTATATGCCAAACAATGTGCTTGATATACACACAAGTAAACTTTGACTTCACACAATGACTTATGAAACCTAACTAGCACATAAGTAGAGGAGTACCAATACTGGCGGCAATGTATGCTAATCACTTCTTAATCATGTCACACAGATCTAATTTAGCCATGTAGTATTTTTTTATAACCTTTAATTAATATAAAACTTCTAATCAAAACAAAAGCTCAAGCTGTTGATACATGTACAGGTTCATTAGATACAATCATGAGTTACAAGTGTGCACATCCAAATAATTACAAACTACATCACTAAATATTTTCTTTAAATGCAAATGTTAAATTAAAAAATTACACCATTTTTAAACAACAGACCTAATCAACATATAAAACTCAAAAACTATTACGGCATCACAAAAATACAATGCAAATATTCACTTAAGCTAATAATAAACAATATTTTTAATGTATAACTTGGAATAGAAAATTATTATGATTAACTTTTTTAAAGGATTGTATGAATTCACCATTTTTTACAAGGATGGGTTATGCTCTAAAAGTGGAAGGGGTGAACCTTATCATATTGCAGGCTATGATACACACAAAAAAACAATCACACAGATAAGAAAAACCAGTATCTATTATGAAAAAATAAATGTGCTGCCCAGTTAGTTAGAAATGAGAATGACATTAAATATACATACATAGTTTTGAAAATCAGAACATTTGTTAAGCAAACAACTTCTCCTCCCTGATGTAAAAAAAAATGAAATAGTAACTTAGTCATTAAATTAACATTTATATTTAAAACAAATTCAGATTTATAATACTATTTAGTTTTTAAAGAAATTTTCCATTGTACCTACTGAAAGTGAAACTGGGTAGAATTTCTGCACCACAAGAACCACAGGTTCCTACCTCTGCTCTAAATGAATAAATTATCTGATGTTATTAAAATCTCAGAAGAATACAGTATAATATGTATAACAATCTAATATTTTGATTGCTTACACTAGTTACCAAATCAATATTATTAACCAATGTGGGTAAATAAATATTTTAGTTTGTCTTCATTTCACAAAAAGTCATCAACATAATTCAAAAACTTTCTGCTATGAGGATTACAAACACTGTTTACTGATCTAAACACCTGGCTTATTGATAAATAAGTTGATTCAAAGTATTTGGAGAGAAAAAGAAAAGCCCCAGTAATATAAAGTTTAATTTAATTTTCAAAATGAAATTCAGTGATACATATACACACGCCAACCAAAAAACACAGATCTCATGCAGTCGCAATTTCGCCTGAGCAATGTAAACTGTTAATTATAATAGTTTTACATATTTTTTTTTTAAAAGACATTTTAAAAAAACACTTTATGATAATGATTAAAAAAAATGTTTAAAACATAGTTTATATAATAAAATTTAAACAGCATTTAAGGCTTTGTTGTCATATTTTGCTTCTAGTAAGTAGTATTTTTTTTTTATTCCCAAGATGATGAGGCCATGCTATATATTTTGGTGAAATTTTGTTTCAAAAAAAAAAAGTTAATCCCTAATTGTCAAAACAGAAAAACATTTCATAAACAAATTTATCCTACTCTCACCCCAAGTTTATTAAATATACTTTTGCAATATAATCTTTTTCCACGAAAACTTATAAAATGTGCCTATTTTAAGTGTGCTCATGTACTAAGTCCAAGCTACACACCAAATCCTACCAAAATGCTGGCAAAGGGGAGATAAGAAATAATGTTTCTATAAATTCAGAAATAAACCATCTCACTCATCCATATGCATGCCCATACTTTCAGATTTCTCTCTGCACATGGAACATTTGCCACTCTCTTGCAAGGAAGTGGGATAGCATTTAGTAACAAAACAACAAAAAAATTTTTGTAATTATCATTATTATTATTTTAAAAGTTATTTTACATTAAAAAACATATTTTTCCATTGTACAACATACCAATACTAATGGAGAATATGCATGATTGAAAACAGAGTTGGTATACCTAATCTACTGTCCGTTTAAAGGTCGTCAAGGATGCAACAACTATGTACCAATACAACTAAACTACTAAAGTGAAAATAATATCCATCACACTCTAGCAGCACGAGTATCAAGCAGACTATGAGAAAAGAGCTGATCAGATATAATTTAACTTTATCATTTCTAACTTCAAAAGGCATTTTAGCTTTTCCCTTTATTGTCAACTCTCTTTTGATCTAGAGTCCAGCAGTGAAATCAATGAACATTTAAGTGGACAATAAACAGAAATTAATTAATCAATCAAAAAAAATGGTAGGCTCTAATATACATTCCTCATTCTTCAACTTCACATCAGATTACTCAAAAGATGGCTATGCAAAAGGATCTAGCAATTACGAACTTTTCTATTTTCTATATGCATCTATAGTAAAGTTATCCTTCAAATGGATGGTTTAACAAGTAGTAGCTTTTAGTAAATGCTCAAACATGTTGGTAATTATACTTGACAATATTTAAAAACGTTCACACACTACACATGCATGTCCATCAAAAGAAATTGGCAGAGAAGAAGTACAAGAAATTTCTTCATACTTAGCTGGCTGCAAGCATAGCCATCTACTGTTGAATAGCCATTATATAAAGATAACCAGAACTAAATTTTAGAAACTCTTTTTTACTTTGTGAAGCTCACTGATGAAATCTACTAACTCACATATTCCAAAGCTTGATGCACAGGTGAGTGAAACAATGTTAAAATATGTGAAAATTACTTCATATATTGTAAATGAATATGCATACTCACAGATGTTTTGTCTGGAAGAGAAAGTTAGTAAACTGACATACTAATAACTTTATGTCATTGACATTTACTTGTCTAATTATAATTTTTATTTTAATATTTTTTTAATAACTTGTATATCTATATTGTTTTTGATTGTTACATTTTTATTGTAACTTATTCAGTATTTACATCTCACTTTTAAAACATCAATAAATTGTATAAAATTAATATTTTCTTCCACGTAATTTCATGTTTTTCTATTGATTATAACTAAATATCTAAAAACTGGTGATATTCTTTACTATCGAATAGCTTACGTCCATGGTCCCTTAAGTTAAATTGTTAAAATGATAACAGCTGGCTTACATGGATACACAAGACACTAAATAGAAAGAGAAGAAAGAAAATGTGCTAAAAAAAAACAGTGCAATGCAAGAATGGAAATCATGTAACAGAGAATCTATGTACATTAAATTGGGGGGGGGGGGGGAGAGAGAGAGAGATGCAAAATCAGATTTAAGACTTTTCATGAAAATTTCAGACAAAAAAATGAGTAAGATAGTTTCTGATTTTAAAGAAGCATCATAGCTTTGCAACTTCCCTATCTTGGTATCCTGTGGGATACCTTACATGGTTTGGGCATGCAAACAAGTACAATAGCACTCCTAAATTACCAGCATTCTCTTTTTCCCAAATACAAAATACAATTATACTATCTTAGAAAAATCTTTTTAAAAAATTATTATTACACTTTCTGTTTTCTGAAATCTCTGTGTAGAAAGTAATAATATGTTTATATTTGTAAATAAAATTTCACATTTCTTCTGAATATGTGTGTATTACATATATAATGTTTCCCTCTATTTGCCTGTTTTTCTTTGAATGCTTCTTGTTATGAACTCTTTATTAAAGTTGCACTAATGATCTTTTCAAACATCTATATAATCTCTACAGCTGCTATAATTAAAAACATTCACATTAACCATATGATTGATATCACTTCAATAATTCACAGATGCTTCTACACTCTAAGGGAAAATTGTGCAGTTTTTCCTTATCAAAAAATAGGTGAAAGACGTACATCAGATTTAATGACATTCTCATTTGGTCCATTTGTTTCTTCCGCAATGTCTGCCCCATTTTCTTCCAAACATGCCTCCGAACTTTTGCCAAATGTCTTCTTGTTTTGATGGGTGATAGAAATATTTGTCCCTAGAAGAAAACTCTTCGGGTCAAGTTTTTTAGAGTCATCCATTGTCGTGGGATTTAGCTCTTGTGTATTTCTCTTTGTCTGTTTATTTACTGATTCAGCTGTTACATTTTCAACACTTGATGAATTAAGTGGCACACTTGTTAAATCAACTGAATCTACAGCATTTGTGCTTACGTCTGCAACATGCACTGACATCCCAGATGCTGAATTGTCCATAGATTTATTTGAAGATTTACAGGAATTAGGAGGCTGCTGAGAACTTGTTGAGCCTGCAACATTGAGTGCAGGTTTCCACATCCATAATTTATCTCTTTCTGAGTTTTTTTCTGTTTCACTTTTGGCTTTTGATCGTGTAATCCTAGAGGTAACTTCTGCACTAGGTGGCATGGTAATATTTTTAGATGCTGCTGTCTCATATTCACTTGTTATGATAGTGTCAACAAAAGAAAAGTGATCATTTGGTTTACTTTGTGCCAATGAAGGGTTTTCCGTTTTTATCAAAATATTTTCTGATTTCTTTTCTCCTGTACTTGATTTATTTTCTAATGTACTTGAATTCACAACACTGGGTACATATTCCAAAGTGTTTATGTGCGGGTCTTGTTTTAAGGGTCTGAATGCAGAACTAACCTTTGCTACATCTAATGATTTTGATACTTGAGGACACTGGTTTTCTAATCCTTCTGTGGTCATACTGGGAGCAGAAGTAAAAATCAGTTCATCTAACTTTGTACTGGAAACAGTATTTGCAGTTTTATCTCTGTTCTTCATGGGAATTTGAATATGCTCATTTCCAGATGGAACTGTATTATTTTTTGTGCAAGTTATGCTTTGATTATCCTGCATCAAAGTAACATCTTTCATATTACCACTGAAATTAAGAGAAGAATATAAAAAGCCTTTCCCTTTACTAGAAACCTGATTAGGGTGCACATTTTCTTCATCCTCAAACGGCATTTCCTCATCAGTGTCATTTACATCTGAGAACATTTCTGTCTCTGATGTCTGCTTTACTCTTTCTTTCTGATAAAGCAAATGCTGAAGATGATAGATCTCTTCCTCTAGTTTTTCTGTCTGGCGTTCACTTTCTGCTACCCGAATGCACAATTTCTGAAACAAAAAACATCAATGATTCTCAGGCATGGCATTAGTAGGTAAAAGTTTTCTGTTTAGTAGAATCAAAATTAGAAGGGTTACATTAAGTTATGCAACTGCTCATCCCACCAAATTTCTCAAAAAATAGTGCTCTTGGTACTTCAAAGTTATTTAATTCCACAATAATACCTACACCCAAAAACCTATTCTATACAAGTAGGCAGATTTTTAAAAATGTGAGGTCATCTTTTTAAAGAAAAATATTTATCAAACACTGTACATTTTCTTCAGTATTTCAAAATCTCTCCAATGCTATGACATTGTTATATAGTTATAACACCTTGAGTTTGATAAAACAACAACAAATGAATAACTATTTTTGTAACAAAAACAAACGCAATGCATAAATTTTATTTTTTCTTGTTTTCTAATTGTGTATTTACAAGAAATGTTTTGTCTTATATTTTACCTGTATTTAACATGGAAAATCATACTTTCATTTGATATGTAAAGTGATTATATATGTTAACACTATAAATTGTATAACAATAATAAAATATTAAACATATATTTTTTGTTTTTATGACATGGTCTTAAAAAAATTAATAGAACTACAGAAGTATATATAGTAATTTTTAAACGTGAATAAATGAGTGAAAAAATAAACTAAGAAAGACTGAAAGAAAAATATGGAAGAGTAATCTTTCTTCTTAAGAAAAATGTGAAGGAAGGGCACTGAAATCAACTGGTCTCTTTAAAAATACCTTGATAAAGATTTAAAAAACACAAATTAACTCTAAAATATCATTTTTCTCTATAAAATATCTCTGACAACATTACCATTAGATCAGCACTCATAGCATTTGATATATCATCAATTCGCTTTACTTCCAGCATCTTTAGGTCAAATGAAGATACAAACTTTGATCTGCATAAAGGTAAAAAATCAAAATCATAGACAATGGCAACATTTTTTAAATACATGCTTAAACATATAATATGCAAAATATATATTGATTCTGACCATAATCAGTTATGAGGCATTAATATGTTAAATTATACTGAAAAGAATTCAAGCAATAAAAATTCTTCATTAAATTTACAAATATACTTTATTGTAATGATATAATATAAAAAAATGAACATGTGTATGCACAAACATGCACAAAGGTACAAATACAACTATTCCCTAAAAATGTCAATCTACTGACATGCCTCAAAAATATTTTAACAAAGACAGAATGCAGAAAATCATTATATTTTTATTTATTTTTAAAATCTATAACTAACTCATGCATATTATTATATTTGGATAAAGTCTGGGAAGACACCACAGGAAAAACCTCTTCAAATTTAGCAATTCTCAATTTAAAAATATTTTCACTCTATTTCATAGAAATAATTGTCCTATTTCAATGACAAAAACTAAAAACTAAAAACTAGCATAAAAAGTTAGAAGGAAAAACATGAAGTGTGATGAGTTATCTCCCCTTAACAAATGCCATCAAAAGATGTGTTTCCTATCAATTTGGTGATTTTTTTTCTAACTTAATGTTCTAGTAATTATATGACTTTTGCAGATTTATCTGCTTTGGACTGGCATGGGGTTAATAAAATACAAAAACAGTTGATTTTACTGTTTGTTTTTCAATATGAATACATTAAGAATATGTATTAAGAGAAATTCTGATAATGATTTTTGTAATTAAGAGAAAGTTCAGAAAAACAGTATCATATAAATTTTAATTCTCCTATAATTGCTTACAGAAACAAAGTAAATGCAACATATTTACAAGTAGTAGTATTCTACAGTTATCAGAGTGTTTCATTACTCTGAAATTCTTCAACTCATTTTAAAATTATTTATTTATTATTATTTATTTTTAATAAAAATATAATTACAGGAATTCATAATCTTAAATTATCTCAGCAACAATTTATCAATGTGGAGTATCTCTTTATCATTTAAATATAGAAGAAATAAATGCATTACTAACAAAAAAAACCCTGTATTACTAAGAGAAATAACTCCAAAACAAACTCTAAAATATTTTCGGCATATTAAGAACACTTACTCCAGTAATATTAACAGCAGCAAAACTTTAAAGGGTTAATTCCATACACTGATTCTGTATTGTTTAAGTCAAAAATTATTAATCTAATAAAACCCTGTCATTATGAATGAATGATAAATGCAGTTTAGGAATTAAAATACATTTTCATTTATGGACTTTGCTGAATACAAGTTTTTATGTTCCCATGAGCATCTTTGACAATGCATAAACCTGTGATGTTTGTATGGCAAAACAAAGTTGAGATGGTAACATGGCTAGTCGAAGAGATGAAAGTGTAAGAGATTGTGAATCACATGAGATATCTTGAACCTATTATCAAAAAGGATTAGCTCCATAACAACAGACTCAGCAACAATATATGCCATTACATAATAACTGCTAACTTTTGTTATATAAGCATCTTGAATTTCTTATTAGCAAATATAAATAATGTACTCTTCAAAACTAATTTGTTGTAAATAATAATAAAAAAGCAAAAACAGTAATAATTACCAAGTATACATTTAGTGATGTACATGTACTTTAATTTTTAAATTACCATAATGGCTGTAATTTCAATGTCTGTATTTTAGTGATAATAAAAGTTTTAATTTTAATTTCCACTTGAGGCAAGTATAGTTGTATTGTTATTGCTTTCATTATTTATTTTTTATTAAATCTGTTGTAAATACTACTTATTTCTACTTGGAAGACAGGAACTACTAGTACTAATATTAAAGCACTTCTGTTCTGTTTCTATAAGAGTAATATTTCCTCTTTAAAAAAGAGTAAAATGAATGTATTACAATGTATGATAAAGACAGCCTCAAATGGAATGCAATCTAATTAAATCTAAAATAGAACACAAAAAGGTATGTATGCATGTGTGAGCACCTGTGTGTAATGTGCTGGAGAAACAAACCATCTTTAAAATTAAATATAAAATTAAAATGTGTTTTATAGTGTTTTTAAATATTTTTTAAATAATCAAATTGCTACTAGTTGGCAAATATCTGATAATTCTGAGAAAGAGCTAAATTATTTTGACACACAGAATTACAAGAACTGGTCAAGAATTATATATTGTTATCTAGATCTAGTTTCTTGTTCAACTTACCAGCGACTGTTCCTTTCAAAGTGGCTAAAGTATATTTCAAAAATTCCAGTCACTAGGCTTTGAGTTTGGCTTCAAACCAGCTATTTCTTTATGTATCAATGGAGAATACTTCTTCCTTCAGTCAGAGATTAGCTATAAATCCCATTTCCTAGGCAATGTAAATATGAAAATCTTTTTTTTTATTTTTATTTTTAATGGTCACTGCAGAATTTGAGACTGTATGCTGAAACTTCTTTTGCTTTTGTCAAATGGACTTGCAATTTTCTTTCAAGGTTTTGTAGAAATGCAAATTAACTAAATCCTCTGGAAAACACAGTTTTATAATTCAAGACAAAGTATTTCACCATTTTCTTAAAAATTATCACATAACGTTTTACATAAATCACTCTAAAGAATTGGCATATAAACAGTGAAAGCAAAGCCCCACTAAGCATAGTTTATTATTATCCTGTTGACATAGTATGTACAAGGAAGAGCTCTTTATTAGAATTTCTACAGATGATTTGCACGTTTTTGTGCAGATAAACAAAAATGGGCAGAACAGCTTTTTTGCCCCAACTTTTTAATGGTGCAGTTCTTTAAAAACCCTGGTTCAGTATATTGCTTATTTAGCCTGGTCACAAGGCTTAAATTAAAATGAACTGGCAAAGGTTCTTAAGAAAATAATACACTTTAAAAATCCCAAACTTTTATTCATATTTATGTGGAATTGTTTATTTATAAAGGTAAATGTAATTTTAAAAAAAATAATACTCACTGATGCTGATTTAGAATGTGTTTTAAGGAGGCTGACTGTGCAATACATGCATTTCCATGTGTCTTATATTCTGTATGCACGGTATCACCCAGGTTTAATATAGTCATTGGAACTTTACATAGATTTCTGCAAAATACAAAACTTATTTACATGATACATATAGGACGAATACAGAAAATAAACTAGGTAAAAGCAGAAAAATGTACCATTCAGTCTTTCAAATTCTTAAAAACATATTCATTTGTCCTTCTTCAGTTCTCCAAATTGCCTTTTAAAACTTGTCTGATTTTCTCAACAGTACAAATTCTCAGTCTGATATTTTGTGCAAGCAAAATGGAATGGATGGAGATGGAGTTGTGGAGACTGATAAGGGGTAATAAGAGTGAAGGAAACAGGAATTCCAATGCTCTTATTGATGCAGTTGTTGACAGTGATACCAATGTTAATGAGCTGGTGCTGAGACAGCAACATTTGGAGGATGTAAGATGCAAATGTCAGTGAGCTTTTCTGGTTGAAAAGATTACCATATTACATACTTCTGTATTAAGTTAATAAATTTATTCCTGTTTTCTGATCAACAAAATCATACTCCCGAATTATATTCAGGCCACAATTATATAACCATCAAAGAAACACAGGCTGTTATTCTCCCCAACATCTGTAAAATATAAACTTTACTTCATAACTGTAGTATGCTGTATAAAATGTTTTTGGTTAACTTTTTTATATGATGACATATTTTGTTAAAAGCTTTATTCATGATGATTAACTTGTTAAGTAAGCAATTAAAATAAAAACAACACATAGATGATATTTCTAATACATTAAAACAAACCATCATGTTTTGGATTACATGCATACAAAATGTAACTTTCTTACATCATTATATATGTAAAAGAGCTACTCATGATTAAGACAATAAATATGGTAGTTATTAAAATAAACAGATCTTCTCAATAACAAGAGTCAATACATGTTTAAGACTTCCTTTTCATTTAACTATCTTATACCATAATAATGATGATTAAGTTTTTAAATACAGTAGTTATTAAAATAAAATATCTAATAATTAGCTAATGTGCTAATTTACAGCCAGTGTTAATTAAAAAAAAATACTGAAACTCATCTTGTTTTGTACTTCCTGTTATGCATATGAATATAACTATTGTAAGATATAAACTTTAACTCTTGCTCATTAAGTGAACAGACAAGGTAGTTATAAAAATAACATTAAAAGAACATCCTTTCAATAGCTTATAACTAAGAACATATGCCCGAAGTGATATTTAACAATAATACCCTTTATACTTTATATTTACTATCATGCATATGAATGCAATTATCTTGATACTATATAATGTTTTCCTCATGGTGATTAAATTATTAAACATGGCATTTATTACAATAAAGAAAACAACCTTTATATACATGATATCTAGACAGATGAAGTAAACACATTTCTTGAATCCTTTATGCTAGTGGATTTCCTGCCTTGTATTGATTGTAAATATTAATATGAGTGTCTAATATTTAACAATTTTTTCAGCTTTCAATAAATATTAATGCTTTCAAACTTCTTTTTAATAATTTGCATATGAAGTAAAATTACAAATGACAATGTGTAAGTATTGTATTTGTAGATTTCAATTATCCTATTTGATACAGTAAAATTAGTAGGAACTACAGTATTAACCAAACATAAATGTATTGTACTTTATATTTTACATTCTGTTCTCTCCTCTGTATGAAGAGTAGTTGTGAATGAGCACTGTCATAATTATCTTCTATGACTTGTCAAAAATAAAAATAAAAAGTTTAACTAATTTCCTTTTTTTTAATTTCAACTAAAATCTCAGCTATAAATCATGGTAACTCTACAAGTTCTAATTTTGGTTTAGACTTATACTCAACTAGTTAATAACCACAATAACTAATTAAGACTATGTTATTTTGTTTTTTTTAAATTTAATTTTCTGTAAAGCTGGAAATTTTATAACCATGACAAATTACTAAGTGTATTTTTAAAAATTTTGTTTTTGGAAGAAAGATAAAACTGACAAACTTGTGAAATGTCAAAAATTACGATAATTAATTTCTGAATGAAAGATGCTGTTAGAAAGCACATATTAAGAAGTCAAGATTAAAAGATGGGCATACCTTATACTATACAAAATTTCAATATCATGGGTATGCAAGTAAAAACCCATGTTTGCTTGATAATTTTTTAATATAATTTTGTATAATATTACAATTTTACTACTACCCCAAACCTAAAATAAAATTTAAATGCAAGATAGATGTTCCAAACATTATGTTATGCTATTCCTATATTATGTGTAAAAAAGGAAATGTTAAGCAAGACAATGGTATCTACTGAAAGTAACTCATGACATACTTAATGCTGTTGATAGAATATATTCATTATTTCATACTAATCTTACCTTCCAGTTCGTTTCATAAAGCAATGATCAATAGTGTAGGTTGAAAGATCTGATGTGGCCATTGCAACAGTAAGAAAAAACAGAAAATCATCTGGTGCTTGGGAAAAAAGTGTATCTGCTAAGAAATTATGCAGGGTATGTTCTTTCATAGAAATCCGTAAACTGGAGTTCCGCCGAAAACTGTACCAACCAACCACCTCCTGGTGGACATAAACAAGGTTGATGTGATTTTTTTAATTAACCATCATGTTATTTAAAAAATAATACAAAAGTGAGAATATCATAACACATTTCAAACAAAGCATATACTAAGACTAGATACTTTTTTTAAAGTTTCCTCATTTGTCTGAAGGACAAGATTCAAATAAGACAACTTCAAACTTTGCAAAATACAGAAATTATCAAGAACCACTGCAATAATCAACTATTGATCATATACCTCTCTGTGGTCTCCAAGAAGTGTTGCCAGTTTTTCCATAATGGGCATGCCACCACGAGTATAAACTGGATCCTCTTTTGTCCATGGCAAATGAGAGGAAACATCTACACAAAATTCATACATATAATACATATTTAATAATAATGACAATCAGGGTTTAAAGTACATAGTATCTGGTCAAAAATTCTGGGTAAGAGACATCTCTAAGCACATTTTGTTTACAGATGTAACACTAACACAGTAAATATATATGTTTACAGATGGAATGTTAACAATAAAACAGAACATACCTAAAGGAAGATAGGTATGAAATGAGAAAAAAAAAATTGATCACAAAAAAGAGTATAGATTGGTTTTTTTGAGGAAAACAAAATATGTTCAAGAACTTTCTAGAATGATGTTAGGGTGGGGCTATGTCTTCAGTTGTAAAGGGAGTTCATCCTAGGTAGCATATTAGAAGAAAGGAACAGACCTTAAACTAACCACCCCTATACAGTCATTTGTGTTCCGCGCAATGACGTAGCGCTAAATTGTTAGCTGACCTCCATTTTCATTCATATATCACCTGAATGAATTGGCCTCGTCAGACACGCCGACTGAGAGATATAGTGTACCCACATACCGGGGGTGAACGCGCCTAAAATACACATAGTGATAATATGCTTGGTTTTTCTAGATATACCATGTATTTTGTATTATAAATGCAGAATATTCTTGTGAATTTTAATGCTGCTAAAGTTAATATATTTTCCTTACAGAAGTTAAGTGGCATTAGCGATATTACACTTGTAAAATGGTGGGATTATCACGTGTATGTAGTCATGTTGCCATTGATTAATTGTTATCACGAAAGAACTAACGAGTTAACATGCATTGCATGGATCACTAGCTAAATTATATTATAATCGTGACTGTATTAAAATGAAGGAAATATATCTTGTAAAGATTTTATAAGTTTGAAACTTTCATGCAATTTAAACTATGAATTAGCTAAAGCTAATTAGTGGGATTGTAAAGAGTGATTATCACTGCCGCCACAAAGCCCATAAAATAGTAATTGCCACATGATACTGTAATATGAATGTTATTCATTACAGCCGGTCTTGAGCTCAGAAGCCAATCTTCGAGCTACTAGCTGAAAGACAGTGTACCCGCTTAGGAATCCTTAGTCACAAGACAGGAGCCAGGCAGCAAACTGATGACATATGACCTTCGATGCCCTAGTTGTAAAGAACTGCGAGAAGCCACTGGAAGGATCAACACGCGACATCAATGCCGCATCGAATGACCATCGACCGCGCACCATGTTTAACTGTCAAATGAACTCAGTTAAGTTACTGACTTAATAAGGACAAATTCTGACTTGTGTGGTTAATCAATTTATTAATTGGGCCGTGCGGTAACACTCTATATTGTTAGTTGCGATTTGAAATTGTTCATTTTTCTTTCTTCTAATTTAATTTAATTGTTATTAAATTTATTGTTATCTCACCTGTTGTTACATAATTGTTTGTAGCACGACCAAATCCGATTGTGGGGGCTGAACCGTAATAAAGGGATAAGGAACATACTATCCTTGCAAAAGTAATTAGTATATATACTTAAAATTACTTACAAGTATAGCTCTACACTTGTGTCATTGTTACGTTTCCAGTATTTATTTATAGACCCTGCCTAGGATTTTAAGGACTTTAATATTGATAGATTAAATTAATTCCTTCTCTCTATCCTAAACAGACTGGCTGCACAAAATTATCATTTGACTAACTTTAAAAATGTGTCTTGTAGTGTAGACAACAGATTTACAAACTGACAATTTGCGTACAAAGCTGGCTTTGGAGTCGTTAAATTCCTCTAAATTAATATGCATACGTTATGTCATTCAGCTCATTCGCCCCCATCCAAAACCAAGAATATCTATAGGTCTATCATGCATAAAAATGTACTACAAAGAGGATTAACAATTAAAAAATAAGATTTAATAAGTTTAACAATTAGTTAATATACGAACGCGAAGCCTAATTCTAAGCCTTGGCAAATTAACGTGCTTAAACTGTCAACGAGAGGATTGCCTTGAAAACACTGTTCATTTTGATTTTGGTACACCAAGCATGACTTAGCTTATGTAAGTTGGCCACGTGTTCGAATCCAGTCCAGACCAGTCTACCTCACTTGTCTTCCCTCAGCAAAGATTGCATACAGCATAACAATGGAATTGTCTTTCAGTATCACGCTGAATGGAATGGCGAGTATAGACAGACGTGCAGACCTGCGCGTGCAGACCTGCGCGCCGGCACTGTCTCATCAATGGTAATAGGACAATAGTGGATTCAGCTCACTCGTAGAGCTTGAACAACTTCAGTGGAACACGAATAAAGGAGGAGGAAAAAGAAGCCGACCTGAAAACAAAAGTGTTTTCGTAATCGTCTTGCTTCAAGGTTTGCCTACCTAAGCACGATAGGTTTATAAAATGCTCGGGCTAGAAATTCGACATAACGCGTTGTTTACAATTTTAGATCAAAAATCATAATCTCACGCATGTTGCATTTAACAAGCATGACGTATGAATTACCAAATATTTACAACGTTAAAATTTAGAGTTCATACAAAAGGGACAATTCAAACCAAGCAAAGTGCTTTACAATTTACATTAAAATTTACACGCAATAATTTGAATTACAATAGAAAATTCATGTCGGGCTCAGGCATCCCTGGCTCTAGTGAATTTAAAGTTATATAAATTAAAGTTACAATGGGAAAGAGTTACAATGATTTATATACAATAACTCATAGGTTTTTGTCATTTATCAACGAACCGTGCTTAAGCTCAGTAGCAATGCATAGCACAAAATTACATACATGTTCAACAATGCAAAATACAATTAAATAAATTCAATACCTTAGTGAGAAATCGAGGTGTTATCTCAGCACTCGCGTCGGCTTCCTATGTGACTCAACGAATAAGCGGCGTCTGGCTTCTTGTTTTTCGGAGTGAGTAAAATAGGGTGCGCTCACATATTTATTAAAATCATAAGGCGCATCACGTGACTGGTCATGTAGTATGTGGTTGGTTCGAGAACTTAGACAATGGCCTAAAGTTACATAATGTCTCTGACCTCTTTGTTAGAAGCTTCTCGATACTGAAGTATCATGGGAGAGCTCCAAACAAAGGAATTTCAAATTTTGATGTTTGAAAACAAACAAGTGGGTCAAGGAGTCATGACATTTTTATCAGAATGTGACAGTCATTTATGTATGACTGTTAAAATTACTAGCTTTACAACAGTAATTAGTATATACTTACAAATGTATGTCTGCACTTGTGCAGCACTGATCTGACTGTCACTGATGTGATCCTTTACACGGCGAACAATCTGACCCAATAAAATACCTTCCTGCAAAAATAGAAAAGATTTTGTGCCTGATTTCTCATTTTAAGTAAACAAATAATCCCAAATCACTTTCCACACTACCATCATTCATTACTGTATTCATTCCATCAACGCATCACAGTCAACTTATAAAAGACTTGAAGTGATGAGATTAAAAGCTATACAAATTTAATATTCACTCCATTATAGTGACTCATTGAGGTTATATGATGTACAAACTTAACAGAGTGACTCAGAGAGATGAGGTTAAAATTTAAATGCTGTACAAAACTTAACAGAAACATTTATCACCACCACGTGTACTCGTTGCTCAACACAAAATCCCACAAGACAATACAAGTAAACATTAACATCTCAAAAGATCCAAAATGTAACCTCTGTAAAAGCATAGATAGGACAAGAGTATATAAAAGACAATAAGATGTCATAATCTATCAGGATGTCTATCCATATCTACCAGAAGGTTTAATGAGATAAAAATCCAAGAAACATGAGTGAGAAGTATGTCTTTAGAATATCAAGGGTACATCAGTCAATAGCTGAAACAGGAAAAAAATTAATAAAATAAACAAGAATACTGCAGACAAGTACAGACCCTATGGTTGATGTTAGGTGGGTGGGGGTGGGTAAAGAGTCAGTAATATTTAGAAACACACAAACCATATGGAACCTCAATGATATTTTTTTTTATAAATAATTCTTGTTACTAGCTGTCACAGTTCATATAGTGGTTAAGGTGCCTACATGAAATAAGCAGAAAATATTATAAACTCTCTAGGTAACTACTAACTTATACTTTATAATGACTTAATAACTTATAACTTATAATGAATTTTGAAGTTGCTGCTGCTTTTTTCAGCACAGTGGGTGAAACTAAAACTTAGAGTTAGACCCTTTTCATCAGTTCTGGACTGGACCCCAGATTAATGGCTTATAACTAAAGCATAAAAACCAGATTCTGAAGCTTGATTAAAATCATCACAATATTGTTGTACCAAGACAAAAGAAATATCAATGCAATAAATAAAGACAATGAATACAAAGTATCAAGATCTCAGACTATTAATCTATAAGTCTGAATCGTGAAAAAAGTGGTGCTACCAAGGGCAAAATACAAAAATAAAATTTATAATATAAACATCTGGAGACATTTCTACAGTGAAAGATTACCTAAATAAACTTTTAGAGATTCAAAGACTTGATTCACTGCTTAAAGCAGCACACTTCACTAAATTCACCAAAATCTTGAATCTCCAAAAACTCTTAAAGGATTTAGTCCCAAATTTGCAGCTAAGTAATCAACAGACAACAGAACTTGTTAGAAGGCTTCCTTAATGAAAACAGCTAGGCCTATTTCTATTAAATGCATTGATTATATTTTTTATTATGTAAGAATATTCTTAAAAATTTACTTTTAAGTATTTTATAAATGTAGGCTGAAATAAATGAATAAAGATTAGTGTTATTTTCGCAGGAAAATATATTAATTTCATTGTAATGATAAATGTATTATTATCAATTTAACAGTTATGTTGTGAAATAGTACCAATTTGCCAAATTATGTAACTAGAAACTGAACATAAAGCTCTGTACTAAAACATTATTTAATATATAATGAAAGTATGTGTAACTTTATTAGCAGGTTTCTCTCAAAGTACCAGCCACCAAATAAATTATCTGCATGGGAAACAACAATCTTTGGTGAATGTACAACAAATACATTAGAAATGAATGCAAGATAAACCTGTGTGTGTGTGTGTGTGTGTCTGTGTGTGTGTGTCTGTGTGTGTGTCTGTGTGTGTGTGTGTGTGTGTGTGTGTGTGAGAGAGAGAGACAGACAGACAGACAGACAGACAGACAGACAGACAGACAGGCAGACAGAGAGACAGTGAGACACAGGCAAACAGATAGATTTATACAAATAAACTGTTAGTTTTAAAACAATAAGTTTCACATTTCATGAATATACCTAAATCCTTTCCTTGTTATTTTAATAATTAATATTTAAAATCCATACTAAAAATAAGTCAATTTTAATTTGAAGTAATTACCACTACTTCATCATAAGTTGTTTTCCAAAAATCACACCTTTCCAATACAAGTAGACCTTAGTTATAATTTAAAAATCATCCAAAGGTGGTAGTGATGACTCATAAGTTAATAAAACACATTAGTTAAGTTTAGTGTTAGTGAACTAAGATAATTAAATATTGTCATCAAGCAATAAAAGATTTTGTAATTGCTTTATACAAAACAAACATAACCAAAGCATAATTGCATGTGTAATAATAATATTAATAAATTATGTTATGCAATATTATGGAGGCTCTTTCAATTGATGGAAGAGTGGCAAAAGAATTTAAGAAACTAAAACAGAGGCAAAGGGCGATCGGGAAAACTATAATACAAATTAATGACCATCGAATGTCAAAATATTACCTGTATGTAAAGTTACCCTCTCCACTTAATATACTGACACATCTCAGCCCACCCCCTTTTCCGTTTGAATCGTACTAAAAATACTATGCATATTTAGCAGAAGCTGCCGTTCGTAAGCACTCTCTAAACTTAATTTACTGTAAGTTTTTAAATAACCAAATAATATACTAAAATTTATTTTCGTATACTTTACACACATATTCTGAACTCACCTGGTTTCCAGGGCTGTTGGAATGACTATATATGAGTGAAGCAAAAGTTGACCCATCTACCAAAACAGACATTTTGGCCTTATGGATGAACTTCCGCTTTGTAGAGTATAAAAGTTGGATTGCTTGAAAAGTGAAAGTAGGCAACAATTACAATGCCAAACTACTGGCCACTGTTCGTATAACGAACAAATATATAAATACCACAGTACCTTTAAATGGCGTCTGTTTTGAGGTGGGAAGGTACTCCTAGCAGGGCCACGTCTCATTTAAAAATAAAAACCAAATAAAAAACACAACAGATTACTGATTGATTTCTTTTCATCCACTACCAAAGTTCATTAATTTCGGTGAGAATTTCCCTTATATCTTCTGGCTAGCGGGAATGTCTCTCCCGTAATAAACATCTTTATTTTTTAATTTGCACTTGAAAAACTAACATATTTCAAAGCTATCCTAGGAAGTAATCACACTGTTGATGCATTGGCTTATAGTTCGAACGAATGTAAATTAATTCATTAATCAAGTAATCTGAATAAGGTTCTTTTAGATCATGCCATACGCACAGTCCATGAATATTGGAATTTAACTTGAAGGGAGGACAATTCAATCAATTACTTAACTCACAAGATTTATATGAGGCCCCTATTTTAATAGGTCTATGCATATAGTCTTTTATTATATGTATTAGTAATAGATTCCTCCAATACTTTTGCAAGCCACCGTTCTTACAGCTAATGGCGAAAAATATAGAAAATAATAAAAAGAAATTTATATACTGACTAGACTCACTAGAATAATGATTTTCAAAATCAGCTGCTAAAACAGACCATTTTTGTACGGCTCACCCTCGAAAGGCAATTGGTTCTATGAAATCTGTTTTAAAAGAAAAAAATTTAATGGATCCTAGATTTATTGCGGCGCACTTTCAAATTGTATGTGGACGTGGCATTGCTTAATGATACACACTGCAATATAAAATAATTTAAGGAAACCGCCACCAACAAAATAGAAATTTACATCATGTTTGAAAACATTTTTAAAATGAATGTATAAAAAATATTTTTGAATAATTCTTATTTCTCTTATTGCTGTTCCTCTTATACTTGAAATACTTATATTGAGTTACGACACTAGAATGTGATATATTTCATCTGCAAGCCTAAAAGAGAAAGAAAAACAGCCATACATAAATTCAATTAGTGACTGATAGTTTAAGCATAAACAAATGAGGACTGTATGCCATTCCTCTAACAAATGTTTGAATTGTTTCTGCTTACCCCCCCCCCCGCCATTACTTTACACCCCGCCCACCACATAGGCCTACCACCTCTCTCAAATCAAGTGAGAGACACCTATAAGTGAAATAAAACCAAGAAAAGTCTGCTATGCAGTTCTAGACAGATTCCTGGTGAAACTAGAAAGATAAACTTCATTTAAAAGTTTAATAGTACAATGTTTAATTTTGCTGTGGTGTGTTTAATCAATAAAATCCGACAGATATCGGCGCAGCGGAATGTGTGTGTGTGTGTGTGTGTGTGTGTGTGTGTGTGTGTGTGTGTGTGTTGTGTTATGTTGTGTGTTGTGTATTGTGACTAGACTATTTAAGGATGCTAACTGCACAACTAACAGGAATCTACAAATCTAGGTCAACAATTGAGACACTTGCTGACTGGTGTCTGAGGAGTGGGAAGGGCGCATATCATGTCACTGTATAATGTAAAACAGGATGAAAAATAATATTTTTCTATAATTTGGAAATTAATAAACTGCTATTATTAGGAAAACAGTAAAGCGGTGGTGTTAAGTGCTAGACGATTAGCAGGTGAGGTTTCACTCAGCACGTACGGGACTGGCTAGAATCTAAAGGTGCACATTTGTTCACCTGTGTCAACTTTATTTTTCAGCTTGTGAGCGACTTTCTGGCTTAAAGACGTGCCTCCACCATTGCTCTAGCCTACGGATAACAAACTGAGCAAGACAATAATGCAAAGAAAGAACACCCAGGCAAACGCAAACAAAACACCTAACTTTTTGCAGGACAAGGTGAACAAAAAGGTGTAGGGGCACACGAACATCGGGACTCCTCATACCTTTGAACATCGTGATGAATCAAAAAAAAAACAAAAAAAAACCCACAGAGACTTACACAGATAGTTTTAATATGACCAATCCTTGAAAGAGTTACTTTTACTTGTCAGCATAAACTCATTACCTATAAGCAAGAATCCCAACACTCAAAAGTACCTTCCAATAATGAAACAACTGACAACACACCGAACAACATATTAAACTTACGTGGCAAGGAGACAGATGTGGGTCAATACATCATATCCAATATCTAGCCACATTTCTGAATTACTACTTTGATTGCGCTTGAGTACAAGACTCCATAGTCCAAACAAACAAAGTGATCAAGAAGTATTGGCTACAAAAGAGACAACAGAGGGGAAAGCAAATACCAATATTATTTGATACCACCCACCAGCAAAGGAGGAATGGTGCAAACATCTATAAACACTATAAAGACACGGATGCCAAAGATGATCGAAAGCAAATCTTAGAACAATGGCTCCTCAACAGCCCAAAAGGATCGTCGAACAACGGAAATTCGAGTCTAATTCCGTCCCCATACAACGGACCATAGAGTGCAAACCAAGACGTCATTGAAGGAAAATAAAAGGATACACAAAGTGAAGGAAAATAAAAGGATACACAAAGTGAAGGAAAATAAAAGGATGCACAAACTGAAAGAAAATAAAAGGATACACAAAGTGAAGGAAAATAAAAGGATACACAAAGTGAAGGAAAATAAAAGGATACACAAAGTGAAGGAAAATAAAAGGATACACAAAGTGAAGACCAACCAGGAAAATTACTTTCAGATGAAAAAACATAACTGGACCGTTTAATGGTCTTGGAGCCAACCCTGTCCCCACTCCTCACAATTTACAATACATCAAAAAGAATTTTAAAGAAAAACTGGAGCAGCCAACAAACTAGAGAAAAGAAAATAACAATGACCACCTCCACACATCAGGAGACAACAGCAATAACCATAACTTCCACCAGCCTCAACAAAGGGGGCCAAGCCCGGGACAAACAGACCAAAATAAGAGTGGGCAAAATATCGCAAGGGCGAGTTTATCACAACCAACCCTTGCAAACATCCTACAACTTCTTCTCGACTAGCTACATGTGCCTCATCCTCCATCACCTTGATGACGTAATAACTGGTCCAATAGTAAACACAACAAGGAGGGGGGGGGGGAGGCAGAGACAATGAAAGGCAACTACAACAACAATCAAACAACGAGTACCATGTACAATCAGGATAGCCAACTACTACCACCAAGAGATATACATCTGCTAAGTGCACTCAGGACGGTAGAAGTGTGGGCTCATCCAACATCCTGACCAGTGAACAACGGTCTTCAGTTTACTAAAAAATTGCCCAAATAACAAAAGGAAAGTCATGCATCCTCCTGATCAATGAACAACGGCCTCCAGTTTACTGAAAAATTGCCCGAATAACTAATGGAAAGTCATGCAACATAGATAGCACAGATAGAGAGTGGCAACAGCCCAAAGAGACTTTTAGTTAAGTCCCACTTCCCACCCATCCCACAGCCCCTCACTCCCACGATGAGATATACAGGAAGTCCTCCCAAAAAATCAATCAGGCAGTCAGATCTGTTGTCAAAAACCAGTCAGCCAAACCTGTTGTCAAAGACCAATCAATCAGACCTGTTGTCAAAGGACAGTCAGTCAGACATGTTGTCAAAGGACAGTCAGTCAGACCAGTTGTCAAAGGACAGTCAGCAACCAGGCTATCGTTTGTTGTGGTTGGTATTTTTCTTGCCTTTTACCTAGTCAGGAGAATCTTTGCATACATTGAAGACCATTGACCTTCCCCTAGGTCCAAGCTTTATGGAACATTCTTCACTCCTTTTGGGGCTTTGAACGAGCTGCACGTGATTCAGCAAACATTGTTCCTGTGGGAACAGCCAATGTTTGACGTAGTCCACTTTATGGACAGTTTTGACAGTCTGCATTATGTATGCCCACAGCCTCATGTTTTTGGACCATTCCATACTGCAGTGTAAGACTAGCAACTTCCAGCATCGTGGCCTGATGCATTCCATGTTATGGACGTTCATACACACCCTCACTAGACATGATTTTGGAAAATCAAGTTTTTTATGTCGATACGACAGCTTCAAGTGGTTTTCCTTCAATTTTGTTGTTGTTGTTTGTTTGTTTTTTTATGAGTGTTTCTATCTGGAGTTTTCCAGTCTGGATGCCTTAACACTGTTTGACGTTGGTTTGCTGATAATGTTTGCATGGACCCCCCTTTTTTTTTTCGCTTTCTCTCCACAGAAGCCACATTAGACTTTTTTATCGTTAGATATTCTCAGTCTTGGGATGCTTCTGGGGAAACCCCACAGCCTCACATTGCGTCCCGAGGTGGAGGGCTGGCGGAAGGGGGTGAAGTAGCACCAGTTTTTTTTTTGGGGGGGATTTGCATCGATCCTCAGACCCCAACCCTTTTATAATGTTCGACTGTGTGCTAGTTGTCACATGCAGCCGACAAATATATCCCAAAATATGCATAATTTAAATACGGTAGTTTACAATAGCTCTTAACAGTCAAGCTAATGACATCATGCACATTATGTGTTTGTGTGCGCGTGTGAGAGAGAGAGGGGGGGGGGGAAGGTTAAATAGATAAGTGGGTGTCTTAATGACGCAAACAGTCTGCTATGACGTCAGTTTCTAGACAGTGACGTGTATATTTTATTTTCGTGTTTCTTTTCTTTTTTTTTCCTTCTTATAGAATTTATGAAAGATATTGTTTGTGGAGTGTTTACATTTTCACTTATATGGACATAGTTTGCTTAGAATGTACTGCATCTTCAGGACTAGAACCAGAAACCGTAAGTATTGACTATATTTTAACCTTCACTGTGTATACTCATTTGACAATTGCTCTCAATGTACTCTGGATCCGTTTGCTTTGGGTCCTAAATTCATGTTCAAAATGCAATTCTGAAGATATGTTAACCTTTGTTCTGATTAAAATTAAGAACAAGATATTTCATTAAAAAGAAAATGTCAAACCAAAACTGGCGTTCTAGTCCTCAGAAATTTTAGACAACCACGTTTGATGGCGAATAATGCAAAATCTGTTTCTGATAGGAAACATAGCAACATCTCTTAAGATGGGGATAAAGCTGAATAAAATAGAGACATTGTTACTCGAGACACATACTTAATATATAATTTAAAATATAATTTAATTTGTGAGCCATGTTTTGGTATGTAAAAATAAACGACTTCCTAAGTTTTATACCAAGTATCCATCGTAAGTTATTGCTACTTCACAGTTTTCACTACGCAGCATATTTCAAATGCTGTATGTGATTTGGTGAAATATGTAAAATTCATAGTAACTAAAACAATAATTAAATGATTAGTTTCACATTAAAAAAGCTAATGACAGTAAATAATAATATATTTTTATATAATATATTATAAATAATAATATATATATTTCCCTTCCAGTTAATAAATGTGTGTTTTAGTTTTAAATACAACATAAGGTTCATTATTCCTTGTGTACAAAACAAACAAATCCAGTAAAGAGCAACAGCGGTAATTCAGATATTATTTTGCATGGTTCTCTTATCGCTACTTGTGGAGTTAATAATCATTTTAAAAATACTTTACAAAGCTAATTTTCACAATGACACTTAAGCAGTTTGAACGACTATCAGTAGTGCAAGCATGTATCCATTTCAAAATCACAATATCAAGTGCAACAGGTTTTTATTAGAACATGCGCGAGTGTACAAACTCTTTCATAACACTACAGTAGTATTAATGTACGCGGTTTTTGGTATAGTATTCTGCAGAATATCACTTATGAAATGAATCGGGATATGAATTTACCTCCTCAGCCAACTGACAGACCAGCTTCAGGGCAGACGACAGCAAGTTTAGTCTAGTTTGTTTTATCTACTACTTCTTAACACTGAATCTGTATTAAGAAATATATAAATTAGTACTAGTAGTGAAATTATTATATCACTTATCAGTCTAATTTCCCTTAGATACTTTGACAACCACTACGTCTACGACTTTACTAAAATTTCAGTTGCTATTAAAATCGCCAACTTAAACCAAAGAATGAATTGCAAAAGTTTTTATTTCATGGGAAAGATGTTATCGTTTTTAGTTTTAATCGGTGAGACAATACCATTTTGAATTAAAACATTTTAGTTTGAGAAACTGAGCATGTATGATTCTGCTCACGTGAATATTTAGCTTCAACGTCAATTAATTGGCTTAAATGGTATTTTCTTATTACCAGGTGAATAGAAAAATTCCTGATATTAAATGTCAACATTTCTAAACGTTCTCGTTTATGCACGAGATCGCTACATGACGACTGAAAGTGGTTTGCAATCAAGGCATTTTGTTGTTCTGCGTGTATTGCACGAGACATAATACAGAGCTGGTTTTCTTTTGTCAAGTGTCATTCTTTCAGAATAAAAGCTAGTGCGTTCTCCTTGTCATATAAAGTTCGTTTGTGCACATTGCTAACATTGCAATATAACTTGGTATATGATTTTGAAATTTTAAATATATTATTATCAGAACACCTAAATCTATTGATTGAGATCATTTGCACGGTTGACCTAGAAACCTCTTGATTTTAGTTTTAAAACTGATATTAAAGGAGACATTCTAATGATGAGCGCATGTAGTTTCATATCAGTAGAAGCATCTTGACACACAATTCGAATATTTTGTGGAAACATAAGCCAGCAAGTGAAAAAAAAAGTTCTTCCTCAGTATTCTGCGTACAGCCACAGACCCGTGTCCCCCTGATTCACAGCTAATTAGACGATTTCGTTTCGGCGTCTTCACTATTTTACTTGTACCTGCACGAAGAAAAAGTTTCCGGTAACGAATAACATTATTTTCAATTGTTGCTCCTTTATTAGTTTTCCAAATAATAGATGACTGTGAAGAAAATAAAAAGAACATAGAGTCAAAGATATATTTTACAAATATTAGATTTTTAAGGTCGTCTAAAGGTCATAGCTGACCTCGAGACTTCTACGAGGCGCATTTGTCCATGACCGACTGACCTTGAAAAACAAATTCTTGTAAGAAGTCGGACACAATATAACGCCACTATGTCTCTCGCTAACTTTGAGAGGCGAGCCAAGCTGAGGAAAAATCACCCATTTGTTGAGCCGATTGACAAGAGCGCGGTGAGAACTTTTCTACTGGTACATTTTTTTCGAGATAGACCATCTTCTCCATTCAACATTTATTATGGTTTGATATATACATAGGCTATTATTTATAATTTCATATCGGTCCGCAATGTCAGCATGTGCTGCTATTGGTTTCTTATTTCACAACAAAATGACTATATATATGAGTTCTCGTTTTTAACATGGAGATAAGAGAACAAATCAGTTTTATAAATAATACTTAAACAGCTCTCGAGAGTTACTTGTTTAGTGCCCTCATCACTCTTAAATTCATGGCGCATAAGCAAATTGCAAGCAAGTAAAATGTAATTATTTGTACAGTCTTACTGCTCCAGGAAATAGCCTGATAAATGTCTACAGGATAAAGTTCTACCACTTGTAAGAATTCAGCTTATTAAGTAATTATAGTTCTTTAGTAGCAATAGTATTATAAAGTTTAATTGACGCACATCGAAGACAATATTTACATACGTGAAACATTCAACCAACCGCCCATACCCCAAATTAAAAACTACAGGCCTATAATTTAAGCAAATATTGGCAAATGAATGGTTACAATATATAATAACTTTTAATATAATAGGCATATTTATAAAGATTATATGTATTTTAATTTTTTTCTCATAAAGATAAATATCATTTCAATTATAACAATGGGTATTATATAGCCATTATAGGCCTACGCTTGCGCCACATTTATACGTTTTAATATATTTACATTAATTTATAAGATCTTGATATACAAAGACTGTTATGGTTTAATCTTAAAATTAAAAACAAATATGGCTTTCATACACTTTCTTACAATTAGTAATATTATCATTGTTAATATTGTATATTTATTTTTTTTATACATCACTACTACTCTTTCAGTCTTTGTTACTCTACAGACTAATATTTTAATAATAATATTGAGGACACCTTATTCACTATTGAAGTTAGCTCACTGTCCCTTTAGGGCAAGATAGAAGAAGCTTGTATGTTCATTAGGGACTTCTTCACAGCCCTATCAGTATCAATAGGTTACAACACTGAGATTTGAAAATAGACTTATCCCTTTACAAGTACATCAGTAATATTCAAGAGACTCTACAACAGTGGTGCACAAACTTTTTGAGTCGGGGGCCACAATCTGACTTGTCGAAACCATCGGGGGCCACAAAAAAGTGAAGATCAAAAATCGTCCCATACAAGACGGACATCACATCTAAGAACACACAAATAACGATTAAGACTATAATTACGACAAAGAAGTTGCATACTAAGACTCGTTCTAAAAATGTTATGATACGTCAACTTTCACAAAGTCAGTGTGATGGATAGTGCTGCATGTCATCTGCAAGCTTCAAAATGTCCAGCTTGATGTTTGACGCTGAAAGATGCAAAATTGCTTCCAGATTATCATCAGTCAGCTGACCGCAGGTGTTGCTTTTGTTCAGTTTCATCTGTGAGAAAGCCTGTTTGCAGCAGTATGTGTTGCCAAGTATGCTGGTGTGGACAAGTGTGTTATCTTTCAGATGAGCAAATGTATCAGGCAATGTTCTGTAGAAGTCAAGCAAACTGTTTTCTCAGTAAGTAGCATGCAATTCATCAGATTCCTGGAGATCAGTAAGTTAAAGCTGGTATTCTGCAGACATGTTAAAGTTGGTTGCTTTGTTTGTAAGCTGTCTTGTCACGTCTGCTGAGAAGTGTGAAATTCTTTGTTGAACTGTCAAACGATTCAAAGCCGCCATCTGCAGTTTGTGAACAGCTTCCGGACACAACTTTTCTGATGCAGTAATCATACATTGTTTGACAAACTCACCATCAGTGAAAGGTCAGCCAGATTTTGATATCATCAACAAAATCTTGTAACTGACCTCAAAGGCTGCACTAAAATCTGCTGACTGCTTTGAGAAAATGTTCTGTTGGTGATTCAGCGAATGCCTCAGAGATTCAATTCGAGCTGTTCATTCATCACTGACAACTTTGTGGAAATCTTGATGCTTCATCTCATAATGACGCTTTATATTAGAAACCTTTGCCACTGCTACTGTTGAATGACACAGCAGACAAATCACGCTCGTCTGTTGTTGAACAAAACAGTATTATAGAGTCCAGTCATCATTAAACTGCCAGTTTTCGTTGTCAACTTTTCTTTTATGATTAGCTGCCATTTTGTCACAAAAATATAATCAAAATAAACAACAAAATGTGGTAGATCAGACACTCAGGCTTAAATTGGTATAGCCTTTATCTCTTACCTCTGTGAGTGTTATGTCAGCGAGCGCCTGGAAAAATGGGTCAGGAGGTGCTGCTTTTGTTTCAAATCACAGAGTGTAGGAGTAAACATTTGACTTTTTCGTTTGACATGGCAGGCCATTCGGAGCCTCTTCGCGGGCCGGATCTGGCCTGCAGGCTGGAGTTTGTGCACCACTGCTCTACAACATATTCTAGAAGAGTCTATATGGTCATCACCAACCAGTTTTCAAACTTATGATATTATTCCTCTTCATGAAACGACAAGTAAAATGACACAGTCTCTTATATGACACTAAAATATAACCTGCACACTATTTTGGTACACATACATTCCACATCTTTTTCTTCATCATAACTGTCATGCGAAACAAACTTAAAATGCAATATATAGTAAGAGTATCTTTTTTTTTTTTTTAAAATAATTTTAAAATAATAAATATTAAATGGTTACTCAGGTTAGTCTTTGGTTTTAATTGGTTGTACATAAACAAAAGATGCAGTGCAACCTTTGTAATTTTAAGTCCATTTTTAATCCAAACTTCATCTGAATCATACTGTCATAGCATCTTGAACTGCATAGAGTTTTTGTTTTTTGTTTTTCCCTATAGTTCTTGAGTGATATTTGTATTATGCTTTTAGTTTTACTAGTGTTATTTGTGTCATGAGGTTGTCATTGTTTGTCCCTTTGACAGTTTATTTGTGCATGACTTTTTCAGTAAGGATAGTATTATAAGAATTTATAAAATAACTTAAATAAATTTAAGAGTCTGTAAATGAATTTGTACAGTTGTAAACATTTACTTTAAAATTATCTGAACATGCAGATAATTGATACACACTCTTACAGCATAGGAAAACCTATGAAGTGAAAAAAATTCCAAGTGTTAGGTCAATCCAGTGATTTGTGAATGATAAAGTCTGTCCTCAATTTTCTGAGTCTTCAGGCAGAAATGGCTACCTGAAAACTTACATTTCCATGAAGAATAAAGATTGAGATAGTAATGTCATTGAGTTATATGAAGATCATGCAACTGACAATTGTTTTAGCAGCAAGATTTAATTTTAATTTTATAGATAGTAAATCTCAATTGCTAACTTATAAAAAGCACAGTTTGTAGTCCTGATTTAAAGCAGATGATTGGTTCATCCATTCATGTACATATAAATTTATATTAAATAACAAATTTATATAATTCACTGTAGACAGTGTTTGTAAGTTTGGTAAGCATCTAGTTGAGGGAGAGAAAACTGATTAAAATGTATATATTTTATATTTTGTTAAAATTATAAATATTGCGCATTCAGAAATATCTGCTTCCTTTTCTTATGATAAAATACCGTAGTGAATTTCATTAAACCACAAATATTGTAGTAGTCTCATCACTTCCCCATCAGCATCACAGTTCTGTATTGATTTAATAGTTACATAATATTTTTGATATTGTAAATCATTTAGAAACAAGTGTGTTCCTCAGTCAGAAAGTAAAGTTAATATGCATATCTTATGAAAGCTGCTTGGTGATTTTCATAACTATTTCTACCAATGTTGAACTATTATTTTGGAGCAACATAGCAAAGTTTACCTACCTTTGATATATCATAAGTTAATTTGTCACCCCCCCCAAACATTCGAGATTTTAAGACTGACAGAGATTGCTGTTCATTTATTTATTTTATTTTTTATATCTATGAACAAAAAGGGAGATGGAGGTTAAGGAATTTGAACAAGCATTATCATTGAAGTGATAGATGCAGTGATGAAATGACTGATAAAATTTAGACTCCCTCTCTAGCAATCTTTGTTAACCTTATAAATAGCATCATATACTTACGATTCATATGTTTGGTTTTAACTACAAAGACTTAGGATATGATCCATTAGTAGAAGGCAGAAAAAGATCTTAAGTTAAATGACATCAAATACATCATTAAAATTAAAATGTTGGTTGCAGGTCATTTAACCCTTCCAGTGCTCATGTCAGCGGATTTTTTTAAAAACAAAATATAACATAAATCAAATGTATATAATAGGTTTGCCCTACCCATACACAGTAGTACAAAATATTTATCAACCCATCTTCTTGTCTTTTATAGGCATCTCAAGTGCAGCAGACACTTTTAAGAATTAAAACTGCATGTCTTCAGCCACTGATTATGATGATGCAGTGTTTGAAATACAAGAACTAACCTAAACAAACAAAACATCACAAGATGCTAGTGACTAGAATCAAAAGATTCTGCTGTATAATAACAACTTGCAGCTGATGTTTAAATTAACTCTACTACAAGTACTAGTACTTTGCAGGAAAATGGCATATATATAAATGTACTACATTGTTTATCATAACACTTTTATATACCGAAGAAATTCTTAATAACATTGTAATATATATATAAAAATTATAAGCAGTACATATATTTATACTGTTATGCTGATGAGAAGTTTAATTACTCATTTACTGTCAAAATTTTGCTGCAAAAGAAACTTTATATTATGAAACTTGAAAGGAATGCCGTATGACTGAGGGTAAAGTCTTGTATAGATCTAAATTCTAACATTTGAATAAATGACTCACTTTCTGTGCCTATTTGCACTGACTAATCAACTCCCTGTAGAATTCGGCAGTAAATTTACTTGATTTTTTTAATCATTTAAATAATGTAATAAAATGACCATTTGCAATTTCAGGTTCCCAAGCAAATTTTCACCATTTTCCTATTACCTAATCGCATTCATACTCTTTGTTAATAACACATTGTGATGTCACTTTGCAGGAAAATGGCATATATATAAATATGCAGTATTATGAGTTGTTACAAAGAGACATGGTTTTGTTTTCCAAGGGAACTGCATTTTGTTGAAATGTGAATTAAAATTTATATTAAATGATTTTAAAAACAGATTAGACTAAGTATATACGATGAACATTGATCACAACAAAATTACCTAGAAACAATATACAAAAATTACAATGTTTAGCACAGTGTCTTGTTCGAAACTGAAATCCAGTATAGAGTTTACAAGAAAACAGACAAAGAAAGTTTGCAAACATCCCGTTCTTTTCTATATAACTTCTATAACACAAATGTATTATCGTGTGCATGATTAAAAACAAAAACAAAAAAGCAACTACCAACGTGTTATTTAGTTTGCAATTGTTATTCCACATAAAAGTAAAGTTTCCAGTATAAATTTGGTAAACCTATTAATAATCTTAGCCATTTACATGTAGTAAACATAATCTTTCACCACCAATAATTAGGATGGAGTAATTAAAGAACAAAAACAAAACACACAATTGTCCTACAAGTTACACTTTCACAGTAAATATTGCATTTAAAAAAAAGAAAAAAGAGATTGTTTTATTAGTTTCCCTCTACAGTTAAAATATTTACTTTAATTTACGTCATGTAGTAATAGTAGTATATTATCTTGATAATAAGTAAGTTGTTGACAGTTCATTATATTGTGAGTGCACCATTATGATAAAAATAGCACTTAATCTTTAATTTAAAAAAATTCTGAGTGCTTTACAATACTTCATAAATGAGACACAGTAATAAGACATGGCAGCACATACATATTATAGTAATACACGATACAGAATTAAACATTTAACAATATGCTGGATATTTACAAACATTATATATATTACTTTATTAGAGGTGGCCAAGATAGAATGGAGAGATTATGAAAGCAGAGGCTTATAACTACATCAGTACATGGATTTGTAACTCATGTAGTTTTCTCATTATGGAGGAACAGCAAGTGAACTCTGCTCAATATGAAGAATCATTACATCCAGGACCATCTTAACAGCATTATAGGCCCTTTGGCAAAGCAGTGCACAACCTACACAACCACTAACAAGAATAAAAATTGACAGCAAATCACAACATATATAAGTTAGCATGGAGCCCCCTTGGCAATTGCCTATCGTGTATATACGTTAAGACAGCACTGATTACATCCGGTGATATCAAAATGCTGTTGATATCGAACTAGAGTGTGGAGGGTTTTGTGTGTTTTTATAACATATTTATTTAAAATACAAAGATCATTTTAAAAATTAATTTACTAAATGATGAACATTTACACTTACGGTTAAATAATGGGTAGAATCACACTCATAGTCAAAACTGTGAAATTAAACGTTTCCCTGGCCCATTTCCAAGTTAGTGGTTGTGTGTATATATGTGACTGATGGTTCACCAACAAAAGCGCGACGATGCGTTCTGTCCCTAACTCTAACCCTATCGCGCATTTGTCGTTTGCGCATTTGATGGGTCACCGTGACTGATCATGCCTGACATTTCACAATTTATCTGTTACATTCCAGTATTTATTTAGAAAAATAAAATAATAATAAATAATTTGAAATAATATTTGTCCATGTTCTTACCAAAATGCACAAAACACTTATATATGTCTCTCTGTCTATATTTTCTTAATAACTTTTTAAATTTAATGTTTTGAATTGTCTTTTGTGATTTTGGAAAATGCTTTTAACTGGTTAGTAAATCATTGGTATAGAGTGAACAAAAGAAGTAGAAAAATATCAAAACAGAATATTTCTATGCTCACTCACTTACTTCACTGATATTTCACAGCTTTAAAGTCCTGAAATGCCATGCATTATATATAGACAGATTGAGAGATATTATTTTAGTATGACCAAAGATGAAGATCTACCTCAACTGTTGCTGTATAGTGTATTTTAAATTTCTTTAATTTTACCTTTACTAAATAGTGATACACTCAGCATATTAATTAAGGAATCTTTTTTCCCCCAATGATTTCACAAGCAAACAGCCTTGAAATTCATACCAGAAATTTATTTCTTGTTTCCAGAACTTTGTGAATATGGTAAATATTAGAGATGTTATGTTTTATTAATACAAAATTATTTTAAGCATATGTAATAATCAATATATAAGACTGTTTATTATACCACCTACTTTTCAGCCGAGAGACCCCGTCATTTAAAAAAAAAATGTTTTAATCTTTCTGTCTCTTTCAAAAATGTGTATACAGCAATCATAAAATCTTACTGAGTTGTCAAAATTAATCATAGGCAACAATTTATAATTGTCTATACATTTGTCAGATTACATTTCCTCAGTTTTTAAATCTAAATCTTGTCTTTTGTAAAATAAAATAAAAAAACTAGTTCAGTGAGTTGCTTTAAAACATTTTTGCATTATATGTACATGTAATAATAAGCCCCAAACCACATACATGCAATATTCACATAAAAATTTACCGTGAAGAAAGCTCGAAACTGCATGTTCCCCTACTGGAGTCAATCATGCAATTAATTGTAATCATTCACAAACAGAAAATTATAATAAACATTTGTAAATGGTGACAGTTAAATAGCAACAGAAAATAGGAAGGAAACTACAGCTCAGGTGTAAAGCTAAACAAAGGAAAAATTTAACTGGAATAAATGAAAACTGATTTGAGGTACACTATAATTATGAACTATTAAAACAGTTTTCATTCTTGAACTTATCAGGAAACCAAATGGATTTCTCAGCTGTTTTGCAACTGCACTAAATTCATTATTGAACAATAGTAGAACAGAGGTAAATAGATAGTGTTGAACAGATGTCTGCTAAAGTGCTAAAATAAAGTTAGGCAAGATCTTATAAGACTACTGATGCTAGTTGAGTAGTTTTTAAAAAAAAAGGATTTCTTATTTTCCCAGATAACACCCCAAGGTGGGCTCCAGGATCCTAAGAATAGGTAAGAAAGAAATATAAATCTTCTATATGTAATGACTCTTACAACAGTCTTAGGTTTTATATAACAAATTATGACAAAAACTGAAAAAGTAATAAAAAATGAGAATCTACAGAGGATCATCCATTTATGATAAGGCTTTTGTCTCAAGTACTTGATGAAACTGATATCATGATCTAGATATAATTTTAAAAAAAATAATTAATTGTTTGCAAAAAAAAATGTATGCACAGGAGGAAATTTTACAAAGTATCCTTGCAACAAACGTGTGTGTTGGGAAGGCTGGAGTTCAAGAATTGCCTCTTTTAGTGTAATACCATCTAACAATATTATACCCACTTCACAAAAACATTTCTGTCCATATTTAGTCAGCTGAACTCTTCGCACCCCCATATTATTAAGATGAAAATAAAGTGTAAATTAAAAAAAAAAAAGTTTATGTTAATAAATACTGAATTATAATACTGCTGGTCAATAGAGTGAATAGCATATTAAAAGTTTTTGTGGCTAGTGTCTAACTCTAAATTGATAGTTGTGGTTTTTACATAGACTAATATAGTGCAGACAACCTTTATTTAACTGGATAAACATATTTACTTTGTGACACAATGTCACCCTAGTTATGGATATGATTATTATCCATAACTAATTACAAGTGATGAGAATCTTAATTTATGTTATTAACAGTTCTCCTGAAGACTCGTCTCTCTCACTTGGTGGATGTTCGGGTGCTTTAAATGTTTTCTCTCTTCCACAACATTAAAGACAAACATTCACTGTCACACAATATTTCTGTAGGTGGAAAAACTTCTTACCTAAGGAGAAGATAAATCCATCTTTAATCTATATTTAGCGAGCCCCCATCCACCCACTATCTCTCCAACCTATAGTTACCAACTATTCCTTGTAAGAAGGTCAATAAATTTATTAAATCAGTAATCAAGTATACATATAGCAAATAGAATCAAAAGAACGTTGACATTTACATCACTTCACAACAATGTTCGATTAAAGTTAGACAATCATTCAATTTATCCTTGCATAGACATCAGCAGTCAAATGTTCATATATATATATATTAACACCAAATTCATAGGAATAATTTATCAAAGATGTGAGTGGAGTTTTAGAGACATATTTATAGTCAATTTACATAACTTTTTCAAAGATGGCCAGTCACTAGAATGTGTTCACAATCATGCAATTTGTAACAATGCCTTATTTAGACGACAGTCACATGTACCACTTCTAGGCACATTAATCAACTGTTCCAGAATCATCATTGAGCTCTCCAAGCACACTGTGGAGAACTGTCTCAAATTTCCTTTGTGCTATCAAGCACCCCAGGAAGAATGTTCCTGAGTTTTCATGTATGCTACTCAGCACACCAAGAGGAATGTTCAAAATAATCTTCATGAATACTCAAGATCAAACTCAAGCCACCATTTTCGCTGTATTGGCTCTCGAACAGAATTCATAGGAATTACAGCAACACATTATTGATAAGTTCGATGGTAATGCTGGATGCACACACCAATGTGATCAGGTTGAGGACAGTAATCACTGAAGCAAAAAAAAAAAAAAATAGGGCACACTTTTCTCTGCAAAGGTAAAAATAATGCAGCACTAAATTTATAACTAATTTCTCTCTTACAAATATTCTCCGCTTACAAATCCTGCAACAATTTCGTTAACCAGATACACACAGCATAAGGAATATAGCATCGATCAAAATTCAGACGCATAATGTACAATGTAATCGAATGAACATAGAAATAATGGTTCAATTATATAAGCATTCTCTAATTCAAATCGTAGATCATTAGCAAACTTATGAAATATTCTAAGTCCATTCTTTCTTTATCAGTCTGTTAACTTAACATAATCTAATGAACGCCTTTACGACTGGACTTGAGTTTCATCAAATTCATTGCAATTAGAGAATAGACTTTCTTCAACATTGGATGAATTTGTTATGAATAAGTGTGAGACTATTACTATTAGTCAGAAAAACTGATCATCCAGTTGGAACTGATTTAGATTACATCAGCAAGTTCCTAGCACATTCTATACATGAGTTGTTTACTTCCAACTTTGACACTTAAAACAGCAGCATAAGCAGTGGCCAAGATAGGGTCCCTTTAACATTTAAAATTTATACAACAATTAACTTTAGAAATAGGGATAGGCAAATTTACTCTGCCACATACTCATTCTAACTTTATACATACCTTCTACTATATAATTTAAGTTCTTATGCAAAAGCTACAAAGCATTGGTTTTCATCAAACAGAATGAAGTTCAACTTGATAAAAACATTGATCATCTTTTATCTGAAAAACATAATGCTGCTTGTGATATGCTATAATATGTATGGAGTATTTTGCACTTCTCATAAAACAGAATGCAGCCAAATCAAGTTTTATAAAAAAGATTTTGTTCATTTTGTAGTTTAGAAACATGGAATTGCTGAATACATATCACAGAAAGTTATGGCTTATATTATTGATATTAATGAAACTGGGATCAAAACTAATAAAAAATATTTTAAAAAGTACTAGTTAATGAAAACAACTGTTACTATATGGAATGCACTAGTAGCAACATTCCCCAAATTTAAAATGAAATAATGTGTACGGTGAAGCTCACTAACAGATTAAAAATAGATTATCAAGAGTATGTTTATACAGTTAATAGTACATTAAAAAAAAATTCTACAACCAATTTCAAATTGCTAGCTTTTTGGTCTTGTTAGAGGTCGCAATTTATCAAACTTTTTGCAGTAGTAATAACATATTCAGAATACATTTTTTAAAGTTTTTATTTTATTGATAGCATGATTATATCACAAATAAAAAGCTTCCGTTTCATTTTTTGGGGTGTTTTTGTTGATAATAGAGGTCACATTGAAATTTGTTGATTCCAAATCAAATTGTAAAAAAAAATACTTAAAGAAGAAAAACAAGAATATTAAAGTATCTGGACCACACCATCTCCCTTATCACACTTTCTCACCTACTCCTCCCCACTATTTGTGACACATGAACAGAAACTCAACTTTTACAAATATATGTACTTTGGTAAGCATGTGCACATAACACTAAGCTGAGTACCGTTTAGCTAAATTAAACCATTTCATACTAAACATTTAATGTGTAAGAAAACTTTATTAAAATAATTTTATTCATAAAGTTCTTTTGACCAAGACATGTTATTAAATAAAAATCAGTAATATAGTCATCACTAGTTCATTAGTTTGAAACTTGTCTTACAAGGGCCGCGATATCTATGAATAACGGGCCCAGATTTATGTCACTACGGATACCGTATACAGTCATGACTCATGCGTGACAGGATTGTGATTGATTTCAGACGGACCTTAGATTTCCTGCCTAAAATAGAAAACTGATAGGCTACATTTCCTTTCGTTATTTGTGTTAACAAATAATACATTTCCATTTATAAGATTGTTGTTTGCATACATAAATGCCATTCGTGATGGAGATCTGTATTTACTAGCGCTGTTTTGTGGTACTGTTGTTGTTCAAATGGGGGGGGGGTGCACTGGGAGAATGGGGGTTAGTTGGAGAGGGGGTGGTTCGGTTTAGGAATTTTTAGAAGCATCTTGCAGTGTTGCTGTGCGCTCGTCCGTTATAAATGGCTGGCCGGCAAAGGCGGACTCTAGCCAGGTATTCGTGGGCTACAGTTGTGGTGGATGTCGCTTCCGATGTTGAAGTGTGTGGGGTGTCTTTCAGAGCTCGGGCTAGTAACACACCAAGTCTGTACCTACCGAGTACGTGCACCGGGATGTTCAATCCCCTGTGGTATATTGCGAATGGTTCAAAATCACTAATGCCTGCAGAGAATGCTAACTCGAGAATCTAAATGAGTATGTAATTCAGTAGGCTGATACAGCACACTAATAAAATTTTTAAGTCCTTGAATATTTTTATTTTAATATCCAGATTTGGGCGAGGTTATGTCTCTTACTATCGAATTTTGTAGATTCTTTATGGATACTGTTAATAAATAGTCATTTAAAATGTTGAGAGAACAAAGCCGGATGTTAGTGTTTTTAGTTTGCAGGAATGTTGGATGACATCAGTTGATATAAATATCTCCACAATACCCAATCAGAATCGTTATAATATGGAGACCCTCTTATTACCGCAATGAACTGCCAATGCAATTACACTATACAAGGATGTGGAAATGTATTTCCCCTTGTCTTATCACATACTTGTAGAGAAATCCGCGACCATATTAAGGGTTAATGAGCTATCGTTTTTGAAGTTATGCTCAGGGGTCATGTAGCTTGTGATTAAATAATAATAATAAAAAAACCTTAGTCGCATGCTGAATGCAGAATAAATAACTCTAGATGATCACAGTGTGTTTATTCCATTAGAGATCGACCATTCAGAACATGTACCTACCAAGTGTTCTGTTTTTATTTTGTCATTGATATATTTTTGTAAAAGTCTTGTCAATGTTGGGAGTCGGTAATGTGTTCAAGTCTTAGCATTCGAAGACTTTTAAGTATTCATTTGTTATACAGGCCTATTACATAACTGCAGTGCTGTCTATAACGCATGGACACGCAGGGCAATAGGGGCATTTTGTCGACCATTTACATTTTTATAGGTAGGGGCCTCAGTGCACTGCTTTGCCCGTGGGCTTATAATGCTTATAATGCCCTGCACATGTACATGTATTTAACAATTTAAGAAATGACCATTATATTTCTGTAATTCGGTGCCTTAGTTTTACTGTATTTCTTCAGACCCACTGACCCCTCAGTCTCTTAATTTTTAGGAGTAAACCGAACTAGTCATTGAATCTGCGTTCAACATTTTCTTAGAACTCATTTTGCAAGTCTTGCATCATCATGGTCTGCTTAAGTGCTACTCCTTCCCATGTTTCCGTCTACAACTTATAAATTGTGAGACTATTTTTATAGTTCGTTTCGGTTTGCACATCCTGAAAACTAATACAAACTTCAAACAGTACAGATAAATATTTCCTGTTATATTCATTCGTTCTGAAGAGCTCATAACGTTTAGGACACCATTTTGCGTTGAAGGATTATTTATAGGTTGTATTCGTCCGCGCGTCTGCTGAATGAGTCGACATCTCAGTGCTTGATCAGTGTTCATTTAAATATCTGCTGAAGTATATACGACTTAGTTATTCTGATTTAGTCTGAGTTTCTGCCGAAAGCGACTAGTTTAAAATAAAAATCTTTGACATGTTGAACCTTTCTTCTCACCTAGACGTTCGTTTCATTCGTGTATGGCTGACTCATTAAGGTGGACTTGAAATCCGGTATTCAACGAAGGTGTGCCCCCCGCGTCACTCCGATTCCACCTCGGATCTATACGTTGATATGTTAAGTAGTGAACATATTTTATTAAAATGAATAGTGGAGATAATGTCAGCGGGTCTGCTAGAGCGGATATTTTAAAACACAGTCACGAATGGCATCATCAGATCGGGCATCACATGAGGCATTTCCAGAATCAAGGTCAGACCCTATCGGTAGGTAGCGTCCTTGTGTTTGGGTTTGATTCTCAGTTGTTTTTTTTAACGATTGGTAAAATGTCTACAACGCTTTTTGTTGTGTATATATTATATGGTATCACTTGTCGTTAATGGATAAAATCGGAAATATTTTGTACTTTCCAGAACTAGATCAATATCGACTGGATTGTACACATTACCTTAGGTATTTTTTAAAAATTTAGGGGCTATTGTTAATTATTCTATTTTTAAAAGTACACTTACTAGTTAGTATCTCTTTGATTAATTAAACTTGGTGTTATACTTTGTATAAAAAGCTGTAAAATTTATTTAACATACATGCATTGGATTTTAACTTAGTGATGTTTTTATTTGTTAAGAATAAGAATGGAACTGGAAGAGAAAAATAAAAATTAACACAGACATTGTACTAAATAAGAGCAAAAGAATATATTATTTTGATATATACAGTGGATGCGATATATTGCAATCACTGGTTTATTTTATTGCAATATATATATATTATTTTTAATAGAATCATCTGATTGATAGAATCAAAATTTATAGAATAGATTTTAAAAACAAATTATTGGTTAAAAAAAGTTCAATTACCTCATCTGAAATTTGAAGGAAAATATAGATTTTTATTAGGCAGTTTTATTGATTCCAATACTCTTTTATATCATATTTTGCTGAACTAATTCTCAATTTTGTAACAGGTTAAGAAAATCTAATTTTTAAATGTGTACTAAAATATAAATCATAAAGCAATGTTCTTGTGTGATGCATTTTTGACTATTTCAGTTCATACTGTTATAAGTGGATTTTAGCTGTTGGATCTAATATGTTTTGTCAGATTTAATTGTAATTTTCATTCATTTAATACCTAATTTTCTGTTTATATAAAGAATAAACTTTCTCAAAGAAACTTAATGTTGAAGGCTGTTTTAAATAACTATTAACAAAATAGATATAAAGTAATTACTTGTAGTTGTACTAGCTGATGAATGTCTATGTGAGAAAAAAGTAATTTTGTAGCATTTTCATTCTTGTTTATTGATTGTTTTATTTTAAGTGTTTATATAGACATATACTTGTACATTTGTGGTAATGTAAATAAGTACATTATTTGTAAAACAATCTTTAATTTTACTTATTAAAATCACTAATCAGTATTGGGTCAAATAACAGTATGAATTATGATTTCATTAGTGATGCTTATTGTAATTTGTATTTTACCTTTTTCTTTTATAGTTCTGAAGCTGTATTATTTTCCTTGATAACTGCACACTGTGATATATGGACTTTAAACATCATTACTGCAAACAAATATTTTGTATACTTTAAAAATAATATTTCAAACTTTAATAATAAACATGGACTGAATATAATACTACATACAAATTGTTTCATAATTTAGAAACTAATTTACATTTCTAATAGTAATACTGTTTCAGGTTATATTAGAGTAAATAACTATTACTTTTGATGAAGAGAGATTTGAGAAATGTGAAATGTAGCAGCTTGTTTTTCTTTTTGCTATGTCTGTATACTTATTCAGAATTGTGTTCACAATGAAGACTTTTGGAAAGCTTCCTGGAGTGTTCTTCCAAATGATATTTCCTGAGGAAAAATATCAATGCTTAAACAAGCAGAATTCTGGAAGCAAATAAGGCTTAAAATACTTAAATTAAAAAAATAAAAATATAAAATCTCCTTTTTCGGACATCAGTTATTAGTCCGTAATCTTCATTTAAACTTTGCCTTTAATGAATGAATGCAAAGAACCCAATTTATAGAAATCAGAGTTCTAAATTTATGAACCTGTAGATATAGTAGTGCGTCAGCAATCAATAATACAAACAGCTTGTGTTTAAACAAAGTCATGTATAAATGATGTCATCCATTTTCTTCATACGTTTGGCTCATTGCCCAAGTCCCATATTACACCACTGAACAGTTCCTCACCAAAAAGTTTAATAAATTGGTGGGGTTTTTTTGTTTTTTTTTGCATGTATCTATTGGAGTCCTGCATAAGCCATCACCATGGATAGTGCTAGATTAAAGAGTTCCTAAGTTATCTCGTTAAAGTTTGGGAGTGGAAATAAGGTTGGCTTAGAAAAGACTTCCTAAAGTGACCTCAGTATTAAGTTTGGAGGGGAGAAAAAAGGTTGGTTTAATTGACTCAAATATTGAACAGGCAGATTGCGGCATGTCACAATTTTCACCTGTCAAAAAAAAAAGTGTCATTGTCTAATATTGCGCTGCTTATGGCTGTATTTTGAGTAATTGAAATATAGTAAGAACATAATGTATTATGTCATAAACATGCCTCTGATCAGATAAAGAGACAACTTATTACAGTACTAACATTTGCTGAGTGGAAGCAAAACACTTATATTTATAATGTTTATCCTACCTGTTTGTTCGCAAGACTGAAAAATATTTTCTTTCCTTTCTTTGTCCGCAAAGAAAATACTGTTTCCTTTTCTTTCTTTGTCCTCAAGGATATTTTTCATAAATTTCTTCTGGTTGGGAAAAGTTCCAGAAGTTTGGACTAGACACCCTAAGTCTAATTTTTCGGACAGGCTCTACCAAATATCGAGCAGTTAAATCTGTCCGAAGGACAATTTGTTGCATCAAGATCAGTCTTGATGGTCCATCACAACTCTAAACACGAGTTAGAAAAACAACAAATTCGGTGTGAATAATTCTGTACACGGTTGCCTGTAACATTGTTCATTTGTTGGAGGATTCAGTTACGTTTGTGCAGGAAAGAAATACTCTCGGAGTTAACATCGATTACGGACGATAGACGGATCAGTTTGACGCAATACAAACCTCCCACATGGCAACTTAATATGGAGATGACGTGAAGGTTGTCAGCTCGACATCCCGACACTCCCTAAAACATACAAACGCCTGTATTTACAATACGCAAAATCGCAGTTTTCAGTTGATTCAAAGTAACTAAACGGCAGAATAAATAAATATATGCATGTCTATGTCCAATTATATACAAAACCCGAAACTTTGTCGTTAACTATATAAAATAAAGGAATTGAGAATAGTTTCCTATGAACGAAATGTCAGTGAAATTCATCTCATACACTCTTAACTATTAAAAGTGCAACCTTTTTCTCATCCCGGCCACTTATTTTGTCTGAAGTTTTGTAAATATACTCGAATCAGCGATAGTTTTTACAGTATATTTTCGCAAGAGATTTTATTGAACACTTTAATTTTGCCTGTTGGCGTTTGGTGTATACTCTACTCACGAATCGTCCCATTGAAAGAGTTTTAAAACATGCGCATACTTCAAGTAGTTTTTTGTTGTTGTTGTTAAAAAACCCTCAATCACAGTATTAGTGTTATTGTGCTCTAGTACACACTTTTGTTACTTGACAAAACTAGAAGGCCTACCATCCGATCATTGATTGATTTAGGTTAGATTCATTTAGTGTTGAATTAAACTTGAAAATAAAATTTAGTTACATGGTTCAGCGGTAGTCAGATGAACTGCAGTTTAAGATATGTAAATTATAGGAGAATATCGTGTCTTTACTGCTCACGCTTGCGGATTTTGATAGGTCTGCTTTGGCTGCTGGGTCGATGTTTTTTCCCATCGATTTCCGAAAATTTTGTGAAGTAGGCTTGCTCAAACTGTAGCTACGATTGGTCAACTCTTGTCAACCTTCTCATTACATATGCGTCTGAGGCTGTTGTTGTGACGTGGGTAGTGTTAAGAGCGATTTATCCAAAAGATTTTTATCATCTTTATAGTCATTTCACCTATATATAATGTGAAGCTACCTAGACAATTATCAATGAAAAATAAAGTGCTAAAATAAATTAATACAGCAGATTTAGCCTCAGACAGCAGGAATCAGCGCCGCCGGTAACAAACTGATTCAGTCTGCGTTGCATCATCACCCTACAAACGGAGTATAGGCTATTGTTTACATATCTAAACATTTTTTCATAAAGACGACCCAAGTTTGATTTAAATACAGTTCTGGACACTGCGAGAAAGAATAAATAATAAATATTCCGTTTTTAAGCGTGAATTCATTAACTTTCGTAGTTAGTGCCCACAACCAGACACTGCAGAATGGGTTCTTGTGAGAGTGCGATGGCTATCAAACAGCGAGCAAAAAGTAAGCGGTACGCCTTAAGTGATAACGCAGCTGATAAAAGGGCAAGTACTAGATAATTTTCATAACCTGTAAAATTATTTTTGAAAAAGATTTTTGGCAATACCCCCATAATAATTATATACTTACTCGGACCAAATACTGATAGCGGATGGGGTGCGAAATGCCTTTTTTTTTAAATACCCAAAGAATGCTCTTTAAAAAAAAAAAACCCACACCCAAGAATTAATAAAAAAGAATTGCTTCTGCATAACTGTTTTGTCTTTATTGCTTATTAGTTTGTATTAGTTAGCCTATAAAAGACTTAACTGCTACATGAGCTCTGAGTCATTGTGTAATAAGAAAGGTGAAATTTATGCATAGTTTAAAGTTGGATAATGAAAACATGATATCTTGTCTTGTTTAAAAGAAGTAATGAATATTGGAGTGCTGAATTTATTTAAATTGCATTAATTTTGTACTCTAGTCTAATTGAGCCAGAAGTACTATAAAATAACACTTATATTGAACTAAGCACCATTACATTTTTTTTTAAATGTAAACTTTTGAAAATTTATTTTGTAGTTTGCTTAATATAGGTATATTTTGAAAGGAGTGTTAGGTGAATTTTGGATGACATGGTTAAATTGTAGTCATTGTTTTAAATTAGCTTGAGGCAATGAACTTTTTTAAAAGATAAGTTTGCAAGTAAATTTCAGACTCTGACATCACTACTTTTTAAGAAATTACCTATATATCCATATATCCAAGGCAAACATATCACATACGAAAATTTTTAAAAGAATGACAAGACTTTTAAAAAGTTGAATATATGGATCTATTAATCATATTTTTATTATAACTAAACTTTTAAATATTTTGAATGTTGGTTAATTAGATATGCTGTTCGAGATGCTTTTTTCAGTGTGCTGTTAATTTTTATTTTCTTTAAAATATAAGTTGTTTTATATTCTTGTAAATCCTACATAAAATTAAGAAATGCCTGTATTGTATTTACTTATATATATTATAAAGAATTTAGTACAGTAGAACCCATTTAATTCAAACAAAATAGTGATAATTTGCAATTTAATTCTAACCAAATGAAAAGTCCAACTTGTTTATTATTATTTGTAAAAATAATATTTCATTCATATGAAAAAGAAAAATAGAAATGAGAACTTTACTTAATTTGAACAGAAGAAATGCGTCTCTGTATATATTAGTTATTACAACTATACAAGAAACATTATAAAAGGCCAAATCATAAAACAGTTTGCTATATTTATATATTACCTTATTGATCTGTTGCATGGGATATTCAAGTCAGCAATGTGGGATGCTTATTGATCACTTATTTTTAAGTTCTTTGTAATGAATAATGTCTCATGCTTCTTCATTGTTATATAACTGTGGTAGTTATAGGTTTATGTTTTGTGTAAATATACTTTAGTAAATAAAGCATTTTAAAATACAACTACATGTATTAAAACTATTTGCTTTGGACTAATTGCATTCAGCTATACTTATTTCTTGCTGAGTGTGGTTAGATATTTGTTCATTCATATCTATTATAACTATGTGCTTTGGACTAATTGCATTCAGCTATACTTATTTCTTGCTGAGTATGGTTAGATGTTTATTCATATAAAATGTAAGATATTCGTTCTCATTGAATGTTTGTTTAGCAATTTAGCTACCTAAATAACCTATGATTAAGATAATTGATATTGATAAAGGTAGAGGATTTTTCATATAAAGTGTAAGTTTCCTGATTACTTTTTTAATAAAGCATTTAATGATTTATAAACACTACATTATCATGTATCACTAGCCTAGGTATATGTAATTTAGATGTTTAGAAACCAGCAGAGTTTTACTTTTTCCTCTTATTTTGGACATTAGGAATAAACATTATGAACTGTATGGATGGAAATATTGAATAATATAATTTGAATTTGTTCTCTAAATTTCATTCATAAATGTTAACTCATGCAGTTATAAAAAAAATCATGCTAGCTTTGTTATATATGTTGAATATGTAACAGTAGACTTCTTTCACAACAGTGCTGTTGTATTTTTCTCTAATTCATATTATTCATGGAGTGTTTTTTGTTGTTGTTTTAGCCGATATAAAGAGAATGATTTATTTTATTAAACATATCTTGGAGATTATTAAAAGATTATTCATTTTATACATATGTAACACTAACACACACACACACACACACACACGCGCGCGCAATATAATTATTAGTAATAGTTCACCACCATCATTATTTTTAAAACACAAGATATATTTAAATTTACTGTTAATTTGAACAATTTATCTCATCCCATGCGGTTCATATTAAGCTTTGTTCCAAGAATTTTGTTAGTTGTTTTTAGTAGTCTAGTACTATATATATATAATACTAATAGTATTAATGCAAATCAAAATACTTTATTTTGTTATTTAATTTAAATACTTATGTAGCCCTTGTTTAGGTATTTGTGTGTGTCATCGTGTATGTATGTGTATAGTCACATCCCCACGCTCTGCAGCAAAGTAGGTCATCGGCCGCTAGGTGAATCATGCGTCGCGGTCTGCTAACAGTTATATAGTAATGTGTATGACTGTGCCATTGAGTGCATATTTCTATTGTTTATGATTACTCCCTTTGTTTTAAAGCGCGCTATATTGATATTAGCTGTGTTAGAGTACGCGTTTTTATTATTATATACTGTTTTCGGTAGTTAGTGAGTGAAGTTGATATTTATATAGTTAGAAAGGAAATAGTTTATATTTTTAATTGATGTATTTTTGTATGATGAATAATGTTATTGTATTTGTGTATTTTGCAATTTATGTGTGTGTGAATGCTTTTCCTGAAGCCCGCCAACACAGATTTTATTTTATTAAAGGTTTAATTCTTTAGATTATATATATGAAAAGATTTGCATATTAAAGGATAATTAAAGTAGTTTTACTATACACTCGATCCATCCACAACACTTACTCCTATAATAAGAATAAAATAAAATTGAATTATAGCTGACACTGTAGTATCTGCCAAAGTGCCATAGTAATTTTTCTTGAGAGGTGAGGAAGATTAAAAGTATAGTTTAATATATCAGAATATTTAATTATATTAAATGCAAAGTTAATTTACCCACATTATTCTTGATTATCTGCATTTTGTAATTTGGCAGAGAAGTATATATTTCTTTAGATTTTTATTGTTTTGATGATGTATTGCGATTTTATTTTTTCACTGTTTGAAAGCATTTTAAATTAAAAATTCAATAAAGTTTAATGAAAGTTTGACATGATTGAAATAATAATCTTGTAGCAGCAGTTTGCAGGTGTGGTTTGATGATATCTGGTGTAAATTGCTATATGTGTATTAACATTTAAACAAAAAAAAGATCCTAACTAAATGATAATAAATGGAGTCAGGCTGTTATTAGAATGTGTGTGTGTGTGTGTGTGTGTGTGTGTGTATGAGAGAGAAGAGAGAGCCTTACAAGTGGCTGTGACAATTTAAATTTTTTCCCCTGCCAAATTAAAGAGCAAACATGGAGAAGAGATAACTGTATGCCCTTCCAGTATACAATTGTCACAAAAAGTTACTCTATATAAATATATATTTGCAAATCAATACTGTATTTTAGGGTGATTTTACTTTTTTATGTTCATTGACTCTTAAGTTTGGATTTCTAGAAAAAGCACAGTAGGATTCCTATGTGAAAGCATTTTTACATAATTCTGCTTAATACACAAAAGATGTTGCATTTTATATCTTAAAATAATTCAACATTGTTAAACATTTTTATGTGACATTTTGCATTGAGATATGTTAAGATTTACATTTTATAATATCTCTCATGATTTGTCTACTACAAAAGTAAAGTTTCATAATGAATTCTCATGACTTAGAAGTAATTTTGTGCTTGCAATTTATACAGATATAGTGACTAGAAGCATACAGATCATTAGATGTCGCATCAGGCAGCATAATTCATGTGACATTGAATCCCAACATGAATAAATGTACTTGTTTTAGAAAGGTAGTTGGAAACACTTGCACCATTGCCATCCATGTTTCAGTCTAACTTGTTGATTCAAAAGTACATAGGCAATTATACATACACATTTATATCAGTATTCCTTTTTCTGAGATTCCCCATTATTACAGTCTCTTCCATCGTGTTCTTGAATTCTTTAAGCAGCTCCATGCTTCAAAAATAACTGCAATAACAACAAATAGGCTCTTTTTCAGTATTTGCCTACACCAGTTCACTTTTTTTCAGTTGAAATTTGTTGTGAAATGACCTAACTTTAAAATCAGTACATTATGATGACCTATCTCCAAGATAAGTTCTGGACATTAGCCAATATGATTTTTGGCCATTGTAATAACAGAAGATATGATGAGAGTAAGAAGTCTTGAGGGGCTTGATTTTAGAGCCATGCATCTGTACCTTGGACAGATCATATCAACACATTCTTTCAGGATTGATTGGGTCAATAACTTTGATGAACTAAAAAAAACGTTATCTGCAACATAATGTACTTGGATTCCACTTCCAGAGCAAGAATTTAAAGTATTTATTCCTTAAAAGAGATGGTGTCTACATTGTTCTCCTAAATGCAAATGGTGGACACATCAGCTATGGACTTCTGTTTTTGTGACATTTTTCAATTGACATTTTGTTTGTAATTAAGTCAAACATTTTCACATATTGTTGCCATTTTAGGACTGATCAAATCAATTAATGAAATTACATTTTTATAACTCAATTTCTCTGAATCTGTGTTGCTATTGTGGTACATTTTTTTGACATTAGTAATAGTACATATGTTTAATATGTATGAAAATTAGCTGTGTTAACTAGTTCACTATTTCTGAGGTAATTTAAATTCATAAAAAGGACATTCAGAGTTCATTCATTCATCTTTGGAAATATGATTGCTAAAATAAGCATAATAATAAAATTGACTGATTTTTGCAAATAAATTGCTGGAAAAGAATTTTGAATAAAAGTCCCTAATTGATGGAATATCATACATTTTATTTGTAAAATTGTTGAAAAGTTGTTAAAAGTTGCTTTTAAATTGTAAAAAGGAAATGTGTCTCTTTGTAATTTGTTTTCTTACTGTCTTTATTCTACAGGTTGAAAACATCCTACGACCCTTGCAGTTAACTGATGATGACTACCATAAAGTCATGCAGCTCATGCTGCAAGATATGGAAAAAGGACTTAAACGCAGCACTAATGCCCAGGCCACCATCAAAATGTTTCCTACCTATGTGCGTGCAGTCCCAGATGGCTCAGGTAATTTAAGTTATAATATTTTCATCATATTTAAATTTTATTTTCTGTTGTTTGTCTTGGTGATCTTTTATTCTATTTTTACACAATATATATGCACCTTGTTTACTTGCTTATTTCCTTGGATTCCTCGTGGAACAAAGGGCCTTGACAACAGTTCTCCAGCATACTTGATTCTGGGCAGCCTTTTTCAGTTCACCCACGACAGGTTGCAGGTCTTCATTTCCTCCTCATAGAATCGTCTCCATGTGGTCTTAGGGCACCCGACCCATCTCTTTCCCTGGGGGTTCCACTGCAAAGCCTGCCGGGTGATGTCTTTTGGTGGTTTCTGCAGAGTGTGTCCTTATCCACTGCCATTTCTGCCTGGCAATCTGCTGGTCGATGGGCTTGGTTTGTCTGCTGCCACAAATCGGTGTTCTTTAGTTTGTCTGTCCACCTGATCTTCAGTATGTTGCGAAGGCAGCTGTTGATAGAATACTTGAGTTTGTTGGTTAAGGTGTTGGTGACTCTCCAGGTCTCCGAGCCATAGAGGAGAACAGACTTAACATTGAAAATTCGTAGTTTGTTGTGGACAGACAAAGATGATGACCTCCAGACTGGTCTCAGGGTAATAAAGGTATATCTAGCTTTCCCGATTCTGGCTTTGATGTCCTTGTCAGAACCACCTGTTGCTGATACAATGCTGCCCACATAGGTGAAAGAGATAACTTCTTTCAGTTCGCTGTCTCCAAGGGTGATTGGCTTCTGCTGCTTTTTTAATAGGGTCATGGTTTTGGTCTTCTCTAGGTTGATCTGCAATCCAGTCTTGGATGCTTCTTGGGTCAGTTATCGGTTTTCTGTTGCATATGTTGGCTTTTCTGGGACATCAAGCACAAATCATCTGCAAAGTCCAAATCTTCAAGGAATTGAGTCAGGGATCACTGGATTCCAATTTTTTCCTGTTTTAGTTGCCTGATGCATCACTCAGTCGACCACTAACAGGAAGAGCATGACTCCTGTTCTCACCTCAACGTCCTCTGTCAATTTGCTGTTGTGGATAATGTAGCATGTGGCACCTTCATAAAGTTGCTGGATTAGGATGATGGATTTCATATTGATGGAGGAGCTGCCAGATAGTTTCTCTATCTACGCTATCGAACGCTGTGATGAAAGTCAATGAAGATGAGGTATAGTTGACTGCCACTCTAAGGATTGTTCGATGATGATTTGGAGTGTTGCTATCTGATCTATACACTAATTGTCTTTCCTGAAGCTGGCTTGTTCTGGTCTAAGTTTTCTTCTACTGCATCTTTCAGTCGGTCAAGGATAATGCGAGTCATTACTTAGATGAAATATTTTAAGTGCAGGTCATGCAAAATGCTTACATCAGGGAATGATTTAATAAGTGCATTCATTAGATGAAATATTTTAAAGAATCTTATTGTTTAATTTGAAACGAGCGTTTTCCTCTTTTTAAAGAATTTAGAAACATTGTGTTTATAAGGTGGGGTTTTGGGTTTTTTTAACAAATAATTTTTTTCTTCTTGGATTTTAATACATTACATTAGCTTTTTTAAGGATTTTGATTTTTTGAATTATTTTGCTAGCATTGAGTTAGTTCTCTTTGAGATTATAAAGAAAATTAACTATTAAGTCATTGTTTTTTTAATATGAATATAGAATTAGTAAACTTTATCATGTTGAAACTTGAATGCTTTTGCCTTCTGAAAGACTGTATAAATAAGCAGTAATATAAAGCTAAATTTAAATTAAGCACATTTTTTAAGGAGGACCATTACTGTGGTTAGGTTAGCAAATGTTAAGGATATTTGGTAAGATTTTGAATGATTTGTGTGTTTGGTACTTTTGCAGAAGTGGGAGACTTTTTGGCTTTGGACTTGGGTGGTACTAATTTTCGTGTACTCCTCATATCCTTGAATGGGCAGGAAGTCAAGATGGAGAGCAAGATTTTCCTTATCCCTCAACACATCATGCTAGGCACAGGTGTACAGGTAGAACATATAATTTATATTTAAAATTGTATTGCATGAATGAATTACATGTATTTTTTAGTGAGTGCATGTGAAATTGGGAGGGTAGCCTGCAGACATATAAAAGGTGGTTATGACAGACCTAGAACTGATATAGACTGTTGAGTGCATTCATCCCATGGATATGCTGACTGTGAGTGCAATTAGTTCTCTCTCACTTGAAAGACTCCAACTTGATGCAAACAATTAGATTGCATATGCTCTTAGGAATGTAGGTGTGCAAGAAGCTTTCTTAATTCTTTTTGCTCCAGCCAGTATCAGCACTTTAATTTTTGTGTATTCTTAACACATCATAATTACATGCCCTGACATCACAGTTATTTAATTTTCTAATATTATTACTCTTAATGTGTGTTTTTATTTTTATTGAATTTTATATTTTCATTTAAACTTCCCCTCCCTACACCCAAAGTTAATTTTCAATGTAATATATTTTGGTTAAATTAATACTTTATAAATATTTACAACTGCTTTAATAGTATACAAAGTTTTATGCTATATCCTGTATGAGAAGTAATTACCATTGTTTTATATCTTGTAACATAAATTCACAGTACTCTTTTTTTTCTGAATATATGGCCTGAACTAGTAATACTATTAGGCATAGCCTTTTCATTAGATGTTACCCCAAATCAGTAATTCACTAACCAGTAATAGTTTTTAAAAAAAAAATGTTTGATAACATATGCAGCAAAATGCACTTGTAAATAATTTTTCAATTGGCTATATTTATTTTTTCTGTCGTAAAATGTGCACACTGTAGTTGTATTTAATTTTTGCATATAAGGTTTTGTTTATAAATGTTACAAATAGATGTATACACTTTTTATAGATACTTTATGTTAATTCAGATGTGCAATGCTCTGTTGTAGCTTTTTGACCATATAGCAGATTGCATTTTCAAGTTTGTGAAGGAGCACAACCTGGCCAGCCGCAGACTGCCACTGGGCTTTACTTTTTCTTTTCCCTGCCGTCAGAATGGTCTTGCATGTGCTACACTGACTACCTGGACGAAAGGTTTTAAATGTGAAGGAGTCGAGGGTCATGATATTGTAAAATTGTTGCACGAGGCAATCAAAAGAAGGGGGGTATGTTTTGTTCTTTTGGATTTCCATAGTGTATCCTTATATGCCTGCTTTTGTCAGCCTCACATATATTTGCTAGGTATATATCAGGGTTCCTGCACAGGTCTGGAACCTTAGAAAAAGTCTGGAATTTGATTTTAGCCTTTCTAGGCATGGAAAAGATCTTGAAAATCAGTAAAATGTCGGAAAAGTCTGAAAAGGGTATTAAATATGGATGGGTGGGTATTTTAAAAAGTTCTTTTATATTTTAATTTTTGGCCATCCAGAGACTGAAAGATCCCATCTAATGATCTGATTTAATTAGACTGTATGCAAAGCATGTAAACAGCTTGATTTGGTTGGTTGAAATAGTCAGTTGCCAAATATGCTTAAACATTTGGGACCTTTTGAGTTTTGGGTCCTTCCAGAATTTTATTTCATCACTTGATATTAACTGTAGTTAATAAAATGCAATTTTGCTCATGAATTAAATGTTTTCTCATAATATTTATTTGTGCTGAAAAGTCTAAGCTTGGTGAGATAGGCAAAATTCAGAACATTTTTACTGAAATGTTTGGCTGATAAAGTTTGCATTTCTAAATGGCATCAAATAGCGATGACTTCACACAATAGAGAGTGTCTAACACTTACAAGATATTAATTTAATAAATTGTATCATGCTCACAAATAAGTCAGTATATGCAATATTCTGCTGAAATTATCTGCCCAAAATTTTCTTCTTAAATAATAAAACTTAGAAAAAGATTGGCCCTTGGAATAACAATATACTTGAAAATGCACATGTAACTCCAGTAATTATTATTCTGCAGCCCATTATAGAGACTTCTGGTTTATATTATATACTATTTTAAAGGGCAAAAAATGATCTTTTCAACAATATAAAGGAGGCTGATAGATGAAAATGGGTTCCGAAGTTATAATGCGTCGAACATAGCGCATAATTTGGAGTCTAATTTGCTACAGTAAAAATTAAAAAATTTAAATGAACCTATGCTTGTGTTAAAGGTCATTATCTTAGCTTTCCGTTGATATAAGCTTTATTTTCATTGGTTGAATCACGGAAAGTCGATAGCACATTATGTGAGCATACCCCAAAACGATGTTGGAGGTCAGCCATATTCGCCACGGGCACTTCAGTACACTTTACCAGCTGTATGTTTATCAATCAAACGTAATAAATATGTCATTCAAATGTACAAACAAAACTTATATTTAACGTTTGAAGATTCCTTTATTTATTACAACAATTTTCACCCATTTCTTTCTTCTAATTACCAAGATAGTTTTGAAAAAGAGTGAAATCAGCCGATATGTGATATTGTCTCGTCTCTGTATAGTGAGTGGGCTTACCTCATATAAGGCATTTTTACTGAAGAATAATATCTTTTTAATGATAACATTTAATTATATTTTACTTTAAATTTCTGACCTTTTTCCTCCAAAGGTCATGCAATTACTGACACCTTGGCAGGTCAAAATTTTAAAAACATATTAGGTAATTGTTTTCAGTTTGAATTATTATTATTGATTGAAGCATTTTGTTGAACATATTACAAATTTGGTAATTTGTAACAACAACAAAAAAAAGTAAATTTGGAAGAATAGATATTCACATATTTAAAGAGAAATACAAAATATAAAATGCAAACATGCTGTTTTAAAAGTAACAACTGGTATTGCTTTCCCATAACAAAGATAACTTACTTTCGAAAAATTGAAAAACATAAATTGATATTTTTTCTTAAACTATTCTGATTTATAGAAACTAAAAGATGGATACATTGAGGATGTAGAAAACACATTCTTTTACTCTGTATTATTAAGAAAGCGAAATGACTAATAGTGTGTGTGTGTGTGTGTGTGTAGGGTGGGGGGCATTATGGCATGAATAAGGTATATTTATACAGAAAATAAACAAATAACCAAAGTTTTCAAGTTTTGCAGTCCTTAGTTTAAATGCATTTTTCTGAATCAACATATGTGTATCAAATATCAAGCACACTATATCCCTTTTAAATAATTTTAATTATTGTATATGACTGAAATTTGGCATTCTGGCATAAGCAAAGCATGTTAAAATCGTAAACTGATTTGGTAATGAACAAAGTTCTTTCTGGCTTAAAAAAGTCAGCCTCAGTAGGGCAATATGTAAAAAAAAAATGTCTTCTTTTGAAAACAGATGTGCTCTGACACACTTACATAATTCAGAAAGTAAGGCAGAAAATGGCACTTCTGTAATTGAGAAAGCAGTGCTGAAATTCACGCTTATGGTAATTGAGAAAGCAACATGCTCTGGGAATGGATTAAATGTTGTTTTAAGAAAACTCTAAATTCTATGTTGATAAAATGTTATTTTAAAGTAAACATTAAGCATTTGTTTGTTCATTAAGCATAATTTAATAAATAAAGGTGATGTTAATTTCCATAAAACTAAATTGTACTCAGAGCATTTGTTTTTATATTAGACATTCAAAGTACATAAGATTTCATTATTATCATAAGAAAAATAGACTACTGAATAGGCTTAATTGAAGAATTGATTTGAAGAGTTAGATTTCTATGAAAGAAATTGCTACATATGAATCTTATAATATTAAAATAGGAAAGTAAGTGATGTGGCACCTAACAAATTATCATAACTAACTCCTGAAGTTTTGAAAGCAGTTAAAACCATAAACAGATTTGTAAATTAATTTTTAAATGTTGATGCTAGTAATTCTTTCGAATAATTGCAACATAGAGAAAAATGTTTGGATAATTTTATTAGTTTACAGGTCTAAAGTACAATAGACAAAAGTCCAGCAAATAAGAACCAGGTCTTGTTGAAAAAAGATGGAATAATTAAAATAATTAGATCCAAGAGAAAATGTATTTGTCTACAAGTAGCAATTAGAACATTAATTAATTAATCAGTTAATTTGATAACAAATTAAAAAAATGTAAATGAACAAGTTTAGGTAGTATTAACTCATGAAAGTTTTACAATTTTAATTTTAGCATATTTATAGTTTATATGTTTCTATAATTTTAATAGCAGCAATAAAATATTAATTCCAGTGTTTTAAGTTTTTTAATCCCGAGGACCAACTGCTTATTTTACTATCTGTTTTCTTTTAATTTACCATTATTACATGGATGAGTGTTCAGTTTTTGAGGCATTTTTATAATATATATTTACCCCTTGTTGTATTTTCTGTTTTAAATGTTTGGTTATCTCTAAATCTAATTTCCCCAGTATCTTATTAATCTCTTGCATAGTCATTGTAACAGATGACATTGAGCGAAACATTTTGTATACATGTATAGCCATCTTGTCGAATACACAAGATCACACTGTGCATAAAGTCAGAATACCGCATTTTCTGTGATATTCATTCAGACAGCTTATGCCTGTTGTTAAATTTACATGTTTTCTTTCACTTAGGACATGTCAGTGGAATGTTTAGCAGTCATCAATGATACAGTTGGTGCATTAATGTCCTGTGCCCACAGTGATCGACTTTGTGCAATTGGGCTTATTCTTGGTAAGTAAAATGTGTGCTTCACCAAATTTTAATTATTTCTTGAAACACATTCTTTGTACATAATTAATATTATATTAATGAGCCACCATTGTATATGATAAAGGTATATCTCCCATATTTACTTAAAATATCTGTTGTAGAATTAGAGCTTATTTTTTTTCATTGGCTTTATTTTTTTCTGAAAAATGTCATTGCATGGCAATTAAACATCCTTTTTATTCAGCAATTTTTGTATTTAAATTTTTTTTAACTAATTAAAAATTTCTTATAATGTAAGTTTTAACCTGTTTGCTGTCTGGCGGAAATGCATCGGCGACACCACCGTTGTCAGGTTATTTTGACGCTTACCAATAATTGAATGGGTCAGTGTACTAAACATTGAAAAGCAACTGTAATTATAAATGGATTCTAAAATTTTATAGACATTCTAAGTAATTTTAAAAGTATTATTTTAAATTTATTTACGGTCACCAGATCAAGGAACGCTATTATTAAAAAAATGTAGACAAACGAAATCTGGGGCATGACGGGACTACTAAATAAGAAAATTAGCAAGAAGTTGAAAATTAAAAAATAATGATGAATACAAAGTTTCCTATCTATTCCCATCAAAAGCCCTTGATACAGAACCCACGATATGGACCATGTGTATACGACCAGTTGCCACTTGACCCAGAAAAGATGGTATTTCTATGACTTGAGCATTCTATTTACAGTACCCAATGAAAAAATTTATAATAAATTGACTGCTGAACTGAAGCATGTTTCCTTCTCTCTGATTGTTTTTTTTTAAGTGACTAGGATCACCGAAACTGAATGAGCATGTCTAGAGGACAAACCCTGTCCATGTATCTTATTAAATCGTTTTGACTTGCGGACAAATAATGTCCGGCTGTCGGGCTTCGGGTTAAATCTAATAATAATTATTTTCATTTATAAGTTTGGCAGTTTTGCTTTTAATTTTTAAATAGAGTGAAACCCACTTATGTGCACTTCTTAAGCGTGTAAATCACTTGTGTGCATTTCACTAGACTGGCAGTTTCAGAGTAAATAACTCACATTTTACTAATCAATTAAATATACCATTTCTAATATATAAGAGATACTGTCGCAGAATTAGATAGTGGTACTGCATACACACACACAATATAGAATTTGTCTATGTGTAGAAAAGAAAATGCTAGAGAATATTTCCACAATAATACCTGAAGGGGAAGTACTAGTGTATGACAATGGAAATATTGTTTGAAATTAAAAATCTCTGCACTTTAGAATGTGTGAGAGTACAGAGAATTTACAAAATGATTTTACAGTAATTTAAACGGAAAACAGATGTTCTCTCACAATTAGAAAAATAGGCTAATAAAAGATTCCAATGTTTTATAAAATATCTGCTAATAGAAGTAATAAAGTTCTTCCTCTTACTATGTATGTGAAATAATTCATTGCAAAATGGGGTTTGCAGAGTTAGATCAGTTTGTCTTTCTAAAAAGTTAGTGACAAAGTGGCAACAGGCTTTAGTCTGTTTAAATACTGGGAACCTTAGATACACACCAAAACCTTTTTTAAAAAATTACCTGGCAGTAATAGTGTCATTGTGAACAGTGGAGAAATAAGTCAGACCAACAACACGCTGGTCTCAAGGACACATTTGAATAGGCTTCAGTGAGATGCTGATATTTTTCCACAACACTCAAGTAAAGGAGTTTATCACACTGTTTTTCTAACTTATTCATTAAAAAGTTTTCCGTTACATTGTTAGGTGTTGATTAGGTCAAAAATGCTAAGAACAGCCACTGAAATAATGCCATTAATATGAAAAGATTATTTAAAATGTATTGCATAATCTACATCTAGGATTGTTTATATTTTTTTAACACTAATTTACAATTTATTGATGGTTATCTAAAAAGTAACCAACAACATTAAAATTATGAAACATAAGCTAGTTCAGAGTTTGAGCACTTGAATTTTCAGATTTGAAACTGAACTGTATTTAATTCAAGGTTACACAAACCAAGTTAATAAGTTACTGTGATAGAGGAACAAAGTTTTTATGTTGTTTACTTTGACAGTTAAATTATTGTGTTACATAAAACTACAAAAATCAAAGTAAACATCACATAATATTGATAACAAGAAATACTCTCAGTTATTTGTAAATGTGACATTAAGATGATTATTGACCAAACAAAATCTGAATATTTCTGTATGTTGACTGATTAACTTTGAGGCTTTATATCTATAATAATTTTGTAACTAAATTGCTCTGTAACTATGACTGAATATATTGATACAAATGATAGTATGACTATAATTAGACATAAGAAATAAATGATCTGTCTGAGTTTCAATCAAGCAGATAATTTTAGTGATAGCAAAGGGGAATAGATCACCTGATCTCGCTAAAATATAGTTAGCAAAAATGATGTTACTACAGTTTAAACACTTTAAATTGGTAAACATTAACATTAACAGTTTTAAAAACAATTTACAATCATTTCTGCAGGAAACTAGTTGAATTGCATTTTCATTACTGATGGAAGTAAATTCTAGATTGGGCAACTTGACAAGAAAACACTTAAAAGCAGATAGGCATATATGCGTCAAACTGTATTCATTTGACAGCTTTCTCTTCTTTTCGTATTACTGATATTAGTTATTTTATGGTATTGGTTTATTTAAAGTTAATTAAAATAATTGAATGCCATTATTAACTCTAAACAGGCGGCAATAATATTTATGTACCTAGTATTTAATAACTCTGTGTGATAATGTAAACAGTAGTTGAAAAAATATGTTTATTAAACACTATATATTCATGAAGTTTGGGTTAAATAAACTGATATAAATTTGGTTCTTGATTATTGCAGGGACTGGGAGCAATGCATGTTACATTGAGAAATTAGAAAATGTAGAGATGGCTGAAGGTAATGAACCTGGTCCGGATGAGGTAAGAACACATATTACAGAATTAACTTTTGTTTGGGGCATTCATAGTAAATGGGCAAATTTATCACAATAGCTTTGATAGTAACTAAGCTTGAAGTTTCAGAAATACATTTTCCTCATTTTCCTGTGCTGTTATTAGCCAAATCACTTGCTTTTTTGATAATTTAGGCACTTAATGTCAACATTAGACTAAACCGTAGCACAGAGCATGGTTTCCGCTTTCTGTTATTATTATTAAAAAAAACTGTAGACATGGTATCTTGCTTTGAATGTCTCATATAAAAAAAATATTTTCTTGTTATTTGATATTTTTGCACTGAGGTTCCATAACTTAGAACAGGCCACTGTAATTTATAGATGCTAGGAGATATGAGGCTGCAGTATTGTTTTTACTCTGTATTTATACATTGCCTATTTACTTTGCACTGTCTTCTAGAAAATCATCCATAATCACAATTTAAAAAATAATATTTAAAATATATGTGCTATTTAACAATTTTCTTTTCTTCATTTAAAAGTAGTTTTAGTGAAATGTTTAATGATGCTTTTTGATTCTGTTAAGTTGTAAATCTGTCATTGATTTTTTATTTTGTATTCACCAAGCTCTTTACTTGATGGTTGAATAATGTTGTTTGTACTAAATAACACATCAAGTCTAACTGCACCATTTGAAAGATGAGATTTTAGCTTTTAATAGACTGCAATGAACCAAAAATTCCAAATGTCAAATGCTAACTAATATACAACATCCTTCTTATCCCATATCAAGAATGAACCTCCTTCCCCATGTTAACATTTTAAATTATTTCTTTTTAAAATCAGTGCAAAGATATTGAGGCATAATTCAGATATGTTCTATTGCCATTAAAAATTTAAATTTACCATATTTCATAACTTTGCATGATTAGTAAATTTAGTCTTGTGCTCAGATAAAAACAAGTTAGTAACTTGAACAGTTATGAAAATTCCCCCCCCCCCCCTCATATCCCCCCATTTATATATATATATATATATATATATATATATACACACACTGGCCTGTTCCAATCTTTGGTTCAGTTTAATTTTTCTTAGACCCATAGTGAACAACATCATAAGTTTTTTTATATTGAAAAGCATCAAAAATGCAATTAAGACTGTTTCGAGTGCATTTACAACTTTTTAAAGTATTTTTTTAAACTACAGTGCAGTTTCATTATATAAACTATGATTTATCACACAGCTGCTATTATAAAACTGAATTTATTAAAATACACCAAAAATACTAGATTTTTATCAGACTTGATATCAGTGTTTCCAGTTTATATATAATTTGTTTCTTTCCAATTTAATATCTAGCAGATATATCAGATATGTAATTATGATTCTAAATGTATTTGAATTGCATTGTATTCTTGTATTTTTCCTGTTTTCTGCTGCATATTCTGTGCCATAGGCAGATCTGTAATATGTGTAGGCATTTGCATTTTCACTTTCCAGCCAATCTGTTCACGTACATACTCATGTCCCGACCAATCAGACGCAGTGTTTTGATAACTTAAATTCAGTTGTGTAATTTTATCTCTTCCCCCCACTTAACTATAAAATTGTATTTTGAAAAAAATTCAAACAGAAAAAATTGGAATCTAAACTTTCTGCTTAAGATTTGTTGTCAGGAAAGACTTAAATGAAGTGCACAGTAGAATGGTGCAAATCTATATATACACACTGAATAAACCATTCATGCAATATTCATTAGTTTTGTTTTGATCTTGTAAATTTTGCTGGAAAAGTGGAAACTTCATCCATCTGGTCAGAAAATATCCATGATAAAAAATGAAGTATTTGTTTGCCCTAAAAACACGAAGCTGTGGAATATTTGGACTATTTAAAAAATTAGGTGAAACCTGGTATTTTACCACTCTAAATGATGCATTGGTACATTTTTTTTGTTTGTCTTTTATGCTTGACTTGCTTGCTTACTTTGCCTTATTGACTAAGATATTTGATATGATTTAAGCAAGTTGTAGTCAAATGCTCTCTATAAGTTGTTAGACAGCAAAGATTCTGTTTTTTTTCATTCACAATAATCAAATCATGGTTCCATTTTTTAAGTTATATACAGTGTATCCACAGTACAATACATGCTTGCCCAGAAAGTTCTTACTACAACCCAAACTCAGCAGTTATGCTTATTGTTTATGATTATTATTATGAACTAATTTTTGGTTGAATTAATAATAAATAATTTTTGTTTGCCAATCAGGGTTAGATTTCTATCATTCATTTTCATCTTAGTCAACACTACAGTTACCTACTCCTAGCATATTATTATTATTTATGGTCCTCTTCTAATTTTAAGAAATTAATAGGTGGCCCATCATTAAAAAATTGTAATTGTAATTTAATGCCAGTTACTATTATTAGCAGTTGGGATTTGGGGAATTGATTGGAATGACATAATGAGAACTAAAACAAGGGCATACATAGAGAGTTTTCCCCCTACCTTTCTGAATACTAAATATATTCATACAGTACTAGATGTGTTTAATTTTTTTGGTTTGTTTTTATTTTAGATGTTGATAAATACAGAGTGGGGGGCCTTTGGAGATGATGGCTGTTTGGAATTTATCACAACAGAATTTGACAAACAAGTTGACAAGCATTCCATCAATGCAGGCCGGCAAAGGTACTTTTGCATAATGGCATGGCTACAAATTATTGAATTTTCCTCTGAGTTTAGTGGGAAAAAACTTCTCTGAATACATTATTAGCAGAGTTTAAAGATCAAGTGAACAGGAATCCACTTCAAACATATATATTTAAAAACCCCAAATATTTCAGTAATGTTAACAATTCTAAACATCCTGGTAAAGTTTAAGTCACAAACAATTTGTATAAATGTTATTATTTTAGTGTTAAAAGTGAAATAAAATACACTACCTTCTATTCATGCACACAATTGCCACAAAGTGACTTAATTGCTTTGGTCTTTAGTTCTGCCAAGGCTGTTTCTTTCTTCCACTTGCAGTTATGGTATGTAATAGCACAAGACACTCATGCAGAGCTTGTTTCCTTTTGTCAAGCATCATAACTTCAGTATAAAAGAATGGCTTTTTGGCCATTTGTGTCATCCTCAACTTATTCCTGTACATTGAGAAAATAAAAATTCTCACAGAAACGTGCTTTTGATCACTTATATTATGACTATGATTTTGAAATTTTATATATATTATCAAGACCCCTAAATCTAGCAACTCTATTCATTTGTTCAATTGACCTAGATTCCTCTTCACTTGGTTTTTAAATTAATGCAAAAGCCAGAATATTGAATGGATTTTTAAATTAATGCAGTAGCCAGAATATTGAATGACAATTAAAAGTTTTTGACATTTGAAGGTTGTTAATAAAGATCTCTACATTGATACAGTCTTTGAATCAGATTTTCTTACAGGAGACCATCAAAATGTGAAGGAATGTTTATAATTGCAGAAATTCTCAGAGTATTTACAATGTCTTATGTGTCTCACAATTCATATAATGCTAAATATTCATGCAAAACACTATTATTATTTTACTATTATTTGTTAGACTTTATTTTTTTCCTCCTTGAATTTTAAATTTATTTGGTGCAAATCGAGTGTTTTATATTAATTACATTTAAAACAAAAAATATTTTGTAATGGTAAAAGAATCCCAGCCAGAGAAGTATAGTTATCAAAAAATAATATTGAATATATTTATAATTTTGCCAAAATTAACAATTCAAGGTAAAATATCAAATTCTGAAACTAAACTTGAACAAAATCATTTGGGATTGATTACTTATTTTTTTTTTTTTTTTAAATTTTGTTTTGTCAATAAGTAAAAAGCTAAAATAATTTCTTCTCAGTTCAGACTGTGCCAATTAATAATAAATATATTATTTTTAACAAGGTGTATAGTTTATATTTGACACTTAAATTTATATTTTAAATAAGTTGTTTTTTTAATACAAGAAGTTTGCATCCTTGTTATCATACCAGTTCCCCATCTGAATGATTTATACTTATGCCTGTAATATTGGTATACATTTTTAACTTACATAAAGTTAAAAGTTACCTATGCAGAACTTTTTTAACTTTTAAAAAAACTCATTTAAAAATAAATTTAACTGTAAAATATAAACTATCCTCATACGTTAAGTGTATTTTTATTTTACAAATTTAACTTAGTGTAGAATGTGTAATTGATATTTCTACTATATTATGTGTATGTCTGCCTATCTGTCTCAGGGTGGTTCAACTTATTAACCCTGAGGGCCACATAAATCAAAAATTTAAAGTTTGCAGGATAAAAAAATATAATTATACATGTAATTAAAGAAATACTTTTTGTATGAGCATGGGCCACCCACAATTTTACGAGGACAACATTGGGCCTGCTGGACTGCAGTTGGACCATGCTATCTATATCTTTTCTTATCAATCTGTGTGTCTGTGTATAGGTTGGTTAAACTGATGTGTCTGGTAGGAAAAATGTGAATAGAAGCAGAACACGGTCCTAAATATGAGAAATAATTAGAAGACAAAGATACTTTTTCAATGTATGAAAGAGTAGTTGTTTTAGGATACGCATCTGATATTTTTTATTGTGGACTGGACTTTTTATACTTTAGAGTATACAACTGAAGTCAAAAAAAAAAAAAGAAACCGAAAATTATGTTTAGTGGCTTGGGCAGATGACACAAGGGCAGCATCTCATTTTTCTTCCACCTCTACAACACCACATACAAAATGTCAAAATGAGAATCTGCATGTTTATTATGTATAGTCATTATTTTAGATAAATGCATGCTTAATAGAAGATACACAGTTGATTTTTAATATATCCTGTTGCCTATACTTTCATGGCATTTTTAGTGATATGCATCCCAGTATCCTATATTGTCACTAAAAATGTGACACCATGCATTTTAATAATTGAACTGCATCTCAATGCAGAGTTTTGTTCTGATGTGAGCACTTAAATAAAAAAAAATCATATATAGTTAAAATTGCAAGGAAAAAATTACAGTGCCCTTTTGACTATATTTACATGCCACATTTCTCCACACAATTTTTTTCTTCAGCATTAGATCAGAACATTTCTTCACCTAAACACCAGATTAAATACATATAGTTGCTTGCATATAGAGGGCATGCATGAAAAGTACATATGTAGCTTTAAAGAGCAAAATTCTTGAAATGGAGATTAGTTAAGGATAGATTTTTGATCTGAAATTTAGTTAAAGATAGATTTTTGATCTGAAATTTAGTTAAGGATAGATTTTTGATCTGAAATTTAGTTAAGGATAGATTTTTGAGCATAAGGAAACTATTTTAATGGTTAATAATTTAGGGAGATAACACTCTGTTAAGCCCAGATTAACAAAGAATGATGGCAATCAGTGTATTTTCAGCAACTTTAGGGTTAGCAAATACATTTGTAACTTATTACTTTGATTGGTTTGAAAAGTAACTTTACTTCTACAGAAAAAATATATTTTAAATAAACATTTTCTTCCAAAATTGATATTCAAGTATGTAAATATAAATTTTAAAAACTTTTTGAAAAAATGTACATGCATATTTCATGCACAAAGTATCATAAAAGTACCAACATTCAAAATGAACTTGTGTACAGTTATGTCTTAAAACAGTAAATAGGATTTAAAAATTGAGCTGACAGGAAATCGAAGAAGATGTATTGTATGAACAAAAAGTGTATTTTTTGTAAAATGGAAACCATTGCCGAATGAACATGCACAACTTGGGTAACCATTGTTCCTATGTACTGGTGCTTTTTTTTTTTAAAGTATTATCAGGCACACCATTAAACATTGGAAAACACACAACAGTTCTTGAAGCTGTCTGATTATCTCATTCTTTTTTGAAGACAGCCGTATTTGCATTGAAATTACAGAGTTGCAGGGCCTTTCTGCAAGAGGTTTTCTAACAAAGAATGCCTAACTTGTTCATGCCATTTAAGTAACTAAATTTTCATATAATACTTGAGAGAGATCTGGATTATATTTTTAAAACCTGAATTTACAGTTTGAATTGACTAACAACACTAATTCATTAACAAGAGAGCTTAATTTTATGCAATTGTTATGTTATCAGAAGTTTTTACTTATTATTATTAGTTTTAATTTTTAAGATTTTATTATCATTTTTTTATTTAAAAGAGATTTTCAACATAGTGGTGAATCTAAAGCTTAGATTATTTTCACTTTAAAATGCAATTAGCATTTCTAAACTAATAAACAGTCACTTCCCTTGCACATTATTTGGTGTTCTGTAAACAGTACTTTACACTTCTGTTCACCTTATTTTCATCTGTAAATGCAATTGTTTCTTTTGCAGATATGAAAAATTCCTATCTGGTATGTACATGGGTGAAATTGTACGTTTGGTGTTGGAAAAACTAAGGAAAAATGGTCTGCTTTTTAATGGTGAAGGATCATACAGTATGGCCACACGAGGCCGTTTCTACACAAAATATGTTTCAGAAATTGAGGGGTAAATATTGCATTTTGTATTCTAGAAGGCAAGAGCATAATCAATCCAGTTTATCCTTATGAATTTGCTTTAATTATTATGGAGAACTGACATAAATCACATTAATGAAAATAGGCAAATTACAGACAGATCAAAATTTCAGTCATTTATTGCAAACATGAAAATTTTTACTGAAATTCTGGGAGTGGATGTCAGAGACCTTTTTGTTGAACTTTTGAATTTCATCATCGTTCTCGTATTTCTGGAGAGCTTTACATCCAATTATATGAATATTTCCACAGTCCAAATTTTGTGGGGATGTTTCGGCAATATTTAGGAATTTAATCCAGGGTGTTGCTTCTGATAGGAAAAAGTTTATCTGTGAAGTATAAATCACAGTTCGAAAGTTCCAGAAGAAGTAAAATCCTTGAAATTATAGTAGAGGTAGATAAAAGACCAGTCAAAGTTAGTGAAGCACAAATCCAACTGAAGTCAAGAAACATTTTTTCCACAAATGTCCAGTTCAAGAATAATGTTTTCCACAAACAATTTCATCAGGAGTAAAAGAAAAAAAATATACAAATAAATTTATGATGTATATAATATTAATAATGTAAATGAATAGAAAATAAATTAAAAATAGTATAATGCTCAGTGTCTTTCGCTGTGTACATAATGAAATTGAAAACATACCCTGTAATACTCTCGCAGATTTCATATGATTTGATTCCAAATCTAGCACGTTTCGATTTATGTACTGTCTAAAACCCAAACGACCTTTCCAAAGCATCAAAGATTCATCCACACAAATATTTTCACCAGGCACATAAATTGATGAAAATACTTGTCTGAAATGATCAACAAAGAATTTGATTTTTTTGGATACGGTTCCTAGGTTCAAGGACTCGGTTATCTGAAAAATGTAAACAGCTTAGCACAAACGAGACCTACGCCTGTCATGACTTTATGAATTAGACTTATTATAAAATGTTTCATTTGTTGTAATGATCAATAAAAGGTTCTCTATCTATTCCTGTCAAAATCCCCCCCCCAAAAAAAACTGATAAAGTTCAGTTACCTCTGTATCTCGCCATTGTTTTTTGAATCGAACCTACGAAGGAAAGATTGGTTGCATTACTTGCATACCGGCATAAATATTAGTGTACAATTCTTTGCACAAAACTTTCTGGGAAAAATGCTTGAAAAACATTGAGAACTGTAGCATTTTCTGCAAATGGCATTTGTACTCCACTGCTGACTGTAAAAAGGGGATTCTCCATGCGTTGGTCACAGACACATGCATCACGCAGGCACGCTATGCCATGACAGACCAGTTTCGTGCTGGCCTCATGGTCACCTTCATGAAAAATTTCAGTAGGGGCTGGAATTTCATCTTGTGATAAAAAATCACTCTCATCTGATGGGTCATACTATGATCCATCTGTGGCTTCAAATTCTCCAACATCAACATCAAAAGTTACCATGGCGAATGAAAAACATAGCGTACACAATATCCCAAAATAAATGCACACAATGGCTGCCAACTTTGAACAAAGAAAGTGGGGTGACGCTACCAAAGGCAGGAATTCAGTCACATGAGCATCCTCATTACAGTATCCAATGATACTGAAGCGAACTCACATAATTTCTTCCCTCTGATTGGTTACTTTGGTTAAATATCATCTGTCAGACTGAAGATGCACGCAGGGTATGGCTGGTGGACCATAGACGCTTGTACATTGTTTTTTTGAAAGTACACATTACCGTACCATTGACGGTCAACAGGTTAAACTTAAGAAGGCTAGATTAGACCCTGTTCTAACAAGTGTAATACCATGATAAATTTGTTTTTAAAAAAATAAATATAAACACAATTATATAATAATAAAAGACGTTATTAATGCTTGTATCCTATTTTTAATCTAATTTTGTTATTATATAGAACAGCAGTGAAATTTTCTCTTGTATGGATATATCATTTTATTCTTATAAAAGTTTCATACTTTTTCAAAAGTATTGTGTATTTGCACGTTGTCATATATATGTAATTCTAATACTAATATAGATTATTGTATCTGTTTTCAACAGAGATGATGTAGATAGTTTCAAGACAACGAAACAGATTTTAGAAGAACTAGAGATTGAATGTGTAACAGAGCAGGACTGTCGTTTGGTGCGCCATGTCTGTGGTCTTGTCTCTAGTCGAGCTGCCTACTTAGCTTCTGCAGGTTTGTTGGAGTCTAGATTTTAATAAATTTTTCCTTAATCTGTCATTCTTTCAAACTTCCTATTTGATTCTGTCCACTGTGGCCTGACTTCCAAACTCATGAAAGATTCAAACACCACATATGATTGTTCTAGATTTTATGTAACACTAAACAAGACACTTCTAATCTGTATATTTTTGTCAGAGGATAATAAATTTGTATATGAGTGAGTGAGTGATCAGATACATTCATATAAACTTTTAGGAATAAAATAATTGCAGTTTGATTGAGGTTTTGCAGTATCTACAATAAATATTGATGAAGTACTTATTTAGAGATACAACATAATTGTATTATCTGCTGACTTGGACATCACAGTATCTGCAATTTATCAATTCTGAGCATTACATATTTTGTGATTACACAAAATTGTATTGTCTGTATTTCAGGTGTTGCGTGTATATTAAATAAAATGAAGCGGTCTGAGGTCACTGTAGCTGTGGATGGGTCATTATACCGCTTCCACCCTCATTTTCATGATCTAATGATGGAGAAAACCCGTGTACTGGCACCTGGCATTCGAGTAAGTTGTTTTATCAGGTTCTTGGTATGTTTTGTCCTTAATCTACTGGGGTTTTTTTGTATTTTTTGTGTTTTGTCCTTAATTTACTATTTTTTTGTATTTTTTGTGTTTTGTCCTTAATTTACATTTTTTTTTGTATTTTTTGTGTTTTGTCCTTAATCTACTGGGTTTTTTGTATTTTTTGTGTTTTGTCCTTAATCTACATTTTTTTTTTGTATTTTTTGTGTTTTGTCCTTAATCTACAGGTTTTTTTGTATTTTTTATGTTTTGTCCTTAATCTACAGTTTTTTTTTGTATTTTTTGTGTTTTGTCCTTAATCTACAGGATTTTTTGTGTTTTGTCCTTAATCTACAGGTTTTTTTGTATTTTTTGTATTTTGTCCTTTATCTACAGTTTTATTTTGTATGTTATCTATATCACTAACATCATCATCAGTACTGTTTAAATCACTATCATCAGTTTGATCACTAACAGGATTCTTATCATTATCATCATTGTTTATGTCGGCATAAGCTTCTGCCACAGTTTTTGCTGACGCTGACAGAATAGTTTCAGCAACTGCAATGTTAGCTAATGAAACTTTCTTTGAAAGCCTAGTGTAAGATTTGGAATGCATTGAAGGCAGATTGAGCATAGCAGAAAATTTTCTCAATGCTGCATGTCCATCCCCAACTCATTAAAACACATTACTATTGCATTAAAGTGTAGCAAACGTTTTGTTTTTTTTGAATAAGGGAGGTAATGCACTTTAATCATATATATATATATATAAAACAGATCTGCCTACCTTCCGCTTTCATTTTAAATTTTTTTTCCCCAATCAGTTATGAAAAACCTGCTTGTCTCATTTATAGTAGCCCGCTTTAGGTTTCCTTGGGGCCGCCACCCGTGTCAGCCAGTGGTATAAGTCGTTATGTAAAATACTATCGGGCTCCAGCTGCCTACAACAACTGCCATCAGTAGTTTGCTTCTCCTGTTGACCAATAGTAATCATAGTGGTTGAAATGGTGCACCTTTTTCACCCTTCCACCAGCCCTCCGCCCTCCAAATCAGGAAGCAATGTAAGTTGTGGGATCCCACTGGAGCACTCCAAATCAGATAACATGATGAAATGATCAACGCAAGCTCCACTGGTGACGTTAAACTGCTATCGACTCCCCACCCCATCACGACGAAATGTCTAACTCTATAAATCAGCTGTCTTTGTAGAATTAAGAATAAATGGCGGACGCAGAGTGCGAAATAGTTCAGTTCAAAAACAAATTAGAGAGCCAGAGGCTTTCAGAACGGAAAAAAAGTTGACAAGAATAGTGAGAATAAACCATAAGTGAAAAAAAGGTGCTATGAACAAAAGTACAAATCAGACTATCACAGAAAGTGTAATTATCTGTGCTCTAGCGGAAAAGGAGAAACATTTGTTTTCTTCAACACCTAAAATGGAAATGAAGGCAAATATTTTTGAATGCAGTGAATACATTTGAAAATCTGTTTCCATTGTGTTCTTCAAAATTTTATTAACATATTGTTGATCATATTTAGGTGCATTGTGAATTAGTGTTCTTAGTTTTAGATCTAGAATTTACAATTTCTTTTAGCTGGAAAAGGTCTAGAAAATTATTTGAAAACCTTTGCAGGAACCCTGTAGATGTAAGTATTACCTCCCTTTAAGGACACTCCTCATGAAGGCCTTGATATTGACCTGTCAAAATAACTTGAGTATTCTTGTTAGTCTGATTAGGGGGAAGCATATATAGCTTTTGATAATCATGACATGATTAATTTTGTATCTTTGCAGCTGCTCACAAACTGATACCTATTTGACACTATGATAATGCAAAAATTTGCATACTACTGTTTTCAGTTTTTGAATGAACAAAACAATAGCTGAAGTAGTGTTTATGTGAAACATCAGAATTTCATCTGCCATAAAGAATTGCTCCTTTAGTTTACAAGAGTAAAATGTGCTTTGGTATTATTAAGAATTGTATTCAGAATTGGGAAACTAGTCTTGAAGATGGCTGTAAGGAAAAGAGCAATAAAAGAGGGTTACTTTTTCACCAGGTAATTAGAATCCTCATATCATTCCAAACAACACATTACATCTGGTTAACATAACCATAGAAAAAAGTGATAGTTTTTAATTTTACTAGATTTGTCAATTTTTTTTTTTTATATTGTACATTGCAAAAGTTATTTCCTTAAAATATTATTTTTATTCTTTGTGTATTGATCAAGATTATTTTATAATATTATTTCATTTTTGCACTTTTAAAAGTTGGGACTGGGCATATTAACATAATTGCAGAATAAAAAAATATTTAAAAAACTCAGATAAACTCATTGATAGAGGCACTCATTACTCATTTCAGAACATTTAGTAACAGTATATTTAAAAAAAAAGAGACACATTACTAAAACAAAAATTAGCATAATAATGTGACCCTCCACCTAGGTTTGAGTCTTAATGTATCATTTGTTGATTTTGAGTTATTGATACTGTCTTACAGGGTTTTTAAATCTGCTTTCAAGGCGAAAACCGCTTAAAGATCGGATTCTTGGATACTGAGCTATGATTTTTTTTCAATAATGTATCTCAAAACTCATTACCTAGCACCCCTCCACCTATTTTCATTGCTAGTGCTGTTTCATTGAGGCACATTATGACTCAAACCATGGTGGAGGGTCACATATAATCAGAAATATTTTCTGAAACATTTTTATAGTTGATAAACTTTCAATCATATACATTTTCATTTCAGTTATGGTTTACTTCATATTATATATAGTACTGAGATCAAATAGTGCAGTACAATTAGTATAAAAATGTAAGCTACTGCAAATAATATTTAATTCTTGTCTTTCAAAGAAAGGCTGAGATAATTGCTATGCCAGTAAGCAGTAACTGGCAAAACGTTTTAATGATTTAGTTAAAAATTATGTGCTGTAGTCAATCAAAGTTAATTATTATTTCACACATAATATACCTAATTATTTTATCAGGAAATTTCTGCTCCCTATTTGTTATTCTCCTATTCAGGTTGTATGATAAAAATTGAATTTTTCTACATGAAGTGTTTATTTATAGTTTCTAGTTTTTCTTCCTGTAGCTTGCTAATAGATACTAGAGAGTACTGAAGAGTCTTCTGTGTGTTCAATCTTTTGTTTGCCCATCACTTTTGAAATACTAATTTGGATTGTATGATGTAGTATTATTGTGTATTTATAGGGTTAGTATTCAGGGGAAAAACCTTATTTTACATAGAAAAATTTATATTGGTATGTGATTTAGTTTTAAAAGATGTTTAATAGGCTCTTAATTCCTCTGTATGCATGATTGTTTACCTTTTAACTTGAAGCAACCTATTATTTTTCCTTTGTCAACATATTCCTTTGTTGTTTTCTTTGAAATACACTTTACCAGGGTTGCTTGGTTTATGATGATTTTTACATCTGTTGCAGTTTAAACTGATGTTGTCACATGATGGAAGTGGTAAGGGTGCTGCTTTAGTGGCAGCTGTAGCCAATCGCATTCGTGAAGAGTTGAAAGGACAGGATAAAGCACACAACTCTAATCATGTAGCCTCTAGTCCCAAGTAAAATCTAGCCAACAGTTCAGCTACATTTTGAGATCTACAAGACAGGTTATTACAAATGAGGGGAATCTTCTGTCAGTATTGAAAATATACAAGAGGGTTATTTATTTATTTTTTATTAAGAAGGCCTGTTAAAATATTTCGTTCTTTACATTCTTTTTTAATGCATTATTTGAGCTTTGAGGAATTAAAACTCTTATACAGAATAAGAGATCTGAATGCAAAAAATATTCAGAGATGCAGTTCATTGATGATATTTGCTGCCCTTGCTCATATTGCATGATGGAATGTGTTGGCGTATGGAATATCATAAGATTGTCTTAGTTCCATCACCTTAGCACTTCATGAAATCGAGTGGTCTTTGTGGCATACCTTTTATTACTGCAACACTGACTCCTAATGTGATGTGTTGCTTTGCTGAGGTGTTGTACTAACTAAAAAGTGTACAAGGTGAACATTAGTGATCCATTTACTTTAATTGAAAATCTCACACATCATATGCTTTCATGTCCAAAGACTCTCCCCCAACCCCACCCCTAGCATAGACTGTGATCAAGTTTGTTCCTAGTTCATGATTTATTTTCACAGGGCAGTGCATTACTAATCATTATCATACAATAGAGTGCCTGCCCCCAGTGCACAAGGACTTGTTTTGTTACAATTTTTTTAATGTGTAGGAATTTCTTACCAAAATTTATTTATTGCCCTTACCCTACAATATAGCATTCACTAGTAATCTAACCTCCAAGAAAAAACATTTCTTTCCCACAAAGTGACTTTCCAGTTTAATATTTTATTTCTAGAACTGTGTATCTTGTACCTAAAATAATTTGTATTTGTAAAGTCTGTGCGTAGTTGAAGCGAATGAGAAGGAGGTCATTTATTGCTCTTTATAAATTTTTAGTAGTTTTGAACTTGCAAACTCAGATTATATTGATTAAACATATATGCTGTAATTGGTTTTAATGTCTAGGTTTTGGTAACTAAAATAATTAATATTTTTGTTGAAAGAATGGGTTTTATCACATAGATCATGCATTAATTATAATAAAAAATAGTTTTACAGTCTTTTTGGACTTTTGTGATGTTAATTTAAGAAAAGATTACCACAACTTTATCTTTGTCAATAAATTTTTCTTCTGCTTTATTGAATACATTTGTTTATAGGAGCATTTTCGTAGTAATTTTTTTTCTTTCTCACTCTCCCCCCCCCCCCTTTTTTTTTTTTGCAAAAAGAAAATAATTTCTGCATTAAAGTTAAAATGTGCCAGTTCCTTCTGTTTTAATTTATAGCTTAGTCAAGATTTTCATGTTTGTTTGAATTTGGCAGCTGCTTGTTAGCTTTTTCACATATTAATAACTTTATCTGGGAGATAATAAAAGCATGTGCATTTGTTTAGGCATAAAATGTTGTTTTGAAAATTAAAAGTATAAAATAAGAAAATTCCATTTTGCTTCATTTACAATCTTTATAAAATATGATATATATTTTTGTGAATAATTAGTATTTGATTTGTATTGTAATACTGAAGGAATTTATTTAGAGCAGTGAATGTTTTCATTTGCTTCTTTTAAAAAATGCCTTGTATATGATTTTCTTTGTTTTGTGAATATATTTTTTCCTTTTGTTTTAAATTATTAATTTGTGTTTGCATGTCAGCAACCACAGAAATGAAGAAGAGAAGAATGGTACTTTTATATGCATGCACACTCTTTGTTTGTTTGTTCCATTTAAAACTTTGAATTTGAAGAAATTTTTATTTATTTATTTTGTTTTATTTATTTATTGTGATTATTTAATAAATAATAGTTTAAATAAATTTATAAATTTATTTATTTTGTTTATAGATATACAAGATTCTGTAATTTATGTTTAAAAAAGAAAAGAAAGAAGCACAAATTAAAAATTGTTATTTGGGTTTTGGTGTTTTTGTTTAAGCCCCATGCACGCTAAGACTGAGGTTTTTTGAATTTGTTATTGCTTTCATTGATTTTTTTTCTGCATATTTATCTCTGGTCAGGGTAAAGTTTTGTGGTACTGACAATTATATCTTTACCTGAAATTTTTTTCAAACAAGTTTAAAGAATTGCTAGCCAGAGCTAAAGATGATTAATACATAAGCAGTATTTTTTTCTTTTAATTCAAGAACATTATATATATATATCTTTGCTGAATACATATAAAGTGGATGTGTCTGAGAATAGCAACTTTAACATGGGTTTGGTTGTTATGCAGGAATAGCAATAGATACTAGCCCTCCATAAGTTGATTGGTATGCAAGGTTTCAGTCATCGTGGGAACAGATGAGATCAGTGAATGCTGTCTGTGATGCAAACTTAAGCTATGTGAACATGTCTTTATGCAGAGTCCATAGTATATGTGCTTTTTGCTTGTACTATAATAGCCTGGCATTTACTTTGGCTAGAATTCTCCTGTTCATTTTTAGTGTATTTGTTATTTTAGGATTTTGATGGTCTTAGCATTATATGATTTTTTTTCTTGCGATTAATGTAAAGTTTACACAGTTTTTGTGTGTGCGCAGAGATCTTAATTTTGAATGTCAAAACTATTAGTTTTGAAGTCATAATCACTGATTTAATTTTAGAGATGCAGTTATTAGGTACAATTTAAATTAATAATATTAACACTCTTATAGTTACATTGCTTATTACATTACACTAGTAATAACTATATCATTCTTAATATATTAATGCTATTTATTTATAATGGGTTTGCATATAAAGGATATATGAAGGGTATAATCATTGTCCAACTTAAATCATTCAGCAATATCTGAAATGAATTGAGTGGTTGTTTTTTTTTTATAACAAGTCATTTACAAAGATGTGATGTAAGTTGTTTTTTAAAAAAATATTTATTTTGATATGGTACAGTATATATATTTCAATTATATTATAAATGAATTAATACCTATCCATATAGCTGGTCTTTAATAAAACTATGGATAATCTGTATATATTAAGGACATATCAAAGCAACAGTTTCCAAGAGGAACACCAAACAGCCCTACTGAACACAAGTAGAAAAAAAATCATAGTTGATGTTCTGCACAGTCATTTTTTATTATTTTTGTGCAGCTTAAGTTTGCCGGCATTCCATGTACATATACTTTTTAAAATTTTGATTGATATACAATAACATCCTTACTATAGAACAAAAAAAGATAAGAAAAACTTGTAAAATATTTGTGACAATAAAAATATAAAGAAATGTTAGCTAAAAGCTGAAAGCTAATACAACTTCTGATATTACTTAAATTTAATTGTCATAACTAGAGTGAAACTGACAAATAGGAAACTGGAACTATGAAAGATTTTCTTAGCAACTGAATGAGTGTGCAGGATGGTGGAAGTCCTAACATTGGTCTTATTGAGGATTTTGTTGTTGCTGTTTTAAATGAAGTAAATTGCATATTAAGTAGTAGTTGAGACATGTAAATTTTTAAATCTTCAATATTAGTCATAAGAATAGAAAGAAAAAGGAATTTTTCGGTTACATAGGTATCACAGTGAGATGTTTATTATTCTGTGAAATGCACAAATAAGCGTAAATGTAAATACAGTTGTTTTCTTTTCTACAAATTTGGAAGTACCAACCGTAGCACAGAAGTGCAGCAGATACATTGTAATTTTATGTGTGCACCGGTGCAATGTTAAATAATTATCAAAACATATACATAATTTTTATTTATAGCTTGCTGAAAGGTTTTGTGATAGCATTTGCTTATGTACTTTACCATCTAGAATTTTTGAGAATTTTGGCACAGTAATGCAAAGATTATATACACTTGGTTATTTATAGATTGTTAATGTAGGTATATGTGTGCATTTGTGTGTGTGTGTGTGTACACAGTTATATACAGTAATATCTGGTAATATGTTATTCACTCTGCTTCTTCTTATGTTACCTATTGAGGTGAATCTGTTATAATAGAATAAAGTTTACTTAAAACCAGATTTTGTTTTTAATTGTAAGATTAGCTTCAGTTACAAATGATTGCAAATATTTTTGTATATTAAGCTTAAGAAAATTAAATAAAATTAAGATTGAATATCTGCACAAGTAATAAAGTAGCACATGGATATCTTCCCTTGCTCCAACTCTTGGAGCAGTTGGTCAGAATATTCATAAGTTTATTACAGATTAAAATTTTACTCTCGTTCTGATTGAGTAGTTACAGAAAAGAAATGTTAATATTAAAATCATCAGTTGGAAGATTTACTCATTTGTTCGATTTGCTTGGATTGCTGTAAGTTTTTTTTTACTTTTTACAACTGTGACTGAAAACTCCATGCTCCCCTCTCCCTACACTTAATGTGCTCGTTTCATCTAAAACTTTTATTAAACAATACAGCATCTAATGATTTTCTATGTGAAGGATGAACAAATTAATGTCTGTGTATCAGTGCTCTTTTTTTGCAAAATGCCTTGTGTATTTCGTTTTGCAAGAAGGTATCCCTTACTGTCAGGACTATTTATATGAGAATTTGTTTTGCAAAATGTGTATTTCAAAAACAGTCATGTTTGTTGGGTTTTTTTTTGTTTGGTTGATTTTTTTTTTGGCTTTTTTTAAATCAGAGTTTCTTGTAATTGTGAGGTACTATTCTACATAAATATGAGGAGTACGTGATCTGATAAATATTCTCTTGTTGCACCATTCTGTGTTAGATCAGCAGATTTTCCCTTACTGTGTATGTGTTTGTGTGTTAGATTTGTTTTAAATTCTTAACATACACATATGTTTGGGTTTCCTTGGTTTTAAATAGTATCATTTATCAAGACTCTGATTACAGGGGTTATGTATTCTGTGGTTACAAAGAGGGTTTGCATGAATTTTCATTAATTCTGTTATATTGTACATAGTCAAAGCAACAATCATGAAAGAGTGAGTGCAATAATACTTGAATGAATGAAATATGTATGAGTGCTTTGCTAGTTATTGTTCCTAGAATATGCAAATCCTTGTATATTTGGTGCAAAATGTAAAGTGGCCATCAATTTGTATCTTTCTTTAAATTTACATCAACCTTTTTTTGTCTAAAGCTGGCTTTTAAACATGGTCAGATCACTAATGTTTACATATTTACTTAACAGTTTATTCCTTTGAAATATTGATGTGGAGTAGGTTTTCTTCTTGCTTTGAATTGCTGAAAGTAAAAAAAGAAAAAGCCATGTTTTATTAAGTTTGATTTTTAACCAAAAGTGTAGTTCTTTTGTGGTCAGCTGTATATGAGAATTACAATTTATATAAAATTTATATAAAGCTCAGTCTATTTTTCGGCTATTGTTTATTGCTTTTGAAAAATGGAAATTTCACATAATTTGAAAGTGTTTGAAATTATGATTTCTGGCTTTATGATTAAATTATTAGTCTCTACAAATTAGAGAAGAATTTATAAACTTGATTTTATTTAGAAGTTTACATGCACGCAAAGTTACATACTAATTATGTTTATGCTGGAGATCAAAATAATTTAAAAGTGAAATATGGTACTGTTTTACATTTAACTTGTTTATGTTGTTTGTAGAACAAATCTTGGTAAATCTTATAGACTTAACCTCTGACAAGTGCACATCTAAAGTAGCATTTGTTATAGACCTGTTTTAAAATCTATACGATTTATGTATAATAGAATATCTTATAATTGCCATGACTCCTGAATGAGATTTTTCACAAGCTGAGATACTTGTCCTAATTATGTTTACTTTTTCATTAACATTTTCCAAAAAGAGCTACTATAGAATAACTCCATGTTCATCTTTCCCCTATGGCCTAAGTCTTTTGTAAAGTTTATAGGTCTTTTTGACAAGACTGAAAAGGCCTTTTGGTGTAATATAATTTACATCATTCATCCTCATTGACCTCTCTGTCATAATCATTTGGATAATATGTTCATTGCCATTCAGATATAGAGCCTCTTATAGCACGAAATAGCTATTTAAAGAAAAACCCTCTATAGATTTTCTTTAAAGTTCACTGTTTCCAGAAATCTTGGCAGAACAAACTAAAGTTCACCAGCATATTTGGTTTTAATAGATAAAGCTTTTAATCTGCGACTATTATTAAATAAAGATATTTATAAGCCATTTGTTTGTTTATTTTCTTCATTGTGTACAGTTTTGTTGTGGACTTAGATTGCAAGTTGATTACTCTTTTCACTAAATGACAAATGCATGTTTGAAAATAAGTGTTTCAAGATATACAAAAAAATAGGAGCCACATCACCACAGTAATGCTCATGCTAAACCCGATAATTTTCCTAACAAAGTTGGGTAATTTTAATGGACATTGAAATTGCTCATAAATAATAAGCCAGTGTTTTTTCTTACAAGACACAATATTATTGTGATTTATATGATGTGATTGTCAATTGAAAATAATTTACTGGTTTGTGACTGATTTTCAACAAGATTCCGCCTTTTTTTTTTCCTGATTACCAATCTTTTAATTTTGCAAACATAATTTAATGCAATGTTCAACTGTATAAACTAAATAAATGGCTGAAGAAAGCCCAGTTTAGTTTCTGGACATCTTCAGTTCATAGTTCTGTCAATGAGAGACATGATTGATCTTGCCTATTATTACATTTCTACATCTGTAGTTCTGTCAATGCTGGTGACTGATGTCTCCTATTATCATTACATTTCTACATCATCTGTAGTTCTGTCAATGATGGTGACTGATTGATGTCTCCTATTATCATTACATTTATACATCATCTGTAGTTCTGTTAATGATGGTGACTTGATTGATATTTCTTTTTATCATTGTTGTGACACCTCTGGGCACCTTCACTCATTATGATTATTATTTATTAATTAATAACATAACTAATTACAAGTGATTGAGAGTCTTAATTTATAGTTATTAATAATTCCGCCACAAGACCAACATGTTTCTCACTTGTGGATTATAAGGGTGTCGTAAAACTCTACTCTTTACACAATAAGATAGATGTTTACTGTCGCATAATATTCTGCAGTTGGAAACTTCTTACTAAAGGAGTAATAAAAATCTGTCTTTACATTTAACGAGCCATCATCCAATCACTGTTACTTCAACATAAATTTTAATATATGTGCAAGAAGGTTAATAAATAAATTAAATCAACAATCAAATATACAACATATGAATATAATCAAAACAAAGTTGACATTTACATCACAACAATGTTTGATTAACGTTAGACTCATTTGGTTTATCATAGCATAGACATCAGCAGTCAAATTAACACATATATGTATAATCAACTTCGGGGATACAATTCATCACAGAAATGAGAAGAGTTTTAGAGAGATAATTATAGTCAAATGTACATAACCCTTTCAATGATGGCCGTTGTCACTAGCACGTGTTTACAATCTCGTGGTTTACAACAGGTCATTATCTTATTAGTTGACGTCCAACGTACCACTTCTAAGCACATTACACAACTGTTTCAGAATCTTCCATGCACACACAAGCACACTCTGGATGTTCGTGTGCGCTACTCAAGCACACCATGATGAATGTTCAAAATAATCTTCATGAATTCTTGAGACCAAACTCGAGCCTCAAATTTTCATCTCTGGTTCTCGAACGGAATTCACAGGAATCAACTTACAGCAACTCGTTTACTGATAAATTCGACGACAATGTTGGATTCCAACACCACGTGACCTCATTCGACGACAATGTTGGATTCCAACACCAACATGACCTGGTAGAGTACAGTAATTACTGTAGTCTGAAGTGGATCAAAAGCAATATAGATCAAAATGCAAAAGTCAAATTAAGGCAGTGCTAAATTTCAGGCATATTTCATCACTAAACTCCTTTCTCTCTTACACACATTCTCAATTTACAAATCCTGCAACAATATTCATTAGCCTGATACACCTGCAGCATAAGAAATATAGCATCGATCAAAATTCACAAATATAATGTGCAACGTAATCAAATTACTGAACATAGAAATAATAGTTCAGTTATATAAAGCCTCCAATTCAAATTAATTATAGATCAATAGCAAACATGTACGAGATATTTCTAAGTCAGTTCTTTCTTTATCAGTCAGTAAACTAACCATAAGCTAATGATCGCCTTTATAACCGGACTCTAGTTACTGCGTGATTCAGAGTCAGACACAATAAAAATTATACTGGGTGTCTTAAGCATTAAAAGTAATACTGGTTGTCTTACTGCGTGATTCAGACACAATGAAAATTAGACAGGATGTCTTACTACGTGACTCAGACAATAAAAATTAGACTGGGTGTCTTACTACCTGATTCAGACAATAAAAATTAGACTGGGTGTCTTACTACCTGATTCAGACAATAAAAATTAGACTGGGTGTCTTACTGCGTGATTCAGACAATAAAAAATTAGACTGGGTGTCTTACTACCTGATTCAGACAATAAAAATTAGACTGGGTGTCTTACTGCGTGATTTAGAAAATAAAAATTAGACTGGGTGTCCTACTGCGTGATTCAGACACAATATTCTAATATTGACGGTGTGTATTTCTTTGTTTTATTTCAGAAGTTTGTCGATTTTAGGAATTAGTATAAGTGAATGTGTTAATGTGTGACTCTAGACGAAAAACAGTCTACTTTCAAAAACTTTGCTGTTACCTTTTTCATGTATGCGATGAGAACAGCTGATAACTAAAGCCAGTGATTTATAATAAATGCTAAATAGGTTAGGAGGACAAGTGAGATAGACCCTCTCACTTAACGATTTCCACCACTTTCCATTATTAAATCTTTAAAATTATTATTCAAATGAAAAGGCCTCTAGAAACAGAATATTTCTTACTATTAAAAAAAGTGCATTTTAAATTTTAAAAATTTCCTTAAACGCACATTGATTGGATGGATGTCTTACAGAATGATAAACCCAACTGGCAGCGAGTATTCGCATAATCTGCCTTATTGATAACCACAGTAAAAGACAGCGACTTTAGTAAATAACAATCGCTTAAGTAGAGATACGAAGCTTCCTCAGCTTTGATCCAGTAATGGGTTGGTAGAGTTTCGATGACCAGTTGAGACCCTCTGATCAACCAGTACCAGTAATGGATCATGCAGACTGTGCAACCAGTCATTTCGTTTAAACAGAAAAAATCATGTCGCTAATCTTTTCTATTCGTGTTTCTTTGAATTCATCAGGTTGCTGTTTTTGTTCACGCTGATGAACTTACTATGCAGGCATAGTTGAAGGTCGTATTAAGTGACCAATGACCTAGGTGAAGGAAAGTAGGTAAGTGTCTTTTACCGAGACTACACTGTTACAGCTATGCTGCAGCGCAATACTAGAACAAATGAAATGACGCGAAAAACCGTACTGTCTGCGCCCGTCTACGTTATCAAGGTCACATTTAGCTGGAGTTCACTGCCCTGCTTAACTTTACCGTAAAACCTCTATTGAAACTGAATCACACATTGCCTTTCGCTGAGTATGAAACTGAGTCAGACATTGCCTTTCACTGAGTATAGGACTGAGTGAATTCGTATCACCTCTTTCTTTGCGATTTGATTTGTTTCTGTTAAGTTTACTTCCAACCCATTTTCGCTTATTCCAGTTGCAAATTGCTGTATAATCATTTGCATCGTGTACAGGACCTGTTATCCGACGGTCTATTCACATGGAGTGATTAAAAAGTCAAGTCTACCCTACCCAACCCCTAGAGTTTGGATTTCATGAATGAGAGGTAGTGTCTTCTAAACCATCCTTTCTATCCTCTGTCTCCCCTCACTCTCTGCTTCTTAAAACTGTTAAGAGCGGGGGATATCAGTCTGTTGTAGACGTGGAGCTGTCTGTGTATTTATGGAACACTACCAAGTTAGCGCATGTTTAGGTGTTGTTTTTAGTATGTTTTGAATCTTGCATTGATTATGTCTACACAAAGCACAGACCCTAGCTATTTTATGTGTCGTGTGTACCATTTCTCTTTTATGTGCTTGCTGTACAAACGTATTGTACATTAAAGGTGAATTCACTCCATGCTTCTTCTAGTAACTTGTATATTATTCAGTCGTGTCCTTTGTTTCCATTTCTACAGAGGCCTATTTCCTTCTGAAAACTTATTATATTAATATAATTATGATGTGTGATTAATACATTCACATTTTGCATACGTTGCATTTTCATTATTAAAGTTCCTTCCCGTTAGAAACGTTTGCCCATTCTCGTACAGATTTATGTGAATCACAGTTACAATGTTGTTTTATAATGTTGTGTTACAATGTTGTTTTATTTCTAATGTTGTATTACAGTGTTTTATAATGTGTTACATTGCTGTTTTATAATGTTGTGTTACGGTGTTTTATAATGTGTTACATTGTTGTTTTATAATGTGTTACAATGTTGTTTTATTATTTTGTGTCACAATGTTATAATGTTTCATAAACTCTTAGGTCTGAACTCAATCTTCTTTCTATTTCTTGGCAAGAGTATCAATAGGCGACCAAACAAAAAAAAAAATCTTATGAGGAAAATCGTTAAAGCCGAATGTCAGTGCTGTGACAGAACTGTCTCTGTGTTTGACAATGCTAACCTGGTGGGACAGCTGTTATCCATTATTCGGCATTACGTGTTCTATACTTTAGCATGTCAAAGAGAAGTAACTCTAAATGATTTTTTCTAAACTTCAGCGAAGACAGAAGTGAATGATATAAGAAAGTACTTATTAAATTAAATGGAACAATCAGATTAAAAAATGTTTTTAAAACTGACAAACCATCAATAACCCCAACACATTTTTAATGAAAAACGTTTCGATATAACACATAAGGTTTCATGTGTCGTGTGTAGCATTTCTCTCTTAAATAATAAAAACAAAACAACGTTGTCGATTTTTTTTATTATCGCTGCATATTTTTACAAATCTCGGAACTTTTTACAAGTGGGGCGTAACTCAACATTCCTGAGCCAGGATGCAAGCAGAAGGTACGTGGGTTGAAAAATTTCCGACTTTCATACAATTGCAAATGAGGTCTGTTGGATGAAAAACTCCAATACCCATAAGAAGTAGGATGGGGCTGTGGGTTGAAAAACTCCAATACCCATAAGAAGTAGGATGGGGCTGTGGGATGAAAAACTCCAATAACCATAAGAAGTAGGATGGGGTTGAGGGTTGAAAACCTCCAATTACCATAAGAAGTAGGGTGGGGTTGAGGGTTGAAAAACTCCAACTACCATAAGAAAGAAGTATGATGGAGTTGTGGGTTCAAAAACTCCAATTACCATAAGTAGCAGATTGGGAAAATAATGAAAAGTTTCAATTACCATAAGGAGCAGGGTTGAAAAACTCCAATTACCACAAACAGCAGGGTAGGGTTGTGGGTTGAAAAACTCCAATTACCATAAACAGCTGGGTGGAGTTATGGTTGAAAAGCTGCAGTTACCATAAACAGCTGGGTGGAGTTATGGTTGAAAAGCTGCAGTTACCATAAACAGCGAGTTGGAGTTATGGTTGAAAAACTGCAGTTGTTGTGGTAAACTCGTAACTGCAAAGTTCATGCAATATTGTAACTACCATTATTATACGTTAGAGATTCTTTTAGCGCACACTACTCGGATCTACTGAGACCTTGGTACTGACCGTGGCTACAAACAATCAAATTTAGCCGGTCTTATTTCCTGCCACCTCTCACACATCACTACCATTGATCTTCACATGGTTACATACATCGGTTTACACTGACTAGAACAATGCTGACTGTTACTAACATTAACTATACAAGTTACATACATCGGCTTACACTGACAAACAGGAAAATACATTTACTAATTAGTTCACCACTAATAAGCCAAACAGGAAAATACATTTACTAAGTAGTTCACCACTAATAAGCCAAACAGGAAAACATTTCTTGAAATAGACATTATTTTCTAAAAATGATTTGATTTCATAATTTCTTGCCCCCCCCCCCTCCCACCTCCTTCTTATACCACATTCAGGAAACAACCCAGCAGCCATCACCAGATACCATCCTTGAGTAATGGCTGGTTGGACGGGGGGTGGGGGGATATAAATATATCACTGGAAAATATACATTTGTAATTGTTTACTTGTCAACTCTCCGTTTGGTGTGTGCTTATAAATCACAAACTTCGTGGCTGCCTTGTATTCTTGTGTTCAGAAATATTTTTATTTTACTTAGGTGATAATTCTACAGCGTCGTGAACCACTTTTTCAGGATTGCCAAAGATTGTTTGTCGCTCGAGAAATTCACGTGTACAAGAAAGATTATTTTCCAGTCTATATTTAGACTCACAACCAATCCATATAATTGTCCTCTATTTTGGTATCTGCACCTGTCTGCTTTCAGGAAAGGTCAATGTGTGTGTCCTTAATGATGCATCTTGATATTGTTGCCAGTTGTTCACAACGTTGGAAAAGAGGAAAATCAATCATTCGTCTGTACTGTATGTGTCTTGTATAGTTAATGTTAGTGTTAGTAATAGTCAGCATTGTTCTTGTCAGTGTAAACCGATGTATGTAACTTGTATAGTTAATGTTAGTAACAGTCAGCATTGTTCTTGTCAGTGTAAGCCGATGTATGTAACTTGTATAGTTAATGTTAGTAACAGTCAGCATTGTTCTAGTCAGTGTAAACCGATGTATGTAACTTGTATAGTTAATGTTAGTAACAGTCAGCATTGTTCTTGTCTAGAAGCTCTTCTAATTGTTTGTAGAAACTGTAAAATAAAATGAATGTGTTCTGTAAAGATTCATTAGTTGCCAAAGGGATGCCCCTATCTATCAAATACATTTTATTTAAATAAATTTATGTAATAAATCAAACATTTTTTATTCAGTCAGACATTACAAAACTACAAGTGACTATTATATTATATAGTACAAAATAAATCAGTCAGTAATAACTTAGAGAAAACAAGTTACTATTACATTATAATAGAGACTATGTAATTCAGTACTAAATTACAATATCATTTGAAAGCGAATACTATATTATACTACAACGTCATTCAGTACTAAATTATAATAACAATACATATAAGCCAGTTTCAAATCATAAATGGGAATACACTGAGACGTTAATCTAATATAAAACTGTCAGTTAATTCTGAGTAGACACTTTTGTCTTATATGATATCAAAATACTAAAATCAATTTAATATATCTAATTTTATGTACAATCTAAAAAATTGTTGGCATTAAGTTTCATAAAGTATCCTCCGATTATAAATTATTATTAAACTCAGAGCACGTGTTCTGTTAATGTCCAAAACCAGATTCTTTTTATAAAAAAATAAAATACCAATGAAAGTGAAAAATATTCAACTTCAAGCCACTACTTCTCTCAGATTCTAACTGCAGTTATTTTAGCGAGGGCATTGACCTACTAAGAGGTTTTATCTAACCTCCTAGCTTAGGCCTACATAACAGACGATTACCGAGTCAGCCTGAATCTTAGGGTCTTACTTGCACATTCTAAAGAATTCGTTGAAATATTCACTTTTGGAACTGTACTGCTGGAAATCAAATAAATCAGTGTTAAAAGTGGCTTCTTAATTTACGTTCCTAATTAATACTGATTGAAGAGAAAGAAAAAAAGAAAGATGAATACTTAATAATTATTTGTATGAACAGGCACAAGCTTACATCTATCTATCTATCTATCTATCTATCTATCTATCTATCTGTCTAAGACTTACAATGAAAGGAGATATTTCAGATCATTATTGAAAGGATTCAAAATCAATTAATAGATTTGATGTCTGAAAAAGTGAATGACGTAATTATATCTAGAGCCTTGAAAGCCATATATTACGCAATCATAGCTGAATGCACTCCAGATATTTCTCGGAAAGAACAACTATTTCTTATAATTCCATTGTTCACTTATCAGACGATAGAGTACAAATTATAGAACACTTTGTAGGATTCTTTTCCGTTGATGATTCTACTGGTTCAGGCCTTACTGAGGTACTGACTTAGATGTGAACTAAACATGGACTCAGACTCGGTAATTACACAGGTCAGGGGTCATGATAATGGATTGAATATGAAAGGAAAGAATAATGGTGTGCAAAAAAAAGGATTTTAAATATAAATCCTTTAGCTATACATGTGCCTTGTGACAGCCACAATTTAAATCTTGTGCTATGCGACTCTGCACAGTCTTCAGTAAAATCTGTAACTTTGTTTGGTATTCTTAAAAGATTTTTTTTTTTACTATACGCAGCTTTGGTAAAATCTGTAACTTTGTTTGGTATTCTTAAAAGATTATTTTTTACACTATAGCTTAGGTCAATTGATGGAAGATTATAACTGATCACGTACAAATCTTTTATGTTTAAAGAAAAAATGAGTGACACACGCTGGGAGGCGAAAATAACTAGTGTCAAAGCAGTGTGTTATCAAGTCGGTGATAGTCATGATGCTTTTTGATTACTTTATCTCAAACTGAGGGATGTGATCCTGATATTGTTTTTGATGTTTTGATTACTTTTTTCTGAAACTGAGGGATGTGATCCTGATACATCACACGAGGCAATCACACTAGCAGAACATCTGAAAGATTTAAGCTTTCTTGTCTCTTTAATTGTTTGTTATGATGCTCTTTTTCAAATCAATGTTATTAGTAAGATGCTTCAAACAAAAGACATGGACCTCGCCGAATGCGCAGAAATGCTGAAGAAATGCTATTCATTTTAAGACTATTAAACAACAAACGGTTTTAAAGAAGTCATTATCACAGCAAAATTTTTTTATGGCAAAGGAACTACAGATTGAGTCGGTATTAAACCACTAAAAATGATAAAACGTGTGAAACGTCAGTTAAATGAAATTGCCCAAGATGAACCCACCTTTCGTCTAGAGAAGAAGTTAGAAGTCGAATTCTTCAGTTCCCTATTAGATACATCTTTAATGTCGATGAAAGAAAGAATTGAACTGTTAGATGAATATTCAGAAACCTGTTTTCTTTTTCTTTTCTTTTTTTATACAATGTAAACAATCTACCAGAAAGAAGAGAACTTAAATTGTGTGCCGATCTTAAAAATTAAACTCACGGTGAATTCGAAATCTGACATAGACGGTGCTCTGTTTTGTGATGAACTAATCAGTGTTAAAGATTTTCTTTCTGATAATGTCAAAGATAAAATTACTACTTTGTGATGAACTAATCAGTGTTAAAGCTTTTCTTTCTGATAATGACAAAGATAAAATTACTACTTTGTGATGAACTAATCAGTGTTAAAGCTTTTCTTTCTGATAAGGTCAAAGATAAAATTACTACTTTGTGATGAACTAACCAGTGTTAAAGCTTTTCTTTCTGATAAGGTCAAAGATAAAATTACTACTTTGTGATGAACTAACCAGTGTTAAAGCTTTTCTTTCTGATAAGGTCAAAGATAAAATTACTCCGCACATCTTGTCAAACCTTATAAAGAACGTAATATACAAGATCTATATTCGAATGTATGGATTGCTATGTACATTGTGTCAAACCTTATAAAGAACGTAATATACAAGATCTATATTCGAATGTATGGATTGCTATGTACATTGTGTCAAACCTTATAAAGAACGTAATATACAAGATCTATATTCGAATGTATGGATTGCTATGTACATTGTGTTAAACATTATAAAGAACGTAATATACAAGATCTATATCTAAATGTATAGACTGTTATGTGCGAATTTTACTAACAATACCTGAACGATAGCAAGCGGAGAACGAAGTTTTCTAAACTGAAATTAATCTAAATCTATCTAAGATCTACAATGTCACAAGACAGACTGTCCAGTTTAGGAACTCTAATAACTGAAAATGATATCACCGAAAATCTAGACTTTTCTGCTCTAATTAACGATTTTGCCGATAAAAGGGCCCGACAAGTTAACTTCTGATATTAACTAATTAAACTTAGTTTAAAATTTTGTTTGTGTTCTTAATACTAATTTTTCATTTTTAACCTAAAATTATATGGACATAATGTGTTTTTGACAGTTTTTGTACTAACAATCAACAAGCACGATAATTAGATGATCTGATTCCTAGCACGATAACTAGATCGACCTGATTCCTAGCACGATAACTAGATCGACCTGATTCCTAGCACGATAACTAGATCGACCTGATTCCTAGCACGATAACTAGACTGACCTGATTCCTAGCACGATAACTAGACCGACCTGATTCCTAGCACGATAACTAGACCGACCTGATTCCTAGCACGATAACTAGACCGACCTGATTCCTAGCACGATAACTAGACTGACCTGATTCCTAGCACGATAACTAGACTGACCTGATTCCTAGCACGATAACTAGACCGACCTGATTCCTAGCACGATAACTAGACCGACCTGATTCCTAGCACGATAACTAGACCGACCTGATTCCTAGCACGATAACTAGATGTCGCTCGCTGTCTTTCGTAATTGTATGCTCTTTCTTCATCAGTTGAGCTTCAACAAATCTACTGATTTCTGGATTGCCTCCCTTTCTGTTCGTCTCGTGCTCAAGCCATTTGAATATCTGTGAGAACACGGTTCTGATAATTTCACGAAAAATAGTTCTCATCACCACTCATCTTTTAGGTCTGTTATTATATTTGGAATCATTTTTTGCTTTTCTCATCTTTGTTTACGTTCCTAATCATAACTAGGTTAATGGTTGGCAAAACTGAATTTTGTAAGTGGATACCTGTCCATCTTCTTCAATGATCTTTCTCAAGGTCGTATGCCTGACTTGACGTTTCGCAAATCTCTAACTGGCCTAATTTCACTTTGTTGTCAGTCGGTATTGTTATGGTAACTTTGCTATAAAGGAGTGAATTGTTAGTTTCTTCATGCTCTATTTATGATTTCGTGGGTGTAGTGAACGTGATAATGGAATTAAGGATGGATATTTGTCGATAGAGCATACAGATCTTGGTGGAAATACAGAAGACAAAAGAGCTATATAAAGAAGAAAGTGAAAATGAAAATAACATCTCTTTCTCCCATGATGTACACGTCTTACTTTAACTCAAAAGAAGAGCTGTTTTCATGCTGTCTGTCGTATGCTGCTTGGGGTGATTCGTAATAATGCTGATTAGCTCAGATCTATTTTTAGCTGGCGCACTAATCCATCTGCGAATGCCGATACAAGCAACAAGACATCTTATGGGGCGACGATATGAGCTATTTACTTGACTCGTCAGCCCCCAGCAGAATAACTGCAGAAACTAATAACAATATATAACAATGACGCTAACTTACAAGAGACACTACACTACAATGGTGACGCAATTTACAGTACATCAACAGCTACATTTAACATTAAATAAGACCATAAGACGTGTGAACAATTAACAATAAAACTTTAATTTAAAGAAAAAAAGAGTAATTAGGTTTAAAATTTATAGACACGTGGGTTTTTTTAAAGTCTCTCTTCATGGATCGATTTGTCCAAAGTATCATATCGCTAGTAAACTGTTCAATGTTTATTATTTCTTTGATCTAGGAACAACCAAGGAAGACAAGGGCCACAATTCCTCTTTCGTTTAACTTAACTGTAGCGGTTCAAAGCTCTGGCCACGCCCGGATTGCGCTCGTCAATGTTCCATTCTTTATCGCAACCCTGACATTTCCCCATGTGGTTAGAGTTGAAGCAACATTTTGATGCCTGATTTTCTTCAATTACAGTAAACACTACCAAACAAGAAACACATACAGCACGGAAGAACAAGCGAGCATGATACTTATTTCTCTTCGCCCAAGATCTCTCTTATTATTTGGCACGGTTCCAGCAATGATTTTAAAACATGGAGCTTTACCCATTCACCTTCACGTTGTGTTTCTGTCTGCACAGTGTGACGTTTTTGTTTGGGAGATGGAAACAAGTTGTTAATGTATTCACCACCTCGTAATCGCAGGATAGTCCTCATCTATTGGCGTGTCCCACGTGTCGGATAGAATGGAGAATTGACGGTACAAGCTAGAAGATTGATAACAAGAGAGTAATAGCTCCGAATCACCCCCCCCCACTCTCTCCCAGATACGTTACAAGCAAGGTGTATTAATTAATGTGACAAACTGACAACATATAACATGAAAGTGATTTATACTAACACGAGGGGGGTGGGTAAGTATAAAATAAATATATTTAAGAAAGAAATAGACATAGAAATTGTCGGTTACATAGAAAGTTAATAATATAAAAAGGATGCGGGGAGTAATTAAATTTCGTTTTAATCACAACTGTGTGAATCTTTCGAAAGAAGTTTAGGTGTAATACTGTCAATGTTGAGCTGTCTACGCCCGGGGTGGGGGTGGGGTGACATTGTGAGGTCCAGCCGAACTACCTCTGCTCATGGCATGTGGGTCAGTTCAAAACACGTATTGCTGTCAGGTGATGTCAAAGATTCAAAATTAAAGATAAGATACCGATCTGGAGGATAAAGCACACGCCCTTAAAATCTGCCAGCCTGTGTTCTCTGACACAACACTTTTACACACATTGTATCATCTCTAATAATCAATCCGTTTATTGTTAATTGAACTGGACAAAGAAAGTATCAATCTAACCTTAATTAAATGGACAAAGAAATCGTCAATCCGATTATCGTTAATTTAATTGGACAAAGAAATTATCAGTCAATGACTTATTAAGTAGTGGGCAGTCATTGACTTACAGGAAAGCAGTGGGCAGTCAATGACCGACAGGTAAGTTATAGGCAATCAATGACTTACAGGTAAGCGGGATAGTAGACAGTCAGTGGCTTACAGGTAAGTAGTGAGCAGTCAATATCCTATAGGTGAATAGTGGGCAGTCAATGTTTAAGTAAGCAGTGGACAGTCAAGGTTGTGTAGTCTACACATGGCGAGTCGTCTCAAGAAAACAAAAGCAAATACTCTTGGTCGTTAGGTTTCCTTGGTAACATCTAACGCTAGGAACGCTTTTGTGCGACAAGATTGTCATCTCTTCCATTCGGCACACACACGCACGCACGCGCATACACGCACACACTCAAACGTGCACGCACACACCACACAAGCGTGCAGTCAGACAATGAAACGTAATTAAAGGCTTGCACGTACCATCTCAAGCAAAGTTTTATTATAAGAAATAACGTAAAATCAGCAAATTTATCAGTTAATTAATTAAAGAATTAATTCCTTTCCATCTTTGTCATTTGATGATTACAAGGAAATCTGGAGTGAGATCACATGCTGATATTGATTGTTCTGCATGATATAATGCAAGGCCTGTCCTTGACTGGGGATGGGGGTGTGGAAAGAATTCACTTGTTCTGCAGTACACATGATATAATGCAAGGCTTGTCTTTGACTGGGATGGGGGTGGGGAGAGAATTCCCTTGTTTTGCAGTACACACGATATAATGCAAAGCCTGTCATTGACTGGAGGGGGGGGGAGAGAATTCACTTGTTCTGCAGTGCACATGATATAATGCAAAGCCTGTCATTGACTGGAGGGGGGGGGGAGAGAATTCACTTATTCTGCAGTGCACATGATATAATGCAAAGCCTGTCATTGACTGGAGGGGCGGGGGGAGAATTCACTTATTCTGCAGTGCACATGATATAATACAAGGCCTGTCATTGACTGGAGGGGCGGGGGGAGAATTCACTTATTCTGCAGTGCACATGATATAATACAAGGCCTGTCATTGACTGGAGGGGCGGGGGGAGAATTCACTTATTCTGCAGTGCACATGATATAATACAAGGCCTGTCATTGACTGGAGGGGCGGGGGGAGAATTCACTTATTCTGCAGTGCACATGATATAATACAAGGCCTGTCATTGACTGGAGGGGCGGGGGGAGAATTCACTTATTCTGCAGTGCACATGATATAATACAAGGCCTGTCATTGAGGGGAGAGAATTCATTCGAGAATGTTTGCAACATTGGCAAGATGATCACAGCATCAAAACCTATGTTGCTACATAATTAAATAGACTGAAACATGTTTTTCATTTCAAAATTCAACTGGAAAACCAGGAGAAGTTAAGCAGACTAAAATATGTTTTTCATTTCAAAATTCAACTGGAAGACCAGGAGAAGTTTAAGAAGGAACAATGCGTAGCGGTAGGCAAACGTGGCTTCAAAGACTTGCAGGAATGTGAATTAAGCATGATCTTTGATAATATCAAATGGAAATGACATTTGAAATTGGTTTGATACTCTTCTTAAAATATTTTACTAAATATTATTCTTAATTTTTGTTTCATTCCTCGTCTCTGTTAAGTATAGCAAAATGGCAGCATATTATTTTATTTTAAAAGAAAGGTAACATTATGAATACGTATATACGCTTTAATTTGTGACTCAGGCTTATATCCAAAATACGATGATGGATTAACAATTAGCCTTATTTAACATTTTATATAAAACCAGATCACATATTATAATATGTCATAATGTGATCCCTTTACAGATTGAAGAATTTCTTTTTTTATTATGCAATTTATAAATAGTTTTGTGTGACCTCTGCTTTTGCTATACGAATGCAGAATATATGCGAGACGTATTCTCAACATGTAATTTAGACTTGTAACCCATGCTTTTCCTATACGAATGCAAATATATGCGAGATGTATTCTCAACATGTAACTCTAACTCTCTTACCCAGCACACTCTTGGCACGGCGAGAGTACTGGAAGAAAGATATTATTACAAACCATTTATCTTCTGGTTTTTGTGCTGGTAGAGTTGTTTCATGACAATAAGAACAAAGAAGAGGTCTTTGACGTTGGGTGGTGGTGGTGGTGGTGGTGGTGGTGGTGGCAGGGCGCCAGATGAAATGAACGACATGTTATTAGTACAATCTCAAATGACATTGAAGACAACGTATATTTTTAACCTCTGAATTAACCTCTCTGACTGAGTGACTAGGCACATTTTTTCTTGAACCCTACCTGGAACACATAGTTTTCATGAATGCGTTTGTGAATGTGTCTGTGCGTGTTTTTATGAGTGCATGATTGTATGAGTGAACTGAAACTGATTTTAGATATCTTTCCTATAAAATGAGAAGAAAATCTATTACATGAGCATATATGGATATATACTTAGAGAGATAAATAGACAGATAGAGATATTTGCCAATCTATCTATCTATCTATCTATCTATCTATCTGTCTATCTATCTACCTGAGTATATCTACGGTTTGCAACAAGTCACTTTCTTTCTTATTTGATGACGTAGGCCCTTCTCGGCACATTACACAACTGTTCCACAATCTTCGATGCGCCCACAAAGCACACCGTGGAGAATCGTCCAGGACTTCACATGCGCTATCAAAGCTCATCACATGGAGGAGTTCTACAGTTTTTGTGTGCTGCTCAGCATACCATGACGAATGTTCAAAAAACTTTTGTGAATTCTTGAGATCAACTCAAGCCTCAATTTTGCCATATTGGCTCTCAAACAGAATTCACAGGAATCAACTTACAGCAACAGGTTTACTGATAAGTTCGATGACAATGCTGGATTCACACACGTGATCTGATAAGAATATAGCAGCCACTGTAGTCTGAAGTGGTTACAAGACTATGAAAGAAAAAAAGTGACTTGTTGCAAACTGATTGTGAACACGTGCCAGTAACAGCTGCCATCATTGAAAACTTTATGTACATTGACTATAATTATTTCTGAAACTCTACTCTCTTTATTATGATAAATGATATATATGAACTTGATTATAATTGTATATATGTTAATGTGACTGCTGATGTCTATGCTAGAATAAACTGAATGATTGTCTAGCATTATTCAAACTTAGTTGTGAAGTGATGTAAATGTCAATGCTCTGTTGATTATATTCATATGTTGTATATTTGATTGTTGATTTAATAAATTTATTTATTAAATTTATTAACCTTCTTGCACAAATAATAAAGACATGTGTTTGAGTAATAGCGTATGGATGGGGGCTAAATATATAGGATTAAAATATAACTAAAAGACGGATTTTTATCACTACCTTAGTAAGAAGTTTCCACCTTCCTCAGAAAACATGTAACAGTAAAACGTCTTTCTTGTAATCCGCCAAGTGAGAGATCTTGTAGGAGAATTATTAATAACTATACACAAAATATTCTCGATCACTTTTAATTAATTATGTGTTATTAATTAATAAATAATAATCATAACGAGTGAAGGGTGCCTCAGAGAGGTGTTACACATAGGAAAATTATTTCCGAGTAAAGAAGTCAAACTGAACAGAAAAATGGAAGAAAATTATTTAATACCCTCTTTAGCCTTTAAAAGAACCTTAGAGAACTATGAGGTGTCCACTTTTTCGTCTGTGGCAGCTTTATCTTATAATAAAAAATCACAATCGTTGTCCATTACTGCAGTCTCTAAAAGTGAAACAACATTGTGCAATATATAGAGATGTAGATGTGGAGTATATAGCTGTGTAGATGTGGAGTATATTGCTGTGTAGATGTGGAGTATATTGCCGTGTAGATGTGGAGTATATTGCTGTGTATATGTGGAGTATATTGCCGTGTAGATGTGGAGTATATTGCCGTGTAGATGTGGAGTATATTGCCGTGTAGATGTGGAGTATATTGCCGTGTAGATGTGGAGTATATTGCCGTGTAGCTGTGGAGTATATTGCCGTGTAGATGTGGAGTATATTGCCGTGTAGATGTGGAGTATATTGCCGTGTAGATTTGGAGTATATTGCCGTGTAGATGTGGATTTTATATATATAGCTGTGACATCATTCCCTCAGAACTAAAGCACCAACGGATCATAAATTGTATATAGATCGAAAGAAGACAGAAACATCATGTATGCATGTACCAAAAACAAGATGGCACACATATCTTAAGATAATTAAATAATTTATCGAAAAATTCCGAGTCATCAATATTTAAACGAAACGCCTAGTACTGCAACTAAGATGATAAAAATAAATAAGAAAGAAATTGCCAACAACAACAAAGATAAAAAAAAAAGACACCTACCTCTAATTAGATTTTGAATGAGAACAGTGCCTAATTATAAATAAAAATTACAATTTTGTGTCGAAACACGGATTTGCTCAATGTGTAATAAGTACTTTATCTAAAACTAAAGCATTTTTTAAAAATTAATATATGTATGCAATCACGTAGCGCGCGCGCACACACATATCTATCAACAGATTCAACACTCATTAATCAGTAAAATGTTAGAAGCTTTTCACAAGATGCCCAGAGGGTGTTTACAGGATAACTAAAGGTGTCATCATGGTGTCAATAATAATAATAATAATAATAGTAGTAGAGATATACTTCTGCGTAATTCTCAAAAAAAAAAAAAAAAAACTGTAAAGAATTACAGTTATGGCCGACAAGCTCAACATTCATAACGAGGGAGGAGAATCGGTGGAGGGACAAGGCTGGACCCGTCCGTACCCATAGCTTTCTGCTTGCCAGGATAGCGCCTTTACCTCTCAACCACCAAGCTCCCTAGAGGATGTTTCAGGGTCGATACATCAAATACATACGGGAGCAGCACCTCAGTCAATCTGATTTAAATGTTTGTTTGATTTTTTTGTTGTTGGTGGTTCTCAGATAGTTACTTTTCTTTTTAAAATTGTAATTTGACCTTGAATGGGGATCTGCTTCTGTGCAAGTTTGCTAAGTCGTTGCTTTCTCAACCCAGAGAATGATGGAAAATCACATATACCTCCAGGGTCACTGACTCGAAATCACTTGTGCTTGTCTAAAAATAAACTACTAATGTTCAGCAAGTGCCAAATACTTTATTCAGTGTTACTTCCCTTGAGCAGATTACCAGCGTGATAAATGTAACAGTTTCTCAGAATTGACGTCATACACGTCAACACACACACACACACACACACACACACACACACACACACACACACACACACACACACACACACACACACGCATACTCACGCATACACGTGCGCGCGCGCGCAGAGACATACAATCGCCAACAAAAAATTAAATAACAAAATAAAAACAAAAAGCTGAAAAACTGTCTAAATAAGAGGAAAATGTTTTGAGGGCATAGTCTTCAATTCAAGCTATTTTCATTAAATTTTAAAGATCGGAACAAAGTTGTGTAGACATACTTTGGCAGGCAGTAAATAAGTAAACGTACGTGATCGAATGTATCGATTGTGACCTGGTTCAATGAATGTATCGATTGTGACCTGGTTCAATGAATGCGTAGGAAGAGGGCAGGAATGGGATCACCATACAACCTATTATGATGGTAATATAACAGGGGAACCTGTAAGACATTTCCTAATACTCCCATTTAACTGCTACATCAGAAACTTCATCAGATTTGTTGGAATCTACTTTGACTTTTCTAAATGATGGGTAGTTTTGACTGGTCGATATTCGAATAATAATAACTATAGGCGAGTCATTTATGATGAAGCCATCTTTAGTCATTATTGTAAATATTTTAATCATTCCTGCACAGACAGAAGTCTTTAGAGTCACAGTTGTGAAGGTAATAGCAATCATTGGTAGAGTAGTGGTTGTAAAGGTGTTAGTAGTCACTGTTTGAGTAGTGGTTGTAAAGGTGTTAGTAGTCACTGTTAGAGTAGTGGTTGTAAAGGTGTTAGTAGTCACTGTTGGAGTAGTGGTTGTAAAGGTGTTAGTAGTCACTGTTTGAGTAGTGGTTGTAAAGGTGTTAGTAGTCACTGTTTGAGTAGTGGTTGTAAAGGTGTTAGTAGTCACTGTTGGAGTAGTGGTTGTAAAGGTGTTAGTAGTCACTGTTGGAGTAGTGGTTGTAAAGGTGTTAGTAGTCACTGTTGGAGTAGTGGTTGTAATGGTGCTAGTAGTCACTGTTAGAGTAGTGGTTGTAAAGGTGTTAGTAGTCACTGTTGGAGTAGTGGTTGTAATGGTGCTAGTAGTCACTGTTGGAGTAGTGGTTGTAATGGTGTTAGTAGTCACTGTTAGAGTAGTGGTTGTAAAGGTGTTAGTAGTCACTGTTAGAGTAGTGGTTGTAAAGGTGTTAGTAGTCACTGTTAGAGTAGTGGTTGTAAAGGTGTTAGTAGTCACTGTTAGAGTAGTGGTTGTAAAGGTGTTAGTAGTCACTGTTAGAGTCATGTTTGTAAAGGTGTTAGTAATCACTGTTGTAAAACTGTCTCTGGTCATTGTTGTTAAGAGAAGAGCTTCGTAAAAGCTGTACTCAGTCATTGTTGTAAAGCTTCGGTAGCCGTTATAGTAGAATAGAAATTAGTCAGTGCTGTTCAAATGTCCTTAGTTATAGTAGAGTAGAAATTAGTCAGTGCTGTTCAAATGTCTTTAGTATTGATTGTAGAGCTCTGTTTAGGTCGTAGTAGTAAACTGTGTTTAATCGCAATTGTACAGCTGCTTTTTGAGACATTCTTGTAAAACTCTACCCTTCACGGTAGAGCGCTGTATTCAGTCAATCCTGTAAAGCTTCTTAATTCTTAATTGTGAAACTGAATTTAATCATAGTTATAAAATTGTTTTGAGTCTACATTGATGAACTATATTTCGTTATTGCTGTTAAACTATCTCCAGGCATCATTTGTGGAGGTGTATTAAGAGTAATGTTTATAAAACTGTCCAATTTAAGGAGAAACTAAGTGTTATAAAGAATGTGCCATTTTAAAATATTATTTCTTCACAAAATTGACCGTTTGCAGACAAAAGGAATACTGAAAGTTGTTTTAATGTATTTTAAGAACACCTTGATACGGTAAGTTTGTTGGATTATTTATAACAATCTATCTAGCTCTTAAATGTGAGAATATTTTAATTCAGCCTCACATCTATAAGTCTTTCAGTTGACATTTGTCAATTTCAAACTTACCACTTTCTGGATGTACCGTTTCTAACCTCTTTTAGTATAGCTCTGGGCGCATGCGTAAAATGTCAGACATTTTATTTAATGCCATGTGATTACGCTTTTAGTTTGCTTTCAATACATTCTGACGTTTGTCTATCAACCAAGATATCAGTGTAAAACGGCACTTGTCAAATCAATCATTTCCAGCCATAATTGTAACAGTTGTCAGACAAAGATATGCATATCAAATCTTATTTGTATGAAAGTCTTTCCATCTTGCAGTCGAGTAAATCCTTTAATCCGAAAACCACCTGCATGTCTTTGAGAGGATTCCATCGGTCTGTGCCTGCTAACCACTCCCCACTTCACGACCTAATGATCATATCCTATTAAAATTATATTTTTAGTGCACCAGTCTTACTGTAATTAAAGAGCCTTTACTTAAAAAGATGCTGAAGTGGTTAATGATGGTCACAGACCATAAATTATTAGGAGCCACTTACTTTAGGTCACAGACCATATTTATTAGAGGCACTTACTGTAGGTCACAGACCATAAATTATTAAGGGCAGTTACTGTAGGTCACATAATCACAAATTATTAGGGGCACTTACTCTGGGTCACAGACCATAAATTATTAGGGAAACTCATAGGGGTAGCTCACAGATAATAAAATATTTGGGACACTTACTGGAGTTCACAGATAATAAAATATAAATGGGCGCATGTAAAAGAAATAGTATTTGTATTCTCCATAACCCCAACCTCTTCGCTTTCAGACTTGGGTCAGACACGAAACGAGTGATGTGATCAATAAAATAAATGCATTTCTCTCTTTGTTTACAGTGGTATTAATTGATATTATATCCCTTTGTTTACAATGGTATTAATTGATTTTATCTCCCTTTGTTTACAATGGTATTAATTGATATTATCCCCCTTTGTTTACAATGGTATTAATTGACATTATTTCCATTTGATCCAGTTTACAATCGTATTAATTGACATTATCTCCATTTGATCTTGTTCACAATCGTATTAATTGACATTATCTCCATTTGATCTAGTTTACAATCGTATTAAATGACAATATCTCCATTTGATCATGTTTACAATCGTATTAATTATTAACTCCCTTTGATCTTGTTTACAACCGTATTAATTGACATTAACTCCCTTTGATCTTGTTTACAGTCGTATTAATTGACATTAACTCCCTTTGATCTTGTTTACAGTCGTATTAATTGACATTAACTCCCTTTGATCTTGTTTACAATCTTATTAATTGACATTAACTCCCTTTGATCTTGTTTATTCTATGTCAAAGAACTTTACTCGCTAGATTGCTTTTACGATGCTCCCGCGCACTTCGTTTGATCACTCACATTTACACACATACAACTGTTTTTTTATAAAAAAAAATTACAACTGACATACACTTACACACAGACACACACAGACATAACTCCTTTTTACCATTCAAACTTGCGCTCATAAACACATATAACGACAATTTACTCCTTATACAGATGTTTCAATACTTATGCAAATTCATTGTACTGATTTATCGCTACAAATCCCCCCTCCCCATCTTCGATGACGTCACGCAAATACGTCTGCCGTACCTATTTTCTCTCACACACACCTCGAAGAATGTCAAAACTTACAGCCATTATTTAAAACCATTTATTTCTGCGCCGGTGCACTTTTATCGCTTTTCTCCTCGTGGAGATGAAAAGAATTTAGAAGAGATTTATACATTTTGTTTACAACGGAGAGTAGTTATTTTAATACACGTACGTAAACACAACATTAGGCACGCACGCACTCTTACGTATAGCGCACAATGTATAAGTAAACCGAAATAGCAAACAAAATCCCCGAAATAAAAACTTATCCAGAAAAAAACTTATTGAACTTTTTGGCGATTGCCAAACACTCTGTTTTCAGAAAGAATCATGTCTGAAATGGTTATTCACATTATACTACTGTCAACAGAACTAATATTTATTTAATGATTTTAAAGTTAATAGCTCATAGAATTAGATGGTCCTTGGTCTCTGACGTTTTCTATTTTGTTGATGTGATTCTATCGAAAGTTTACCTGAAACAAACATTAGAAAAATAATTCAAACTGTTTATCTAGATTGGGTTAGAATTTCGATGTCTGCTGGCCAATCAGCGATCATCTCTTTAAAGTACAAATGAATGCTACAAGCGAGGTAAACGATTTAATGATTATTTTATTGCTGAAACGGTTACTATTAATGAGCAAACCAATAGCAGGCTGGCAGTTACAGAAATTTAGCAAAGCATACAAAATATTCCTTTCAATAAACTTTTAGTTTTACTTCACTATTTCCAAAGAAATTGTTTAGCGGATTTAGATATTTTAATGCACATTTTCACTAGAAAATATCTCAATGGGTTTAATGACTCGGGAATTTCGGTTCATTACTTTGATGCAATTTTTTTTCCGGTTGCTTCAGAAATTTGTAATATACTTTCATCCGACATCTCGTTTCTCTTGTGGCTTAAGAAATTTGTAATATATTTATATATATACTTTCATTAAATATTATATTTCTCCTGTGGCTTCAGAAATTTGTAATATATATATATATATATACTTTCATTAATTATCCCTTTTTTAAGAGGCTTCAGGAATTTGTAATATACATTTTCATTAATTATCTCAATTTTCCTGTGGCTTCAGAAATTTGTAATATATTTTCTTTAAATATCTCATTTTTGGATGAGAGTTCTAGTTCACTTGTTTTTATACTGGGTCTCTTTTGGAGCTGAGCTTTAATACATTATTTTATATTTAAATAGATATATGTGTACATTAGCAAGAATTTTAACTCGCCATTTTGAGAGACAGCGACACTATTAGACTAGTCTTGTGATGACATGAAATAACGGCATTCCTATTCCAGTGGTGTTTTTTAGATTTCATTATTAGACTTGTAACATTATTCACTGGTATAGCTGTGTGATGATGTTCACTGGTATAGTTGTATGCTGATGTTCATCGGTATAGTTGTATGGTGATGTTCACTGGTATAGTTGTATGGTGATGTTCACTGGTATAGTTGTATGGTGATGTTCATTGGTATAGTTGTATGATGATGTTCACTGGTATAGTTGTATGGTGATGTTCACTGGTATAGTTGTATGATGATGTTCACCGGTATAGTTGTATGGTGATGTTCACTGGTATAGCTGTGTGGTGGTGTTCTCTGGTATGGTGACGTTCGTTGGCATAGTTGTATGGTGATGTTCACTGGCATAGTTGTATGGTGATGTTCACTGGTATAGTTATATGGTGGCGTTTAATGGCAAATTTATATGGAGACTTTTTTCACTTCAAAGTTGTATGATAACATTATTTAATGACAAATTTGGCTAGTGAGATTAGTCAATGGTAAAGGTGTATGGTGACTTTGTTCACTGGAATAGACTATCGTACATTGTTCGTTGGTATATTTATATGGGACACTGTTTACTGGCATAATTGTATCGTGGCATTGTTCACTAATATTTTTAGCTACGTATTTAGAAACACTAGTGAAAGCATTTTTGTTAGGTTCTTTAACTTGTTTCTGCGGATTGCAAAATGTTTTCCTATTTCACAGCCCCTCCAAATATAAGGTCAATAATGCCATCTACGTTGCGTGAAGAAAGTTCTAGGTCACTTGACCACATCTATATGCATTATGCACTGTCAAACAGAAAACAATGTTATCTTCCCTTGCGGGACATACAAGATCTAGCGGTTACGTTTCCTTGACACGATCATTCTGTTCTGAGATTTTCATAATATCCAATGGGTTCACCAAAACCAGTTTTTCAAGTATAACTTTCACGTTTCGTAACTAAAGAAAAAAATTTCCTTTGAATTTGTTTTCTTTATTTTTCTAGCAATTATGTTTTAAAAGTTAAATACCCATTTTTTAAAAATCCATCATCTCTGTTATTACGCAAAATACCATTTTTATCTCTTTATAAAAGAATGTGTAAAAACATCATAAATGACTCCACTTGAGTCATTTTGTCATCACCACAAGCTACCAGATGACTAATGTTTACGTCACCACCAATCCTCTAAAAGTATGAGAAATGCTATGATGTTTACAACTTAAACACTAAGAGCTGGCTATTTGATACTTAACTATGATACTACTATTGACAGTAACATCATGGTTTTAAATGATAATTATCTGTGATACTTTTTTGGACAGTAACAGTACATTCATCTTATTTCAACCCACATGGTGCCAGTAGCTGGATAGAGAGCTTGTAATTAAGATAGTCACATTACATGCACCACTGATTTTCTCACAGTGTAATTCTCAATGTTAAAGAAAACTATGTTTTGTTTTAATGATTGCTTTATTTAATTTTTTCTTTATTTAAAATACAAGTTTTGGGAGGAGATTAATTTGGAAGCATTTACTTTGTATTTTAAATAAAATTGGACACCACCATAAAGAAAACCAGACACCACCATAAAGATAAACCAATAACAAACAACGTGAGCAGTTCAGATCTATAGCACAGTTAATAAACATACTGACATTAATAAAATAATCCGCTTAAAAACTGCATTTGTTCTGACAACTTGGCGATATCATGAATTCTCGATGAAAGCTTGTATCATCTGAATGACTGAAAGGAAGACACTAACACAAATTAAACATTCTCGATAACAGTAAACAACTGCCACGCGCGATTATCAAGAGTAAGGTTTTCTTGTTTGTTTAGTTCTTTATTTAAAAAAATCTTTCTTTTTGTTTGTTTGTTTGTTTGCTTGCTTGCTTTGGTTTGCGCAATACTTATTGCTGTCTTGCATGCTACTGCTTATAACTGTCCGGAAACTAAAGTGCTGCCTAGAAAAATATTTGTGTATGTGTGTGTGTGTGTGTGTGTGTGTGTGTGTGTGTGTGCTGGTTTGCGCAATATGTATTGCTATTTTGCACTCCGTAGCTTGAGAAACAAGATGCTGCTTGGAGCAATGTTTGTATGTTCCTCTCGTCATGCTTCGCTCCTTTAAATCTTGGCTTACAATCTTATCTTTGATTATTTGACCCTAGAGCCCTCAATAGATTTTGTTTATTTTCTAACCTTTTTGTTGTTCTTTTCACGCTTATCACCCTTGTTATCTGTTCAGTGGTAAAGTGTTTGTAAACTTTATTTATTTCAAATTCCGCTCACAGTAATTTATTTTATTCACTTTAGGATACTTTCTTTAAGAAAAAATTTTGACATTGAGGTGAAAGTAGATTAATTTATTCATCCAAAAATATTTGTTTACGTGGATGACGATATGGTGTGCCTTGAGTGTCCGATGTTGTTACTCGGTGACAGCAGGTAGGTTTCTGTTCTATACACCTGGATAAGTCTTCAGTTTTGTCGTGAAAGACTGTTTTATCGTCAGTTCTCCAAGGCTTTCTAAATAATGAAATTCTGTTGTCTTCAAGGACTTAGTCACTTGCTGTATATTGTCACTAGCGGTTGGCTGACACAAAACACCACGACTTCTGACATTGCCAGTCGCTGACACATACACCATAACTGCTGCCATTACCAGCTGGCTTACACAGACATGACTGCTGACACAGATATCATTTAAGGCTTTAAGCAGTACTTTATCTCACAGTTATCTTCATTAGTTTGTATGAAAAAGCAACCTATGCATAATCCTGTCTGAGAAAGCAAACCTATACATAATCCTGTCTGAGAAAGCAAACCTATACATATACCTGGCTGAGAAAAAACAATATATTCCTGGATAAAAAATATTTGTGTGCATGCCTAGCTGAGAGAGACACTTGTTTACATGCCTAGCTGAGAAAGACACTTGTTTACATGCCTAGCTGAGAGAGACACTTGTATACATGCCTAGCTGAGAGAGACACTTGTATACATGCCTAGCTGAGAAAGACACTTGTTTACATGCCTAGCTGAGAGAGACACTTGTATACATGCCTAGCTGAGAGAGACACTTGTATACATGCCTAGCTGAGAGAGACACTTGTATACATGCCTAGCTGAGAGAGACACTTGTATGCATGACTATTTGAGAAATACACTTGTACATATGCTCTTCTGAAAAGTCCGACTCACATTAAAACCCATAGAACACTACGTGACGCTAATGCCACCTAGTTAATGGTTATTATTAATTCATTATCCAGAACTAATTAAAAGTGATGAGAATCTTAATTTATGTTATTAACAATTCTCCAGCAGACACCATTGGTCTCTCTCACTTGGCGAATATGTGGGCGCTGTAAACATTTTCTCTCTTCCACAAACATTTACCATCACACAATATTTCCGTAGGTGTAAATCTTCTTATAGACGGTGAAGACAAATTCGTCTTTAATCTATATTTAGCGAGCCCCCATCCACCCACTATCTTTCCAACATTTGGTTATTGTGGCAGAGTAAATTTGCCTATCCCTATTTTTAAACTTAATTTTTTATATAAGTTGTTAAATTGTTAAGTGACCCAACGTAGGCACTCCTTATGATGATATTTTTGTAAGTGTCAGAGTTGGAAGTAAATAACCCGAGTTGAAAATATGCTAGAAATTGCTGATGTAATGCAAACTAGTTCAACTGGGTGAGTAGTTTTATCATCCAATGGTTAAGATTTACAAGAATGAGGCCAGCCAAGTGGCTGAGATCCAAAAGTGTACCTGCTGTAAAAAATTCTATTGTATAATCACTCGAATATGGTGTAGCAAAGAAGTCTGGTCTTAAAAGGTGGCTGTTAGCTTAATGGTGAGTTAGCTGACTATTTGAAAGAGAATGGACTTAGAAATATATCATGCATTTTTGCTATTGATATGTTATACTTGTGTTTTATGTAGAGATGTATTACATGAGTAGACTATTATTTCTATAAATGTGTGAACTAAGATGCTCATATATAGTATGTTAAACACTTGACATTATTCTAGAGAAATGGATCATTAAGCTATAATGCTGTAGTTAATATGCTGTGTGCGTATATTGACCTAATAAATGAAAATTTCAGTTGAGACTGGAATGTAATAAAGAATGAAGTTATAAAGCGATAAACTAAAATCTTAGCATTTGCACCCTGATTATATATTTACAGAGACAAGCAGCCTTTTGTCATTGTGTGTTATGAATATTTTGATTGACTGATTATATCTCCATGGTATATGCAGGAAGCATTTAGTACAGTGTGCAAGTGTAAAAGATACCCTGTACTTTGTTGATATACGGTGGCAATGTATGCTGACCACATCGAGCAATTCTAGTGCAAGGAAGTTACTAGATATTGCTATGTTTGTTATTCTGCTTGAGGAAGTTGTTATGGCAGAAAAAGCGCCCAAGTTGGCTTCAAGGGAATAACAGCAGATCCATGTTTTCAGTGTGAGGAGAGAAAGCACATGGAAATTGATATGGACAATGAACTTGTGACTGATATGAAAAAGACAACTGCAGCTTTGTCTGTACCAGCTTACATGCTTGCTTTATTGCTTATCTCTAATAACTCCATTTCTGTTCAGTAGAAAGAACTATCCTGCGATTTTTCTTGACACTATTGTCAAATTGCATTTTAGAATATAGACTGCATAGACACACTTATTCGAGGTAGCACTGGCCCAATTAGAAGCCGATGATAAAAGAGAGATTTTGGCTTAAATCAACTGAAGATACAGGAAGATAGCCTAAAGATAAATGAGAGGACAGCAAAGGTTCGGGAAGCCAGAGAGAAATTTAATTTCCATTCTTTTAACAAAAAAGAGGACAATATTGAGAATTCAGACTTGCATTGTTCAACATATAAATTATGTCATTATTTAACCATTGATTATGAATTCAGCAGATGAAATTCCTGACAAAAGATTATCATTAAAAAGATAATCTCGAAATGTATTTGAATGAGGGAAACTATAACGTGCTAATTACATGTATTTACTGTAATTATATTTGATTAATTTAAATGATTATTCAGGGACCCTAATTTTAATTATGACTAAATCACCCAAAATAACAAGATCAAGACATGTTATGCTACATATGCTACTAATGCTACTAATGCTACTAATGCTACTACTTATGATAATAACATTCGTATTCTCAAACTTTCGAGTGAGTTAAGTACGAGAGCGCTATGTTACACAAGGGCATTAATCAACCATTTTCTTTAGCGAAACTCAGAATGCCCTTTGTTTCCATTCAAAGATGACATTTTGATTTTGCCAAAACAAACAAGCATATGATGAGATTAACCCAACATAATCTGACCACACAGCCACTGAAGGAAATTTGAAGACCAGCTCAGCAAGCACTTTTCCCCCATTTTCTCAAATCCGCTTTGCGTTAGTGTTGCATTCCCCCACCCACCCAACAGTCGTCACGCTGACAGGGACAATGAGCTCCACACATGTCAGCCAGCCGACAGTTGTGCTACAAATGTTTTCCACAAAACAATGGAATGATTAATTATACTAGGACCACAAGGTCGTGTTGGCACTTCTCTTTCGTGGCACTTTTGAGAAATCTAATGCAGCACAGTCTTCACCAAATATACATGGAAACATACAAGCGCGAAAGCAACGCATACATTGACAGCTAAAGTGTCATTAGCTGCGTAAACAGCTAAAGTAGATTTAAAAATAGGGAAGGGGTGGGGGGTGCGGGCTGCATCGAGTATGAGCAAATGTACTCAAAGCAAGCAGATTGCTGATTTATTGCATAAAGCGCTTAGAACTGTGTAATGCTTTATATGTTGAAGGCATGAATGGTAAAATAAAACTGAATGGTAAAATGAAAGTAGGATTTGTGTGTCAGGACAGTATAAAATAACAAAGTGGGCGGATCCAGTAGAGTGCTTGTGTGATTATGGTCATCGAATCTTAATGAGGAGACACAACTTAGCTGCGTAAGATATCTCCTCTAAATGTTGCATGGTTCTAAGATCACAACTTCCCCCCTTTGTAATGCACTGTTCTTTCTACTAATATCAGCGCAGCCCCGTCATATGTCATATCTGTTTCACTAACGTCATTCGAGTATGTGATGTCATGCTTGCGTCATTAGCACCAGCCAAACAACGTGATGTGTAGTACTTGCCTCAGCTAAATATCAGCCATATCCGTGATTTGTCAGTACTTAAACAGTGCCAGGTAACAACACTCTCATTTTAAACTTTTGCTCTTTGAGAAAATGTATTTGAATAATTATTAACCCGTCTCTAATGGCATTAATTTTCATCTTACATTGTGGTATTACTATACTGATTATTTTGAAATAAAGTGGCTGTCCCATATTAACACCGACCTCATGACTTTTGATTGGCTGTCCCATTGCAACACTGATCTCTTAACCTCTGATTGGCTGTCTCATTGTAACACTGATCCCCTTACCTTTGATTGGCTGTCTCATTGTAACACTGATCTCCTTACTTTTGATTGGCTGTCTCATAATAATACTGATTTTTTATTTAGATTTCTGGCCCTGAGTTGACCAACAGAGTCCACAAATTTCAACAGCTGTCAGACTGATCACATATTTTTCGACTGAGCAGGTGTCTCTACTCGAGAAACAAAATCAATAAGAGTTTAACCCGAGGCCAGTTACTATAAAACAATCCTTTTCCCAGTTAGAATGATGCAAAGCAAATATATGTGCACACACACACACACACACACACACACACACACACACACACACACACACACACACACACACACACACACACACACACACACACACACACACACACACACACACACACACACACACACACACATGCACATGCCTAAAATTCAGATTCATCACATCCAAATTTGAGAAGGTTTGAATTGGTAAAAGGTGCAAACAGTCATGCTTGGAAGCCTTCATTCTCTAGTCTTCACACTTTGAGTCTGCATTTTTCATCAAACTCTTCATTAAAATCTCCAGTCAAATTCATCTTGGTACTTCACCCAGTCCTGCACCATCATAGCCCAATGCAACACGTGAGTCAATGGCTTGTCAGTGCCCATGTGCATGCATGTCAAAAGAAACTGCTACAGAGTATTGACTTCAGTGTAGCAATGGCACTTGCCAGGATACACAAGAGAGACTACAAAGTCATCACCAGTAACCAGAGGATTAGGTGAATGGATTCTAAATGTATACCTCTAAATTATCTCTGTGATGTAAACTTTTCATTTCTTACTCCTATTAGTACCTGAAACATTAATGGTTTTTTGGGATTAGATTAAATACAAATGTAACATTTGCATTCTTCAAGAAGCAGATACTTTGTAATCTGCAGAATTGACTATACTTGAGTATGAACTTTCTTAAGGGAGCATGAACTGTTGCATAAGGCGGTCTATTACTGTACAAGTTTCTGTAGAAGATTTTTATTTAATCACTAACATATGTCATAAGAACAGTACTTCATAATTAGCCTTTGCCTTTGTGACTAACTTATTATGTATCCATGTTTTCTTGTTTAACCTAATTGTGTTGAATAAATGTTGTTGTTACACTTCCACTTCTTATTTAAACAAAGAAGGAGATGTGTGCATACTTTGGGGTGGAGTGGGGCTTAATTTGTTCATTCTTAAAAGACAAATAACGTATCTTGGTAAATGTTCCCCTGAGCTGAGAGAGTGTGTGGGCCAGAATTTCTATTTGATCAAAAGGCATTTGAGCTTACAAGTAAGAGATGGGAATTCTGAACCAGTAATGCTCAGAGACACGGTGGAGATAAAATTAATTAACTGTTAATGTCTCTGACTGAGCGTGAGCGAGTTTCTCTGTCTGCAATCATGAAGACCCATAGGGTTTGTGTAGGACAATCCATTAAACCCATCACAGGAACCATGAGTTGTGAAGGAGCAGTAGTGTCTTTAGCAAGTCTTTCTTCAGAAAGACTGTTTGTTTGGTTGGGTTACAGGTCCCACCCCATTTTGCAAGTTTAAAATACTTGTTCAAAGTTGGATCATTCCATTGGACCTGGATTGTTTCTGCAGATTTTGGGCTAACCAGTACTTTAACAGGTTCCACATCTGCAGTAGTTGATATCATGTGAAGGGTTTGAACTGCTGCCAATGTCAAATTTTATGAGGAGTACCAAGGAACACATATTGACAGCCGTGGGTCAGATCACACATGGAAAATTGCATGCATGCTGTAAGGATTGTCCCATGCACATAATGTGATGACACTTTAATCTGTGGTATTGTCAGGGTGATAGGAGAATGATGGGTGTCCAAATAGCCAAATGTAGTACTTTACTCAGTAAAATCACTGAACTAAAATCACTAAACTAATGAAGTATGGCTATAGCACTAAGGAGCAGCCAGTATAATAAAAACATGAAGGTGGGGATCCGTTAACTGTAATAGTATCTGTGACAGATGTGGTTAAGGGTGTACTAAGGGTATCTTTAACCAGAGACTTTGTGAGTTGGAAGTATGTGAGGTGATTGTTGACATGGTGGTTTACAAACAATAAACCAGGAGTTTCAAATCAAACATTGAAATGAAAACTAGAAAAGGCTAGCTTTCTCTGCAAAATATAATCAGAAAATGAACACTAAGCTTCCAATTTATGGCTTTATAATATTCTTACTTACATTCCAGTTTCAACTTACATTTCCCTGCAACAGTATTTATTAGCCCGATACACCCACACAGCATAATGAATACAGCATATAAAAAAATGTCAAGTGTCTAGCAAACTACAAGTGAGTAGCCTAGTTCAAACACTTGTAGAAATAAAAGTCAACTCACATACTATATCTCTACATAAAACATGAGTGTAACATATTAATAACGAAAATGCATGATATATTTCTAAGTCTATTCTCTCTCAACCAGTCAGTTAACTCACCATCAACCTAATGGCCGCCTTTTAAGAGTGCACTTCTTGAACTCCACAAAAGTGATTCAAAGTGATTAGACAGTAGATTTCTATACAGAAGGTAAATTTTTAGATCTCAGTCCATTGACTGGTCTTGTTCTCTTAAATCATAACCATCGGATAATAAAAACTATTTACCCATTTGGGATGGTTTGCTTTACATGAGCAATTCTAGCATATTCTCAACTCAGGTGTTTACTTCAAACTCTGACACTTTCAAAAATGCCGTCATAAGGAGTACCCAAGGTCGGGTTACTCTGACAATTTAACAATTTATATAACAATTAAATTTTAAAATAGGGAGAGGCAAATTTACTCCATCACACTATCTATTAGCCTTGTGACTTAAAGTTCCTGTCTACAAATATAGACACACACCGTCTTAAGCTTTGCAAAGTTAAGTTGTTTGGTCATAGACTTGTCATGAGACACTTCACTTCTTGATGAAGGTCCTGTTTTGACCTGCCATTGCTTATCAAGGGTTTAAAAATTAATCAATGACGTGCATGCCTGCATTCACCCGTGACCTATCACTGATGAGGACGGCATGACAAAGCATTCACCCCTGGCCTATCACTGATGAGGACGACATGACAAAGCATTCACCCCTGACCTATCAGTGCTGAGGACGGCATGACAAAGCATTAACCCCTGACCTATCATTACTGAGGACGGCATGACAAAGCATTCACCCCTGACCTATCACTGCTGAGGACGGCATGACAAAGCAGTGAGTAAAGAATACGCCTGTATTCAACCCTGACCTATAGATGCTGAAGAATTAAGGCATACTAAAACATTGAGCAAATTATGTGAATGCCTGATCTATTATTGCTGATGAATGCATACTAAAATAGTGAGCCAGTGATGTAGATGCCCGACCTATCACTGCTGAAGAATTAAGGCATACTAAAACATTGAGCCAGTGATGTAAATGCCTGACCTATCACTGCTGAAGAAAGCATAATATGGCATTGAGCCAGGGATGAAATTGCCTTCGTTCATCTTGCAGATGACATTCACTTGTTTCCTAAGGAGTAACATTGATCCCTAGTTCTTCAAGTGACCCTTAATTTGTGATATTTCCATTTCAAGTGCATTCTATTGATAAAGCTTTCTGACTACAAGTCAACCTGTCTTAAAATATTTCGCTCAATCAGACTTTACTATGCAAACACGTGTTTGTGCGAGAGAAAACAATAGATAAATACTCTGACTCTATCTTCACAAGATATGAAACTGTGAATTAAAGTGCTTAGTGATCATTAATTCCTAAAGTCACCGATCAAGTCAAGGTAGCTGGGAGATATTTCTAGCGAGTTGTCAATATAACATTCAGCAATTGTTAATTTACCCAAAAGCTGATAATTTCACAAGTGTTGAATATGATGCTGCGTTAAATATATAAAATGGAGATGTACATGGTATGTGTTTCACCGAGTCAGTGTGTGTGTGTGTGTGTGTGTGTATGTGTGTGTGAGAGAGAGAGAGAGTGTGTGACTGTATGAGTTAGAAAGGGGGGGGGGGAGGATTAGATAATATCTGTGGGCTTTGCTACGTGTACATCTTGCGTCTGTATTTCGATCAGCAGCCCTAGAGCTCAAGTTTCTCAGAGCGAAGTCCATCTTCCAGTTTTCTGTTTATTGGAAACGGCTGTGCAGCTTAAGGTTGGGGACTTTGGGACACTAAATGCGAAGCGCGGAGCAAACATTATGCAAAAGCAATTTTTGTCCAAAGCAAGATAGCTTGAGTGTAACAGGATATCAGCAGTTTCAAAGTAAATCATTTAAACACACATTCGCCCTACCGCGTTTGACATAAATACCAACGTTTTCTGCGTTCTTTTTTGTCCTAGACCTAGAGCCAGCGAGCCAGCCATACAGTCAAGAGGGTAAGTTGCTAAGCCCGTCCTTCAACTAACCTACTAACCTAGCCAAGTCAACCGATGTGGCGAACAACGCACAGGACGCTCACGGAGCATGTGGTGACCTTTTCGTCAATACATTAGCGCACTGTTTTCAAAGTGTATCTGCCTGTAACACGGCCTGCTACGTTTAGCAGTCTGTACGTTAAACAGAAACATACACTGCTTTTGTTTTTGTTTTTTTTTTCAGTACGCCCATTGCATCACCCTTGTGTAAGCCTTTCGCCTGTTCTGGCTTTGAGCTTGAACTGCGTTGCTGCCGGTCATATAAAACTTCTCAAGAACAACGACTGTCTGCTACTGAGGGTACATCTGTTTTCATCTTGTCCTGAAACCATTTCGATGACAGATAGGCCTAATTGTTGTGCGAACACAACAAGAACAGTCATCAAAACATGGCGTACCAAATGTTGGTTCGACACGAAAATAAAAAAAGGGAGAGAACTCTAAAGATCTGCGCAAGACCAGAAATCAATAAATATATGGGGACGGGGGTGAGGAAATAAATAAACGTTAATTGACATAATATCAGTGGCTTTGCCGTCTGGTTTCTAAAATCCTTAATAAAAAGTTTTTAACTTCGGTGCAATTGAAATAAAGGATAATGATTCGAAATAACAAAACATAGGCACTACGTCATGCACTAAACATGTAGGCGTGTATCGTTGAGTGTTACAGTATCATTGATCTAAATATCACTAGAGAACGGTGAGTATAGCATTCGGTAACCAGCGCTGGCAGATGACTGATCAGCGAGTCATAATGATTGACTATTGAACAATCCAGCAACACTGGACCAAAGCGTAGAAATGATTGAGTGTGCTCATAAATTTGTTACAACGTACCAAATTAACGATAATAATAAATAAATTTGAGCATTTATACTATGGGTAAATATTTTCTCTGCTTCTGTTTCTTGCATTGAGTTGTACTGAACTAACATTTTTTTTTATTAAAACGAAATAGTTATTTTACTCATGTTATTTTACTTTTGACGACATTATTACTGAAAATATTATGTCAGCCTTCTTATGCTACTTGTGTACGTCACTCACGAAACTGTTTATTCTTATGCTACTTGTGTACGTCACTAACGAATCTGTTTATTCTTATGCTACTTGTGTACGTCACTCACGAAACTGTTTATTCTTATGCTACTTGTGTACGTCACTCACGAAACTGTTTATTCTTATGCTACTTGTGTACGTCACTCACGAAACTGTTTATTCTTATGCTACTTGTGTACGTCACTCAGACTATTTATTCTTATGCTACTTGTGTACGTCACTCACGAAACTGTTTATTCTTATGCTACTTGTGTACGTCATTCAGACACTGTTTACTCTTATGCTATTTGTGTTCGTCACTCACGAAACTGTTTATCCGTATGCTACTTGTGTACGTCACTCAGACACTGTTTATTCTTTGCTATTTGTGTACGTCACTCACGAAACTGTTTATTCTTATGCTACTTGTGTACGTCACTCAGAAACTGATTTTTCTTATGGTATTTGTGTACGTCACACTCGAGACTGCTTATCTTTTTATGACTTACACTGGAAACCGTGTTTATTCTGAGGACTAGTTAATTCGAGATTTCAATATGTTAATTATATAATTTACACTCGACACCGTGTTTATTCTTACTCTAGTACTCGAGACTCTGCTAAGTCTTACATAATTAAGTTACACTTGAAATTCCCTTACGAGACAATTTATTTCTACTTTAGTTTATTTAAAGTACAATCGTGACAGCGTTTATTTTTTTACTTTAGTTACCCAAGTCAACACTCGAGATTGTGTTCATTCTTGTCAATCTTATGTTAATTATATCAGTCTCATTCAAGACCGAATTTAGTCTCACACGAGTTGCGTAAATTGTATTCTAGACTGTGCTTATTCGCACTTTAGTGACATTCAAGCCGTTTTCATATTTATTTTTTTGCTAATTACACAGATGTGGACTGGAATATTTTTTCGGCCACTAACAAATGAGACATTGCTCTTCCTCCCCCTTGATATCGAGATACGGAAGTTACACATTTGACTTAGTTGTCTTCCCCTGACATCGAGGTATGGAAGTTACACTTCATACCTTACGTAGAGTTACAGAAGTTACACACGTGACCTTAGTTGTCTTCCCCTGACGTCGAGTTACAGAAGTTAGACACGTGACCTTAGTTGTTTTCCCCTGACGTCGAATTATACGCATAAGGCCTTAGTTGTCTTCCCCTGATATCGAATTATAGAAATTACACGAGACCTTAGCAGTCTTTTTTTGTTGACAAGTTATTGAAGCTTCACTCAAGACTTAGTTCGTCTTCCAGCATGGACTCACAGAAATTACATGATAACTATTTTGTCTAATTTCTACAATGACTCAAATTAGAAGATAACTATTTTTTATTTTTTTCTATAATGACTCGCAGAAATTACATGATAACTATTTTGTCTTTCTTCTACTATGAATCACAGAAGTTACACACGAAACCTTGTTTGTCTTTTTCCATAATCAGCCAAAGAAATTACACGATAACTATTTTGTCGCCTTTCTACAGTGAGTCACAGAAATTAACACAAGAAGTAGTTATATTTTCTTCCTACAATGAGTCACACAAGTTATACAATCTTTCTACAATGATTACACACGAGACTTAGTTGTCTTCTTTCTACAATGAGTTACAAGTTATACACGAAACCTTTTTTTTCTTCATTACAATGCGTTACAGAAATTTTTAGTGAAACTTTATTTGTTTTGTCATGACAATGATTACAAAAACTACGCGCGAGACCTTGTTTGTTTGTCATGACAATGAGTCACAGAAGTTTGCTTTCTTTTTCTCTAGATGAAGAAAATATCGACGACTTCAAAAGTTGAAAGATATCGATTAATATGGATAAAAATAATCTGGTAAGACAACTACTCAACACGTACACAGTATACAGTACACAGTACACATCACTACACTTTCTCCATAGTAATAATGCCACTGACGCGTTTTAATTTAATTAACGAAATTACAAGTGTTGTTTAATATTTTGTAAATGCAGACATTTATATATTGACCGTGCATTCCAGTTTCTGTTATTCAAATTCTGCTTTCTTTGTTGAAATCACCCGCTCGTATTCAGTGAGTGGAATGATAAAGAGATATATGATAAAAGCCAGGAATAAGAAAAAACTAACTTTGACCTGTAAATGCAATGATTTCCATTTCAGCCAACAGTTTTCACGGATCTCATTCCTTATACATTGAACTCGAATTAACAGCTGTCCTAAGATTAAAGTCTAGATAATTGAATAACCCGTAGACATCCAATTGAAAATAGTGACCACACATATAATCAAATGTAAAGGAAACCCGGCTAAAACCAGAAACTGTAGCAATAGCTACATAGAAGCAGTCCCGAACCGTCAACTTCAAATATTCCGCCAAGTATTTCGTCAAATCAAAAAGTGTTACACACGTCAAATCAAAAAGTGTTACATACGTCAACTTCTAACTAGGTCTAAATCGCAAATATTCAGTTATGTACACGAAACCACAAACACTTGATTACGAACAAATCCACCAACATTTTATTAAAATAACCATGAAAACTTAACCACGTAATCCTAATTGTAAGACCAGTCCCGCAAATGTTGCCGTGTGTAAGTGAGAACAGAGGTGTAACTGAAAGCAAGCCGATAGCAACGCGGGCACTCTACGCCAGTCTGTTGCGCACAAACGCTAAAGAGCACATTTTTTTCCCCTGCTTATGAATAAACATGAGGTATTATCAACAGAGCAGAGACTCGCTTCCTCTACTAGAGGAGAAGCCCAGACCGCACAGCAGCAGTTTGTGAAGTGTGCCGTTGGTCGTTGCTAATACTTAACGCAGCTGCCGCGTTTCTGTGTTTGTCTTTCTGTCTTGGATTTTCTTCTCCCGGTCGAAAGACTTTTCAAGATACCGCCATGCCTGCCACTCACGATCAACTGAGCAAATACAACAAGGTAGGTAAAGAAGATCTTTGATGAAAGTCTGGAGTTAGAAATAATCTCTCCCTCCCTCTCTCTCTCTTGATTCAGTGATTGCTCCTGTCTTTCCTAGATGTTGGCCAGTGCTATTTTTAGATTTCTTTACACTCATTTAAAAAAATATATATATATACTTTGCTGTTTCTTTTCTATTAACTTTTCTGATAGGAACTACAAACGCGCAATAGTTTACAAGAGTGAATTTGTTTGGTGTTATGCCAAACATGCAAGAAAACAAATCAACAGGAACCGCTTGGCAAAAGGGTGTGACGGCCTCTTCACTGACCGAGATACAAGACACATGGTCGATTACATGTTTTTCATTTTACTTCGCTAAAACTTGAATTTAATTGTTCTTTAAGGCGAGTAAAATTTTAATGCGATCTACATATACGCTGAAAATGCGTTTAAGTTTTTATTGGCTTTGGCAGTCTTCCAAAGTAATTTGCACTGAAACAGCACAAGTGGGGTCGTTGTTGCTGCTGGGAGGTCAAATAGGCGTGTAGGAAAAGGGCCACTGCGATTGGTGGAAATATGGTGTGTGTGTCTACGCACACCTTCCTAGTCTGGTGTATAGATTACCCTTCACTGCAGCGCAGAGGACGACTGACGATCACAATGTAACAGTATCAGATAAAATATCACATGAAGACTCGTGTGATTTGAAACTGAATAATAAAGAAAGTAACAAAAATATTAACATAAACAATAGGCTATTACATATTCTAACATTCCATATTGAATAACTGTTATACGCAGTATCACGTTTTTATACGGGTTCTTATTTTTATAATGTGTAGATCCTTTGCATTTTTAACCAACTGCTATTTATAGATTTCAAAACATGACTATCTTGTAAAGCTGAAAAAATACCATTAATCATTCCAATTTTAATACCTTAATAACTTTCGACTCTTGACTTACAAGTAATTAAATATATATATCTACTCTCTTCCCTGTATTTTTGGGTATTTATAAATGTGAAATATATCGGCTAAAAAAGAGTAAAATAGGTGGAAATGTATTTGCTGATTAGACATGCTTTGTGTACTAGAAATTAATTCAGAGAAACTACCACAGCGTGACTTAGTCTGTTGACTACTAGGGAAACTCTTGATGTGTGCCGGATAAATTAACTAAGGAGTGACTTAGTCTGTTGACTACTAGGGAAACTCTTGATGTGTGCCGGATAAATTAACTAAGGAGTGACTTGTTGGCTGCGGAATAAAGTGATTGCCCGCTGGTAACATAATTAAACAGTAGTATAAAATGTTTTCGCATTTAGTATTCATCAACAACAAAAAATTCTTACGACTAATAAAAGATTGTTTCTTGTTATCTCAGTTATGTTTGTTAGTTGTATCGTCATTGCTGGTATAAATGTGAGTTGTGCTTTCATTCATGATCATGCGGGTGCGGGAGTCGTATAATTATCCATTCTACAACTGTCATTTATGCCCTGAGGCCAGTGTAGTGACGCAACATTTGTCAAACAAGCTTGCACAAGTCCTACTTTCCTTGTGTACAAATAATCTCGATGCCAGATATGCGTAATGATTTTTGTCGACAACTGTTATTGATCAGGTGATGTACTGTTGTGTCTCGTTATCGATCCTGCCTACAGAAAGACGCCACGTCACGTTCTTTTCTACTTCGGCCATTTTGTGTTTTGCGCCGAGGTGTGAAATCAACGTTTTTACTCAGCTATAATATTACATTCTTAGCATACACTATAGCGACATGTATAAAATGTTATGTATAATTATTACTGACATCTGCAAGACTTCTTCAAGCATGAGGCGTCATTTCATGTCATTATTCGTGATACAGTTTGAGTGCATCAGAGGATAATAACTTCTTTTGAAGAATTTATCTATGACAAAATCTGTTAACATACACTTTACAATCGAGAAATTCATGAAATAAACACTTGAAAATGTAAGCAGCACAATTGTGTCATTTATTAACTACCTAAACAGTTTTAGAAATCACACCAGACTAACCCATCATTTGCTTTCTAATTATCTGTACACATATCACACTAGTTATCGATATACGTCAGACTAATTATCTGTACACATATCACACTAGTTTTATATGCACTTCAGATTAATTATCTGTACACATATCACACTAGTTTTATATGCACTTCAGACTAATTATCTGTACACACGTCACACTAATTATCGATATAAGTCACACTAATTTTCTATACGCGTCTCGGGTCTAAATTTGTTGATAATGAAGAGAAATAATTTCCCCTAACTTAACGGAACCATGGTGATATCGTGGTTATTGATTTCACTCTAACTTTTTATTCTGAATTTATCATCTGACTTGAGCAGCCACTTCCAAAACATAGTGTGCGTGCGTGCGTGCGTGTTTCCTCATTTCATCTTTTCACCCTACCGCTTAGTCCTAATTTTATTTTATTATTTTATTAATCTGATAAATTAAGAACACAAATAATAAAACGTAAGAACACAGAGATATCTCTATACTGACTAATGAAACAAAAGAAAACAAAAACAAAAAGCTAACTCCATAACTGTTAGATAAACCTCAGAAATAGATATAATCCATCCATCCATCCACCTATCTATCAATCTATCCATTCATTCATCCATCCATCCATCCATCCATCTATCTATCTATCTATCTATCTATCTATCTCCCTCTGTCCCTCGTCTAAAATCAAATCTGTCTCGATATTTCTCCTGCGCATGCTCTTTCTTTCTTTCTCTCTATCTGTCTCTCTCTCAAACCCATATATACACAAATTTTATTCGGGAATTGAGAAACATTTTGCGTCAACTCCACGAAATCAAAATAAGCTTGTACGATAATTTATATAATAAATATAGTCCTCACAAATTAAACAAATAAGCACAACAGAAAACTAAATATCAAACCCATTATTATTTTACGTAAAACAAGACACAATGTCACGAGATCATTTATAAAAAATATATTTCTCCCCTAAAAATATCACGAAATTTAACACACTAAAACGACATTGATACAGTGAGCACGTATTAGAACAATATTTCACAACCACTACAAATATCAAATATGGAAAGAGTGCATATTCTTTAAACAAATGTCAAGAATTATTCCTCAAAGTAAACAACAACAAAGAAATACCCCTTTCTGCATTCTTCATCGAATTAAATCTTTCAGTCTTTCTCTGATTACAATAACTTTAAAAACAAATTTTAAAATTTAGTTCTGTATTTAGTTGGTAAATAAATAAAACCGTTACTATATTTTCTTCCTTCGACCGATTTTCAAAAAGAAAGGCTGTTTACATGTCAAGAGAGAGAGAGAGAGAGAGAGAGAGAGCTTTGCACTCCCTAGTTTCCCTGAAAAGTTGCTGGAAACGTTTGATATCAAAGTGTCAGATTTCTTAATGCTTCTAACCGCGATCAAATAAGCCCCTTGTAGCTCTCTCATGAATGAAGTCGTTTGTACGCGTGTTTTTAAATCCGGTTTGGAACACCGCCCCTCAAGTGAGAGATCTAGGACTGGAGGGCGAACGGAGTAATAAAACGTATTAGTGTAAAATGCAAATTCAGGATCCGTATTTCAACTGCGATTTACTGTAAAAGTATCAAATCTTTCAGAGAATGAACTCCTAAGCACTTATATGAAACAAAACGACAGCGCTCGAGTGTAATAAGTACAACTACAAGTGTAATAAGGACAACTACAAGTGTAATAAGTACAACTACAAGTGTAATAAGGACAACTACAAGTGTAATAAGGACAACTACAAGTGTAATAAGTACAACTACAAGTGTAATAAGGACAACTACAAGTGTAATAAGGACAACTACAAGTGTAATAAGGACAACTACAAGTGTTAGTAATGCGTTGCAAAACGGTTTTCTATTATTAATACACCCACACATACACATAGATAGGTAGGTGGGTGGATGGATGGATGGATGGGCGGATAGACAGATAGATAGATAGATAGCCTTCGTGAAAAAAATTTACATGCAAACATAAATTTTAAGAAATCACTATTATGACTGAATTTTGATTCAAGAATCTGTACATACGGACATGCATTTATTACTTTCTACTTAATTAAATTAAAATTGCGTTTTGTACTTCACACTGAAAGAGAAGCATATAGTCAGAAATACAAGATTTTGTGTGTGTGTGTGTGTGTGCTCATTGCTTGTGTTTATTATTTCAAAATGTTTTTCTTGTTATTTCAGATTGAAGCCTTCGTGAAAGGCTTCAAGTTGTCTACGTCTTCTTACAAACGTGTCATGCATTTACTCCACCAAGAGATGAACAACGGTTTGACGAAACACACACAAGCTTACGCAGACATCAAGATGTTTCCGACCTTTGTCAGGTCATTGCCTGATGGTTCAGGTGAGTGTTCATTTGATAAGGACATTCTAGGGGCATTCTAGATCTAGAATTTTTTGTAACTATGGGAATGTAGGCATTCTAGATCTAGACTCTTTGGTGTCTATGGGACTGTAACAATCTAGACTCTGCTATTTGAGGATGAGTTTGAACTCTAGAATCCTTGATGCATATGAGTGAATATAGACTAGACTTCTTAATATTTGTGAATGAAAGTGGGTCATTCTAGACTCCTTGATGTTTGTGAGTGAATATAGACATTCCAATGCCCCCGATGTCTGTAAGTCAATAATAGACATTTTAATCCCCTTAAAGTCTGCGAGTCAATATAGACATTTTAATCCCATTAATCTTTGTGAGTGAATATAGACATTCTAATCCCCTCAATGTTTGTGAGTCAATAGAGACATTCTAATTCCCTTCATGTCTATGAGTGAATATGCGTCATTCTAGTGCAGGGTTCCTCAACAAGGGTTCCTCGAGAGATCATGATTGAACAAAAATAATAAGCCCCGAAGCTGTAGTAATTTTATGCCCAGGGATTCTTTCTGAGACTTGAAAATTATTTCCAGGGCTTCTCCATGGTGACAAGACTTTGTTAATGTCGTTGTATTTACGGTTGATTGAATTACATGTCAAGTCTTCGTTTTCTTTATCTTGTTCAGAGAAAGGAGACTTTTTAGCTCTGGACTTGGGGGGCACCAATTTCCGTGTGCTGTTGGTGAGACTTCGAGGTCACGACATTGACATCCAATCTAAGACTTATCTCATCCCACAACGCATTATGCTTGGCACTGGAATACAGGTATGTTGGGCACTGGAACATTGTTGCGTGCTAAACACAACTAGCTTGAGTTGAAAGCCGTATGTCTAGTCTGCTCCCTTTGTAGACCACGTAGGGTTTAAGCCCTGCATCTAGTGTATATTCTTGATCTAGTCTATTTTCTTTGTAGACTATTTAGAGCTTAAGGTTTTTTACTTACTTTGTGCTCTACTTAATCCTCTCCCTTTGTAGACTACTTTGATAGATTTCTGCTAATATTAAATTCATTCCTTCAGTATCCATTTATATTTCTTTGCACATTATTGTTGTCTTCTAATTTGAATTTGAATCATTTTCCTTCTTCCTTCTTTCTTTCTTTCTTTCTTTCTTTCTTTCTTTCTTTCTTTCTTTCTTTCTTTCTTTCTTTCTTTCTTTGTCTTTCTTTCTTTCTTTCTTTCTTTCTTTCTTTCTTTCTTTCTTTCTTTCTTTCTTTCTTTCTTTCTTTCTTTCTTTCTTTCTTTCTTTCTTTCTTTCGCGTTATATGTTATATAAACCAGTAAATCCATATTATAAGACGCATGCTATGTGTTATATAAGTAGTGATTTACATACTTTTGACACAAACAAATTACGACAGTTTCTTTTCCAACAAGATACAGTTCACGTGCTTGGCGCGTGTTCTTTCATCACTAGTTTATAAGTCCCGATAAGCAGATACAGTCATTTGTGACTAAGATAAAACAAACACAGAAACTCACCTTGATTATTTTAGATATAACTTTCAAAAGACGCACGCACGCACGCACACACTTTAAAAGTGTCTGCAATGTAGCCTCTTGATCAAGGCAAAATTTGATTTTTCAAAAAATGTTAGCCTCGAACTCGTATTGTTAATTCTCGATGAATGAACGATTAAAGACTCGAAGGTGTAAATGAAAGTCTTGTAGTCTTTATTTAATAACTCTTTTTGTAGCAATAAGCATTTCAGTTGAGGATTTAGTCAGTATGTAACACTAAATCACTCATTTCCACTCCATTTCCCTTATTCCCTAGGACGTTGTTATAAATAGAGCATTGCTTAGTTAATATAATTATGTCTTGTATAGCAGCATTGCTTATTAAATATAATTTTGATTGATATAGCTTAACTTATTAACTGCAATTAAGTCTTAATATAGTATTGTTTAGCAGATATAATTATGTCTCAATATATCATTGCTTATTAAATATAATTATCTTAACATGACGTTGCATGTTTAATATAATTTTGTCTTAATTTGTTGCTTAGTGAATATAAATATGTCTTAGTACAGCATTGCTTGGTGAATATAATTTTGTCTTAATATAGCATTGCTTAGTAAATATAATTATTTCTTATTACTCTAAACCCATTACCATGGAACAAAACACTAATACGTAAGGCCAGAAAAAGAAATGTCAGATTGTAAAGTAAGAATATAGAAAAGCCAGACTCTAATTCCAGAAAAAGGAAGGCGAGATTGTAAAGCCAGAATAAAGAAAGCTAGAATGTAAAACCCAAATAAAAGAAAAAACAGATTTAAAGCTAGAACAAAGCCAAGCCAGACTGTTTAGCCAAAAGAAAACAACGCGATGCCTTATAGCTGAGTGTAACGTCAGATTAAAGAACAAAACTAATTTTGTCTCACTTTAAAGCCAGAACAAAGAACGGGAGATAAATAAATTTGTCGCTGTAAAAACAAGAACATCAGGCTAACAGTCCTTGTGAATGTAAAGCCAGGATTTAGAAAATATTAAAGTTAAATGATTTTGCCCGTAAATCCAGATCAAACAATACAAGACACGCGATTCATCAAGATCTGACCATTGATCTTTGCACTATTTAACTCATGTTGCTATATTTAAATGATGACAAGAAATACGAAATTCATTAACAATAATCAAAATGAAAAAAAACAAAAGTTACAACAATTTAAAAAACACACACCAAAAGCACAAATTCCATACAACGAAAGCGACAGTAAAAAACAATAGCAAGCAATAAACAAATCCGGAATGAGACAACTGAGAGTCAATCAGTGTAGTGCTATTTGTTTTCAATGTGGTTGCTTAGATTCATGCGCATTTCCAGACATCCGGGTTCTGTCAGCCTACGGTGGAAGCCTTTTCCGTGCTTTTCCCCTGTTTAAAGACCGACAACTCGAACAGAGCTTCACAAGGCATCCAGTATCGTGAGTCGGTCTGACGTAATGGGTTGCTTCCGAGAGCTCACGTGTGTTGTGTTAGTACTATTAGTAAATATCGTTGTTACCCGCGAGATCTGCACTAGATAACACTATTTCACCAGCCGTTCCCAGAGAGAGTATTGATGAAAGAATCCCACTTCACCTGTCTTTCCCAGGGTTAGCATCGATAAACGAATTCTGATAGCTGTATTGTGCATTTTGTCATCGATCAGTGCTGTCCACGTTTGCTGTAAATTATTTTATTGCCAGGAAAACTTGTTGTTAGCACACACACACACACACACACACACACACACACACACACACACACACACACACACACACACACACACACACAACTGCACAAGATGCACTTTAACACGTACACATTTTATATTTAACACGATACCACAATTCTGCATTATATATATATCTACCACATTCATAGAGCACGAATTACACTATACAAGATAAAACACGCATTGCACTATAACACACCATAGAGAACACACACACTATAGATTATATATTACAGTATAGAAGACACCATAGAGCACATCTTACAGGTACAAGATACAATAGAGCACACATTACAGTGTACAAGATGCCATAGAGCACATATTACAGTGTACAAGATACCATAGAACACACATTACAGTCTACAACTACAAGATACCATAGAGCACACATTACAGTGTACAAGATATTAGAGAGCACACATTACAGTGTACAATATACCATAGAGCACATTACACTATTGTCGTATGAGGACGATGGAGACAATCAATACCATCATTTCACAGTGTGTTTCCTAAAACCCTTCTTGACCCTTGACACAATAGAAATTGCATAATCAAAACTGCAAAGAAAGCATTTTAACACTAACTGCATTTAATTCTTTTATGCCGCCAAATAGTGCATAACACTAATCAAATAGTATGACACTTATAGCCAGCACTGCACAACATTGCTTATACAGAATGCTATTTAACATGTTACAACCAACATTGCACAACATTGCTTATACCGAATACTATTTAACATGTTACAGCAACATTACGCAACATTGCACAACATTGCTTATACCGAATACTATTTAACATGTTGTTACAGCCAACATTACACAACATTACACAACATTGCTTATACCGAATACTATTTAACATGTTACAACCAACATTACACAACATTGCTTATACAGAATACTATTTAACATGTAGTTACAACCAACATTACACAACATTGCTTATACAGAATACTATTTAACATGTAGTTACAACCAACATTACACAACATTGCTTATACAGAATACTATTTAACATGTTGTTATAGCAAGCATTACACAACATTGCTTATACAGAATACTATTTAACATATTGTTATAACTACCACAGCACTAAGTGCATGTTCTACAAATTTCCATAAACGATGCGTTTCACTAATGAATTACATTTTTCCATGCTAGAACACCTTCCCGCAACCTATCACCAAATATTCGTAAGCACTGATATTTATATTATTTCACGTCATCGCATAACCTATGCCGATAGCAATGGAATAAGCGCGCGTCTCGCAGAATACATACATACATACATACAAACACATACATTTACACACAACAACACGACTGAAACATAGCTACTGTACTGTCTTCCAGACACGGAGAGAGGCCTGTTCGAGAGGAAGAAATATTTCCTTGCCGTTAATCGGTCAAGACAGACATCATGCAGCATGCTGCATGCGGCAAACGTTATCCAGTTTCAAGAGAAACGGGGAAGATTAAGAAGAAAAAGAAAAACTGTGATTTATGTTGCTCCTCTGCTCACGACCCCCCAAACCCCAGTTATGTGACCGACATTTACAAACTTACAAGAGATCTTGCCTACACGAAGCTTCAGCCAATAGCCGAAGACTGTCTGTCAAATGTCACTTACACGCATAAAACAAGGACTATTTTTCGAAAGTTGTAAGACACGTTATCCCGTATTCATTATATTATCATGTATTTTACGCCGGCAAATTAAGAAATTCTTTGTACCTGTCTAGACAGTCAGATATTTCCTTGATTTACTTTAATGCGTATTATAAACGGTAGGCAAAGATTTACTTTAATGCATATTATAAACGGTAGGCAAAGAATACGGCGATGTACAACATATAATGCCAAACAGTGACCTAGTTTCCTCTAACGGAACAGCCAATAGATATTGGTGTTATTGCAGTCAGTTTTGATCTGGTTTTAGTTAGTCAATGTTGGAGAGACGACTGCATAGCCAAGAGCAGAGGTTCCCAACCAGTGAGGCGCATTATCAGGTGGTTCGAGGCTGTGATATCCAGTATGTATGAAACCAATGAATTATATAGCTGGAGGTCCACAACTTATGTGAAGTTGGAAAAGTGGCCCTTTGATGTAAAAAGGTTGGGAACAGTGGCCTAAAGAACACTTATCTATAAGTAGGTTGTTGGAATCTGTGTTATCCAGGATGTATGAAAGCAATGAATTATACTATATAATAGCCCACAACTTATGTGAAGTTGGAAAAGTGGCCCTTTGATATAAAAAGGTTGAGAACCACTGGCCTAAAGAAGGCTTATCTATAAGTAGTTCATTATCTTTTCTACCTCGAAAGACCTTTGTATGATGTTCTTAATCTTCACGAAGTTTGTCAGACATGTAGGGTTTATCTCCCTTAACTCGACTGACCTACATCACCACAAGCCAGACAACTGCAATCTGTTTCAAAGAGTAGTCGCACTTTATTTGGAAAATATATTCATACAATAAATATTAGCCTTTTAGAATTGATGCTTCTTTGCTTGGGAAGATAACGGAGACATTATTTTGCTTGCTGACTAGTGTTCAGAAATTGAGTTTGAAGTGCAGTTTTGTCAGCTGTTTATACTGTTCACTGTTGAAATTTTAACTAATCATTGATCTGAAGCCCGAATTACAAACATTTTTAAAATTTTCAACTTCTGATGGACTGTGAGGCAGTCCTGATGAATATATCGTGATATATATAGACACCTTTAGGCATTCGTGATAAATATATGTAGCCTGATAAATAGGCACCTTCCGGCAGTCGTGATGAATATATGTAGCCTGATAAATAGACACTTCCTCGGTCGTGTATCGTGTGCTTTGTGGAATTTGAAACAAACACGAAATGAACGCAATATTATGTCGAATGCTTTAAGGACTTTCCCTTCTGCGATGTCCTTGTTACTAATGACCTTGTCAAGCGTTTGCTTACTTCAAATTAATTTAAGGACTTTCCCTTCTGCGATGTCCTTGTTACTAATGACCTTGTCAAGTGTTTTGCTTACTTCAAATTAATTTAAGGACTTTCCCTTCTGCGATGTCCTTGTTACTAATGACCTTGTCAAGCGTTTTGCTTACTTCAAATTAATTCGTCGGGGTTTTGCTAGACCAGAATGATTGTTATTTATGCACGCTATTCTACTTATTTACTATAAAATTTACGACACATTTAAAAAAAGGAGGTCGTTTCCAAGCAGTACGTGTTTGTGCAAATGAACCAATGGGAAGAACCCGGATTTTACAAAATGTAGGTGTCGCTTTCACGTTCTCGGTTATCGTGTATGCTACCGCATGTTTTGCTAGGTTGATTTTGTTTTAAGCGAATATATCTAAAGGTGCAAGTGTCCTTATACGAGAAACTTTAGGTCTTATCTGTGCCATATAATGTTATCAAAATCTTTGAAGCACAATGATATGCATAGTTATTGTAACAGCCGGCATACGATTTGCTTTGTTCAGTCAAGTACGATTATTGTAACAGTCGGTATATGATTATCCTTTGATCAGTCAAGTACAATTACTGTTACGGATTATTAATTAATTGATTAATAATTATTGTATTACATTGATCAATCAGAGTATAGAAACCTTCTCAGAATCGAAAATGTCTTCACAGACTAACAACTCATCTCATAGTCTCTATGCCCCGGTTTCCAACAATTAGCGTCTAGGCATGACAATTTCAGCCTACACTTTTATTACTAAATTATCTTTCCCTGTTCTTAGTAGCACTAAAAAAAATACATAATTGCCATATGCAGCCTTCCACCTTTCTTTCCATTCTCATAATCCTAAATCTAAGAAATGATAGATTTTCCTCACCCTGCTTGTTTGAAAATTACAACGATTGTATCGTTTCCTTTTCGTTTGTTATTAGTTAATTCTTCAGTATGTGTCCGGTGTTTTTTTTCACCAATATCATAATGACTCACCACCACCACCACCACCACCCTCTCTCCAGACCCTTGGAGAACATCTTTGCATTCACTTCTATTTTAATCTCTAATGAGTTTCTTCAAACTCCTTAGAAAGATGTCTGATCTTTAATTTAAGTTTCTTTTATTGTCCAAATCTGTCTTCAGAGCACTGATGAGACAAATCTTATCTTTTCAGCTGTTCGACCACATTGCGGACTGTATTGGCAAGTTTGTGCGTGATCACAATTTAAGTGGACAAACCCTCCCCCTGGGTTTTACTTTTTCATTCCCCTGCAAACAGGAGGGCCTGGCCAAGGCAAGACTTTCCAAGTGGACAAAGGGGTTTCGATGTGAGGGGGTTGTAGGGGAGGACATTTGTGCGCTGTTGCAGGAAGCGCTCAAGAGAAGAACGGTGAGTAAAAACTGAGTTGTCCTTGTGTTTCTTTTTTGGGTCCGGAAAAGTTTGCATACACCTGGCAAATATACTGTGTCGAGTTTGCTTGCAAATTTTTATTGAAAAGTAAGGATACGTTATGACGTCATTTATCTACTCTAATGGTTGTTCAACAAAGAAAAGTTTGCATACATCTGGCAAAATATGTTATGTCGAGTTGCTTGTAAATGTTTGTTGAAAAGTAATAATATGTTATGACGTCATTTGTCTACTGTAATGGTTGCTTCAAACACAGAAAAGACAGACGAAATTGTGTCGTTTGACTTAGTTTAAAGCAGAGAACATTTTGAAAGTGTTGTGTCGTTTGACTTAGTTTAAAGGAGAGAACATTTTGACAGTGTGGTGAGTCTGTATTCTCTCCATACGGTATACTTTCTAATTATTTTTTTAATTCTTTGTTCCCCAAACTGTAATGCACAGTTTGCTGCTGCTGTCGTCGATGTGTGTGTGTGTGTGTAACTCTCATAATATCTGATCGTGATCATTGTTACTGATGAGTCACGTCATTTCCCCAGATTTGCAGTAGAAGACTGTAGATGTTATATTGATGTGTTTCATGTCATATCTTGAGAAGTACAGTGTGAAGATTGTAGTTACGGAATTGATAAAATGATAATGTCATTTCGTGTCTCTATAATTGCCAAGTGAAGATTGTAGCCATTACATTGATGTGTATCATGTCATTCCCCGGAAAATTCTAATGTGAAGATTATGGTTATTTTTAGATGAGTGTATAATATGTCATTGTCACCAAAACTGTAATGTGGAGACTGTAGCTAATATCAATGATTTATGCTATGTCATATACCAGAACTGTAGTGTGGAGATTGTAGCCATTGTCAATGATGCTGTGGGGACGTTGATGTCTGCTGCACACGTGGACCGTAACTGTGAGATCGGACTTATTCTGGGCACTGGATGTAACGCTTGTTACATGGAAAACCTTTCCAACGTCGGTACATGGGAAGATGAAATGAATCACCCCGACCAGGTACGTGAAGATTTCTTCCACTGTAAGTGTTATGAATGTGAGTCACAAAATGCTAGTGTAACAAATTTAAATGCTACAGATGTGAGTTACAAATATGTTACGAATGTGAGTATAAAAAATAGAGTAATGAATATGAATATTATGAAAGCATATTAATGATTAGTTTACACACACACACACACACACACACACACACACACACACACACACACACACAAATATATATATATATATAGTGCATTTATTGCTGTTTTAGGTCATTATCAACACAGAGTGGGGAGCTTTTGGTGACAACGGGTGTCTGGATTTCCTCCGAACTGAATACGACCGTGAACTGGACACCTTCTCCATCAACCCAGGCAAACAGATGTAAGTTGGCGAATAAATCTTAAGTTAAAGAAACGTTCTCCATCAACCCAGGCAAACAGATGTAATTTGGAGAATAAATCTTAAGTTAAAGAAACATTCTCCATCAGCCCAATCAAAGAAATTTGAGATGGCGAGCAAATCTGTCACTCAAAGTTCAATCTCGGTAATAGCATCCATCAAGCAGGCAAACATACGTAGCTGGTGAGCAAGCCATTAAGCTAAAGTTGAGCAGAAAGAAAAATGAAAAAAGTGACAAAATACTAATGCACGTACATGCTGTACATATTCTTGCCGACCGACCATGATTGTTCCACCATGCCATGTCAAAGTACTTTTCCTGAAACCAAGGACATCCAAGTGCTCATGTACACGCACTTGACATCCATTGCCAAGGCATTTCGTGACTAGTGTACACGTACTTGACATCCATTGCCAAGGCATTTCGTGACTAGTGTACACGTACTTGACATCCATTGCCAAGGCATTTCGTGACTAGTGTACACGTACTTGACATCCATTGCCAAGGCATTTCGTGACTAGTGTACACGCACTTGACATCCATTGCCAAGGCATTTCGTGACTAGTGTACACGCACTTGACATCCATTGCCAAGGCATTTCATGACACTTTTCGTACGTCAGCATGTTCAGGTAATAGAATCTAGTTCTTCGAAGAAATTCATTAACCATGTTTGTGCTGTTAAACGAGACAAAAGCAAAATCTATTGCGTTTGTATTTGGAGTATTCTGTTCCTGCCTAAATTATTTTATAATATTCTTTCTTTTCCTGTTTAAAATATAATTATTAGTTTTGCTTATACAAAACAAAGCATATTGAAATAAACATATACTGGATCTCATTTTTATTAATATTAGACTGAAAGAAACCTTAATTTGCCTTGATCCTATTTCAAACGATGACCTTTGTACCTCACCAGAGACATATCTCGGTTACAACTGATTTTCTTAAACGCCTCCACCTGCTGAAGTGGTCAGTTATGCTTTCCCTGGAAACGCTTTTATTTGTTAGAGAGCTTCAGATGATTGGTTTTGGAAGTGTGGGAGTGGATGGAAACCCTGTTGCTGCTTAAACAACGTTCAAATTATGCACTCGAGACAAGCAGCAAACAATGGCTAACCTTAAAGTCACTTGATTTTTTTTGTGCATGGCACATTTGGACACTTTTTCTTCTTCGCGTTGTTTTTTCCCTCCCCCCCCCCCACTTTTAGTGTATGTTTACGAACTTTGTACAAGTAATTGTCCAAGTTCAATTGTTTAAAATGGCATTCTAAGATATATGTGCATATCTGTCAGAATAATGATACTTTGAATTTATATCTGATAACACAATGTATTTTGAATTCCTTAAGTTCGGCTTTTTAAGCCATAATTAACATATTAAAAACAATGAATATAGGAACATATTCTGGCAAATACTTTCTACACTGCAGTAATAAATTGTTGATATTATTCTCTGAAACAAACTGTATATTTAAATAATACTTTGAAATAATGCTCACATTTGCAACATGATTCACGAAACAGTGGAACAATATACCCGTAAATCTAGCTTATTATTAATTAATGCTCATTGTTGTGGTACTTTCTTGCAAAACATACGTTTATAAACATATTTTAGCAAAACATCGTTGCTATCTAGAAATACTCTTTGCCATGTGTACACGCTTATATCGCTTATTTTGTGTATTACTGTGAACACTTGATACACACACTAACTGACCTGTACAGGTACACACAACAGGAAAAGATTAGCCGTTACGAGCGTATACAACAGAAAGAGATTAGTTGTTATAGGCACACACAACAGAAAGAGGTTAGTTGTTACAGGTACACACAACAGAAAGAGGTTAGTTGTTACAGGTACACACAACAGAAAGAGGTTAGTCGTTACAGGTACACACAACAGAAAGAGGTTAGTTGTTACAGGTACACACAACAGAAAGAGGTTAGTTGTTACAGGTACACACAACAGAAAGAGGTTAGTTGTTACAGGTACACACAACTGAAAGAGGTTAGTTGTTACAGGCACACACAACAGAAATAGGTTAGCTGTTACAGGTACACACTACAGAAAGAGGTTCGCTCTTAAAGATACACTCAACAGAAAGATATTAAGCGTGACGTGTAAGGGAAAGATGGAGTTATTAAACATCCAATAGTTAATTCCCATTAAACAACGCCCTCATTTCAAAATTCCTTTTACAGTATGGAAAAAATGATTTCCGGTATGTACATGGGCGAAATTGTGCGCCTGGTGCTGGAGAGATTGACCATGGAGGGACTATTGTTCCGGTCTGTTGATCACGAGTGTGACCTGTTCGAGCGAGGCCGTTTCTACACCAAATACGTTTCTGAAATTGAAAGGTATATTATTTGAAAACCCAAGAAAGCTAACTTTAATTATTAATCGCCAAGTTATTAAAAAATATTTGCTAAAATAAAAATAACATTTCTATATTCAGACACATTGTAGATTATACGTCTTATGTGAAATATTATGTCTGTATTCAGAGACAAAGTAGATGAGGTGTCTTATTTGAAATATTATGTCTGTATTCTGACATCATTTTAAAATGTGCATTGATAGCATTTTACAACCGAGATTCTGACGATTATAACCGAAAGTCTTTGACTGTATAAAAGAGTTTGATTTTAAGCCGGTGACGACTTCAAATAAATATCTTACAAGAATTTTTTTTAAATTGAATTTCTTGTTTTCTTCTCACTTGTAATAGCCGTATACAAAAAGGACTAATTCTTATTTTCCCTCTCTGTTTAAGTTTGGCTCGTAGTAACTCATATGTTGTTTTTCCTTTGAATATAGTAGTGATATGACGAGATTTTTCTTTAAATGTTGTGGTGATATTTTTCCTTTGAATGTTGTAGTGATACGGACGAGTTTTTCCGCAATACGAAACAAGTGTTGGACGAGATTGGAGTGGAGAACTATACGACAGATGATTGTAAGATTGTTAAGTACGTGTGCACCCTGGTCTCCGCTCGTGCTGCTTTCCTGGCTGCAGCTGGTGAGTGAAGTATTTTATAGTGCACATGCACTCTTATCCCATTTTCTTACACTATTGGAACTTGTGACATACACGTGATTTGCACACGAGACATATAATATATTCCAGACCTGATTTGATCTGCCCGCTTTGTGACGCGTAACCATTTTATATAGCTGCTTTCATTTATTAATATTTATTAAATAATAAACTTATTTATAAGTAGAGTAATTTATCAAACGCACGATGCATACTGCTTGTTTCAAGACCGGTTTTATTTATCTAACTCATGAGATGATAATCTGTTTCGAGACCTGCTTCATTTATCCAACTCCTGGGATGATAATTTGTTTCAGGGCTGGCTTCACTTATCAACCGCATAAACAAATCTGAAATTACTATCGCAGTTGACGGGTCACTATATCGGTTCCACCCTCGCTTCCATAATCTCATGTGCCTCAAGATTCAAGAACTGGTCAAGCCTGGACTGAAGGTACAAAATTTATTATACTTTGTCCAAATCCGATCCAAAGTGTATGAAAAACCTTTGCCATATTCAAATCAAGATAAACAGAAGACATTTTTCAAATCAAATCGAGGTAAACGCAAGACCTTTGTCAAATCAAGTTGAAGTAAACACAAGACCTTTGTCAAATCAAGTCGAGATATACACAAGACCTTTATCAAATTAAGTCAAAACTTAACAAATTAAACTAAACATCTAATCAAGCTGAGGTTAGAAAAGATCTTTAACATATCACTCAAAGTAAACACAACACCTTTGTCAAATCAAGTCGAGGTAAACAATACCTTTGTCAAATCAAGACGAGGTTAATAAAAATCTTTAACAAATCATGTCCTTGAAGGTGAATGAAAGACTTAGTTAAACGAAATAAAGGTGCGTGAAATATCTTTAATCAAAGAAATATCTTATTACATAGGACTAGGAGAGATAACGAAATGCCTAACATTTAAAATAAATCAAGTTACTGACTCTCAGGATAAAATAATTATTAAATATAATACTTCAGAAGTCATTGATTGTCAAATTAAAAAATACATTGAAAAGCAAAAGACATGAGTTTCTTTTGGTTGAAGTTTTCAGATCTGAAAATAGGTATTCTTAAAATGATATTCCTCCACTGCCTTAGGAATCTTATTTCGACTTTTCTCATAATTCCCGGACCTTCATTCTCATTGAAGACCGTATCGATCTCATTTTTTCGCACTTTCTTTTCCTTTTGTTGGAAAAAGAGAGTAAATTTTGTATTATTAATATTATTTAAAGTTTTCCATTAATCCCGACTTCATTAAATTCGTGGACTCCTATTTTATTCTCTGAGTTTCAGATTTACAGTTTATTATAAAAGCGACTTTCTTTTCTTTTCCAGTTCAAGCTTTCGTTGTCTCACGACGGAAGCGGAAAAGGAGCGGCACTGACAGCGGCAGTCTCGATGCGCGTGCGAAATACGAAGCACACGTCTGACAGCTCTAATAGCGGAATGTCCGTGCAGTTAGGCATCAAGCAGGCAGCTTGAGAAATTTACTCGCAGGCAGCAGCCAAAGTTTCTCCACAAGCTTCTATCTATGCTACAATATCTCGCTGACTCTGCAACTGTTCTGTCCTTTACCTGTGTGGCGAAGTTGTACGAAAGCGTAACGGTCGCACGACTGGAACGCACTGTAGTCATCGGGTGCTGCGTCCGACGCTGGTCAGCCCAGCACTGCTTAACCTCGTCTTGGAATTTATGATGGTAGGATTGCAAGGACATGCAAAGGGAAAATCTCACAGATTGTATTATTTCATGGATCACTCAAGTATCGAGCAGACGACACTTTGAATTATGTTCAGAGATATGAAACATGAGCTTGCGGTAGGACTAAAGTCATCAATGCTTGGCCAGAACAAAGAATGAGAACTAAGCGTATCTTTTTTTCTTCTTTCGCTCAAATGAAGACAATACGAGGAATATTTTGCCGTGGGCTCATGTTTCATTAATGAAACACACACACACATACACACACACACACACACACACAAATTTACAATCCACCTACCCCGACTATATACACGACAACAACAACAACAACAAAGAAAATTTAGTTGGTTTTCCAGAACCCATCACAGATTGTTTGGCAAAATGTCGAAAGAAGAAGTTTTGGCTCTTGCAGGCTGACGGGTTGCTAGCATAATGCTCTAGCAGTGCCAGTCAACAGTGTTGGAGCCAGCCTGTTGTGCTGTATTTTGTTTAGAGAAAATCTATGAACTGCCAAATGATCTGCGGTCGTAATTTGCATGTGTCGATATCTACTGATCATTCAACAACTGCATTTTTTTCTTCACGTTTTTCTTCCATGGACTTTGCATTCATTTCCTTAAAGTCTTTTTCAACATTTTCACCCCCATCTTCATCAACATCCAAGACTGAGATTACAGACTCATCGCCACGCCGACTATTATAATTTTCTCTTCTTATCAGAACGGCCTCTCCTTCATGCTGATCCTTTGATTATGGAGGTGATAAACATTGACTGCGATTTACTCATATCTCTCTTTTTTAACTTTAGAATTGAGATTATTCATAGTAGTAATAGTACCAGTGTACTTCTGCCTATTGGTGAGACATTGTCATTGTTTGGCTGCAGCGCGTGCGTCTCAGGAACGGACAAGGAGAACGCTCTTTTTTGTCTGGAAATGTTATCTTAAGAAAGCCTTTGCTTAGGCTTGTAGAACGTTGCATTATTTGCTAATAAACATTGCCCAGCAGAATGTTGCGTTATTTACCCATTCATTGCCCAGTAGAATGTTGCGTTATTTACCCACACGTTGCCTAGTAGAATGTTGCGCTAATTGCCCCAAAGCACAGTGTGTGTGCATGGTGGTAAGTTAGAGTAGTACCATTTGGCTTTCACTTATCAGCGGACGGATAATTGCTATCGGTGCTACAAACCAGAGTTCAAATTTGACGTTACATGGTTAGTCTGATAACGACTTGCCGTCTCGCTGAAGTCTTAACAACCCGGTGTGTTAGAGCTGAGAAGATGGGTCAGGTCGGGGTGAAACTTATAATTTCTTATGTACTAAAAAATTAAGTAGCAAATGCTTCGGCAGATTTAAGGGGGAAACAATGCATATTTCCTGAAAGCTCACACAAACTGCATTTGTATGCTGCGCACTCACACTGCATACTCGCGCTATGCATAAATATACCCGAGACAAAGCACACAGCAAGCATATCGGACAAAACAAAGAAAACGGCCCTAGCTGATAAATATACCCGAGACAAAGCATACAGCAAGCATATCGGACAAAACAAAGAAAACGGCCTTAGCTGATAAAAAGCGTTTCAGCTCTACTACCTCTGAACAGCTTCAACTTGACCTTTCATCCCCGCATATTCTACTTGGGTTTTTTTTTTGACACAATGGGTCCCTGACTGTTACAAGGACCCAGTTTCAAAAAATAAAAATTGAAGGGGAATAACACTTTATAAACGTCGGGTCCTGTTTTTTCTTGCTCAGGCTTTGTGTTTGTATTCGTCATTAATTGTATTTAATACAAAAATAACAATTTACAGCTGAGATTAAAGTTATAGGGACGTCAAGTAATACAAACAATGACGTATTTATGTCAAGCAGTCCAACGTGTGTAGTCGACATATTTTAAAAAATACACTAAATAAAACAACACATTAATCTCCCATCGTGCAAGACACGTTTGAGTTTGAATCTCGAAATGTTCCAAGGTCAAGGCTTTGATAGGAGTTTCGAGATCATTAGTCTCTACACAGCTTTGAACGGTGTCAGACAGATTAATTTCTGTGGTCAAATGTTTCTAACGGGCATTGGATATTAAAAGACAAGTGTGTGTGACTCCAGTGACAAAAAAAACAAAGGGGGGAAAAAAACACCGTTTTATTCTTAGTTTGTTCATAGTGGTTGTGTTCTCTTGAGAGACAGCAAATCTTGATTTGTTTTCCATAAGTTATGTGCATTTCTGGTGAAGTAATGAGGTGATATATTTTCATGTTTTAATTGATATGTATTTTCTAAATATTTCTCGTCTTTCTCTTGTGAATTTTGCTCATACAACCTTTCCTTTGAATTTTTATATATGGTTATGTATAATTAATGTGTGTCCATGTCGAATTTCGACGACAGTATTATACCGGAAGTGTGTTGTATGACTTCAGTTTTGTAATTTACATTACACTGTTGACCTTCGTATAGATTCTGAGTTATTTTGAAAGCGCAGACATTTCAAGTGATAGAACGGTCAAGTAAATTCCCTTTTCCTATTTCAACACTGTAACCGTTAGTGAAAACCGTTCGCATTGTAGATGTCTGGACTCGTCAAGTGCCCGAAAGTGAATTAAGGTGTACGAGTGTAACTGTACAGAAACTGTAACCGGTCATAATACAAGAAATAATTTTGCTCGTACATATTACTGTAGTGAATTGCAACATTTTCTTGCTGTGTTCCTAACATTTAAACACATACGCAAAGATAAAGGTTTATTGTCCATTGCAAAAGTTAAAGTGCTTTGCCTGTTCATGTTCAATGATAGATGTGCCCGCTTGTTTTCTTGTTTTTATTTTGAGCAATACTCTCGCGGGAAAGCAATTTTATTTTATCCAGAAGAACAGTCGCAAAAAAAAAACAAAAAAACCCAAAACAAATACAGCAACAAACACCTGGACTTGATGGTTTTGTTTTGTGTTTCCTCTTTTTGAAAGGAAAATGTATTTTACTATCTACTTATTGCATTTATGAACAGCAGATGGTTCAACTGTTGTATGGCATAGAATTTCTTAACATTTGATCAGCTGTCGTTTACCAGTTACCTAAGTTCGGCAAGATTTATGTTCTTAGTCTGGCGAGACTTTAGCCGATATATCCCGAGATTTGCTGGCTGTTTCTGTGGGTTTTCGCTCCGGCTGTGCCACAGAGTGTAGCCGACACAAACAGTAACTTTTATTCTGCTTTAAGCGTGTGCTGATTTACGCACTCCTCTAAAGATGTTTCATTAACTTTTATATTTAAGCTCTCCATTGAGAAACGAAGCCAGCCAACAGTCACCGGCTCACACGGCACACCCACTAGGCCAGAGTTATTTCCAAACACTGCTCTCAACCGGTCTACTCCGGTTAATTTCATTATAATCATTTGACTTAAAATAGAAACACTAAAGTAAATTGCATTTATATGATTTATAATGGCATTTAATCAGATTTCAAACTGCTAATGAAAATGTGCATGTTGATTGTATTTAAGCACATACCTAGTAGCCCTGAATGCTTAAAACCCTGAACTCTCACGTTTCTCAGCTTGTTACGTAGTAGCAGAAATACAGACAGTTTAATTCACAGGTATAATATTATAAGAACGTGTAATTCACATATATATAACTCTATAATATAAAATAATATCTTGCAAGAATTATAGGAGCGAAGGGAAAGGTCAAAAGATGTTTGACAAATTTCTTGACAAAATATAATATATACGACTCTCAATATCTGGTTGCAGAAACATTGTTAGGTACCCTCAGGCGAAGGTTGTTTTCGTGTTTGTTTAAATTTTTTGTTTGGATGGTCGGTGTACACAGATAGTTCAAGTCGACCATTGTGATAATAAGTGGGATGGTCAAGTGGTGAGAGTACACAGATTGTTCAAATTGGCAAGTGTGATAACAATAAGTAGAGTGGTCGGTGTACAGATGTTTCAAGTCAGTATGAATATAAGTTGGGTGGTAGGTGTACACAAATATTTCAAGTTGGCCAGTGTGTGGACAATCTCCTGACTTCTTCAAGATTACCTCGATTTGCAGCGTAATTACCAGAAATGCACGATTATAATTCGATCTTTTTTGTGTGTGTTTTAATTCAGATACTATTTTTGTTTAGTGTTTTAATTCGATCAAATACTTTTTTAGTGTTTCAATTCAAACAGATGCTTTTAGCATCTAGGAACATCTTTAGGAACATATGAGTCATAGCGCCTTAACTTGAACAAACGTATATTACTATTTCTATTATATCATGTATACTACTATTGCTATTATAGCAAGTATATTATTAAGGGTCTCAAAATAGCTACAGATGCTCTGTGCCAAGGATTTTAAATTATTATTTTTATTACTACCAATAATTACTTTTGTTTTCTATACTCTTGCCTTTTAAATTAACGTGAATTTTTAATATATGATAACTTTGTTTTCTGTAGTCTCGTCATTCACTGATGTGAATGTTGTGCACGTGGTTTCACGTGACAGCACATCTACAGACAACTCGAGGATGATGTTGATAACTATTAATAATAGAGGCATTATGTGGATATTATTTTGCATTGTATCCTGTATGCACAGTAAAGCCACTTTAGTCCCTTGCATATTTTAAGAAAAATATATTTAATTTGCTTCATGTGTAAACACTTCTTATTTTGCTTGACACTAATGAGGTGCCCGCTCTCTGAAGGTAACCCTGTCTAACAGTGCTGGTGTGATGTATATATAATAATATAAAATATTTGGAATATAATAATGACTATATGTTACTATTGTTATTGCTGTTTAACATGTTGTAACCTTTGTTGTTTGTTATTTCTGTGCCTCCATATAAAAACTGCAGTATGGAGGCGATTTGTTAAATTCCACTGACATAGACGAAATAAAGCAATGCTGAGTTACACTTGGATACCGTCTTGTCTCTTGACTTCTATGGCTTTGTTTCAGTTAAATTTACATCTTATTGTAAATGCAATGACAGAAGAAAAATATCACACCGTGCAATGACTAAACAAAAAAAACACACTATGCAATGACTAAACAAAAATAACACACTATGCAATGACTAAACAAAAATAACACACTATGCAATGACTAAACAAAAATAACACTATGCAATGACAAACGAAAAAGAACACGATGCAATGACAGATGAAAAATAACGCGATGAGAAATGCTAAAAACCAAGGTTGTCGCTAATTTCACTTTGGCAGGAAGCTATCTAATGAAAATAAATAAAACCCCAAACAAATTGACTGAATAACACACACACACACACTGCTTCCAACAACCCCCACATAAATTCACAGAGCAAGTCAACCCTCTCCAACAAAACAGACTGAGCAAGCCACCGTCACCCACAACCCAAACACTGATTGAACAAACCATACCACTGCCTCAACAACTTGGAAAACCCAAACACTGACTGAACAAACCATACCCTACCTCAACAACTTGGAAAACCCAAACACTGACTGAACAAACTATACCCTACCTCAACAACTTGGAAAACCCAAACACTGACTGAACAAACCATACCCTACCTCAACAACTTGGAAAACCCAAACACTGACTGAACAAACTATACCCTACCTCAACAACTTGGAAAACCCAAACACTGACTGAACAAACCATACCCTACCTCAACAACTTGGAAAACCCAAACACTGACTGAACAAACCATACCCTACCTCAACAACTTGGAAAACCCAAACACTGACCGAGCCACCCTCCCCAAATGAAACACTTGAATGAGTAATCCCACACTCCCTAACAAAAACAAACAAAAAGCTAAACAAATTGATTGAGCAAGTACCCCTTCCCCCAACAAAGCCAAACAAAAAATAAAACAAATTGCTTGGCAAGCGTTCTCCCAAACAGAAAGATATCAAAACAAATTGAGCAATCTTCCCTAAAGATGACTGAAAAATAACTGAGTAAGCAAAAATCTTGAAAACAAGCCTAAAATTGACTGAGCAAGCAAAAATCCTGAAAGCAACCCTAAAATTAACTGAGCAAGCAAAAATCCTGATAGCAATCCTAAAATTAACTGAGCAAGAAAAATCCTGATAGCAATCCTAAATTTAACTGAGCAAGCAAAAATGTTAAATCAAAGCAAAAGAGGTATTCCTGGTGTGCAACTGTTGTACTAGCAAGGACTCCTGTCCTGTAAGTGTCGTTGACAGCAGTTAAATTTACGTCTTCTCAAGTTCGCCCCCGGAGAGAACTGTTCTCTTTTCATAAGCTCTACAACTGTCGTCTGTGACGCACGACCTAGATTAATAGTATACATATGCAGAAAATAGTATTTGCTTGAGGTTATAATAAATACTAAGTGGGCCAAAAGTAGGTTTCTTTCTAGTCATTTGTGTTTGTAGTCCCACATAGAGTCCTGTTACTAAATTAAACACACATCATGAAATTCATTACAAATTAATTATTAATGGTTAGAAATATCTGTAAAGTAAAAAAAAAATGCCACGATCCGTTCAGTACTGTATATTTTCTTTGGCCCACACTGTATATGGCCGCATTCACTTTCTTGAATAGTCTAGTAAGAAAATGTGCAGTAAAGTTAAAAATAAAATCTATAGGAACATTTAGTTACGACTACACATAAAGTAAACTGCTACATATAGTGTGCGGCTACAAATAAAGTATACTAACTACATATAGTGTGTGGCTACAAATAAAGTATACTAACTACATATAGTGTGTGGCTACAAATAAAGTATACTAACTACATATAGTGTGTGGCTACCTATAAACTGGCATCTGACAATGTATATGCTGTATATCTCGATAATCATAATAATACTGCATATATCAACCGTGTGGCCGTATCAGTGTGTAAATCCATGTGTTCCAGCTGTATGTGCTTGTTATATGCTAGTTTGTTTGTGTTTCATACTTTCAATATGTCTGAAGGAAAATGTAAAATATTGTGCAAAACATGATTTCATTACGATATTCAATAAATATAATGCAATGAAAGTGTAAAAATATTGTGCAAAACATGATTTTATTACCATATCAAATAAACATAACACAACGAAAATGTAAAATATTGTGCAAAACATGATTTTATTACCATTATGAGAATTAACAACATCAGTGCTGGAAGCTCATATGCAAAATATTATTGAATGGTATGCATTATTTATTAAAATCTCCATAAAATCAGACACAAAAAAGGTATTTTTGCAATGTATTTTTTACTACTAAAGTCGATAAGACTACTGTTTGCATAATAATGATAACTGATTTCGTACAATAACAGTGGGTAAGCAGTAAATCTAAGGAAGCGGTTAATTTTAAATTGTTTCTGGTTGAAGTATGTTGGCACTTTAAAGATTACAATTAGAACAAAAAATCAAAATCACCCCAGTCAATTTTAAATTGTTTCTGGTTGAAGTATGTTGGCACTTTAAAGATTACAATTAGAACATGAAATCAAAATCACCCCAGTCAATTTTAAACAGTCACAAAAGACGACTATGATTAAACTATGTCACAGTCAATAATGTTAACATATTTCTCTTCATCAATGAAACAATATTATACAAATCAAACTTTTCAGAACATCGAAAGTAAACTTACTAAAATTACAAAAGAACATTTCGTATGAATACAGGTATACAGGTGAAACAGTTTATTTGACACGAGATGGGTGCCTTAGCCAATTACAGGTATTGACATCGCTATTTTTAGTATTTATGATTTGACTAGTTTCTACTGCAGTACTTCTATACAGACAGACAGTGAGCGCTATGTGACCTGGTTACTGAAGTGCCTCGATACACACTCATATGCACATACTACTATAAGCAATGTGTTGCCTCGTTATGCAGTACCTCGACAGCCCTAATCTGTAACTCTACAGACCTAGCCCGAACATCAATAACAATATTTCTACAATTCTAATCAGTGCCTCTACACTCCTAATATGTATCTCTACAGTCCCATCCAGTCCTGTTCAATATTACTACAGTTCTGATCAGTCCCTCGACAGTGCACGATACACCACAACAGTAAAACACTAACCTTTTTAATTCTCAACTTTACGACAGAGAACACAGTACACACACACATTGTAAAACACTAACCTTTTTAATTCTCAACTTTACGACAGAGAACACAGTACACACACACATTGCGAGTAACACTGATGTTGCACACGACAGAAAACACAATACACAATACACACACACACACACACACACACACACACACACACACACACACACACACACACACACAGCAAGTAACACTGAGGTATTAACAATTACATTAAATGTGGAGAAAAACCCAACATAAGCAGATCTGCATTCTGAATTAATCATTCACGCTTTGTAATCAATCCAGTCCCGGTGGCTGAAATTCTATCTCACTAACTGGTGGAAAGGGGATGGGTCTCTTGCAAACGTTGAGCATTTATATCTCTTTAAAATGGAGGGTTGGGTGGAGAAAGGGGAAGGGCAGATCTATAAATATTGAATTTTGCAATCTGTCGATGTATTTTGTCTGTAACCCCTCAAATTAATCATTTATGGCGAAAATATGTATGTAAATGTAAACTTGTCCTGAAATAACACTGCAAACAGAGTGAGAAAGCAAAATATTATTGGTTTTAAGATATCTAAGAAATATTTTATATCACTATTAAGCTAATGGAATATACATTTTAAAACAAAGATATGATAGTAAAATTTCTTCTTTTCAATTACCATATGTGTTAAAGTACTTATCCTTGAAATTCTGTATGTAAGCTAAACACTAATGAGACTACAGCACGAGTCTCTACATGCAGCCAAACACTAATTAGACACCATAGTTTTATCGAAATGCAAACCAAACTTTATTAATCAAACCACATCATTACTTCTAAATGTAATCCAAACACTATTCAGATAACATCATTACACCTAAATGCAAATCAAACATTAATCAGACAACATAATGTATTTACATCTAAAGGTAAACCAAACACTAATCAGAACATAATGCACTACATCTAAATGCAAACCAAACACTAATCAGACAACATAATGCATTCTAAAATGATGCATATAACATTTTCCAATATAAAGTTTTATATTATGACCAAAGATTCGAAACGTAGGGACATATCTAATTATATATTTTTTAAAAAAATGAAATGTTAACTAGTAACACTTATTAAATGAATAAATTTGCAAAACACTCTAAGCGTTGACAAGTAAGCCATCATTTGCGTAAATTATAGTTTATTATATTATTATGAAATACCCAAGATATGAAGTATATCTATAAATAGGGCCTGCGGACAAACTGAAAAAGAATGGGCTATATTAGCCTCGGTCGTGCGGCGAACATTTGTGGCTATGAACTGGGTTTCGTAGTTATCTGCCCTTTACTGTTTCAGGCACAAAGGCGTAAGTTTAACTGCAAAACCTACACGCTCGCAGCAAACACATTCTCACGGCCAGACGGCCTTAACTGTGAAACGCAGTAGCAGAACTTTGGCTGCGTTTGTTTCTCTTGTAAATCTAGACTTGTTTTCTGTCTGACATGTTAAGCCTGTCTATAACGCCCATCACGCACTGCTGATAACCTTTATCACGGGTACAGGTTACCTGTCTGAAGGCTTCCAATATTAAAATAATTTAGTAAGCAGAGTTTCCTTACAAGGTAGTGACGAAAATCTATAAAACCTGTAAGATTTATTTGTTCTTCTCTACTATGTGTAGCAGCAACATTCTCCATGTGAGTTTTATTGATACTACTACGACTTGACAACATTCTTCAAGTTTTTTTAAGGCGAATAATGACAACATTTTAAAATCTCATTGCAGAGTAAATGAAATTTTATTTGGACGCGTAAGGAAGAGGTCTCAGACAAATCCTTAAAATCTTACTAATAGTCAACAATTCTGCCATCTGTACGCATGTCTGGAAAGTACAGTTTTAGGTATAAAATTATGTTGTTTTTGAAACCTGTTGTATTAAGACAAAGAACTTAAAAATCTGGACGTATTTGTTACTGTATCAGCGTTAGTTACTATAATAATGACAATCATTTCTTTTTTTTGAATTCTCTACGTTCTTATTGTTTTTATAAAGGAGTGAAGCAGTTTGTTATTGTTTTTCCCCTGTGCATTGTTGCATCACCCCGACCGAGATATTTGTAATCTTGCATCACGCAAGACAAGGGAGGGCACCCTGAGTATTTTAACTCGCCGTCTACTCCACATTTTCCCAACCCAGTACTGTTTTCACTGAGAGCTTTCACTTTGATAATCTGAGTAATCTCGGTTCATCATTTTCTTATTGGCTACCCGAGGTCATGATTTTGAAACACGACAGGTAGAGATAGATCCGCCAGTCGAAGGTAACCTCCAACTGGGGACGTCAACACACCTTGCGTCATCAAACTCGAGCAGACGTACAAGTCAGGGTCACTGGCGTCATGGCAAGGGCATGGCACAGAGCCAAACTGAATCTACAAGGAGTGGCTGCTATTATTATTGTTATTGGCAATGTTGAAATCAACAACACTGTACAGCTACAATTTAAGTTTTGTATTATTTTTACTGCAGCAATGGATATATCATTTAAGTAGTGGACATTTAAAATCTAGAATGCAATGTGCTTTAGCATAAAATATTTGTTAGTTTAAATATATCATTATATAACTATATGTGTGTGTGTGTGTGTGTGTTCGTGTTTCAACAGATGACTCTTGTAAGTCCTTTATTCTCTGTCCTGCTTTCTGAACACACACATTTAGACAAACCACATTACAGATCTAAGCCATTTTAATAAAAATTAGCGGTACACGAAACATAAAATGGTTTATTTGTGTATTCAGAGCGCGACTCTGTGTGTGTCTGTATATGAGAGAGAGAATGTGTGGAGTTTGTGTGTATGGAAGAGAGAGATTGTGTGTTGTTTGTGTGTGGGAGGTGTGTGTGTGTTTGTGCATGCTTGTGAGTTGTGGGAAAGAGAGAGTGGTGTTTGTACGTGTGAGTGGGAGAGAGAGAGATTTTGTGTGTATAAATGAGCGATATGTTTGTGAGAGAGACTGTGGTATTTGTGTGTGAGACAGAGAGTTTGTGTGGTATTTATGTGTGTGTGTGTGTGTGTGTGTGTGTGTGTGTGTTTGTGCATGCTTGTGAGTTGTGGGAAAGAGAGAGCAGAAAGGAAACGCCATATGGAGCCAACAACTGCAATAGAATGACAAAAGTCTGTTAGAACGATTACACTATTTCGGGATGCAGTAGAGAGATTTATTTTTGGTATCATGTGGGTGTCTAATAAACAAAAATGTTTGGCACTTTCTATGATGTTAATTTTTCAGTTAGTATCAAGGGGAAGGAATCAGGTAAGGGAAGCTCAAACCGCAGCATTAAAATCTTAAGTAATATCAGTTTATAAACAAAAAAGCAAAAGAAATTGAATAGACGATTAATAACGATGAATAAATAAAATTGTTAACAAAAATAGACTTAGCATAAAGAAGCAGCAAGCTTTATACACTTCTTGGAAGTAAGTAAGTAAGCTTTATACACTTCTTAGAAGTAAGTAAGCAAGCTGTGAAGAGAATAATGAAAGCAGCTCAAACGTTTATATGTATTTCCGATGGCTAGCCTATAATCAGTATTCACCGGGCGGATGACGTCACTGTCAGCGTGCCTTATGCACTGGCTATAGAATGCTGACAATTTAAGGCTTACGGCTAATTCTCACAATGAAATCGAGAAACACAAATCAGGGAGTCACCAAATTCCATCTTAATCGAAATCAAACGTACCATTCTGCAGTGCACAAACATATTTCATTCTGATATTCAGTTGCAGGAGGGAAAAAGTATAATGTGTAATCAAATTGTACATGCGTAATTTTTTAAAGTTCGTGTATGTATGTGACGTATGGATTTGTGAATGCACCTGTAGTGTTTGGGGTCTGTGTTATAATCACCTCTTGTGCAGCCCTCAGCATAAGCACGAGGAAAGCCATAAACTGACTGATTTATCTCTCAAGACAGATCGATAGACTGGTTGATGGCTTGTCCCCAAGTTACAGTCAACTATGTCTAAATGGGTAATAGACAGTTAATAGAAAGCAGAGCCTGATAAGTAACTAAAAAAATTGAAACCACTAGCTGCATTGGAAAGTTAACTATAATTATAATAGACATAAAAGTAAGCTTACAAGTGATCCTTAGATATTCTCTTACTTTATGAAACTAATGGTATGCTAAGTAAATACTATAGTTACTCAGAATTGTCTTTAGTTTAACTGCATTCAGGAAGTGAAACAGTCATTATGAGAGCTTATACCCTTTAAACATTTATTGCAGTTCAGCGCAATGATTCAAAAGTTTATTGCAGTTAAGTGCTATACTTTAGATGTTTATTGCAGTGCAATACTTCCACTTAATGGACGATTCTAGGTAAGTGGTATAGACCTGCAGATCGGATATTTTCCAAGACAGAATTACTGAAAGTATGATGAATGACAGCTAAATCTCGGATGTGTAGAATGGTAGTCAATCTAACAGCACTAGTTGGATGAAGGTAACTCAGAGCCTTGCACCAGAACTGGGTCAAACAGTAGTCTGATACTTACCATAACTTGACAGTTGTCAAGATCTGTGTGCCAGTTTATGGAAAGCCGACGAGTATTGATTCTGTTTTGGAAAACTTTTTGTGTAGGAAAATGTGTACAACTATTACTATTTGCAACTGTCTGTGTACTGATTGTATTCTGTGGTAAACATGTGTAGCAATTACTATCCTAATTTAAGTACTTTCCTCCTGTCTGTGTACTGATTGTAGTCTGTGGTAAACATGTGTAGCAATTACTATCCTAATTTAAGTACTTTCCTCCTGTCTGTGTGTACTGATTGTGTTCTATGCAAACCTGTGTAGGAATGACTAATTTACTATAGAACTATTACAGTCCTAATTTAAGTGCTTTGCACCTCTCTGTGTACTGATTGTAGTCTGTGTAAATCTGTTTAGCATTTACAGTACATCTATTACTGTTCTAAATTAAGTGCTTTGTACCTCTCTGTGTACTGATTGTAGTCTGTGTAAACCTGTGTAGCAATTACAGTACAACTATTGCTGTCCTAATTTAAATACTTTTCTCTTGTCTGTGTAATTAATGATTGTGTGTAAGAAAACTTTTCTGTGTAGGAATTGCTGTAAAATTTAAGAATTTCTGTACAACTTTTACTCTCCTAATTTAAGTGTTTTACTCCTTTCTGAGTACTCGTATGCAGAAATTGCTGTTATACTGTTGCAATTTAAATGCTTTAATATTTTTATCTGTGTACTTTAGTCACTTGTACACTTTTCTAATTTTGCGAGAGCTGTAATGACACTAGTAGATAAGCAGGCTTTTATCTCTCACACTCCTATAAGAAATACAGTGACTTAAAATACAGTAAATTAAAATTATGTAATGGATGATGTCACGCACCTTCACCTGCTCACTCACAGGATTTGCAAAACTAGTGGCAGTTCAGCTCAGGATTAGAACCAAGAGTCCAGTTTTTAAGGAAAACATTTTGGGAATACTGCCCTTGCTCTGGAAAAACACAATGTTCTTGTGTAGAAATTCAGGCTGGACAGATTTTAACTGTCTCTCTCCTTAATAACTCATCAGACTATGTTTTACAATTACTGAATGCAAGTATTTAGTTCACCATAAGTGGACAATGAAGTCAGGATATGTGCCTCTTCTCAAGTTATATTGTCTTCCAAATACAGCCATACCAAATTAGACAAAGTAATGTTAACAGACAAAGAAATAGAATTTAAAAAAATCCCTGGTTCTAGGCAATATTTTACAGATATAGGCTGTGATAAAAACGTTTCTGAATCATAAACGATATTCTACAGAGATCTAAATACGTTGTGTCAGACTGGCTACAGGATTCCAACAATGACTATGCATATTAGTTACAACTAACATTAATCACATGGCATTTCTACTGGATTAAATAACAAATGATATCTTAGAATTATAAACAGCACATGTTATACATGAAAATTAAAATACATTACTACTCAGCTGAAAGAAACATGAAAATTACAATTTTAGAACTTATATAACTTTGTTTACCCAAAGTTTTAAATCACGTGACTCTCAAAAATGGAGCCACAGAGAAAACATGTCTTACTGCGTGCAGAATTTCTCGGACAGTGAGGTAAGGGAGTTATTTTTTCACAATGTGGGTTTCCCTCCTACTATTCCCCTAACTCCCATTGGTCAGTTCGTGTGGGCCAGTCTGAGGTCATTGGTCAGTTCCTATGGACTAGTCTGCAGCCATTGGTTAGCCCTAATTGGCTAACTTCTCAGGAATGCTTACATCATTCGATAAGTCCTTTATCTATAACAAGTTTTAAGAAGTGGACCCATGAATTCAATGGAACTTCAACTATTGAATTCCTCGGGGAGTGATATCAGTTATTTAATTTTATTACATCAGGCAATGTAATCATTGCTCAACATGCAATGCAAGGTGTCTACTTTAAAAATCTAACTACAGATGTATCACTAATATGAATAAAGTGCTCCACAGATTTAATCATTAAATGTTTCATAAATAAAAGTATCTAGAAACAAGTGACAAATAAAGGAAATATTTGTCAAGCATAGGTCTGTGATTTTCTTGTTTGTGTTGTTTTGTTTGTGTGTCTTATTATATCCTTCTCTTGATGTTGGTCTGTGACAGGCATACTGTATTCTGTTATTAAAATAAAAAATTATGAGTATCATAATAGTACATAGTTCAGTGTGAATGGGGACAATCCAAGTATGTGAATGTCGATCTGTGCGATGTGCAAACAATCACTTCAGCTTGGGGCTTGGTTCATTATTTAAGCTGCAGAGTGCAGCATGAAACCATCATTTATAGTCATATACATATATGTATAATCACAGTCTTATTCTTCAGGAGTAAATACATGTATTTAATGAAATATGGTAGCGGCAGCAAAGACGGCAGGAAACTAACGTCTCACTCAAGCGACCGGGATTCAAACCCAGGTCTGAGTGAAAAACTTATACGTGACCCCTTTACTCCTTAACTCAAGATAGTGGGCTCAGTGGTCTAGTCTGTTAGAGTGGATGATAAATCGGGTCATGTGTGCAACAGACCGAGCATGCTAATGACTCCTTGGGCACTTAACAATTAGACCAGTCAAAATTGTATCTAGAAAATTAACTACACACCACTCAAACCATCAATCTCCATACCCATGGCTCTAAGTTTTCTCCCTTTTATATTAAAAAATAAATTCCCACAAAAAAGCCCTCTCCCTTGGCGCGTGCCCGTCTGCGAAATCAGATAAAGTTGGAAGCGAATATGAAATTAAATCACACAAACACTTACGGAAATGGTCGGGTTGAAACAGAAATGTGTTAATGAGCAGTGCACGTGTTCACTGACCGGAGTGAACTGGCAGACAAAAACTGTTAACGAGCAGTGCGCGTGTTTACTGACTGGAGTGAATTAGCTGTTAACGAGCAGTGCGCGTGTTTACTGACTAGAGTGAACTAGCTGTTAACGAGCAGTGCGCGTGTTTACTGACTAGAGTGAACTAGCTGTTAACGAGCAGTGCGCGTGTATAGTGACTGGAGTGAACTAGCTGTTAACGAGCAGTGCGCGTGTTTACTGACTAGAGTAACAGCAGTCAAATACTGTTAACGACCATTATATATATTTGCTGAGTTGAGCGGAATAGGGAATTAGGATTGTGTTAATGACCAAAGTTTACACTACATGGACTTACTTAGCACAGATAAATTGCGTAGGGTTAAAACAAAACCTGGACATGATACTTAATACTCAGGCGATAAATCAAAGAAAGCGGCGAACAGCTATGTTACAACTGACTCTATAATCAGTAAGTCATAACAAATATGAACACTAAACATGTTACAACTGACTCCATAATCAGCAAGTCATAACAAATATGAACACTAAACATGTTACAACTGACTCCATAATCAGCAAGTCATAACAAATATGAACACTAAACATGTTCTATACCGCGAACTACCCTATGAAACATTTCAATGATTTTAAAGAAAGTGGCATATATTATATTAAGTAGTCAGTTTTAAACAACAACACACTTAGAAATGTCACGCTTAAAGGATGTAGACGGCCAACAGCTTGTAAAAGTAAACGATCTGTTCAGGAAGGTGGGCGGGGCTACATCTTTCGATGGGCAATTCGTGGTGACAGATGGGCAAATATTGAAAGGAATATTTAATCAATAAACAAATCTACATCGGAATCATTAGTGTAGCTCCAAACTGCGTAGGTAATAAGTGTGAAGACAATGTGACCTACAGCTGTGATCTATTTTGTAGCTTTTAAAAACACTTCCTAACAGACTTTTCTCCCCTCCTTATTTCGTAAGCATGGAAAACAATTGTTATTAATTTCAATCATCTTATTTGGAGCCATTTTCTTGATTTACACTCGTCCTACAATGTACTAAACTAAAAATGTTAAAGATCTGTCATGGAAGTAAATGTTTATGACTCGTGCGTGCAATCGGGTGGTGTGAATAACCTTGTTGGCTAAGTGGGTCACTAGGTCGCGAGAAGTGATACCGTACCGTTGACAGTCAAGTTCGTTCATTTGTCATTCACTATCCTAGCAGAGGCTCCTTCCTTCTGCCCACCTCCCACCATCCCCGCAGGTCGACGATTGCGTAAATGGATTTAATTCGAGTCACAAGAGGCCAAGTTAACTGAATACATCGGGTCATTGTTTTGGCTCTGACTGACTCTTACATGGAGACTACTTATAACGTAGGCTTTGCGAACAGTGTAGAGGCGGGGACGGTTGAGGGTGCGCGCCAAACTGGTGCGACTTTTTCACCCCCTTCCGCAAGCCTCCCGTCCTTCACCTCGGGACGCAATGTGAGGCTGTGGGGTCCCGCCGGAGCACTCCAGATCAGATGACTTTTGACGAAATGATCAACGCAAGCTCCAGTGGTGACGTTAAAACGATAGCGCAACCACCACTAGTGTATATGTATTAAGGGTTTGCGATTAGGCAGTGTACATTTACATATATTAGGGCTGGCAATTAGTCATTGTAATTGGATTTGAGATTAATCAGTGAACATACATTAGGGTTTGCAATTATTCTGTGTACCTTAATTAATTAATGTGTACCTTAATATATATATATACATACACATATATATACACATACACACCCATATATATATATATATATGCGATTGGAATCCATTGAAATAGGAATCCGGTTTATACCACATTCATGTGTATATGATCGAGAACAGATTGCTGTATAATAATATATGGGTTAATGATTGACGTTATCCACTTTCAGACGTTCTCAGTACAAGCAATACACTTGTTTCATCTGCTTTTAATGACAAATACATAATCAAGGTCCAACATCTTTCAAATCATAAATATACTACTCCGGCCAGTACTTTTAATGACAAATACATCATCAAGGTCCAACATCTTTCAAATCATAAATTTACTACTCCGGCCAGTACTTGAAAGCTTTGGATTTGTGGACAAGTGTTCATCATTTATTTACACAGAGAATTTTTCATTATTTGTAATTAACTTTAGATGCATTGTTTTAGATGTTTTTAGCTTTTATCTTCGTTTTTTTCTATTTCTTTTTTGAACCCGATAAACTGGCACAACGTGGACTTCAACTGCAAATTTACTGGACAAAATCAGGATTTAAAAGCAGATCCATTCAGACACACTCTACATTCAAGTGGTCTAATTCTGGCCTCTAAAAGTCTACATAAATTAAATGATTATTAAACACTTTGCTTGATACAATATTCTGCCTTGCTATAACAGTTCTGATTCAGTTGGTCACATATTTAATCATCTTCTCAAGTTCTGTAACCCCATTTGTTAACAGGGAAAACTATGAACTAAGATTGATGAATTTTCTCAGTATCGCCTCATCAGTAGGTGTTAAGCGTTTTACTTATGGAGCAAAGTGACAGACACACATCTGTCTATGCTCATTCTCTTTATGATAAACATACAGGACATAAACAAGTTTTACTTATGGAGCAAAGTGACAGACACACATCTGTCTATGCTCGTTCTCTTTATGATAAACATACAGGACATAAACAAGTTTTACTTATGGAGCAAAGTGACAGACACACATCTGTCTATGCTCATTCTCTTTATGATAAACATACAGGACATAAACAAGTTTTACGTATGGAGCAAAGTGACAGACACACATCTGTCTATGCTCATTCTCTTTATGATAAACATACAGGACATAAACAAGTCCACATTCATTCTCTTTTTGACAAAGAAGAAAAAGTTTCATGTGTCTGTGTTACTATGTACTTTACACTTATGTATGCGTTAGTGTTCAATGATAGTGGCACTCCCCTTCACGGTATGCATTTGTGTAGCCACCTTCACAATTTGCATAGCATTTCACAGCAAAGCCTACATTTTGTGCTAGCTGGTAACACTTTGTGCTAGCAGTTGCTCATAACATTTTGTTCACTCAATTCAAACTTTATCCAAACTACAAATGATCTTGACACATAAAAATCTAATTAATTTGTAATTTTAATTATGTGATATTAATTATCACTATTGTTATAAATGTAAGTTATATTTTAGAACAAAATACAAGCCAGAAGCCTCTAGTTGTGGTATTTATCCTTTTATACTAGGTATTCAAGGGTTGTTCCCTGAATTCAATTATCCGATACATTAACTAAACATAAGGTTAAATACACACCAATCAATGGCTTATATTGCTCATTGGAAGGGGTTAGCGGGGTGTTCTTTGAAATCACAAGGCCACACAAGAGCAGTACATAAAACAAGGTGTGATAACTTCAAACAAACAACACAAACAAAATACTTTAACTTCAACAATGGTATACTGTAGTAAGGAAATAAAAACAATGCAATAATTAAAAAAAGTAATACTACAGTGGCTACTGTTTCTCTGTATGATGTTAACAAGCAGTCCCATAATCCCTATACCAGACAGAAATGTGGATGAGTTAAAGAAATGAAGAACACTTCAATGGTTAGGCTACATATAAGATGAATATTACTTATTATCACAGGACAGATTGCATTTCAACATTTATGATTTCACTGCAGATACCCTAACTGACATTATATTCAACAAAGGGATATATTATTTTATTTTTTCAGGTATTAAAGACACCATTTTTTTAGAGAAACAAGTTACCTGTTTCGAAAGCTTACATTTCTCTTGATTAATGGGTTGTTAGAAACATGTGTACTTTAAATAACACTATAAACAACACTTGATTTTTGCTCTCAACTATATAAGAAACACACACATACACACAAAATAAATAAACAATGCATGGATGGTCTGCTGCAGTTATTAAAAAAAATACATATTAATATGTTTATACCAAATCCAATATTGGCATTTTACTGGTCTGAACTTTTAACAGGCACGATTATAATACAAGAGGAAGATTATTCACTGGCAAATATTTGAAGTACAACAACATTGTAAAGATACAGTTTAAACACCAAAAAAATAAAAAATATTTTGTTTCAAATGAAGTGCACTAACAAAAAACTACACGAGTTTCATGCTAATCTGAAGGAAATCACAAGTATGGCAGTGTAGGTACATGAAATGAAACGATGTTAGAGGTCTTCAAGGGAATGTGTTGAAACTCCACACTTGCTTAGAGCAGATGGCCTTTCTGATATTAAATCACTTAGTTTCTGATAACTTCATTAAAGAACTTTGTTAGATGGTTAACTGATAAATACCTAGCCTGTTACCAAACCATTGGAATGATTTCCATCCTTAAATACATACTAGTTACCAGTGCTCACACACACACACACACATACATGCACATACACACACACACACACACATTTTTAAAGCAGAATGGGTAAAAAAGAATAGGAGTCACTGTTCAGAAATGCAAAAGTAATAACAACAATTAAAAAAAATATATATATATCTTAAAGATCATTTGTGCCAAAGCATTTTTAGACAATGAAAATTAATGTCTTTATACTCAAAAGCGTAACAGACATTTTCCAACTACATGTAATAAAACTATTATTTTTTCAAACATTAACAAATTGTTTTCACTGATTACAGTTTTATATAGAGATTTTTTAAAATTCAGTAATGGTAATTGTCAATACCATCATGATAAAAATCACTACCCTAAAAAGCAGACTATATTTTGAAACATTTCAAGTACATGTACAAAGAAAATCAATGGAAACCCCCTCACTATCAAGAGTGGCAGTTATAGTTTTTTCCTGTACAAGATTTATGACTTAAGTGTATCATATATATAGTTTTCCAGCTCTTATCTGTGTAAAAACCTAAAGAATTTGGAGCGATGTTAAAATGTCTTTGACCTTTGAGACAATGGGAGGTTTTGTTTTCACTTCATGTTCATGAAACAGACATCAATGTACTCAAAAAGATCAACGGTCAAGGTCATTTGCTAAATGATGCTTAAGCATGTGGAAGATTTTTAGAGTGATGTTAAAGCATCCATGACCTTCGAGATGTGGGAGGTTTGTTCACATGGCCAGCTTTATGTTGCATTGTCATGTTCACTAAACAGAGACAACATCAAAGTACTCATAATAAAAACAGACAGTCAAGGTCATTTGCTAAAAGATGCTTGATTTTTCACTAGCAATGTGATTTATAATGTAAAAATAATAACCCAGCAGGTAAGGAACAAAAGTTATAAAAACTGTCAGCAGATGTTTGGAAAAGGAATAATGGAAAGAATGATACAGTTTTAACTCCTGAAATGTTTCAGCAAACACACTGCACACCAGACAATGAAATACACTATGATATCATCAGTACACAGGCACTGAGTTTAAATTTCATTCCACTGATTGACCTGGCAAAACACCCTTTTTTTTTGCTGTGTGCCTCCCTGGAATATGTAATGCTGAGTGGTGTGAGTGATGGGTGCACATCTCCAGTGGCAGCTTTGGTACAGTCAAGGTCATTTGCTAAATGATGTTCAAATTTTCATTCGCAATGTGATTCATGGACATATAAATTATCAGCAATGACAGTAATTCTTAACTGTAATAGCTCTTTTCTTTAATAATTACAAGCTGCAAAATCATACTTCATATATTCAAGATATTGATCAGTATATCTTATACATTTTAAAAATATATTTTAATTTAAAACAAATAATAAATAATACATATATTGTGTTTCAAAGTTTATGTTATGAAATTTGTTGTTTTCTATAGAAAATTACTACTTTATTAACAATAATATCAGGGTGGAATTAAGCTGAACAAAATACTTTTTATTTACATGATAAAAATATACAATATTTTAGGGCTTTGTAATTAAAAATACACATTTATTCAGCAAGCCGTTATAATTGTACTTCACTCCACTGTTATTTGATTTAAAAATAATGTAAACATCAAATAGGCAACTTGTTTTGCAAAAATGCATTTATAAATATAAAATAATTTTGCTAATCAAGAAAATGTGAACACAAAATTTTAAGTATATATATATAAAAGTAGGTACACTATGCTAGAAAATATATATGCACATTTTAAAAATATATACCTCTAAATAATTGTCTTCATTTGATTATAGGATTACATTAAAAAAAATATTTGACTGACAGGAATTTGTCAATTGATAACTTGAAGTAAACTTACATTAAATATCTGGATATAATAGGTCTGAGGAGTTAAATAATATTTCAGGTGAATTTATAAAGTGGTCATTAAAAGACTGGATAAAACTGATATCAGGATTTAAAGAATATTTCAAGTGAAACTACATGATGGCCACTAAGTATCTGGATATAACTGGTAACAGGAGTTAAAGAATATTTCAAGTGACACTATATGATGGTCACTAAGTATCTGGATATAACAGGTGTCAGGAGTTAACGACTAAGTGAATACATCAAACAAATATATTACCACTGATATATCGGTAATTTCAACTTATGTACATGTTTTGACAAAGTTTCATCAGCCCAAAACTTTTAAAAATGTTGTGTTTAAAAATCGAAGTTCTTATTGATACATAGATGCCAAAAATGTTACTGTAATAACCCAGTCAAATCTGTTCCATTTTGTTCTGCGTACAATTAAGGCTTACTCTATCCATGAGACAGTATTTCAGAGGACAGAACTTTGTCAAGTGTCAAACCATAAGTATAAAGAAGTGGCAGTGTGGGCTTCTGTGTCAAGATCATTTGTTTACCTCTGTCAATACTGGAAATCTCTGAAACATGTTCTTTCAATTCTTGCACAGAGACTATTTTTTAAAACTTTCTATACATCATCAGAACACCTAATTTTATTGAACTTTGTTGTTTTCACTTAGATGATTAGGATTGATGTCTTTAATATGTTAAAAGCAACCCAACAATCTATCTAAATATCTAACTCCAAAGACTAAAGTTGATTAGATAGTAAACAAATAATAATAATAAAATGCAGAAATTATGTTCAGAGGAAATCAATATAGTGCAGATATTATGTACTCTAAGTGTGGTCCAAAAAAATTATATATGTAGTGGCACTGTAAATGCCATAAAAAAGAGGTCAAGAAAATAATGCAAATATATATTATGTCATCCAGAAGTGTCAATTTAAGCTGTGGTTCAAATCAAAGGGAATTATTAACAAAATGCAACTACTTGAGAGATTCAGAGTTACTTCATCATAAGTTTTGTGAATTCAGAATAAATATAAAGGTCACAAAATTACCAAAACAATTAGTATCATTTTCTGCATTTTCATTTATTTCAAGCACTTTAAACATTACCAAAAGCAAAAAAAAGCTTAGAACATTCAAACAGATATGGGTGTCAAGGTGAAATCAAGAATATAACATTAAGGCAAATTTCTTTTCTCCAAATTAAATACTTTTGTTTGTAAATTGCTGGGTTAATACACTTATATATTAAATGTGATTACTGTATGAAATCAAGGATAGTTTAGAAAAATAACAAATTTACTTGAACAATTTAATGTATCAAATCTTCTTTTGAAAGTTGTGGATTAACATGGCCACACTTTATCCAAATGGTTTTGCTTATAAACTGTACAGATTGCTTTTTATTGTGATTTTTAAAAAATCTTGAACTGCTATAATATCTAATCTAGAATTGTTTGTATTTCTTGATAAATAATTATTTTTATAAATACTGGAAAAACAATATGTTGACATTAATTTTGTTAAAACAAATATCTTGTATTAAATCCTGCAATAGCCACAAATGTAAAAAGTACATGAGCTGAGACACTGAAAATGGCATAAATGTACTTCAAACTATAACATTATAGTAACCTATGACATGATGCTCAAGGTTATGTCTATTACATTATAATTTAAATGTCCTTTACATATTGTACAGCAACTTTTCTCAGCTCATACCATTATTATATATTAAAAGACAAACTAGCTATAAATAAAATGCAGTTTCAATCACATGTATTATATATTAAGAGGAAGCAATGTCAGCAGAAATACTGGTTATTAATGTTCTATTACTCAATCTCAAGTCAATTTTAATATCTTAAATAAGGAGATACCTACCACAATAAACATACAAAAATCACAAAATCATTATATGATGTTCACTGCTTTATTAGAGGTATATAGGAATATGTTAAAATAACAGTATTTTTCATTAAATGCATTTAAATTATTCCATTATAATCATGTTAAAAAACAGCCAGCTTTCAAAACTGACCTATAGACATGTTTGAAACTATAGTTTAGTTAATGATTTATTACAATAAGTCATTTCAAAAGTGTCCAATAAACATGTTTGAAATTGTAGGTAAGATAATGATTTATTACAGTAAGTCATTTCAATCACAAAGCAAGAAAAAACAATCAATGGTCCCAACTGAATGTGAATGGAACAATATTCCCACCTTAATATAACCAGGAAATTGTGCCTTATAACAGTGGTCCCCAACCCCCGGTCCGTGGACCATATGGTACCGGTCCGCGGACCAAATGGTACAGGGCCCCTCAATTTTATTTTTACTCTGGTGTATTTCTTTCGGGTTTGTGCGACTTTCCATGGACGAGATTGAGCCTGAGCATTCATTCTCCCAGTTGGTGCAGAATTATCAGTGTTTAAAGACATTTTAAAAATTACATCATTAACTCTTTAACTCTACTAAAACAACTATCATTTCTACTGAGGACACTACCCACAGAGTTTGAGTATCATTTAAATATTTTTTAGCATTAAGGAAGAAAGGCATGCAAAAGAGAAAGTAATATGTTAGAGAAAACACCAATATTATTTACCTTTGCCTATTTAAGCTATAAAAGTTTATTATGACTTTAATATTATCCATAGTATTTTTAGAATTTTTTAAATAGTTATTTTCATATTCATTATATTTGCTATTAATGTCTCAATAGAGATAATTTGTTTTATTTTAAGTCTCTGTACATGTATTAATACATGGTTCTGTGTTTCTTGAAATCTGCAAACCTGTGAAATTCTTCCTGCAGCTTTACAATGGCATCAACATACTTCTCACCACTGAATGGTGTGCTGGGAAATGGCAGATCCTGAGGTATGGTAGCCCACAGGTGACAAAAACTATAAAACTTCCAGGGTGCATGAGAAAAACGTGCGGGCCGCACTATCACTTAACTTTAATATCAAGTGGGGGCCACAAAATATCATCTGGTGGGCCGCAATTGGCCCGCGAGTTTGAGACCCCTGCCTTAAATAGTTGCACACATTTCAAAATAAGTTTTAATAAGTATCAACTGTCAGATTAATATATAAAATTTAACAAATCAAAACCTAATATTTATATTATAGTGTTCATAAAGCTTAAAATAATTTGAAAGCCACTTCATAGTCCCATAAAATCAAGATAGACGGTTCTGTCTTATCAGATGCACAGAAATATTTTACCCAGCAAAAGGGTTAAAATTAAATGATGTAAAAACATTATTGGCAAGGCTGAGGTTTTATGAAAAGTTAGGCCAGGATTTAAAAACTGTCCTTATCTAGAGGAAATTTTGTATTAAAATAATAATTATATTTTATGCAACATTTCAAATATGATGTTAGAAATTTACTGTTAAAGAAAAATATTTAGCATACATGCTGCTAAGGTAGTTTTATTTACAGCTGGTCTCTCATTACTGTAGTCTCAACTTGTTTTAACCCATCTATATGAATAAGACAAAAAGATCTGTTAATTTTCATGTGAATTTCCAAAAAATTTCAAAATTATATATGTAATTAACTGATATTCATTCATTACTACTTAACGTTGAGGCAAACTAATCCAGACATGTATAGCAGACATACGCCCATCATCACTGAAACTGAGGGTATGAATGTTATTTCTGCCGATGTTTCGTTAATGGACACATATGTCCTTAAGAATGGAACTCATTTGTAACCCAACTATATTCTGTGCTTTTTTGAATCCTAGTAGGGCATACCTACCAATCCCAAGAGTGGGATGATGGACCTCTGCTCTTTCCAGTACAGGACAAAAAAACTGTCCTAAATACATGCCTCTTGCAAAATATAATTTTATATATATATATATTTTTTTTAATAATTCCTCACTGAAAAATATAAATACATTTACATTTATACAGTATTGCTTGTGATTATTCTTTCTATTGTGCTTTAAATCAAATACTAGAGGAGACTAGACTATATAACTGGCTTGAATCAAAGTTTAAATTTAAAAAAATGCAAACATTTAACTTCAATAGTCAATTGACAGTGGTAAGGTTATGATTTTAATTAATTTAATTATCATGTCTTCTTTTATAACCTTGAGAGCTTTAATTAATTCATTTTTAATTTCTCACATTGACTCATAGACTGTTTAAGCAGCTCACTGCAAAAAAAAAAGGTTTTGCTAATAAAAGTCCAGAAACGAAGCTATTTTATAAATAAATATTTAAAAAGTAAAGTTAATTTATAAATGATTATACAATTTACAAATTAACAGGTAAAGTTATTAACCTGAAAAGAAAGTACTGGAATAAATTCTTTTTAGGAAGATGATCTAAACTATTATCATCTGATCTAGGCTAAATATCCTCTAACTAGGTCAGCAATACTTGTTAAAGAATAAATCCTTGACTTTCTGATCTCTTAAAATTTACCTTGAATCTCATTAGACAAAACATTACCTGCTTAAGTGCTACAACCAACATACAGTCAGGGAGACAGCATGAGGTCAGTTTTGGGCAGATCATTTGGTGAAAAAAAAATGATCCTCAGATCATGTCCTAAATTATAACAGTTTCAATCAGAAATCTAAAACGAAATAATACATCTACATCTCTTTAAATTTATCTAGGATCACTGCTACAAACTGACACACTGGCAACGAGGTAGAATGGGGTCTGTTTATGTGGAGCAGCTGATAAAAAAGAAAAAATATCAAGATCACATCATAAATTATAACATTTTCAATTAAAAAGTCTTTGTACTGCTATACAAGCTCTGTGCTGATTTACAGTACAAAGACAGGAATGTTTTGTTAAAAAATTTATAATAAATTAAATTTGGTGCCCAGAAAGTTTACATAGACTGACTTTCTAATTGAAAATATTATAATTTATGATGGATCTTGATATTTTCTTTTTCCCACCAATAGATTGAACAATATATGTAAAACAGTCAGAAAATATGTCAGACCAAATTGACATTTCCATCTGGAAAAAGAAATAAAATATATTTTTCAAATTTATACTGACTGATTGAACACAACACACTGTGGGGAGAACATATCTTCATAATCAAGCCTCCATTTTGGCAAGTGACACACAGTACGGGAAACATTTTCATATCAAAGAGGATAGAAAAGTATTACACAAAAAAATGATTTAAAAAATGTATGGCTGTCACGTCTTCTGGAAATGAGATATATAGTTCACAGTTATGATAGTGTTTTGGCAAATCCTTACACTATTTCACCAACATCATAGGATGAGCAACCATTGTAACTATTTGTAAGTACAGGAATTATTCAGGAAAAAAATTTACTTTTTAAGATAGTTGTTAAAAAAAGGTAATTTTAAAAAAAATAAAAAGTGCACTCACAACTAACTAGCAATTATATAGTATATATTAACTTCGATTTAGAATCTTCACCTAGAATACGTATGCATTAACACAAATGTCCATGTGCCTGTTATGAATTAGAGCATACAGGCAAAAAACAGAATTATGACTTAGTTATATATCACAAAAGTGAGAAAGAGGTTAGATATTATTCAAAAGGAGAACTTGCAAAATTATCAATATAGTAATGCATTAAACATTAATAAAACTAATTAATCAAAATGCAGCATTATCCAATCAGAAATTAGGGTGTATATTTTTTTAAAAACAAAACAACTTTGAAATCCAATAAAATGTAATTGTAATAAATCATTTACACTGCAAATCTAACTTTCGAACTATCCAATGAGAAAACATATTCATACTTCTTGAAAATAAGGTAGCATTGGAACTCAGACAAATGGAATTTTGAGAACAGCTGGAATCACCATTCAGTAATTAAGTAAAATAAGACTAAATAAAAAAGGAATTTGTACACAAAAGGAAAAAGGTTAACAGGAAAAAATGCAAATAAATCTATAAATACAGGACAATTCCAACTTACATGGAATGGTTGGAATCTAAACATTATACTGATTAATGAAATTGTGTCCAACATCAGTCAAACTATTTTCAAGGCCATGCACTAAGTCCAGTTTCTCAGAAACCATATACAGTTTTTCTTTTTTTCTCCAGACAAAGTGAAAAAATACAAAAGCACATTCAAAAAAAAAAAAAATCAAAATTAAGTTTAAAAAAAAAATAAATCAGATTTGTAAAAATGAGTAAAAACTTCAGGACATAACATCATCTGTATCAGGGTGGCTATTTGCAGTTAGTAATGACAATGTTTAATATGAAAATTATTATTAATAGCAGCTGTGAACAATCAAGCACCTAAGCCATCATATAAGGTATATCTATAAAAGGAAACTAATTAAGTGTGAAAACCATGAATATGGGACTGGGAAAAGAGTGTATATTAAAATACTTCATATTTTTTCCTTCAAAATACTGTAAAAGAAAACAATCTTTGTTCTATGATGATGTCAGGCATCTTTAAAACATAAGGAAGATCAAATACTTTCTAGGATTTAAAAGAAATCTTCCAACAAAACAGCTAATGATCACATTAGTTGTATAATCTTCAAACATTATCAGCTAAAGTTATTTGAAAAATAGCTCTTACTGAAACTATAAATAAAGAAAAAGGTAAGTAAATATCACAGTTCAAAACAATTAAAGCCCCTAATAAAACTTTCTTCTAAAGACAAAAAAAAAAAAGATTAATGCATATGGACACTTGGAAATAAATATACAACAAAATTGCTATTGGTAATACTTAAAAAATAAAGGATAAACATTAATATTCTCTGACAAATTAACAAAAAATATATAAGCAGCCCCAACATCTATGACTGAAATGGTTCTTGTAAATGCTGTCTTAAGTTGTGGACCATCACAAATTGAATGCTGATGAAAGTCAAACCCTTAAATATGAAAACCCCTTTAAAACAATGGAGGAAAGCTCTCTAAAACTGGACATAATATACTTCTATAATCATTTATGGCCTAAAATCAAATCAAGAACTAATATATAAACTCTAAACTTGCACATATGCCTTCCCTGTAAATTGTGGATATAAAATGGGAGGATTTAGTGACATTTAACTTGAAAAATGTGGTTGTAAATGTAGGCAGGTTAGATTATAAATATATATAATAATAATTTTTAAAATATTAACCAAAAATGTATGAAATGAATGTGCTGCAAGTCAGCCATACTACCACCCCGGAATGGGAGCATGAGAAACAATCTGTCAGTTTGAACATTATGTAATCATATTTCTTGATTTTGTTTTATTGTTGCAGCTTGTATATACATGTTTATAAAGTTGGGACTTCTGGAGTACAACAATACAGTAAGACAAAAATAATTCTGGAATAGATTAATCTGATTACTATATTTGTACATTGTTCTCAGCATAACAACAGTAAACAAAATTTACAAGTAAAATTAAATAAAAAACCCAGTTAAGTACAGTGACTGAACTTGATGCATGATTATTTATTTATTTTATTTTTCGCTGTAAAACTTTAAAACCACACAGTAAATAGTGGCTATGTGAATACATTAAATGTAGAGATAAATTCAATCTTTAAAAAAATCTACACAATAAATGGAATATTTTACTTCAATTAGTTCATTCTGTACCAAAATCAGAAAGCAAATAATTTTTTTAAAATTTGCTTCAAATTCATTTGATTTAAAGTAAATGCAAGACAGAGAGTGAATCAAATGCCTAAATAAAATAAGAGTAACATTCTCTATGATTACAAGTAAATGCAAAATAGATTAAATCGAATGCCAAAACAGAAGAGTTATATTTTCTTTGATTACAAGGAAATGGAAGACAAGGTGAATCAAATGCTTAAGCAAGAGATATCTTTGTCAACTCAATCTTATAATGGCATCCTATTATTTAATGCAATGAGGTTTGTGTCTCAATGCAATTTTTTGAAATAGTAAAACAATTATCTTTGGTTAGGAATAAATTTTAAATTATCTATTCATTCAAATTATACAAGGACACTTAAGTGTTACACCAATATGAGTTTGAACAGTGATTCTAAATGAGCAACTAGTAAATTAAAAACAGTTTTCTATCTGACTGCAATGATTACTTTTAAAAATTTATTTTTGCTTTAAATTTGCAGTATACACCCATGTCCTTGGGGGCCAGACTTCTAGCCACCAAATAAATTCAGCAGTCTATATGGCACATAAGTGACAGACTAGGGGCAAGAGGTTCAATTGGTCATACATGTACTTTGCAGCCTATTGCTATTGCAGACAGCTGTACATTTGGCTGATTCATGCCTTAATACTAGTGAAAACTTATAAACAAAGTTTTTTCATCACCATTGCTATCAGATGGACAGAGGTGTGAAAAGTCAAGTAAAATCCACAAAACTATTCCCTACCAATATGCCTATACTTTCTGATTCATTCATTCATAAGAAGGCTCATGCAACCTGTAGTCAAACCTATTCATATTTATATTGCTATGTTATACATCAAATGTTAACAGCATAAATGCTGAAAAACACAAATCATATTGAACATAAAATATTACTTGGAATATATATGTCCTAAATATTCACTTATCTACGATATTAACATGCCTAATATTTAACACAGACTAATACAGTTTTACCTTGATAAAATAAACAAACTGTTCAAAATGGTAGGAAGGTAAAATGTGATCTTTTCCAGCAATAAAAAAGAATTTATTTTGAAAAAAAATTCACATTATTAATTTTGTTATCCAGCTCTCTAATAACCAAAAACAACAAAGCTACACTCCATACACACATACATAAGTATATATATTCTGTCTTGATGCCCCAAAATAGCATCTAATACAATATATCTTTTAAATGTCTTGAAATAATAATCTAACATCTCATTTTTTATAACTCTTGATACAATATGTAGCATTTGTTATCTCATATTTATTTTACTGGCTCATTACCTTTTTACTGTGTTATTACAATAAGTAACATCTATTACCTCATACTTTATAATTCTTTTGATACAGTAAATAACACTGGTTATCTAATATTTTATAACTGCCTTGACACAATAACATTTATCTCAAAGTATCCTTGCAGAACAGTGTATTTAACAGCAATGACAAATAACCAACAAAAATATCCTGCTGATGAAACTGGCAAACATCAAAATAAATATTTGAGAAAAAATAATAAATCATTCAGCTCAAGTTATGCAAACAATCACATTATTTCTGAAAGTTTCCACTCTGTAGATTGCCTATTAATTATTAGCCCAACTTAGTGCTTCAAATGTACCCAATGTCATCCAACAAAATTTAAAAGTTGGGGAGTCAGTTAAATCAAGTAGATGCAACTTCAATAAACTTGCTGAATTTCAGTTTGGGTTCCAAAAGTTCCATTCTATCATTCCCTTAAGGTAATAGGCAAAAAATACTGTTGACATGTAACTATGGACAACTCTCCATATAATGAGTTTAAAATGTATAAAAAGCCTAAAGTTGAAGTAGTGATATCCTTTACTAAAACAATCATCTCAAACAGCCACCCTACAGTTTAGTAATGCCATTGTTCTCAGCAAAATCTTTTTTCAAATTTCCTGGTTAATATTGCCATATGACACATAAATTGTATTATCTTCTGGTCAGGTGACTGTCTCATTGATCAACATTACTGCATATGCATAAATAAAATCAAGAGTACAGTTGCGTGAACATGCAATAATGTTTAGCATGTGGTAATCAATAGTAATATTTGGCATGTGGAAGTCAATAACAATGGCATTTAGCATATAGTGCTCAAGTGAACAGAATATGTCACTAACAGCATAATCCATCCCTCAAGCTTGACGGACAGTATACTTTTAAATACATTGAATTTTACTTTATATAGTAACTTTGACAAGTGCAGCCAAACCTCGTGAAGCATTGACACCACAAAGAATTCCCAAAATCAAGAAAAGTGCCATCATCATTCCTGCTGTCCCTGCATGATGAATTTCCACTTTCCTAAAGAGAGAGATAAAAACATATCAGTTCTCCTTGACAGAGATACAAATACATCAGTTCTTGACAGAGATATAACTACATCAATTCTTCTTGACAGAGATATAACTACATCAGTTCTTCTTGACAGAGATATAAATATAGCTTACACATAAAAAATAAAAGATACATGAGAGAGATAGAAACATAGCTTTCTTACACATTGTGACTGTGACGCTAATGCCACCTTAGTTATCGGTTAATGTTATTATTATTTAATCATCCATAACTAATTACAGGTGAGGAGAATCTTAATTTAGGTTATTAATAATTCTCCAGAAGACACAACTCATCTCTCTCACTTGGCAGATATGCGGGTACTGTAAACGTTTTCTCTCTTCCACAAATTAAAGACAAAATTTACCATCAGAAAATATTTCTGTAGATGGAAAATTTACCAAAGGAGAAGACAAATATTTAGCAAGTCCCTATCCACCCACTTTCATCTCCAACATAAGGTTATCAATATGCATAAGAAAGTCAATAAATTTAACAATAAATTTATGAAATCAACAATCACAACATATGATCAAAAGAGCGTTTACATTTACATCACTTTATAATGTTTGATTAATGCTGGACAATCGTTCATTTTATCCATGCATAGACATTAGCAATCAATTAACATAAATATATAATCAAGTTCATGGATATCTTCACAGAAATGAGAGTCGAGTTTCAGAGAATAAATGAAAGTCAATACACATAACCTTTTCAAAGATGGCAACTGTCGCCAGCATGTGTTCACAATCACGTGGTTTTCAAAGAGCCACTGTCTTTCTTAGTCAAGTGATGGCCTCAAGTGTCCCATCTGGGCATGTTACATAACTGTTCCAAAATCCTCAATGAGGTCACAAAGCACCTGAGAGAGAGCTGGCCTGAATTTCACATGCACTATTTAGCACATCAAGAGGATTGTTTCTTGAAGTCAACACACCATGAGAAACATTCAAAATAATCTTTGTGAATTCTTGAAACCAAACTTTTTGTTTGCATTGGCTCTTGAATGGAATTCACATGAATCAATTTACGGCAACACATTTTACTGAACAGTTGATGACAATGCTGGAGTCAAACACCAGTGTAATCTAGTAGAGCACAGTAGCCACTGTAGCATGACGTGACAAGAGTAAAACAAAAAGGTCTGCTCCTCTGCAAAAGTCATAAGGCAGCACTAAATTTCAGGCATAATTCATCTCTAAACTCCTTTCTCTCTTACATACATTCTCAACTTAAAATTCCTGCAACAATTTCATTAGCCTGATACACACATAGCTTAAGAAATATAGCACCGATTGAAATATATGACAGTGATGAGAGAAATTCTCTGTAACACATTCAACCTGTGATAATGACAAGAGGAATTTCCTGTTACAAGTGCAGTTTGGAGCAGTGCCAAAAGAAATTCTCTGTATCACAAGTAGAACTGAGGTAGTGATAAGAAATTTCCTGTAAATCTTGTAGCCTGTGGCAGTGACAAGAAAAATTTTCTATAATAAATGCAGCCTGTGGCTGATAAGAAAAATTCCCTGCAACACAAGTGTATTCTGTGTAAGGTCCACAAGTTGTGATGTAGCATGTGGCAGTGATGAGAGAAATTTCCTGTAAATCATATAACCTGTGCCAGTGACAAAAGAAATTCCATGTAAATCATATAGCCTGTAGCAGTAAAAAGAGAAATTCCTATTAACTGTAGTCTGTCTGTACTAAAAGAAATTCCCTAGAGCACATGTAACCTGTGTCACTGATGAGAGTAATTCCCTGTAATATGTAAGTCTGAGGCAGTGTCAAAAAAAAAACCACCCCTGTACAACACCTACAGCTTGTAGCAGTGATGAGAGAAATTCCCTATAATACAAGTGTGTTCTGTGTAATGTCCACAAGTTGTGATGCAGCCTAAAGCAGTGATAAGAGGAATTCTCTGTAACATGAGTGCATTTGTGTAATGTCTACAAGTTATGATGTGCAATGCTTGGTGATACTACAGAGTTTTGTTCTATCACATGCAGATACTCTAACAGTAGTGGCTACATGAAATAGCAATCACATTGTAAACTATATTAGGTCTTTGTGAAAGCAAAGAAATTCTGATGCATGAGATGATGATATGCCATAAAACTTGGGAGTTGGCAGATTATCATGCCATGTATGTATTGAGCTGTCACAAATAGTTTGTTTAAAAATTTCTATAAAAATATCTACAAGTTACAATCAGCAGTAGCCCCCCTCCCCCCCCCCCCCCGGCATCCCTTAAATGTCATTACACTAATGGCTAGGTGAATATTATTTTAGGAGATGATTAGAATATTTCTTGTATAACAGGTATTAGTCACCATTCCTCCAACATACAATAGTCAATTTAACAAGTACATTCATTTCATTGGCACCTCTCATTATTCAAGCATGTTAAATAACCAAGACCAAGCGAACACTATTATAAATAAGTACTTGTGTCATTTAACAAGTCTGTAATAATTCTCAAGGTCAATGTGCATACAGAGATTAGAAACTTGCTCACTTTGGGGCATACATCATGCACAGACTGCTAAAGTAGCCGCCAGTTAATGCCAAAGTAATGGAAGCAGCAATGAAGACATAGTCGTTGCCAATGAGGACAGGCCAAGCTCTATCATCAGGACGGAAGTTGCACAAAAGTAGAAGTGGAATGAGCCCCACTCGGATTATTATGGGAATCCAGACGTACCGAGGACCTGGCTTAAGGATATAAACAGAGGTAAATTATGCACAGTAAACAATTTCAAAAGACATTAATGTATCCTATAGCAGGTTTTCATGGGTACAAAAACAAACTTAGGCACAGCATTCTCAATACTATTCTCAATAAATCTTTGAAATACCACCAATTGTTATTAAGCATGCAAACTGTGATTATATGGTGGAGGGCCACAATTATAATAACTTTTTTCTGAATGCTTTTCAGATAAACATACACGATTGGTGATATGGTTCTGTCTATCAGAGTCTGTATGTGACCCCTGTACACTTACAGGGGGAGATAAATAATAAAGCCACCAGAGAGTGACATCTTTCAGTCCCACAAAAAGCTAGGTATGAGCTGCTGGAAAAGAAAGAGAAGGTTGAAAGTGTCTATGCAAATACTCACCTGATAAGTAATCAGATAAGTTGCTTAGAAAAATTCCTTTTTCCATCATAAACCTGATGAACATGTTTTTCCATCATAAAACCTGATGAACATGTTTAGAAAGAGAGAGAGCAAGAGAGATGTGCAAAGCACATATAAGCAAAAAGTGCTGAGGGGGGAATATGGGACAACAAGTATCATGAGAAGAAATGGTATTGAATGAACAACAGATATTAGACCCAAAGGATCAAAAGCCAAAGTAAAACACATTGTGCTTATAGAATCTTGAAAAAGTAGAAAATATTTTCCATCACACCAATACCATAATGTTTTTTTTCCAGTTTAAACATGATATAGATGTTAAACTGGAAGAAATGACACAAACTTCATGTACTCTAACACAATCTCTGCACATGTAAACTAAGCTTGACTATATCCCTTATAATAATTTTTTTTTTGTTGCTTTAACTCACTCATGGCATGCCAGATTGATCTGTTAGACAAATGACTGTACATTTACAATGTGCTGGACCGAATAGTCAAACATTAAAAATTGCACAAGCAAAAGAAATGCAGTGAATGAAGGGAAACCACTCTCCCAATAATCCTAAACATCCCCTCTCAATAGATCTTCTTTCCTTAGACCATATCATAGTTTGTAGACAAGTTTTGCTATAACATTCAAAGTTTGTACACACGTTTTGCTATAACATTCATAGTTTGTAAACAAGTTTTGCTATAACATTTATAGTTTGTATACAAGTTTTGCTATAACATTCATAGTTTGTAAACAAGTTTTGCTGTAACATTCAAAGTTTGTACACGTTTTGCTATAACATTCATAGTTTGTAAACAAGTTTTGCTATAACATTCATAGTTTGTATACAAGTTTTGCTATAACATTCATAGTTTGTAAACAAGTTTTGCTATTACATTCAAAGTTAACATATGTTAAAGCATTCAAAGTTACTGAAAACGTGACTAAAGCATGATCAAAATAGCAAAGCAAATATGTGTCAAATATTATGATCAAAATGGCAAAGCAAATTTGTGTCAAATATTATGATCAAAATGACAAAGCAAATTTGTGTCAAATATGCCAGCAGCTTTAATTGCTAGAAACAGTAGAATTAATAATGCAGAAATGTTCTAACACATACAAAACATAAAGACCATTCCTTTCCCCAAAAAGTAAGTTGTTTACTTACACACACAGGGCATTCACTTGCAAAACACACAAGGTAGTTCATGTGCACAATTACCTTTAACACTTTGCAAAAGCATGTTAGAATGCAACTTAAGTCCTTGTAATTACAAACATTTTCATTCAACAATTTACACTGAAAAGTGTAGGGCCATCTTCACTCAATAAATCAACCTCCTCCACATCTTTACCCCAACATTAGAATGGTGAGAGAAATAACAAAGTCTGACAGGGCTCAATCATTATCTGCATTTTTAATTTTGTCTGCTCACTTTGTTAGTTGTTTCCATTTGCACATTCTCAGTGACAGCTGTCAGAGCATCACCATTGTGAATGCTGTGAGAGTTTTTCTTACTGGCACTAGATTTAAAAGTACCAGGCATCTGCTACTCCACTGCCCACCTCCCACAAAAGACACTCAGCAAACATTTGCAAAATTGCACATCCTTTCTCTTTTGCAATTAGTATGTGCTCTGACTGGTATACATGTAGAACTGAACTCTAGAATGTTTGATGTTAAACTCCTTCACTTCAAACATTAACATTTCTAAAACAATCATTAAACTGTTATTGGTACACTGATATATCATACTTCACTATGCCTGAATTTATAGAAAAGGCAATTTAATTTCCCTTTGCATAACACATACAATACTACATTCTTGTATAGATTTTACGATTATCAAATTTCAATTTCTTTTTTTTAAAGTGTGCTGTTCACATCCAACTTGATGTTCTACTCATCAAATAGAAGTATTTAAACAAAGTCAAATGTGTACAAGTATGCCAGAAATATATTAAAAAACAGTCATCATTTTACATTTTCTAAAATTTCAAAATGATTACATTCACTATGGATATCAAGCTACCGAGACAGTAACAATATCAGGTACAATATAAAGTCCTAAGGATTTTTTACTGCCAACAGTAAATGTACATGTAAAATATCAACACTGATTTAATCAGCATAAACAATTAATGGAAGATGGTCATTCCTGATCAAGTTAACCAAAACAATGACAGGAAAAGTATGACAGGAAATTGAAGAAAATGACCAAGAAGCTGATTCTCACCTTCTTTACCCATTGACTGACAAGATTGCCCAGCATAGCAAACAGATTGAAGTTCAGGAAACAGAAAACAGGAGCCCAGTAGGTATCTGTTGACAAGTTCCAAATTGTAAGAAAATGGAGCACAATTTGCACAACAGTTTTAATAAAGTTTGTCAAGTTTAAATTATGTAACAACTAATAAATTAGCAAAACATTCTAATTAACAGTTTGCCATGTTCACATGTAAGAGGTGATAAATTAACAGAGCATCTTTAATTAAATGTTTCTGAGTTTGTGATAACTGAATAGTTTAAAAAGTAACATGGTATTTTTAATTAATTGTGTCACTTAAACAATGTCAAATAATTTAGCTAAATATTTTTAATAACAGTCTATTGTAAGCCAGTTAGTAAGAGAAATTTAATATCCTGTTATGGTTACAAATGTTTACTCTAGTACTTTAGTAGCTTATTTCTGAACTAAACAAAAATGCATGTTGAGGATGCTAAAGTAACACTGTCCAAACACATACAAATGGAACCCTGAATGATGACAAATTACTAAATGCACTAGTATGGAGTGCAAAACATAACTATCTAGAATAATGATGACACACTAAATGCACTAGTGTGAAACATATCTTTCTAGAATAATGATAACATACTAAATGTACTAGTGTGGAACATAGCTGTCTAGAATAATGCCATACTAAATACACTAGTATGGAACATAACGATCTAGAATAATGATGTCATACTAAATGTACAGTGGGGAATGTAACTATCCTGAATAATGATGCCATTCTAAATACACTAGTGCAGAACATAACTGTTTAGAATAATGGTGACATACTAAATGCACTAGTGTGAAACATATCTTTCTAGAATAATGATAACATACTAAATGTACTAGTGTGGAACATAGCTGTCTAGAATAATGCCATACTAAATACACTAGTGCAGAACGTAACTATCTTGAATATTGATGACATACTAAATGCATTAGTGTGGAACATAACTATCTAGAATAATGACATACTAAATTGTACTAGAGTGGAATAGAACTAATGGTGTCTTACTAAATACACTAATGTGGAACAGAACCATCTAGAATAATGATGTCATACTAAATACACTAGTACAGATCATAACCATCTAGAATAATGACATACTAAATGTACTAGAGTGGAACAGAACTATCTTGAATAATGGCATCTTACTAAATACACTAATGTGGAACAGAACCATCTAGAATAATGATGTTATACTTAATGCACTACTGTGAAATAGAACTATCTACAATAATGATGTTATACTTAATGCACTACTGTGAAATAGAACTATCTACAATAATGATGTTATACTTAATGCACTACTGTGAAATAGAACTATCTACAATAATGATGTCATACTAAATGCACAAGAGTAAAATAAGATCTATCCTCAATGATGGCATTTCATACTATATACACTAGTATGGAATCAAAACTATGTTCTGTATCCCTTAATGAGTCTACCTTCAATAGGGAGGCTAAGACGTTTAACATCACTAAGAATCTGTGGGAACAGTGCCAGGGACACAAAGAATACAAGCCATACACTCAGTGCCAATACCCAGATCTGCAATAAGAACAAGTGACCAGTCTTAGAAACAACAGAAATATGTCAAATCAGATACAATGTCATTATTATTCCCGATCAAATGACTAGTTACGAGCGTATTTGAACTACTGTAACATAAACTCATCAAATCAGACATAGTTAGTTACTAATGTATTTGAACTACTTTAGCATAAACTCATCAAATCAGACACATCATTATCCTTAATCAAATGACTAGTTACTAGTGTATTTGAACTATTGTAACATAAACTCATCAAATATATTGCTGTTTTTATGGCACAAAGGTTAAAACAATAAATGAAACTCAGTGATTGCTAAACTTAACAAAGTACATAAAAATTACTGCAGTATAAATGCTTTTTTTTAGTTTAATCTTGAAACATTAATTTGAGTAATCTATGCGTTACAAGGTTAAGATTGAATCATGGAATACAGCATTTCTATTTATTTTTTAAATTAACGGAAATGCTTTCAGATAAATTATTATGACCTAACTATCTATGTCTAACAGCCTGATTAATCTAAACTAGTCTGATATAGTTTAACTCTTCTCACAAATAAATGGATTCTAGATTAAGATCAGATTTAATTTCAACTGCCAAATCTGAAAATTGTTTGGATTTGTCATGAAATTCTGTTTGAAAGAGCTGTGTAGTTATAAAAATGACCAATTAATCAATTAAGCTTTTATGTCACTGATTAAGTTCTCTATTGTAAGAGGAATAAATTCTTTGCTCAAAGATTCTAAAATTAAATAATGAAACCTTACTAACAAAACAATCACAATAAGAAACTCTCTGTGTGATTAGCGATTAGAAAACTATTTTTAACCTTTCTAGTGCAGACCAAGTTTAAACAGTGCAGAGGTGACTATTATGAACTGGTTTCAACATTAAAGTTCATTCCATTAGCATATTTCTGGAAATTAAAAATACAAACCTGTTTAAACACCAACAAATATTTTTTCATCATAGTGCCACAGGTTTCAGTTTTATGTTGCTGGTGTTGTCTGGCCTTTAGTTTTGTTATGTGCTTAAAATGGTTGAAAAATTTCTGTAAAAATAAAATCATCTGTTTCAGTTGCTCACTTAAATCACTGTCTTCACATTAAACATAATGCATGTACATTAATTAATCAGTCAGTACATACATCTGGTATAACCAAATGTGATGCAAAAAACGTATAATTTTGGCAACATATATTCTAGAAATAATTCCAGTGGACAGCAAAATGTATTTCTTAAAAAAATATAAATATATATATATAAAATGAGATACATAAGATTAATTAAGAATAGGCACTAAGCAGCCAATAAACTGTAGCCCTAGAATGACCTCATTCAAGATACCATTTACCAAACAGATGTCACCTCTGCCAAGGTGAGTTCTATAAGTTAAAATGTGACATTTCTGATTTATTGGCAGTTTTACATTAAAAACAACATCAATCTTTCTATTCTATACATTATGGATCTTTACATTCAATACTATGAGTACCATAACTAGACTTATGAAAGTGGTGTAAATGGCATACTGAATAATAAATTCATTAAAAAAGACCATACTGTTAACATTATTTTTTTTTGCAGCAAAATGTCAATTCAGAATAGCATTAATTGAAAAGGCACTTAAATTTAAATGCCATCAATGTGTGTGGATTGGGAAAACTATCATCCACTCACAACATTTAGAAATTGTACTGTTGAAAAAGACGATAAATTAAAAATTTAACTATTTGAATAAATATAAAATATTCAAACTAAAAAGTTTAATCAATATAACATATTAAAAATAAAATTAAAAAATATGGAAGAGATTTCCTTTAAAAATCAACAACAACAAAGTAACATAAACAGCAATAAAATACTTCTTAAGGTTTCTTTAAGAGAGTGAAAACCCTCCCATTGTGTATAAGAACCCTGTTTCAATTGTAAATAGTTTTGTTATAATAAAAAATTATAATACAAGTAATTTTTAATACAGCAATATGCTGTACATTTTTTACAACTATTAATTTTATTATATAACTCATAATTATTACTCTATCATAAACTTGTAATAATTACCAAATCACATAAACCTGTAATTATTACTCTATCATATAACTGGTAATTATTAAAGTATTGTATAATATATAATTATAACTATAGCATATAAATGTAATTACAAATTTAACATACAAACTCTAATTATAAATGCAGCAGATAACTTATACCCGTATACTGCAACTATACCATAGAATATAATTATAACTTTGTCATTATAAAACAACTATAAATAAATAAAAGGTTTTGTACTTTTAATCAATATTATCGCAGCCCTACTTACAGTTAATGGCAGAATGAAGTAGCCGTCAAATGCAATTAGAAGAATGACAATGGCTGTGACAAAGTAATAAATTGCAGAAGTCTTAATATCAGGTGCCACTGGAAAAAAAACAACAACAAATATTCAAATTTAATAATATATTTGTGTGTATAAATAAGTCTCTCTATCCCTCAAATATACTATCAAATAAATTATATATGAACACAATGGGAGATAAATGATAGAGCTCACATAGTAAATGTCCCATGAGTATTGTCTCTTAATATCATTTTATTATTCTTAATATGGACATGACATCAAACAAGGTTGTATATTTTCCAATTTTCTTTTGGTGTAATTTTTTCCCTGCATAGTTTTGCTTCTTTCCACTCTTATCAGTATCTTCTTTGTCTCCAAGGAGAGGTGTATATCCTTACTTTTGCTAGCCAACACCTGAGCTCTGCATCTCCAAGCTAAGATGAGGTATTTATATCTTTATATTTTGCTAGCCAACACCTGAACTCTTTATCTCTAAATAAAGATGAGGTATTTATTTCCTTACTTTTGTTAGCCAATGTCTGAAATGCTTGTCTCTAAGCTAAGGTGAGGTGTTTATTTCTTTATTTTTGTTAGCCAACACCTGAACTCTTTGTCTATTCTGATAGCTCAAGTCCAACTGTATGTTTTAAGCATAGCCACCCTAAGAACATTTTGACTTCCACCTCCATTGCATAGAATGTACTACTTATAAATCTGAAAAATGTGCAGTTTTTATGAATGTTGGAAAAATTATTTGCTAAAACAGAAAGCAATGAAAACTCTATAAATGCCATCCAAATTGAAGACAGAAAATGCACTCTCAGAAACAGTAATGAAATATATATGTGGGGGGTGTGTGTGGATTGGGACAGATTTGCTGGCCATTTCAACTTTTCTAGAAACACCACCTATTTATCTCTCTTTGATTAGGAGACAGATGCCATCAGAAGAAACTTGTAATTTTCTACTTTAATGCAAAATATATACATTTGGCTGTAAAAAGGAAAACTAAAGACATCAGCAAATGGCTGACAATATTATTTCACAGTCCTGCAAAACATTATGAAAATGTGATTACAAAAGTAAACAGATTACTTACACACTAATGACAAAATGTTGACACAAGCCACAAAAGTACCAGACAAATTCTGAAAAAAAGAATTTGTTGAAATATAAAGCAAGACAATAATAGTTAATATACTATAAACATTTCCAAATAAAAATTATAAAATGCTTCAGATTTACAAATTTATGTTCAATAGTAATGAAAACAAATCAAATTTCTTTTTTGAACTATTGGAAACAATTTAAACTATATTTTAGTCTATAACAAAATTTGCAGATTAAGATAGTCATAGAGGATTGATTATCAGTTACCAGACAGTGACAACTAAAATTGCCAACACTGAACAAGAAAGAATTAGAAATAGAATAATTGTAAATATTTAAAAATAACCGAGATATAATTATATCTAATACTTTTCTCAAAAGTTTATTTTTTCACAGATAAATTAAATTGCAAAAAATAAAAAATAAAATGTTGGGGGAAATTATTATATATATCTAATCTCAATCTTTAAAAATAACTGAGATTAGATTATATATTTCCCCCAAAATTTTATTTTTTTTACAGATGCAATTTTAATTATTCTAATAATGTATTCGTGAAAAAATAAACTTTTTGGGGAAATTATTATGTATAACTATATCTCAATTATTTTTAAAGATAATGCAATTATACTATTGCAAGACCTTAAGGGTTAAAATGTTTTTATACTCAAATTTGAAATGAGATCAGCAGAATTTTATGTTGCAAGCAAAGAAAACATCAACATTAAAAATATTCATCTTTACAGCTATATGGAATTGAACAACATACTTGCAAGGTGCAATAAATACCTTTGTCCAACTGTATAGAAAATGTGAAATAACAGTTACACAGTTAACCACCAGTTTGAAGGGACAGGTAGAATTACAGCCTGGACTATGCGAAGATGTTTATTTGTTTTAAGGTGTTTAGCTTTTAAGTGCCTAGTATAAATTAAGCAATTCTTTGGCAAATAGCATTATATTTTACTATGAAGCTTCAACAGTGAATATATTTAATGCTCTCTCTAAAGGACAGGCTAATGATTTCTTGCACTCTAGCTTGATTCATGCTTATACATGTAATACATGTAATTCCTATGTTTTTACTGTTTACCCATTTACATTGCAAAAAAATGAATAAAATGTGCCCAGCATAAACTTCAAGGACTGATTCCAGGGCTTACACCATTGCCAGAGTGTACTGTGGCCATTGTATATGCTCTTACATATCCAGCCCATCAAATGTGGACTGAAGAGGAGGCCTGACCAGCAACCTTTCTGCTGTTGCTGAAGTCACTGAAATAATTAGCATTCACGTTAGTAATGATATTTCCCAAATTACATGCCAGGTCATCTTGATGATTAGTAGAAAAGTGACACTACAGCACCTTATTAATTACAGCACCAATCATATTTACACTTATAGCTAATGTTTATTCATGACAAAAAGTTTGCCACCAAAACCACAGTATAGTTTTTTTTAATCACATTTTGTATTTTCGCAATAACCAAGATTGATAGGTGGCTGGGACTAAAGCTGTTAAGACTACTGTCTGTCTTCTATCAATTACATTATCCAGAGTTACTCTGCAGTCCAAATCTGGAATATGGACTTTGCCTGTAATTTTAATTAATGCAGGGAGAGGAGGGGTACATTCACACTAACTACCATTTATCGTGACCACCCACCCCAAACACCAGTATCATACTTCAAACTTACACTGCCAAAGATGACTGCACTAGTGTATTTCATGGGCAGAAGGGCTGCAACTCCATACATACTATTTTGGTAAACACCAGAAGCACCTGTTTTTGACACAAAAATTAAATACAGGTTCTTATTTGTTTTTCTCGCTATGTGCTAAAGGTAATAACTATCATTATGAACGTACAACACAAACACTTTACAAATGGACTTGACATAAGGTGAAGTAAAATAAAAATTAAAAAATAATGCTGTAACCAAAGTGTAACAAATAAATTAAACAACCTAGAATGATTATAGAGTTTTGATTCAGAACAAATTTTATTAGTAAACTATAAAATCAGAGGCAATAATAATTAACTAACATAAAATCCTTCCAAGAAAATATTTATTCAAGTTGAAACAAAATAATGAGCATTCTTGTCTTAATTTGATGCTACATTTATTCGACAGATCAGTGGAGCTCCTATATTTTACTGTGTTACAAAAATAATAGTATTCATTGTTCTGTGTAGAAAAGCTGATTGATTGTATGTAATGGGTTATCTCCAAATGAAGTTTTAAAATAGTTTGTCATTCTTTTTATTCTTTTATTTTTTAAAGAAACACTTTCATTCAAATACATCTACCTCAGACTTAATTTCTCATTAATTAATATTTTTAATTAGGTGTTTTGGCTTAAATGAATAAAATTACATTAGTACTGGAGTAAAAACTTGTGTCATATAAACTAGCATTTCATTTTAACCAGTCTGTTCTATGTTGCATGAGTTTTGGTGTACAACTAACACAAAATGAAGTATAAAGTTGCCATTATTATGAACAGGACATTAAAGAGATGCACTTTAAAAAATTGTCCTCAAAGAGTAGCACATAACAATAATCATTACAGATAAAAGTAACTTTTTACAAAGAACTTTCTTTAAGATAAACACGGAATATTAACCATTACAGATTATACATTGCAGGTATATTTCATAAACAACTTTCTTTAACATAAATAATGAAGATTAATCATTATAGATTATAGCTATATCTCATAAACAAACATTCTCTAACATAAACAGTGAACAGTAATCCTTACAGATTATAGCTATATTTCATAAACAAACTTTAAGATAAACCCTCAACATTAATCATTACTGATGACAACTACAACTTTCTTTAAGATAAACCCTCAACACTAATCATTACTGATGACAACTACAACTTTCTTTAAGATAAACATTAAACATTAATAATTACCAATAACAGCTATATTTCAGAAACAACATTCTTTAAGATTACATTATCCATTACAAATAGCTATACCTCAGAAATAAGTTTCTTTAAGAAAAATACTAAACACTTACTATTAAGAATAACAGCTGTTCCCAGTGTCACCCAAAAGAAAGTTTCAGGCCCTGGAATACAAATTAAACAATAACAAACAAACAAGCAAAAATAAAACACTTTAATAAATTACATGTTTCACAGCTACTGAAAACATAATACTATAAAAATAATTTTTAAAAAATCACACTAGAAAACATTTTCCATCATACAACAGAATATAACTGGAGTTACATGAGGGGTCATCCACATACAAGCTAGCCAAGGGTATGTACATGTTCTGAGCATAAACAATAAAGAGCTTTGAAGATATTTTGCTAAAACACGGTGTACTTCAAGACTGCTTGACTACTAGACAGCATCAGTTATCTCCCTCAGTTCTGTTAGATGCTTTGGTTGTCATGACTCATGTTATCCTTTTGTCTGATTCTCTGGAATAAAATGCAGTGTTCCTTTTCTTTTTGAAAAGATAGCACCTAAGGTGTCTGACCATTCTGAAAGCAGAATGGCAGATTGTGCATTATTGTGCCACAACAAGTGACTAGTGAGGTGAAGCACCATTTTAGTGACAATCAGAGATATTTCATCAGGCATGAAAGTATCTAGCTACACTGGGGTCTTGTGACAGCCAATGTTATAATGACAATCAGAAATCCATGTCACATGCATGCACAGAAGTAAACACTAGCAGACAACATGCAAGGTCTGGTCAGAAGTTATTCAGGCAAACAACAGCAGATGATATGCTGGGACGATCAGAATTTTGCATAATCATTACACTGTCTTCAGGCTGGGGTATAAAGGAACAGTCATTCAAAGGTGTAAGAAGTGGTTTTGTTGGTCAGCTCTGGGGCCACTCAAAATCAGATCCTTGGGTAAAAACACTAACATTTTAATTCTTGAGCTGGATGCTTCAGTGTACTCATGCAAAGAAATGCTAAAGCACTCATGTGAATAAACAATAATCTTGGAATGTAACTTTCAACGCCAAATTTCTGATGCCGCCTACATGACATAGTGAAAGAGTAAAGTGACAGGTCACCCACTTGAACAGAAATAATCAGATGTGATAACCTGGCTAGATAAGTTCAGTACAATGGAAATGACAGCAGCTGCTGCAGTAGACACTTGCAAACAATAGTTTTGTATTGCAGAACACAATCCTGCATCCAAACCCTAACACCAATGACAGCATCAGTCAGCTGGTGATGAAAATTTAAGTTTGACATCACAAGCCAGAGGTAATCACTGCTACTTGGCAGGTCCCTGCTAAAGCACAACTTCATGAGCTGTTTGTTCATCGAGAGTTAGTTTTTCTTTAATTGGCAATCTATCGGAGAGTGGATCCAGTTATGGAAATATTACTAACCCTCCAATGGATTATTGTGCCAATTATTCAAAATGCATTTAAGGTGAATGGACTGTTATCTGGTACGTTACATGGTCATGGTCTCCATTAGAAATTGGGTAAACTTGTTTGAACAATGATTTATTTAGAGTGGTTCCTCTTGAGTCACAATGATGAGCCAGTGCGCATATCGGTTTCAGAACAGTGGATAATCTAGCATTTTATATAATGGATGTGAAATGCAAATTTTATATGTTTACATGCACACATAAACTTATACCACACATACATACACACAAACATAATAAATGGATGTTGAAAACTAATTAAAAAAAAAAACAACTAAATGCTTCTTACATGCACTTGTGTCTATCATAGCGAGAGCCACTGTCACGATGAAAACTACAACCATGACGACGATACTGCAGATGATGCGATTTCCAATGTTGCCACTGGTTTGAAAACAGAAGTTAAAATTATTATTGTGGAATAATATCCAATTTTCAACAAACACAATTAAGCCATAGGTCTGAAAATATTAGTAAAATTTATTATCATGGCACTAATTCCATTTTAAACAAACACAATCTACTCCCAAATATGGAACTGTGAATCAAATATTAAGATAATAAATTTAAAGATCCACAAAGTATTAAATTATGGACCAGAATACTAAAGGCACTTTCATATGTCTCACTTTAATAAACAAGTTCAGATGTGCAAGCAGATAAAAAAATGATTGAAGTGAGAAACTAAGTTAGGAAATGAAAGAGTATTTTCAAAAACCTGACTTACAATAAATTACTGTTATTATTATATAGTGTGAAAGTTAATGTCAATGTGTAATAACATCACAGTTCACCCTATACAGAGTGTAACTGTAACATGATAAAGGAACAAAAATAGAAAAGTAATTACTAATAATCAGACATATAATTATATATTTTCCATATGGTTTTCAAAAATCATGGTGACATGGTGACATATCTACATGGTGACATATCTACAAATTATGATCTTTGCTTTGGGAATATAAATAAACATAACAGTACCTTGATTGGTGGCATGAAATTAATTTCCATGCCAGCAATGCTTGCCAGTGAGAGACATCACTAATGTAATCAATGATAGAACCTGAACCAGAAATATGATGCCAAACATTCAAAGCACCCTTATTCACTACAATATGCAGACTTTAGTCTGTACCCTTGTTCACTACAACATGCAGACTTTAGGATTGAATACAAAGGAAGTCTGTTGTACTGAAGAATCCAACTATAACAACATATCAGTAGTCTTAATTTTTACCTATATGGCATTTTTTAACTGTACCTTTAGGCTAAACTGTACTAGACTGTATTATTACAGTCATCTTGCTGTTCCCTTGAAATAAAAAATGACAAGACAATCTTAAATTGTAACTTTTTAAAATATGTTTATTCTGATGACTGTTTAATAAATAATTTAATTTAGTAATAAATCCTACTTAAAACAACATTTTTCAAGAATTTCAAGCAGACTTTGCTCAGATTAAAAGTATTGTCTGTATAATATATATATATATAATATATATATATATATATAGAGAGAGAGAGAGAGAGAGAGAGAGAGAGAGAGAGAGAGAGAGAGAGAGAGAGAGAGAGAATCAAAATTTACGAAAGCAAAATTAATTTATAAAACAGCCATTATCCTAGGCAAAGAAGTATTAATTTACATATATAAAATAAAAAACCCACTTTCCTAATACATGCCACTCTTAGTCTTAAATCTCACCAACATATATATATATATCTCATTTTTTGGGCAAGTGTACCATTTTGTGACATGAAGTGCAAAAACTAAAGTGGATTAAATCTAATGATTTTACATGCTAAAGATTACAACAGGCCTAATGCTGACATAAAAACATAATTAAACATTTAAAGATAAAAATGTTGATGTTATAAGAGTTTGAAATATGTAAAAAGCATGTTTTCTGTTGAAAACTTGGAAAGTAAGGTTGAGACGTATTTTACCATGAAATATAATTAACTCATTATAACAAATATATTTTCTTCATTACTAAATTATTAACTTAATCTGGATGCATATTTATTTTAAATGGGATAGAAAACTATAACTTCATCTCTCAGTTAAAAAATTAACAATAATCATAAAATAAACTCTATTTTTCTCAACTATACATAAAACGGGCTATTATTAGGTTAAGAAGTCAATATTAAGTAATAAACAAAGTATCTACTTAAATCTAACATTTTTTAAATATATAATAAGCCTAATCATGATATTTATATTTTTGAATGTAATTCACAGGTTTATCTACCCTTATTAGCTCAAGTTAATACAATACACACAGCTATGTGAAACTTTAAATGCAAATGAAACCACATGGATATGTACATAAATATGTAAGCTATTTTGAAACTTCGACAATTCTGAAAATTTTCTCACCATCGCTGTTGTTAGCAATGTGGTCTTAATGAAAATGAAAGTTATTTTTCTTATTTGCTACTGAAACTCATCACACCTAGAAAAAATGAAATGAAATAAGTAATCTTTCCAGAATATGGCGCCTTAAAAAATTATATGAAGTAGTCTGCGATACTATCGTCATTATCATATATTTACAAATTTGTGGCACACTTGCTCAGAGAATGAGCCATATGTATATGTCAATTATTAGATATTACATACATATTATCATTATATATATATTAGATAATTTTTCTGGAAATATGCTGGAAAAGGGGTTATTTCATGAAACCATAAAAACACATCACAATGTGAAGCAAAAGGTGAATAAAGCTCTAAAAACACATACCCACAGTGAAAAAAGAGATTAATAAAGCCCATTAATGCTGTGGGGAACTGTGCTGCCATGCCCAGATAACTCATGAAATTGGTTTTGTAATCCAGAAGTTCAGGTGAGCTTGCATTCCCTTTGTTCAACTTGTAGTCTTCAAAATACTAAAATAAAACATAACTGGGTATATTTTAACAAAATGAAAACACTTATGTAATTACTAAATTTCCTTTAAAAGAACATAACATTCTTTTATATATTTTGATATGCAATGAATGTTAATAGTATTAAAATACTCTGTGTGTCTTTAAGTAAATGAGAACCCAAATATTTGTAAGGGTGTAAGAGGGTACCACATTTTTAAAAAACAAAATGACTGAAGGTTACAGAAAAGATTTTGCAGATGTCTACTGACTTTTTAAGCATCTTATTTTCAAGCCAACTGCTTGAAACCAACAAGAATTTGTACAAAAATGCTGTACCTTTGCTTGTGACTGTACTTTTTATTTGTTTGTTGTTCATTCATCCATATGGACAAAAGCCCATTCCAGTATTTCAGAGCTACTCCAACTTCACCAACAACAGGAATATTGTGTACTGAATCGAGATTAATAAGAGACTTTTGAGTACACTGATTAGCAGTAATGGAAATACTGCACTGAATACTAACTATGTAAAGTTATTCTGTATTCAAAGATTTACCAATGATGGAAATATTTTACTGAATTCTCAATACAAAGAGACTTTTGTACTCAGATTTAACAGTAATGAATCAACTACTAAGAGACTTTTGTACTCACAGATTTAGCAGGAAATACTGCACTGAATTCTAATTATGAAAAGCCATTTTGTACTAAAAAATTTACAAGTGATGGAAATATTTTTCTGAATTCTCAGTACAAGGAGACTTTTGTACTCTGATTTAGCAGTAAAGAAAATACTGTACTGAATTCTAACTATGATGAGACATTTTGTACCCAAAGACTTAGCAGTAAAGAAATAGTGTACTGAATTCTACTAAGAGCCTTTTGTACTCACTGATTTAGCAGTGATGAACATATTCCAAGGCATAAGCATGCCAATCCCATGTAAAATCATGATAATATAAACAAGATTCCAATGATCTGGTGGCTGTTCTTTCTTGAGCTGCTCCAAGTTCCTCTCCAAAATGTTAAGCTCTTCAGATGAATGGTCCATCCCTTCCCATCCAGGGTCCAACTTGACAGGGGGCAAGAATCGCTCACTTTCATCATTGTCATCTAACAGAAAACAAAGAAATTGGTTAACATTTAAATGGCCAGGAATTATTATGTTCATCAAATTGTTTTGAAGTAATGAAGTCAACAGTGAGAGAGCAAAAATCACTGGTGTCTTCATTATTAACTTTCAGGGAACAACAAAAACTATTTACAATGTCTTGATCATGTGATCAAAATCAATGTTCCATCAATGTCAAAGTCTGGTAATAAAATGGAATGAACACTCATTCTTCAAAAAACAACTTACAGGAATCTTAAATCAATGCAACATGAAAATTATATATGCTTAATACATGCAAACAATATAACCCAACAATTACATTTATTTTTAAATAATAATAAGTTGACAGAGAAGATTAAAAGGTTTCCAATTATGTTCTGTTTGCAGGTTAAAAGGAGTTAAAACCAGGAATATTAAAATTTGTGAATAACAATAATTATGTGTATAAATTATTATAATTAACAAACAAATAAAACTTAGAAATGACTTGTTTACAAAATATAAATCAAAATGTAAATTTTTACTTATTTTGTTTGATGTTCCACTCTGGTAGGGTGATGGCTTTCGCCAAGGACTGTCAAAAAGACTTTTGTTGGTATCGTTGATTGGTCTAGGAATTTCTAGAGTTCTGTTAAATGTTGACAATGGGTGTGATTCATCAGTATGGTGGTTAACTCGGTGATTCATCATGCAGACTCTAGAGACTTTTCACATAGTAAATCAAATATAGCTGGTAACTGCAGCTAAAATAAAATATCCAGTGTGTTGCTGTAGAGCCCTCTGAATTAAATTAGAATGTGTGCTGCTCATCTATAGGCTCACTTTTCAACTATAAAAAAATAAGAAAATATGAATGCTAAAATTACTTTCACCGAAAGCAGATGCATAATAATACTGGAGATTACAATATAAATAATATTGATATGACAATGATGTGCAAAAAATTAATTTCAGACAGAAATATTAGTAAAATTGAAAATTGTTTATATTATGAACAGGCTATATTTACGATGGATTGAGCAATATATATATATATATATATATCTGTGTGTGTGTGTGTGTATGTGTGTGTGTGAGAACTGAGCAATAAACAAATATTGGACAAGCAACTGTATAGTGTATCTCTATTGGAATGAAGAATATTTGTACGATAATGATACTTGATAGGCTAAAACAAAAAAACCTGTATTATGGACAAAGTGATATCTACATGATAAAGCCAAGAGACAGCTAGCTAGAGAGATAGATTCCTACCTTGAAATTTACTATTTTCAAACATAAATTCATGTTGTGTCACCTGAATAAGTTTAGATATATCATTATTATTTTATATGTCTTAAAAAGATTTTAAATTCCTGAAATATTTTTATCAGTTGCAAGTTATCTGATCAAATAAAGAAAGAGCAAATTTTGCAACATATTTTAGAAACTATAGAATTAGAAGTGTTTTAAAAAAAATTCACTAAGGACAGATATATGTTTTAACAAGTATATAGTTTCAAAACTTTACTCAAATTAAAAACACACAAGAAAACCTTTACCAAAAGCATCTATTTTTATATTTAAAATTCTAGAGTCCATAATTTATAGAGTAAGAATGTCATAAATATGATTAGTAAACCAAAACAAATGCATAACAGGAATTATTATTTCCACTAAACAATTTTTCCTCTCTTAGTTGTTGTTCATACACATGAATATGATGAATACATACCCTATAGAAACATAGCTGCATGATTGTGCATTCCATTACATTACTGAAATAAACTATAGTTATTTAACGTTTCATTTTTCATTTCAATATGACAGCTGATTTTTTTTCTGGTACAGTAAATATGATTCTTTTTCTGCTCTTCTTTGCAAGCACACTGTTAAAAATCAACTGAGAAAGTGCCTGATTATCTCAGTCAATGTGTGCTTTCAAAGTTCTCTGTTGACAGTACAGTGAAATATATACACAAGCATATCTGACAATATTAAGATAACTTTGAAGCCAGTTGGCTTGGAGCTTTTTTTTTTTTTAAATTTTGCTAAAGGACTGCATACTTGCCAAATTAACTCATTAACTGTATACTCGCCCAATTACTATTATGCTTTGGTCTGTTCTGTCTCTGCAAACCGCAATCTTGGAGAAGCCTGCAGTAATTCAGAATTTTATTCCTTGTACTAGTTGTAGGTATAATGCTCCAACAAGTCACTAAAGATATATAACGTATACTTCTCATTATCTTAACCTTGAGACACTGGAAGGACAGTGAGTTATTTCACATGAAATTAGAACAGTCAAGCATTCCTCTGAAACGTGTATGGCTTGGTTATACAACAAAATGCATCACTAGATGCACACATGTATAGCTTATACAACCATATGCATCATTAGATATATACATGTATAGCTTTTAAACAACCAAATGCATTACTATATACATGTATAGACATATATCATTATATGGCTTGTACAACCAAATACAGCACTATATATAGACATATATGGCTTATACAACCAAATGTATCACTAGATTTAGTAGATATATACCTGCTTCAATCTGTGTAAATATGAGAACCTTTTAATTTTATGTGGAACTGTCTGTTCAAGTTTTCTAATATCTATATAAAACTCTAATATTTATTCTGTTGTTTTATAAATTATAATTTATATTCATCATTGACTTCAGACTTCAGTTGAATTTTTTTTTATTTTATTAGTCGTATAGAACTGACATTATTATGGGGTCAGGTGTTTAACTGTAAACCTCTCTGCAAAGTGAATACAATCCAGAACATCATGAGATGACATTTACATATATAGTTTAAAAAGAATATTTCTTACAATAACATTTTTTTTTAAACGTAAAAGTTAATGCATTATTGTGAAATTAATCATTCTGATAACTGTTGTTTTCTTATGCAAAATGTGCAAGAAACAAATCTTTTGCTAGTCACCCACACACCACTGTAAAACAATTAAATGTTTTGTAAGGAACCATTTATTATTTAAACAATAAGTGAATAACAGATATCTTAAACTTGGTTTTGCACCATCTCTGTGTATCACATAATAGAATTCTACATAGAATCATGTGAGCAGTGAATGAAAAAATACAATGCAAAGCCACATCATTCTTTCAAATAGCTCAGCCACAATAAAAATGCTCTAATTCTGCTTTAATTAAAGAGATTTGTTTAATGGTGCAACATGCTTTAGGTCAATCGACTCATTGTTACTGGTTGTGTGATGCTGGAAAAGAATGCCCCCAAAATGTGTCACCTACTTTTATGGACAGCTCCTAATGAAATTAAGATTCATCAGATATGACAACTACTAACACCATGACATTTTGATTTCACCCAAGGTGCTCCACACTGGCGCACAATAATAAATTAAAACCAATAAAGTAGCAGCACAAACATCATCATCGTTTATAAATGATGGTTTTCTCTGCAGAATTTATTCTACACTTTCTACATGCATTTTTATTATAACCATAATATTATTAATATTTAATAACCTCTTGTTCGTGTATTTTTTTTGTAAAGCTAGTATTTAACTTTAAGTTTTTAAATGGATTTTATAAATTCAAAGTAAAGATTGTTTTAATATGTTCTATAAAGAAGTGAGTGAGTTTATAACATTATGAATGAAGATAATGAACAGAAATTTAAATTAATGCATTCTGTGTTGATGTGAGTTTGTGACATTATGAATATGAATGAGTGATGAAGCTACATTTTAAAAAATGTGTTCTGCATAAAAAAAATTTAGATAGGTTTGTGACATTGTGAATGGAGATGAAGAGTTTGAATTTAATTAATAAAATCAGTGAGATGTAATTTCACATGAGCGATTTTACAAAAGTGACAGCATACTCGCCGGCCGTATTTACACATTAATTCCGACAAGTATGGGAATGAAGCAACACAGTAGCACAGATCAGAAACACACATGTATAAAGTTAACACCAACAGCAAGAGGCTCCGAAAATACATATTTGCCAAGCATGATAAATTCTCTCGTATTTTGCAGTTCATAATAATATATAGTCAAAAGATCACGCTCATAAGTATTGGGCTGCTTGCTGATAATGGCATTTTAAGGCCACGTGTTGCTGAAATCCTGTAACTTGTGCGACGAGTTACATTGCCATAGTCTGATAGTGAACCAACTGTTACTCAAAACTGCGTACTTTCCTTTAATTCAAAATTTGCTTCCACAAAATACATTATTTTATGTCAATAATAATGATATTATCTGAATATTACCCGCAAATTTAGTACTTTTGTACACAGTGCTAAAGGCCTACATTTTATATTTTGATTTGACTTTGAGCTTTGTCGAGAATCAAAAGTCGAATAGTGAAAATTATCACTTATTTTTTATTCGTATGAAAAATAATAATAGTTTAGCTCAGTTCTAAGATTTACAATTGGGCATGCTACACTTCTTTAAAATTACAAATGATTCAATAAGGAGCAAGAATTGCTTAGTTAAGCCATACTTAAGCAGACGACCTAAATTCACTGAACACGTTTTGATTTTACCACGCTATTACGTAAAATATTACCATATAGCTGTTTGCATACTTACTGCAGGTTAATAAGGTCTGCACAGAATCGCCAAATAATAAACATAAAAGTGCACTCACTTAAAAATATCCTCACGTATTACAATTTACAATTACATGCACAACACGCATCAAATTTCTTGCGTCTTCATCACCACTGGGCAGTTCTTCCGGCCTGGATCGCGTTATTTGGCGAGACCTTAGTTTTTAAGGCATCAAGTGTTTTTACGCGTATCTTAGTCTGATGCAATTTCGACTTTCGCAACTTTATTTCAAAAACAATGAAAGAACACCCAAAACTGTACTATAATTTAGTGAAATTTTAAAGAACTGCCAAAACATTGCAAAAAATACCACACTCTCTAGGCATGGATAGTGACAAATAAAAAGGGTACGACAATCATGGTCCGTCCTTATTTGCTCTTCAGTTCGCACTGACCATATCTGTAAGTCACATTGTCACCAGTGGATTGGTATGCCTGGTACTCGCAGATGTAAAATAAAATCGATCTTTCTGGATCCGACAGAACGATATAACAAAAGGCTATAGTGTGACGACTGTCTGAGAGTTATAAAGACAAAACAGTATTTGCAGTAAAAAAAAAAAAAAAAAAAAAAGCCCTACATTTATTCTGTCAATAATACTTCAGTCATTCATAATACTAGTTTATAGCTCTCATCTGAGTTTTGGTAGTGATGAGAGCAGGTGCAAGCCTAGTCGTCTCTTTTCAAAAGTTTATTACAGTTAATTGCAATACATCCCTTTTATGGAGAATTCAAGACAAATACCCATAGTTTTGCAGATATATCAGGCACAGTTGCTGAGAATGAGCAACTGATAGTCTAAGATGAGTAAACTGAGCAACTAAAAGCTTAGTCTAGGATGAGTAAACTGAGCAACTGAAAAAATAGTCCAGGATGAATAAACTGGCAGCCAGTCTAGATCATGGATATAGATACATGTATTCCTGAGCCAAATAAAATAAACTTTAAAAAAGATCACAGTTATTATTACATCATATCATGTGATTAAATTACATAATAAGACTGCACTCTACCTGCTTCCACACTAATGCTTATTTAAATAATGAAGAATACACAGGAATAAAAACAATTTTAATGCAGTATATAAGTGAACTGCCTTACCAAGTTGTACAAATGAAAGAGTAATATAAAAATGGCATTATAAACACAGTAATTTCAAGTATTTACTCAATATATATAATAAAACAATAATGACAGACTTCACTCCTTTCTTTCATGTACATTTTAACTTTTAAAAATTACTACTCTGTATTTGTTTCTTTACATAATGCTTGCTGCCTCATGTTTTAGTATGTGAAAGGAATTTCTGAGATTTAAAGATGTTAATTAGATGTCAGATAACCTTTTCTCAGTTATGGGATATTATCCTTATGTCTTGCTATCTTCAACTCTCAGACTAACCCATTTATATCATAATAAAAAATTAATTCATATAACTCATAGACTACACAACAGATATGAAAATGTGTTGTTTTGCTAAATTATTTTGACAAACTAAAAGATATATTTAGCAAGTTAAATATTTTGAACAAGGTTTAGCAAGCCAAAGCTGTTTGATTGGCAGTTTGGACAATGATTCTGGTTTGGTTCATCCAAACTTAGCTTGTCAAAAATGCCATTTAGCTTACAAAATTTAACTATTAGCATGTCAAATTTGCAATTTAGCTTATAAATGTAGCTTTTAACTTATCAAAAGTGCCATTTAGTTATCCAATTCCAATTCCAAGTGATAAATGTGCCATTTAGCTTACCAAATGTAACTTTTAGCATGTCAAATTTGCAATTTAGCTTATAAATGTAGCTTTTAACTTATCAAAAGTGCCATTTAGTTATCCAATTCCAATTCCAAGTGACAAATGTGCCATTTAGCTTACCAAATTTAACTTTTAGCATGTCAAATATGCCATTTAACTTACAAAATGTAACTTTTAGCATGTCAATTGTGCCATTTAGCTTACCAAATTAATTTTAACTTTTAGTTTGTCAAAAATGCCAGATATGCCATTTAGCTTACCAAATATAACTTTAAGCTTGTCAAATGTGCCATTTAGCTTACCAAATTTAACTTTTAGCATGCCAAATGTGCCACCTAGCTTAGCAAATTTAGCTTTTAGTTTGTCAAAAGTGCCATTTAACTTATCAAATTTAGCTTTTAAAGTGTTAAATGTGCAATTTAGCTACCAATTTTATCTTTTAACTTGTCAAAAATGCCAGATATGCCATTTAGCTTTAAAAATGTAACTTTTAGCATGTCAAATTGCCATTTAACTTACCAAATTTAACATTTAGTTGTCAAGTGTGCCATTTAGCTTAACAATTTAACTTTTAGCATGCCAAATGCGGCATCTAGCTTACAAAATTTAACTTTTAGCATGTCAAATTGCCATTTAACTTACCAAATTTAATGTTTAGCATATCAAATGTGCCATTTAGCTTACCAAATTTAACTTTAAGTATGCAAAATGTGCCATCTTGTTTACCAAATTTAATGTTTAGCATATCAAATGTGCCATTTAGCTTACCAAATTTAATTTCAAATATGCAAAATGTGCCATCTGGTTTACCAAATTTAGCTTTTTAACTTGTCAGAATTGCCATTTAGTTTACCAAATTTAACTTTGAACCTGTTAAAAGTGTCATTTAGCTGATCAAATTTAGCTTTAAAGTGTCAAATGTGCCATTTAGCTTACCAAATTGAACTTTTAGCTTGTCAAATGTGCTATTTAGCTTACCATATTTAACTTTTAGCTCATCAAATATGCCATTTAGTTTACAAAAATTTAACTTTTAGCGTGTCAAAAGTACCATTTCGTTTTCAAAATTTAACTTTTAGCATGTCAAATGTGCCATTTAGCTTACCAAATTTAAATTTTAGCATGTCAAAACTTAGTTAGCTAAATCACTCGATGGTTTCAGTCACAACAAACATCCATCTGGTGACAATCTTATATATCATTATGGGAAAAGAACTTTCAACTGTTTGGAGTGGAATTCGGCATCGCACTACTCACATGGTCATTGCGAAGTCTGATTTTTCTTGGAGAAATTATCGAAATAAACATGTTGTGTTCATTTCATTATTTTGAAAATAAATTTTTTTTAGTGCCCAGCGCACCATTAATATAGAATTATGCAAAATGAATCAATTGCATTATTAGTGCAATTCCAACGGTCTTTATCACAGAATGAGTACATAATTCCTTATCTGTCCAATATGCTTGAGTAGCGAGTAGGCTATATGTGTTGTTAATGAGTAGTGACTAGGTTACATTCATGTACTGTTAATGAGCAGTGACTAGTTTACATATATGTAGTGTTAACGTGTATTGACTAGGTTACATGTATGTACTGTTAATGTGTATTGACTAGGCTACATATTTGTACTGTTAATGTGTATTGACTAGGTTACATACATGTACTGTTAATGTGTATTGACTATGTTACATACATGTACTGTTAATGTGTATTGACTAGGTTACATACATGTACTGTTAATGAGCAGTGACTAGTTTACATATATGTAGTGTTAATGTGTATTGACTAGGTTACATACATGTACTGGTGAAACGCAGTTAATGTGTAGTGACTAGGTTACATACATGCACTGAAACGCAGTTAATGAGTTGTGACTTGGTTACAGCTTTATATTTAAAATTTCTTCAAGATCACATGATTTGCTTGCTTCTGAGCTGTTGAACAAAACACCGAATAGCTGCTTTCTTTCAACGCTTTAATAGGTACATATATTTTTTAAGTCAGTTTTGTTCAATTGTTTTTTAAAAAAATATTAAATAGATCGATGAGATTTTCAAGAAAATAATACTTACACTTTAAGAAAGGACAGTGTTTTCTATATGTGCGATATTTGAACCACTATTATATTTGTTTTGGTGGTTAAATCTCACATATACATTTTAAATATAAATTCAGATTAAATAAATAATTGTTTGGGTTAAATCTTCTGTGAACATTGCTTTGTAAGTATGACTGAACTTCAAACTAGGGGTCGACTGGCCGGAGGAAGAGAAGAATTAAACTACAAGCCACTTTAATCAGGACAAATGTTTGTTAAAAAAACAAACAACAGGTTGGATTTCCTAATAGCTTCTATGTCCTTGTCACCCGTTAGCTGACAGTAATTTGTTAAACTTGATGGCAGACGTGAAAAGAAAACGTTTTATAATATTTATGTTATTTAATATAATTCTTTGCTATTCACAAAAACTATATTAAGGTGGATACATTTGTATCTCCTTTGTTCTCGTTTTACTAAAGTGTAAATGATGTTTTGTAAAAGTGAACCTGTGCAAGTTGCTTTATATTGATGAGAACAAAATTACTCTCCACAGAGCCTGGAGCTTACCAACAGATGACAAAGAACTTACCAATAGATGACAAAGAACTTACCAACAGATGACAAAGAACTTACCAATAGATGACAAAGAACTTTCCAACAGATGACAAAGAACTTACCAATAGATGACAAGGAACTTACAAATAGATGACAAGAACTTACAGATGACAAAGAAAGTAGGCCTACCAACAGATAACAAAGAACTTAGGCTTACCAACGACTCGACAAAATATTGCCAACAGATGACAAAGGACTTACCAGCAGATGATAAAGAAGTGAAGCCTTCTAAGAGATGACAAAGAACTGAAACCTACTAAAAAATGTCAAAGAACTTAGGCCTACGAATTAATGAGAAAGAACTTGGGCTTATCAACACATAACAAAGAACTTGCCAACAGATGACAAATAATTTAGGCCTATCAACAGATAACAAAGAACTTAAGCCTGCCAATAGGAAAGAACTTGCCGACAGACGGCACAGAACTCACAGACTTCAATAATATGACTACTACTACTTAACTTGCCCTGTCTGTCACCTAAATCAGTGGTCCCCAACCTTTTCATCGCCGCGGACCGGTCAACGCTTCATAATTTTACCGCGGCCCGATGATGTGGGGGGACGTTGATTGTTTATATTTTAGATTGTTTTGATTTAATAATTTTAATGTAATTGTATTTAAACGTGCCTTCAAATTAAAATACAGTTACACCAAAAAATGAATATAAAGTGATTTAACATTTTAACTCACTAGAACGCTAAATCAGAGAGAACCCTGAGCTTGTTTCTTTGCAACGAGACGGTTCCATCTGGGGGTAATAGGAGACAATTACACCCGAAGTGAGTTGCTTATGTCCATCCGTTGTTTTGTTTTGCTTGCTGTCACTGCAGAAAACTCCGCTTCACACAAATAGGTTTCGGAAATGGCAATACGGATTTAAGTGCTGTGGTGGCCGTTGTTGTATTGGCAGGTGAGGGGGTTTACAGAGCCCAGGATAATACCACATCGTCTGTACTTAGTGTGTATGTGCGCCCAGGATGTTCACTCCCCACCCTGTAATGTTCACCAGTGGTGTTGTTGTTGTCGTTGGCACTGTTGTTGTTGATGTCCCCGGTAGCCGTTGGACTGTATGTAGGTGGGTGTTGGCGGCAAGCATTAGTTGAATTAGATCCGCAATGGGGTGGTTATAATATCCCCACTGCATGTGATGTTGCTCACTGTGCTGCCACCGTTGTTGTTGTTGTTGTCGGCGGTGGTTGTTGTCGCAGCGCTGCCGTTGTTGTTGTGGATTCTGTTGTTGTGGCTGTAGTAGATGATACTGTTGTTGTCGTCTGATGTGTTGTGGCGGGCACCTTCTTTTTGATTTGGGGCTCCGTTCTGTAGTGTTTCCTCGTGTGTCTGTTGTGGTTGTCTTTGTTGCAGTCCCTGGTGGTGACTCTGGCTGTGGATTGGGGGCAGTTGGTTTAGTCGTTGTTGTTGTTTCTTATGGTGTAGTTGGAGCGTTGTCGACTTCTGTTTCGGTCTTTGCGTCAGTTGTCTTCACTTCCTTTTCTGTTTGTATTTTTCTTTCTTGCGTCTTGATATGTACCGTTTGTGTGCTGGAGATTTTTTGGCGTTTCTTCTTATTTTCGGTGGTAGTTGTTTTAATTTCTTTTTCTTTGCTGATAGAGCTTGTAGTCTGAGTTTCCTTATTATCTGTTGTGGGTTTTTGGAGTTTGCGAGAATGCCTGGCTGATTTCTTGTTTTGCTGTTTGAGTTGAATTCACTTTGGCCGTAGGTGGAATTTTCCAGATGATGTTGGTGTTTATTCCACTTTCTCTTGTAGTGGCTTGTAGAGTTTGGGTGGAAACGTGGCTTTTTCCTTTGACTGTTTGAGTTGTGCCGTCTTCCTGTGTGGGTTTTCGCGTTGTTTCCTCCTTTTCCGTTTGTGAAGAGCGTGTTTTTGTTGTCGGCGTTATTTTCCAGAAGATGTCTGTCTGTGTTTCACAGTCTGTTGATGTAGTTTTTTTTTCGTGTTGCCTTGTCAGGTGCTTGTTTAAAATCTTATGGAGACCAATTGCTGTTAAGATGGCTTGTTGTCTAGTGTAAGTTCATCTTCTGTTTTTGTGTGGAAGAGAGTCAACAGCAAATTAGTGAACGCATTTTTTAGTTCAACGTTTTTAGTTTCTAGTGTGAAGGTGAAGGGGGTAACTTTTCGTATGCCCCCATTTTCGGTTGGTTTGCTGATTTCACAGCAGTATTTTGTCCAGTCTTCTCCTTTGTACTTCTTAATGTTTGCATCTCTTCAAGCCTCTTTTGCCGTATCTGTCTCAGCTGGGCTATGCGCTCGTTTGTGAAACAGAAAGGGCCGTCCGCATCTTCTGTGACTGACTCAGAATCGCGTAAAATGTCACTAGGTGGAGTGGGCAGTAGTGGCATTTTTGCCAGCCCTGAAAAGGGCTGAGTCTTAGTGCTGGTTTGTCTGGTGTGGCGCTTTGACATGACTCTCCTCCCGGCGGTCCAATGAATGGAGTGCGTTCGTCGGTGGTCCGAAGCGAAGTGTGTTGGTGTGGTTGGGAAGTAGAGCTCGAATTCTTTAAAAGCAAAGACAGATGATCGTGCACCAACTGGGAGAATGAATGCTCAGGCTCAATCTCGTCCATGGAAAGTCACACAAACCCGAAAGAAATACACCAGAGTAAAAATAAAATTGAGGGGCCCTGTACCATTTGGTCCGCGGACCGGTACCATATGGTCCACGGACCGGTACCGGTCCGCGGACTGGGGGTTGGGGACCACTGACCTAAATCACACGTGCAGCAGTCGTTAGCTGTAACTGCCGATCAGTGGCCAGACGACCATCTTCGGGCTTGCAGCTGTACAGATCCAAGGAGTAACCGCTCATTCTAATTTGACAGACGCAATAAGTCAACAAATTTGGAATCGCTTGTTGCTTTTATTACTACCAATAAGCACTCAAGTTTATCACTGACTTGTCACGCAGCTAACCCCGTACCTCGCAGCTCTATTACAATTTCCACCACTTATACTTGTAATTGAGTGCACGTTTCCAGTATACATATATTGCAACATATACTCATTTTCTGTGAAATGTTATTAAATTCGTACCTGGCACGAAGAAAGCAATTTTAACTCGACTTACTCGGCACGTCATCTAGAAATATATTTATTAAGCAGTTGCAAAGTCTCCAGTAACGCCGCTGGCGTCTTGATCAAACCGTAAGAGACCCCCCCACCCCCCGCACACACACACACACACGCATCGTTGCATAAGCATATTTAATGAATGGTGAAAAGATGAGTACGTATCTGTTTCTTTGTAATCCAGTTTTAACCCACAATAAAGAAAAACAAAAACTTTCTTTTAGTCGCTTCTTAGATTTAACAGTGGGGAGCACTAGAAATTCCTAAAAGTTTAAATTTTCGGATAAGCAACTCAGACAGACACATAGGTTTTCATTTTAAAGTTTAGATATAAATAATATCTTCAAAATCTGTCTTAAACCAATTTCTGATTTGCGTTACTACGAAATATTAAAGGTTGACAAGTCTTTCATGTACATATATATTGAAATGGAGCTTATCTTAACACTCGGCATGTCCTTTACACATTTATTTAAAGAGGCCATTTCAATATTTAAATTTAATTTATTTCTATTTCAGTACGTGTGTGTGCATCAGTGTTTAGTGTGACAGTTGGAACACGTCAGTGCTTAACTTAGTGAGAGAATGGGAACTTGTCAGTGTTTAACTTAATGTGAAAGTGGTAACTTGTGATCAGTGATTAATGTGATAGTGGGTACACGTGAATGCTTAGTGTGGTAGTGGGAACGCGTCAATGCTTAACTTAGTGAGAGAACGCCAACACGTCAGTGCTTAACTTAGTAGAGAACGCCAACACGTCAGTGCTTTAACTTAGTGAGAGAACGCCAACACGTCAGTGCTTAACTTAGTAGAGAACGCCAACACGTCAGTGCTTTAACTTAGTGAGAGAATGCCAACACGTCAGTGCTTTAACTTAGAGAACACCAACACGTTAATGCTTAATTAGTTTGTTAGTGGGAATACATCAATGTTTGACTATGATTTAGGGATTTTTCTAGTCCAATTTTTTGTCTGTTAACATTATATTCTCTAAATTTGTATGACCATAAGTGGAAGAGCATATAACCTATAAAGGGGGTGCATAGCCCAAGTTTATTGTTCACTTGTGGTGAACTAAATAATTGCATTCAATAATTGTAAAATATAGTCTGAGGAATTATTAAGGGATTTTTCTAGTCCCATTTTTTGTCTGTTAACATTTATTTTCTCTAAATTTGTATGACAGTAAGTGGAAGAGCATATAACTTATAAAGGGGGTGCATAGCCCAAATTCATTGTTCACTTGTGGTGAACTAAATAATTGCATTCAATAATTGTAAAATATAGTCTGAGGAATTATTAAGGAAAGAGAAAGCTAATATCTGTCCAGTTGAATTTCTACAGAAGAATTATTGTTGTTTCTCTTCAGTCAAGGGCAGAACTCCCTTTTATACCTTCCTTTAAACTGGACTGGGCTGCCAGAGTGTGTACATTTTATTTATAATTAATAACATATTTATAAATATATCTGACAACGATTGGGTTTTCATCAAAGTATTGCAAAAAATACTTTACGGTCATCAAACGATAAAGCGTGAATCGGGATTTCCCATTCTTACGCACCGGCCCGAATCGTAACTTTCCATTCTACGCACCAGTTGAAATGTATTAAATCGGGATTTCCCATTCCTATCTCTAAGTCGAGATAAGAATCGGCTTGAGTCCTCTCTGACAAGAACGCAATGACTGTAAAGAAACAAGATGGCGGAGATAATATTATTTTATATATATTGATAAATACCATGTTAAATTTGAACTTACAGAATTTTCATTCGAAAATTTTAGACGATTTAGACATTATACTTTTAGCGATCTTTAATTAGACAATTAGATTACAGTTCAAAGTTATCCCATACATTCAAGAGTTTGTTCCCTTTCTTATTTTATTGAATTTGCCGGTGAACTTGTTTCCCTCCTAAATGTTTATTTTCTTTATTTGCCTCATAAGTGAATTTGCACTCCAGTACATTTCCATAAGCATGAAACACGGTATTGCCAGATGTGATATATGACAAAATAAACGGTGCTTAAAATCTTCAAGTATGTGTTACGGCAGCATCCATTTTGATAAATGCGCTTTGACGTTGAATGATTCCAGAAAATACACAAGTACATGCTGAGTTTTGTGAACACCTACATACATACCCGGGCTGTCAACGAATTGTCAAGATCGATGCTGAAAATATTGTCAGTACTTAGCAGACACATTGCAATGCTTTTCAGACACTTTGCAGTGTTTAACAGACATGTTGCACTGCTTAGCACACAATACAATGTTTTAGACGTATTGCAGTTTCTTGCAGCATTGCAATACTTAACAGACCTTGCAGTTCCTTGCAGACATATTTCAAATGCTTAGCAGATATCGCAGGGTTTAGCAGACTTTTGCAGTGCTTTGAGGACACATTGCAGTGCTTAGCAGACATTTCAGTGCTTTGCAGAAACATTGCAGTATTGAGCACACATTTAAGTGCTTTGCAGAAACATTGGGTATTTAGCAGACATTGGTGTACTTGGCATAAATGTTGCAGTATCTAGCACACACACACACACAGTAATGCTTAGCAGACATATTGCAGTAGTTAGCACACATTGTAGGGTTTAGCCCGTATTAAAGTGCTTAGAAGATATTGAGGTACTTAGAAGACTCATTGCAGTATTTAGTCTCGTCTATATTCATATGTTGTATGCATTTGATTGTTGATTTAATAAATTTATTAATCTTCTTGCACATATATTTAAACCTTATTCTGGAATAATAGTGGGTGGATGGGGGTTCGTTAAATAAATAAAAGATGGTTTTTTTTATTACTCCTTTAGTAAGAAGTTTCCACTTGCAGAAACATTATGCGACATTAAAACGTTTATATTATTATTATTATATAAAGAGTAGAGCTTTACGACACCCTTATAATCCGCAAGTAAGAGATTAGTTGGGCTTGTGGGAGAATTATTAATAACTATAAAATAAGATTCTCGATCACTTGTAATTAGTTATGCGTTATTAATTAATAAATAATAACCTTAACAAGTGAAGGGTGCCCAGAGGTGTCACATGTGTACCATGGCAGTTTTAAAAATCCAACTATTTGACAACTTTATGTTGAATTTGCAAAAATAACACTTTCATTTAGTCATATCATAAGTTACATTTTTTTTTTTATAAAAGACTCTTATGGTCAAAGAATAAAATTATTTCATTTTATTTATACCATATACAACTATTATCTGTCTTTGTCTCTCTCAGGCGCGCGCGCGCGCGCACACACACACACACACACGCATAGCTTTTAGACTAAATATATATTACTTCAAAAGTCTTGCGTTTGACAAAGCAAGAATGTCAAAATAATACTATACATCATTTACTTTTGTATTGATTATTTAATTTTTCACTTTTGAGTTAAACTTGTAATAAATAATCAGAGGGTAAGCATATATATAAAGAAAAATTATTATATTTTGAATAACTCTGCTGACCTGAAATATGCATGTCAGAGATAGGGTGTTTGTCCATTAGTCAACAATATCTTTGTGCTGAGTGACCGGTCCTGACAACAGTATAATCTACCGTGTAGCACTGTAGCTGGTCCTGGCAATATTGGTCTTCAAAGTATTTGTGCTGCGTAATGGGTCCTGACATCAATGGTCTACAATACATTTGTGCTGTTAAATGGTCCTGATAACATTCGTCAACAATATTGTGACAAGTAAATTTGCCCCTGCATATTTTAAGTTTAAAATTGTTATATAAATTGCCAAATTGTCGGAGTTACCCGACCTTGGGCAATCATTATGGTGTTTTTGTCTTCTTTAGTTAGAAGTTTTCCACTCACGGAAGTATTATGTGACTGTAAATGTTGTTTTATGTTGTGGAAGAGAGAAAACGTTTACAGCATATCCGACATGTGATAGACGAGTGGTGTCTGCTGAACAACGGTGCGCCCACACATATAATAAATTAGGAAGTAACAAAATCTCTAAGCAATAAAAACCTTAAATAATAAAAATGTCTAAGTCCACTCTCATGTTGATAAATACATATGACTGCAGTCTGCAGTTTCAATTTTTACCATTCACGGGTTTTGCTTGACATCGCTTTGTCCATATGTGGCAATCTAGCTTCCGGTTTGTTTTATTCATAAACCTCCTCCCCTCAGCATGGCGGTGCCCCGCTCCCCCGAGTAGTAGATTATCGAGTCCTCACAAACTCTCAGCTAATGGCTTAACGCATCGATTTGGTGGTGGGCTTAACGTTATAACAACAATGTGAATGACTGCTTGGCCAATTGAAGGTTTGTTTACTTCGCACCAACAAGCAAAAATGGTTATACATACCACTATAATAATGTATGAACGAAATATAAAATTAAAAGAATGAATTGTGATTTACATACCACGATATTTATATCTTTACAGACGATTTAGTAAGTTCGAAAAGGGATATATACTACTAGTGACAGTTTAAAAATGACTGAGAAGGTATATTCTATGTCAGTGACATTTTAAAAGAGAATTAAAAGCAATCATCTATATTAATGACAGTTTAATTACGATATTACAATGAAGGACATTTTAAAGTGACAGTCAAAAGAGATACATAATGTTAGTGGCAGCTTAAAAGAGAATGGAAAGAATTCACAATATTAGAAACAGTTTAAACGAGCTAACATCGACAGCAACAGATTAAAAGAAAATGAATAGGGATATATGATTAAGTATACGACAGAAGTAATACAGAATTAATTATTTTCTACGCTTTAAAAATGTAAAAAGGTAAATATAATTTATTTTATACATAAATTATGAACTACACAATTCACTGCATTAGTTAGGTCCGCATACTAATTACAAAAAGGTCAGTAACATCTTTTATCAAGATGGCAACATTTTCCTGTATAAATCTAATTGTTATTGTAATTGTAAGTGAAATGCATCCTCCCCCCCCAAAAGAACAACAACAAAAAAACAACAACACACAAACAAAAACAAATAAACTGCAAACATAAGTCATTACTTAGTAAAAATAAAATAAACAATTCAATTTTCTGAGGTAAAATAAAATAGCACAATATAACAACTGCAATTTATTGAACAAAAATACATTTAGCAAATAAAACAAGCAATCGAACAAACGCACAAAGATCATACATTAGCAATGAAACCAACTAAAAATGTATTATCAATGAAGTAAACTCAAAACACACACTAATGTACAGAGAAAATATAATTATTAATGAAACCAACTCATCCCCCTCCCCCCCCCAAAAAAAAATAAAATAATTCTAGTCCTGACGTTTCACTCAACACGAAGTATTCAATAATTAATGTAATATACAAACAAGTATAATTCTCTGATGTACTTAAGCAATCATAAATAGAGACATTAAGACTACACTTACTAAATTAACAAAGCGTCGTCCATATGTTTTTGTGTAACACATCTTTCATCATTTAAACAACAGCCACATATGCCTGAAATGTCTTGTAAACAGTTAAAAATAACTGCATTTACAAAAGTTTACAGAAGTACACAAATTCGTTTCTCTTTCTCTCTTCAGGAGGAGTTAAGCCTTTACTTCTCGATGTCACATAGAAGAAAGATGAGAGCAGGTTCATACACGCTTATCACCTAAAGCAACAGAACGCGCTGTCAACTTACCACAACCGTCAAGTTCACACCTAAAACCATTCTCAAGAATAATCGTCCATCGTTACACATTTAACATGTTGACAAGCGGTTTCAGTACTAGTTCATGGCAGTTTAAAAAACAACAACCCACAGTGGCCAATACAAAGATGAAACTATTCATTCAGGCAAGAAAGTAAATTACATAATATATAAAACTGATTTCAAGTAACACTAGTCAGAAAGAAATGAAATTAGTAACTAGAAGACTGTATATTATGAATATAACCTAACATAAAGAAGAGGATCTACAATAAGGATATATTTTTGGAATCATTTCATGGCATGACCTCATCTCATCCCAAAGAAACTAAAGAATTAGAAAATGAAAAAAATCGACATTTATCTTATTGCCAGCAACTTATTTTAATTCTTAGTAAGACATTATCTTGTATACTTTTGTCCTTTCAGAAGAAATAAGCTAGTGCAATCGAATCATTTAGTATATTATTATGTAATAAGGATGGTACATTATGCCAGCAAAAGAGCCCACAGGCGAAATGTCATAAACTATATTTAGTAAGACCCGCAGCTTTTTAGAAAAGACATTTAAAAAAAACTAAGAACATAACATAAATCCCTCAAGATTAAAAATCAACTATTGCTTGCAATTTATTCTGAAGTAATAAAAAACGTTTAAGTTACTGCTTATGTACCTAAATAAAGTTCTTCATTTAATTAGTAATATCTCACAGAGTACTCTCATGAGTGAGAAGACTGAAAAATAAATCTAAGATCTCACTTTGCATCTGCGAACTGAGATCATTTCAAGCCACGAGATTTTTGTCTTTAAGAATTGTTACTGAATTTTCATGTGAGCTCTTCTACCTGGGTTGAATCACAATAAAACAAGAGGTTTGATCTCATCGCTAATGCTCAGATCAATGATACATGGGACCTCTTCTATTGATTGCTCTGAGAAATAAACATAAAATATTAACAAACTAGTGTTCTAAGAAATAACTTGCTCCGTATATTATTATTATTATTATTTTTGTTGAAACAGAGAAGGTTTTAGCATGACTGTGCAAATCATGCAAAAGATTAATGAAATACAAAGCAAGTAAATTCGTCATTAAGTCTATAACTATAAAAATATCCCACCCCCAACCCGAACACACACACTAATATGTCTGAGGTCCTTTAGTGTCCTCATAAAAAAGAAGTTAAAAAGACAATGACTCTTGCACTGAGGACCGCTACCTGAGTTCATCTCTGGTCACATCAAATCATTTAATGCCAGGGAGAATTTTAATTTTAAGTTGACAAGAAATTCTTATGTCCAACATTATGAAAGAAATTACATAAAAAATAATTATTAAAAGTATTTAATAAGCAATTAGAGTAAGATATTCTAGTGACAAATATCTGAATAAAAGCTATCTTCCATTTTATTCCTAACTACCAGAACATGGGATTTTACATGCAAGTGAAGAATTTGTAATTAACACAAGAAGCAGTGATGGCCAAGAACTAAGAGTGAGAAATGAAGTAACTCACAAAAAACTATCATGAAATATAGATGTGCATTTCTTTGCTTGTCATGAAAAAGAATTCACATGAAAGCAGGCATTATTAAAATACCCCCCCCCCCCCACACACACACATATACCTTCATGTTTAGCAGATACAACAAACCAGGGGGAAGATGAATATGCAAAGAAACCTGGGGGCTCATTGTTATTTCCACTTTTTTAACATGATAAAATCACACTGATATTTTGGTGGCCTTTCAATTTCCAAAGATAAATATGAGAGTAAAATGTAACATTTGCCCAAACATGCGCTTTGTTAAGTGGATCTAAGAGTATATAATTTTATTTCATGCTATTATTATTATTTTTGGGGTACTGTGGGCTGCAATAATATTATGCCTCTTTGGAAATAATAAATCCCAGATACACATCTGACAAATTTTATCATTAAAAAGCATGATTAAAAAATGTTCACCTAATAACTATAGGACCCATATATTGCAGAAATTCTTCAGTTATTTAAAAGAAATATTGCACCTGATAGTAACATAAGCAGCATCATACTATTATGATAGAAAGCCTAATAAACAATGAATGAATGGACTGACTGGTTATTTGTAGCACTATTTCTCACTTCAGATGAATTTCCAGAAACACACACATTTATTTAAAGATTTATGTAACTGATTTGAGCATTCTTTCTGTTCATTTTCTTCACGTCCTCTTGTTTGAACCATATTATGGTCACAAGAGTCTAGCATTGAGAATATGGCATTATCAAATATCGTATTGTTTAAGGGATGTTTATGTCTCATACAAGGAGAACTGTAGGAGCGGAAAAATGTGACATCTAACAACATGGAGGGAGGGGATCCTGAGTTACGACTTCGCACTCTGCTTTTGATATCTTGATTTAAAAAAAAATAAGAGGGAAAGAGGCTTTGCTTTACAATATTTGTAAATTACATAATTATAGGGACTATTGTAGAGTTTTAACCATCGTCACCAACAAAAATACACGACCTATGACATCATATTTAGAGAATTCTTTTCAACTCTTGGGGGTGCAAATTATTACTACTATACAGATTTTTGCTTGATCAAATCAGTCGCTAAGTGCATCTTTGTAAACATCTTTCAGAAATAAGATGTACTGTTACATGTGTAATTTACCTATAGCAATATTTTAATCGCCTATTTGCAATAAGATAGTGAATTACAACGCCAAAAAACACTTCATATTCTATGCATACACTGCATGTAGATGTTTCACCCGCTGTTCATTTCTGTAAATATAATTTTATCAAATATTTCCAAAAGCAATTTGAATTCACTCCACTAGCTTTCAGATTTGCTAATTAATGTGATCATTGCTTTTAGAATACGAATTCATTCAATTCTAGAAATGCTAATGTACTTTTGTCTTCAAGAATGCAACAAGTGGTGCACAGATGGCTATGATTTGTAATAATGTAATAACAAGAAGAGATAGAAGGATAAAATTGTCCTCCCCCCCACACCCGAACAAAAGCACACACACAAAATAAAGCATGATGTTTTTCTTAGGAACAATTTACTCTTTAATGAAGTCAATATTACAAATCTCATAGTTTAGATTATAAAAAAAATACAATAAACCCCTTTTTTTGGTGAGATGAAGAAAGTTTGTCAAACTTCTATTTTCATATCATTAATCAGGTGATATGCATGTATATCTGCATGTATGTGTATGCATATTTGCATTTTTGTGTGTATTGACACTTGGCGAAGACTTAACGTAATTTTACCTTCTAGGTCAAAAGTTTTGAATTTCACTTGTACATATCCGGTGAGGTCAGGTCATTTACAAACTTGTATATATCCATGCGGCCACACTACTTTTTCACTGTCGAAAGAGTTCATTTCACATAGAGCCTCTCACCTCTCTTTACCATTTTCAAGGTGAAGCAATGACGCTGGCATGTGTGTTTTCTTACCAGAGATGACTGTCTCGCTTTGACAGATATTATCCATTGGTAGACCTTTGCCTTTGGTTTCTTTATTTTGTTTAATGTTTGACAAAGGCAAGTGAAGAGTACACAAATGGTATGCTGTTTTCACAAGAAAACAATACGTCTTTTTAGTCATTAATTTTTACATTTAAAAAAGACAAATTTAGAGGTAGACCAGACCATTGCTTGGTTAACAGTTAATAACAGCTGACCATAATATCACTGATAAAACTTGATTTACACATATCGACATCTAAGTGGGAAAAATGTTGTTAAAATTCACGATAAATCTGTCAATCCACAAAGCAAGTGAATTCTTTCGTCAGTCTTACACACTGAGTACGAACACTCTGGACTGCCTTGCGATATCTGAACTAACTGACCTTTGTACGATACATGTAAACAATAATGTGATCTGGACAGATGTACTTTAATACAACGAGTTCATTTCAAGAAAGAGAAAACGAAAACATCAACAAAGGTGAATGAGCGATGAGCATGACTCGTATTGCAAAGCAAGTACACGGCGAGATGAGAGTGCGCAGTGTACAAGTGAATAAAGTTTACAATTCGTTGGGAAAAGTGTTGTTAGATGGCATCAATGTTTCCAGCAAAACGAGCTGCATTAATCTTTAAAGACTTAAATTACTTCATCCATCTGTACATTTCTCATTTATTTCTTAGATGATGATTTATTTGTGTGTAGGGTTATTTGGTAATGAGAGTGTTTTGTGTGTCTGGTGAAATTAGAATTTTGTGAAGAACTGATTGGATAGTGGAAAAGTAGCGCAGATATTGGTTAAGGCATTTATTGACCTTCCTCCCACTCCTTTAAACACACTGTGCTGCAATTCTCTGGAACAGGACTACTGTTCACAGCAATTAAGTGTTATCGACAGCCGAAAGTGATCAGAGATTTGGTGATAGCTCCAAATTTCCCACCATCACCCTAATGAGACACTTACATATCCCTGTGTAATGGAAATGATTTATATATTTCAATATTTCTCGTTGGAAAACTCATCCAAGCATGTGTGTGTGTGTGTGTGTGTGTGTGTGAACTGTAATAATTTCAGAAGACTTTTTCACAAGTTTATTAATACTGAATAGGTTTTTCGCCTTAGTTTAAATGTAGTCACAAAAAATATTTTAAAACGTTAAATGTTGTGGCAAATGTGCTATAAAGAAATCCGACAGGTAGGGTTGAGTAATTTAAAAAAAGCAACTAAACGTATGTAAACAATAAATAAATAATAGTAGTTTTAACATTTTCCCGTTTTTAAGATTTAAAAATGTGAATGCTCAAGACTATCTTAGTGGAAAAGTATACAAGAGATCACATTAAATGTAAACATGGATTTAATGGGAAATACAGATTTAAATATATATAGTGTATTTTTCAAACAACAGACTGCTATCCGATTACATTTCATATTCATAAATGTACATGTAATGAGTTCTGTGGCCTACAGGCAAAAAAGTCTACCAATATCTTATTAGCATTATTTAAATGGCAGCAGTCTTCCCAGAAATGGCGTATTCATTGTTGATATATAATAATAGAACTCTTACTGGCAAGCAGAGGATGTTTGTATTATGTCCTCAAATCCTTGTCACGTTTGATACAAAGGCAAGCACGCTCCAAAGCTGGGCAGATGCTGTAAAGTAGCGTAAACGGTGTAAAGTTGCTGAGTTGCACCAACAGTTATGTCATGGCACATTAGCTTGCATCATTCCTAGACAGAAGCGTCTCCACTTTTGTAAAACCAGTGCAAAGTCTAACAGGTGGAATACTTGCTCTAAACTATACTCTGTGTGCAGTGCAGCCAGCAGTAAATCCCTAAATTTAGTCTGAAGCAGAGGTGCATCTGGAGGTCATCTTGAGTACACGATAACGTATGTAACGACATCTGTAGGTCAACTTAGACCTCTATTAGACACTGTCGAGTACACGATAACGTATGTAACGACATCTGTAGGTCAACTTAGACCTCTATTAGACACTGTCGAGTACACGATATCGTATGTAAAGACATCTGTAGGTCAACTTGACCTCTATTAGACACTGTCGAGTACACGATATCGTATGTAAAGACATTCCAACCGTCTGCAAGTTCTTAGAGTTTAAGATGAACTTCTTGTGGTTCAATGAGTGCTGTCTTGATAAAGGGAGTTAATTCCTTCAGGAGTACTTTCTTTTTCCACAGAATACAAAAGCACTAGTTTTGTTCAAGAACGACTAAATAATCTTTTCAAGTTGTCCAATTTGACACTTTCTTATTCTGGATCAACTAAACTCTTCGCCGTCTTTCATTTTAGCTTGACTCCATTCTAGATAATCTCCTTCAATCTACTTTCCTTCATTTTAGATTGCCAAGTATGAACTTCCAAATAATATTCGATGTTCTGGATCTACTAAACTCTTCCTCTTTCCTCTACTGTAGACTGCCGCCTTTATTTCTGACTGCATCTTTCTCTGTAGATTACTGCCTTCATTGTAGATTGCATTTTTCATTCTAGACTGTCTCTTTCACTGTAGATTACTGCCTTCATTTTAGATTGCATTTTTCGTTCTAGACTGTCTCATTCACTTTTACTGCCTTCATTGTAGATTGCATTTTTTATTCTAGAGTGTCTCATTCCAGATTGCCAAGGATGAACTCCCTAATCATGTCTGGTGTATTCTAGACTGCCTCATTCCAGATTGCCAAGGATGAACTCCCTAATCATGTCTGGTGTATCTGGATCGAAACCGACCACATCCAGCATGTGCACGTCATCAGGTCTGGCGATAGTGAAGTCAAAAGAACTCATGCCCACCACGATCAGCTTGGCGGTCGGCTTGTTCATCTTGTTTCGGTATTTCTGTAGTGCCGCCCACGGTGGAATGCTATGACTGTTAGTCTCAGAGTCTGTGTAGATGATGAAGGCGTCAAACTCCTTGTTGTGCTTACGTGCCCACGTCATGGGTTTCGAGCAGTCGGTCATGCCAAAGCCCAGCATGGAGGTCGCTTGGACTAACTCTTCCACTGTCTTCGTGTCGTCCTTGAATATATGGTCCAGTGTCTGAAGTTGATTATTAAAACCGACAACCTCGCATGAAGGCTCTCTCTGGTGTAAGAAAAATGAAGGAATGATTATACATTTAAATAAATAACAGTACATGTACACACTCCTCTCTAATCAATCAATAAATTGATAGTTTCATGCAAGAACTCTATTTAGGACGAGAAGTATACATTTCGTGTGAAGCATACGTGATATACCCACGTGTAAACAGAATAGTTCAGAGTTGACATTATGCTCATCGAGATTTCAGTACATGTACGGCCAAATAATATTCATAATTACACAAATAATATCGTCCAAGCATTGTCAATAAAAGATCGTTCTTATCTCAAATACAAAAGACCACAATTGAACTAGGAAGAACTTAGAACAGAGTTTCTCAACCGGGGTTCCGCAAGGGATTGCTAAGAATTCCCCGAAAACTCGTGATTAGTAAAAAGAAAACAACACTGAAGATTATTTGTTTGTATGCAATGGTTCCCCGAGTCCTGAAAATTATTTCAAGGTTCCTCCAGTGTAAAGAGCTTGAGAAAGACTGACCTAGAGTATAAACAGGAAATAACAAAATTAATGAACCTAACGAATTGCTGTAGTAAGCTATAGTGAAATGAAGAGAACTAAAATCGAAATTTATAATTAATCAACACTACATATATACATAAAGGTTCAATACTACCTCCAACGTCTCAGTATGTGAGCAAAGAGACTATTTAGTTCTTTGTATTGTTGTTAAATGCATGAGGTTCACTTTGCCACGAGTAGAAACAGACTTTGCACAAAGAAAGGTAATCTTTGCCATGAGTAGAAACAGACTTTGCACAAAGAAAGGTAATCTTTGCCATGAGTAGAAACAGACTTTGCACAAAGAAAGATAATCTTTGCCACATTTAATAAGTATTCTTTCCCAAAAAGAAAACTTTTTGCCACTAATAAGACATCCGTTGCTACAAATGTATGTGAAAATATTCTTTTTGCAGCAAACGTATTTTAAAAATAAAATTTAAAGATATTTTTGTCACAGATAAAATATCTCCCCCCCCCCGCGTCCCAACACACACACACACACACACACACACACACACACACACACACACACACACACACACACGCACACACTTTATCAGAAGACAAAGTTCTCTCTAAAAAAAAAGAGGCTTTCTTATCACAAGACATAGTGTTCTCTTTGTTTTTTTAGGCTTTCTTTTTACAAGACACATTTGGTTGTTTTTTTTTTTAAAATATAAAAAGAGACTTTCTTATTACAAGACAGTGTTGGTTTTTTTTTATAAAAAGAGGATTTCTTATCACAAGACACATTGTTTTTTGTTTGTTTCTTCATATAAAAAGAGGCTTTCATATCAAATGACAGTGTATTTTTTTTTTTTTTACAAAAAGAGGCTTTCTTACCATAGGACAGTTTTTCTCTATGAAAAGGCTTTCTTAATCCAAGACAAAGTTCTCTCTGTAAAAAGAGGCTTTCGTATCACACGGCAGAGATTCCTTTATGAAAGGTTTTCTTATCACAAGAGTTTTTGTATATAAAGAGGCTTTCTGATTACAAGTCAGATTTTTTGTATATAAAGAGGCTTTCTTATTATAAGACAGTTTTTCCTTTATAAAGAGGCTTTCTTATTACAAGACAGTTTTTCCTTTATAAAGAGGCTTTCTTAAGACATATTTTTCTATAATACGAGGCTTTCATATCAGAAGACAAAGTTTTCATTATAAAAAGAGGCTTTCTTATCACAAGATAAAGAGGTTTTCTTATCACAAGGCAGAGATTTCTTTATGAAAGGAGGCTTTCTTATCCCAAGACAAAGTTTTCTCTATAAAAGAAGAGACCTTTTTATCACAAGATAAGAGTTTTTTGTATATAAAAAGGCTTTCTTATCACAAGACAGAGTTTTCTCTACATAAAGAAGCTTTCTTATCACAAGACAGAGTTTTCTCTACATAAAAAGGCTTTTTTTTTATCATAAGACACAGTGTCTCTACATAAAGAGGTTTTCGAGTCACAAGACATAATTTTCTCTAAAAAGGTTTTCTTATCAAATAAGAATGAGTTTCGTTTAATGGTTTCAAAGCTGAATAAGTACCATGTAACGTAGTCCTCAAAAGAATCTACTCACCCTTACTGTTACCATCGCCATGACAGCAGCAGCTTCCCTGTTGGTAATGGGTGAGTTCTGCATCACACTGCCCATTGATCCGGAAATATCCAGAGCAATCAGGATCTTCTTGTTTGTTGGCTCAACAGCTTGGAAGCTTTGGTAGAATGCTTTGTCAAGGCTTTTCAAGATTTCTCTATTAATTTTTAGCTAGAACAGAAAAGTGGTATCCATTACATGACATTATAAGACTCACTCAGTTAGTTTAACTAAGGAATTAAACCACAATTATCTGAAAGTCAAGTGAAATCTCAACGATTACTTTAATTAGAAGACAAAGAAATTAACCACTGACAGTACAAGAGAAGCCATGACGATTACTTTAGTTAATACAGAGACTTGACCACAATTATCTGACGAGAAACCACAGATACTAGTTTAGCTAACATATAGATTTGACCACAATACTGACAACACAAACCACATTGACTAGTTTAGCTAATACAGAGATATGACCACAATACTGACAACATAAACCACATCGACTAGTTTAGCTAATACAGAGATTTGACCACAATACTGACAACACAAACCACATCGACTAGTTTAGCTAATACAGAGATTTGACCACAATTAGTAACAACACAAACCACATTGACTAGTTTAGCTAATACAGAGATTTGACCACAATTAGTAACAACACAAACCACATTGACTAGTTTAGCTAATACAGAGATTTGACCACAACTATCTGACAAGAGAAATCACATCAATTAATTAGTTAGAAAAAGATTTTTTCTGACATTGGAAGAACTTTAAATAAAACAGAGAGAAATGACCACAATTATCTGACATTACAAGAGCAATCAGAGTTACTTATACAATAAAGCATTTAATGACGTCACATATGCATTGTTGATTTGACATTTAAATGCCAAATTTAAAGACTTTTAAATAATTTAAAAATTATTTCTAATATTTTATTTTAACAATACAGAAATATAGACTTTGGATAATATTTTTATTTTCTTTCTAAATAACCCTTACTTGGAATTATTTGAAAATGCAATGAAAAATAGATTTTTGTATATGTCTCTCTTGTATTTATTTACTTTCCCGTTTCTTTGTTTTATTATTTATTTACTTTCCCGTTTCTTTGTTTTATTATTCAAGAACAATTGTCAAATGACGGTGCTAGGAGGTAATTTTTAAACTTCATTTGTCTGTCAAAACAATTATCAAATGAGGGAGAGATAACAATTGTAGTGTCACATAATGGCATTATGTAGCCGCACCTTCAATCTTACGCTAAAAATAGCCTACATCCAACCCTCTACATAGGGACCGTTAACCATAGGCTGGCCTAATTAGTATTGTAAACCATTTCAAACGGAACATTCGGAGCACTGCTTAACAGCAAGTGACGAAGCCGAAGGTGTCATTCGAATTACTATTAACTGGCAGATCATCACGAGTGACCGTACTTGGCTCTCCTAGCACCAAATAGTTATGTATACTTCATATGAGCTATCACCCTTAATTTCCGGTAATTAATGCAGCAGGTTCCCATTCACTGTCTATATATACTGCCGAAGATCAGCACCTTATCTTCGCCGTTGAACCTCAAGGAGCGCTGATCCGCGAGGACAACGCCAGAGCGGAACAGACCTCGGGCCAGGAGCACAGTCCCACGGAACCAGGTGCCACCCGCTTTAAAGACCCACTAGGACCTTAGACAGCAGCGTCGGGCGCAAATCTAAACTAAGTGGGCTTATACGATTAATTGCTTCCTCTAGCTACAACAGCTTTGATATTTTTTTTTCCAAACATTTCAATACAACAACTCTTTACCAAAGACTCGCTTAGTTCTGTTTATGAACTTTATATTCCCAATTGCCTTTTCATACTATTTATACCTATATGTAACCGACAGATCCATTTTTTTCCCTTTTTAAATATATTGTTAATACTTGGGAAACTCCGGTTGGCGGGGTTTACTTACATATTATATGTTGTTAGTTTGTCACCGGTTACGGGAAGCACAGGGTGGTGGAGAATTAGCATCTTGCCCATCCCCCAACGTTTTGTCAAAGGCAGGAAAAAGAGAATCATGGATAACATGTGTCATTCCTCAGTACCCCCGTCATTCATAGCATGCCATCACACTTTTTATGGAAGGGTAATATCTGTCATTCCCCAATACCCGTCATTCATAGCATGCCATCACATCTTTTATGCAAGGGTAATATCTGTCATTCCCCAATACCCGTCATTCATAGCATGCCATCACATCTTTTATGCAAGGGTAATATCTGTCATTCCCCAATACCCGTCATTCATAGCATGCCTTCACACCTTTTATGCAAGGGTAACATCTGTCATTCCCCAATACCCGTCATTCATAGCATGCCATCACACCTTTGCAAAGAACAGGTATCGAAAAAAGAAAAGAGGAAATCCCAAGGGTAAACTGTTTTTCTGAACCACTGTCAACATCAATCGCAGAAACAGACATGACCAACACAGTGTATCCTGTCTATAGATGCTTTATGTGTCTACCGAAATGCTGTGTACAATCGTTCTGCAGAACGAAATGGTAAGTTTAAAAACAAACATTTATTTTATCTCCCAAATACCTATCATGTTCTGCATGCAAATTACGTAAATAAATGTCTCACACTCCAATTCAGATGGCCCTTCTCGCCTTGACCTTGACTGTAGATGTGGTGCGCTAACAGGATTTTGAAAGGGTGGATGCGGGCTTTCTTCATGGCTTCCACATTTGAAAGTTTTTCCATTACAATCTTCACGTTCAAGGGATCGTTAAACATGCTACAGGATTAGAAAAACCCAAATTTGATAAAAGTCAAGACTAGTTTTCTACGTGTGTGTGTGTGTGTGTGTGTGTGTGTGTGTGAGAGAGAGAGAGAGAGAGAGAGAGAGAGAGAGAGAGAGAGAGTTACTGAAATTTCTGTATATAAACCTATAATTCAATATACGAAACTAGTAAACAATTATATTTTCATTACACTAACAAAATGTAAAAACGTATGAATCTAAAGTACTACGCGAAGAGTGCTAATATTTTAAAAATACAATTTATACCGTTGAATCAAAACAAAATACTAAGCGAAGAGTGCAAATATTTTTTAAATACAATTTATAGTGTTGAATCAATATCGTGTGAGAAGAAAACGAAATAAAAGAAAAAAAATCATACGAGGAGTAAAATAATGTCTGCCTTACTCAAGAGTAGTCATTTTCCCTAGATTTCTGATGAGAGCTGTTAGCGGCATCTCCTTGAGTAGGGCCTCCCACACCTCCCGATTGTTCAGCATTTCAGTACGCATGTGCTCGCGGACCAGATGATGCTCTGTGATCAGTTGCACAGTTTTCTTGGCATCCTGGCTTTGCTTGGCTTCTTCCACCGCCTTCAGGTACTCGTGTACCTGAAGCGAAGGATTAAGAGGTGTTAAACATGTACGCTCAAACAGTACTGACAAAGTATTCAAGTACTGTAAATTTAAAAATCATGTACGCTCAAACAATATTGACAAAGTATTCAAGTACTGTAAATTTAAAAACATTTGACTTTCAAACAGTACTGACAAAGTATTCAAATTCTGTAAATTTAAAAACATTCGTTGAAAGAAACATTCAAACAATGTAAAATATAAAAACACTGGTTGATACAAGCATTCAAACAATGTATAATATAAAAACACTGGTTGATACAAGCATTCAAACAATGTAAAATATAAAAACACTGGTTTACAAGCATTCAAACAATGTAAAATATAAAAACACTGGTTGATACAAACATTCAAACAATGTAAAATATAAAAACACTGGTTGATACAAACATTCAAACAATGTAAAATATAAAAACACTGGTTGATACAAACATTCAAACAATGTAAAATATAAAAACACTTGTTGATACAAACATTCAAACAATGTAAAATATAAAAACACTGGTTGATACAAACATTCAAACAATGTAAAATATAAAAACACTGGTTGATACAAACATTCAAACAATGTGTAATATAAAAACACTGGTTGATACAAACATTCAAACAATGTAAAATATAAAAACACTGGTTGATACAAACATTCAAACAATGTGTAATATAAAAAAACTGCTTGATACAAGTATTCAAACAATGTAAAATATAAAAACACTCATCGATAAAAGCATTTAACATCATTGGTTACTTATGTATTACAGATTTATATAAAGGAAAGAAGAAGGAAAAAGGAACAGAGAGAGAAGAATAAAATAAACAATACATTCTTAACAAAAAAAATATTCAAAATATAAACAACAGCACACTACCCACCCCAAGCACAATGACAAAGGGTATTCGTACATTGACCTTAAAAAAAATATCTACGCGGAATTCAATTAAATTGCACAATTTGTATCACTGGATATTTGCCTACACAGACTATAACCAGAAGACTATTTATACCCTAATACGTTTGGAAATAAAACGACTCACAAGCAATTTTTAAAAAGCATCCATACAAGAGAAAGGTGCTGTTCTCAAAAGTTTATTCTAATCGTTAGGACAGTATGTCAGTATATCTTCAAATCTAAATAGTCCCACGTTTTCTATTTCTGGTTTTCTATCTTTTGTTTTTCTTAAACGCACGCACACATTCAGATACACAGCTTTGTTCTGGTCTATTTAACACGCAAACATTCACACGCTCGCATGCACGCACGCACGCATACACACACACACAATCTTTAAGTACAAATAAAAAATAAAACCTTTTTCAACTCCTCTCGACCCAAGTATCCATCCTCTAAGTACATTTTCTCGGCCTCCGCCATGCCTTTAACGCAATACCGGATGATGAATCCTATGACGTCATTGACAGGCTTGATGTGGGTGAGTCGAAAGATGTCCCTGTGGTTCCACTCGTGACGACTCCAGTACTTGGTGACGTGCATCGCCAGTCGCATGGGGTTGTCTGCGCAGCTGTTGTACCAACGGGACACGGCCCGACGTAATCCCCGGCCCCATCCGGTTGACTCTTCCAAGTTTTCAATGTAGCGAATCAACTGGAATAGCTGAGTCGGGGTACGGGCTATGTCCTGCACAGTATACCATCGAGATCATTAACAAAAATCATCAACAGTTACATCATACTCAACATCATAATTACTTTTACCACAAAATGGAAAGGTAATGTAAATTTTGAACTTCAAAGTATCATTTATTTAAACGGATATCACTTTTGTTCGCAATAAAAAATGTAATTAGTAAAGAGTGCAGCCAGCACGTTTTATTAAAAAAAAAAAAAAGCCTGTGAAAGTAAAATAATAAAGAGAACGTGGTTTGTGTGTTTTCCTTATTATTTTACTTTCATAAACTATATATAACCCCCCCCCCCCCCACCGATTTCTATGTAAATCAGTGAGTAAGCATCACATAGTTCTTTCTCTGTCTAGCGTTACGCCCATTTGTTCACCTGAATTGCTGCATACGCAGCTCGCTTCGTGTCCTGGTCAGTGCAGCGACAACATTTGGCCAAGGCGTACAACAAACTGTCCTGCTTGTTAGATCGACCTTGCGTGCAGATTTCTTTAATTGTCTCGACCACCTTAATGAAAGCAGAGAATGATAAGCGAGCGATGAATATAAACAGGCAAATGATTCAGTAAGAAAATCGTAAGCAAGCAATAAACAGTCGAAAACACGCACACACAGAGGCCTGCATGTGCCTTTGCAAACGAACATGACTGGTTATAAAAAACTATCGCATTTCGTTCTAATACGCTCATTTTATTAATCCAAACACTTGCGCGAAACTGATTAATTGTCGATTAACTTTATATTATCGATCCTCGAGGAAGTAAATGTTAAAACAAGTGAAACAATACAAGACAGCAAGCCTATTATGAGAGAGATCAAAGTGAGAAAGCAAGCCTATGGAGAGAGAGTACAAGACAGCAAGAGAGTGTACAAGACAGCAAGCCTATTGAGAGAGATCAAAGTGAGAAAGCAAGCCTATGGAGAGAGATCAAAGTGAGAAAGCAAGCCTATGGAGAGAGAGTACAAGACAGCAAGAGAGTGTACAAGACAGCAAGCCTATTGAGAGAGATCAAAGTGAGAGGGCAAGCCTACTGACTATTCCATAAGTGTTAAACTTGTTAGTAATAAGTGAGATAAACATAAACATAACATACAAATATCATGCACTTAAACTATAAGGAATATTATACAAGATAGTCATTATTTATCAGTTGGATACATGTCATCCTTCTCAGGAAACATAATAATACTGCATTAGCAATTATGTATAAATTACATTCATATTTATATATGGTGATTAACAGGAATGCCAGTCTAATGTGGTGACCACATTAAAAAATATTAAAATCTAAATGTTATTTTCTATTAGATTAATACTTTTTAGATTAGATTAATAATTTTTCTCGGCAACCGTCCCAGGATAAATTTAACGTTTTCTACCAACCTCAGATACCATATGTCATTTATACACAAAAATTACATATAATTTCATTTTTGGGATGGATCTAAATCTATATTAACTACTCCACTAATATACGTAAAAATTAAAATAAAATAAAATATAGTACATATGTGTATATCTTCAGCATTCCACAATAAGTTATATAAGATTAAGGTTTCATAAATAGCCATGATAATGTACAAATTACACAGCTCTCTATCGTATTATCTGTTTGGAAACAGGATGATAGTTTGAAAATATAAATCAAATAAGAACTCATTCAGTTATGTCGGTATTGTCTGGAAAGTACTTTACTTGCAATCATTTTAAAACAAACTTTTTACTTTCGTTCGCACAATGTATGATCTTGTACCTGTATGGTCTTGAATTAATGATTTACTAATTTGAAGAAGTTAGTCATTACTTTCACTTATACACCCACCACCACCACCACCACATGCACACTGAATGTCTGATCATCTGTATGAATTAATCAGCAGTGAAGATCAAACTTATTCCATTAGTTAAAATGTTTTTGTTTTTTCTAGTTATTAAACAGAATACATATTCTTTAAATAATTATTATAATACCAACGCCAGGGGTCAAATCAGTACAGATACTCATGCATATACGACGTTCTACAAACGCCAGGGGTCAAATCGGTACAGATACTCATGCATATACGACGTACTACAAACGCCAGGGGTCAAATCGGTACAGATACTCGGGTATATACGACCTACTACAAATCCAGGGGTCAAATCGGTACAGATACTCATGCATATACAACCTACAAATCCAGGGGTCAAATCGGTACAGATACTCAGGTATATACGACCTACTACAAACGCCAGGGGTCAAATCGGTGCAGATACTCAAACATATATATCCTGAGGGCGACCTTCTGGAATTCAAAGTTTTACTGTGACAAATCCAAGCTCAATAAAGCTTTCTTGACAAGTGACATAACTAGTACAGTGTCCCATTAACTTGAAGAAAAATCAGTGTAGAAATCAAATACAATCTATACAACACCACTGTCACGCCGTGTTGTGAGTTTGTGCTGGCGTGTGTGAATGAGTTCGCATGGTTTGAATGGTGTGCGCGAGTGTGTCTGTGTGAAAGAGAGAAACATAGAGGGACAAGGAAGAATGGGGCAAATTATAGAACTGAGGAAATGTATACAGAGTAATTTAGCGAAGTGCCCTAACCCCCTAATCAGGTCGTGCCTTCACTTAGGATTAAGATATCACAGACTGAGTGTCTAGAAAACAAAAACAAACAAAAAAAAAAAACAGAAACCAAGCAAAGCAAAAACAAAGCAAACAAGCCCCCCCCCCCAAAAAAAAAAAAAAAAGAATGCTTTCACTGTTAGTGAGTAGTACCTCTACTGCATTCAAGTTTGCCACTATATGAACTGAATAAACTATTTAAATTTTGCATTTGTGAAATTTTTATTTATGGTAAAATTTTACAATCTTAAATTCACCTATTGGTCCATAAAAAGGATATACTATTGTCTACTTCGAGTACTTTTCTAGTACTCAAGTTAAGATGTCGAATATTTACCAGGAATGTAGCACTTGTCAACAATTACCTGCACGACTGATTAAATCATAGGGTCAACTACTAGTTGTGTCAAGAGCAAGGTGTACAAGAGTGACAGTGCTACATATTTTATTTAAGGTAACCCCCTCCCCCCTCCCCCGCAAACAAATAAACACGGATTTTTCTTGACTAAAGCCACTGACACCGAAACCCAATTTAAGCCTGCATACCTTTTCATTTTCTTTGAGAATTTCCGCGGGCAGCTTTCTTTACATTTTATTTAGAAAACATTGCTGGACACAAACTACTTCACACATATACGCAGAATACGTTAAAGAAGATGAACTAAAACGATACTATTTCATAACAGTTAAAACATCCGGAAGTACTGTTTATCCTGACCTCAAGTCCACGATCGTCCTCTATCATGGTGTTGACTATGACGAAATTTTGTGCTCTTTTAGCAGGGTCGTCATTTCGCACCACCGCTTTGTTGGGGGTGCCCAAAATCAGAAGCCGCCTGAGTTTGACACGGTCAGGGATTTGGAATTTGGCTTGGGTCTCGTACATATCACCGGAAAAGGATTCGCTTCCAGAATCTTGGTCGGAATCAGGCTCCTTGGGCTTTGTAGGTTGCGGTGGATGAGTTCGCGCTCGCAATTCACTTTTTTCCCAGTGGCGAACTCGGCTCATAATGTCTGCAATATCCTCCCTGTTTTTAAAGATAATGAGAAACATTAAAACACTTTCCAGTGGCGAACTTTTCTCATAATGTGTCTGCAACATCCTCCTGTTGAAGATATTGTAAAACATTAAAATATTTTCATGTGGTGAGCCCATCTTAAATGTCTGCAATAGCCTCCTTATTAACAATAACAAATGAAATCCATTAAAACAGTTCTAGAATATATATAGTTTTAAAATACAAAAAATGGCATTCTATGACCATTTGTCATAACTAAAAAACTGTAAAGAGCTCAATACATGTATATAAGCTGGCTGTGTTGTGACTCGACTAGATAATGGTTTGTGACTTAAGCATATCATTGCTTTTTTTACTCAGATACATCAATTTCTCGTTACTCAAGTATATAACTGTTTTATGACTCAAATGTGTAACTGTCTTGCGACTCAAATATATTAATTATTATCTTCTCACTTAAGCATTGTATGATACACACACACACACACGCATACATACATTGTACTCGAGTCACAGAATATCTATCTATCTATCTATCTATCTATCTATCTATCTATCTATCTATCTATCTGTCTTTCTGAGGTTTCATTTATGTAATCAAAATAAAAATATATTTAGAGTATCGAAGAAATAAGTCGAATACAATGAAGGTCAAAGACAATCATACTAGCAACACACACACACACACACAAAATACAAAATTGACGAACACCTGGACTGGATGTTAAGATAAATAAATCCATCAAACACTCTGCTGATTTTCAAAAACCACGTGACCTTTGACGTAACTAAAATTCACGACGCAAGTTTATATAACATCATAGAACAGTGCACTTTCAGAGAATAACTGGAAAAATTCTGGGTGAAAAATGTAAGTAATCCACAAGACTATATATTTAAGGCACTCAGAAAGTGATAAAGATCACACAAATTCACCTACCTTAAAGAATGTCAGGTATAGGTACGGCTGTATAAATCTGATCTTAATAACTGTACCATATAAGGATATAAAACAGAAAATCACTTATGTGACAGTGTACGGTGTACAGAAGATATATGGGTAGCAGTACTGATTGTACAGTGCATACACATTTCACCAAACACTACCAACATGAACACATATAGTGCATTCAAATCTCACTAAACACTGACTGCATGTATACTAACAGAACATACATATCTCAATGTTTATTGACTATACATATACACGTATAGAGTATACAAAACTCTATATTATGACTACAAACATCTGTATGGATGAGTGTACAAGTCTCACCATATTCTTAACACATATATCTGTACTTAATGATAAATGTACTCATTGCAGCATATAAAGGTACAGCTCTCGCCAACCTCAATACACTTAATGATAAGTGTACTCATTGCAGCATATAGGGGTACAGCTCTCGCCAACCTCAATACACTTAATGATAAATGCAGCATATAGGGTACAGCTCTCGCCAACCTCAATACACTTAATGATAAATGTACTCATTGCAGCATATAGGGGTACAGCTCTCGTCAACCTCAATGTACTTAATGATAAATGCAGCATATAGGGGTACAGCTCTCGCCAACCTCAATGTACTTAATGATAAATGTACTCATTGCAGCATATAGGGGTACAGCTCTCGCCAACCTCAATACACTTAATGATAAATGTACTCATTGCAGTATATAGGGGTACAGCTCTCGCCAACCTCAATACACTCAATAAGTAATTTATGCATTGTAGGCTACAGGTCATCAAACATCGTTGAACACACTGCAACATGCAGGAACACAGCATGCACATAAGGGCATAGTGTACTGTCAACATAGGGACATAACGCATATTGCATAGTGCAACTTCTTCCTTGCCGATTAGTTTACAGTCTAGAGAAATTGCGTGCAAGAACTTTCCCTAAGATGAATCCAGAATGCAAATGCGCATTGTCCACAAATAAGCAACGTACTGAAAGGCACGTGTCCACAACAGCAACGTACTGAAAGTCGTGTTTGTCCACAACAACAACGTACTGAAAGTCGTGTTTGTCCACAACAACGTACTGAAAGTCGTGTTTGTCCACAACAACAACGTACTGAAAGTCGTGTTTATCCACAACAACAACGTACTGAAAGCCGTGTTTGTCCACAACAACAACGTACTGAAAGTCGTGTTTATCCACAACAACAACGTACTGAAAGTCGTGTTTATCCACAACAACAACGTACTGAAAGCCGTGTTTGTCGTACTGAAAGTTGTGTTTATCCACAACAACAACGTACTGAAAGCCGTGTTTGTCCACAAAGGCCATTTAATTGTTTAGAGATACAGATTACACATTTAGGCAGAGTGCACATTTTCTCCATGAAATAAGTTGACATTGTAGAGAAATTAACAAAGCAATATAATCATAAGAAAGATATGCATAATATACTGAATGTAAAATAACGGACAACTGCGTACCCACATTTCTTAAAACTGACATTTCACTATTCAGAGTTAAGTATACACAAACTTCGCTGAAATGACCATCCTGACGCTCTACGGATACATAAACTCCGCAGTGATGGCCCCGCACTATGGATACATAAACTCCACTGTGATGGCCCCGCACTATGGATACATAAACTCCACTGTGATGGCCCCGCATTATGGATACATAAACTCCACTGTGATGGCCCCGCACTATGGATACATAAACTCCGCTGTGATGGCCCCGCACTACGGATACATAAACTCCACTGTGATGGCCCCGCACTACGGATACATAAACTCCACTGTGATGGCCCCGCACTACGGATACATAAACTCCACTGTGATGGCCCCACACTATGGATACATAAACTCCACTGTGATGCCCCGCACTATGGAGACATAAACTCCACTGTGATGGCCCCGCACTACGGATACATAAACTCCACTGTGATGGCCGCCATTATAGCGTAGGAAACGATCGCACACAAACTCAAGTATCACTCCTTCACCTTGGCAAGGTTCTCAACTGCTCCTTCAAGAAGGATGGGGAAAGCGATCTTCTTCTGCTCAGTCCCATCAACACGTATGTCAGTTCTTCAACATCTTCCCGTCGGTCCAGCTCAACTCGGGCACCTTTGGCTGGTGACTGTCCATCGTTTCTGTCTGCTTCAACCTCTGGAAAACAAAGAGACCACAGTGACTGATTGCTGTTAACGATGGTGATGCCATGTAGAATTAAACATGATGAAGTATAAACGTGTTTAACTGTGCAGAAAACAAAGTAATCTCTGTTCAGGATGATAGTAACAATGAGCGCATTAACATGAAGCATTATAAATGTGCTTAATCATGCTGTTGTGGTCTGTATCGTTTACGAAAATAAATGTGAATAATACTCATAATTACGAGTGTGTGTGTGTGTGTGTGTGTGTGTGTGTGTGTGTGTGTGTGCGTGTGTGTGTGTGCGTGTGTGTTTACACGCATATACAAAAGAATGACTCCTATTTCACGTGGGCATGTTGTATACACATTATTCAATGACGATATTTGGTCCTTGTTGGGTTTCTGGGTGTGTTGTACACGCATTATTGAAATACGATATTTAGTCCTTGTTGGGTTTCTGGGTGTGTTGTACACGCATTATTGAAATACGATATTTAGTCCTTGTTGGGTTTCTGGGTGTGTATACCAGCAGTACCACTTATTATGCTTTTGTCTTTTTAAAGAAGGTTTAAAAAGCTGACTGGAATTTGCTTGTAAATCTAACTAAATTAAAAAAAAAAACCACTTAAAATAAAAATAAAAGATACAGAAAGAGTACCAAAAAAAAAAATGGGTGGAAGAATACAAGAGTACGAGAAATGTGATACAAAAAATTTTTTTAAAAATTTAATGTTCAAAAGCGTAAAATGAATAATATTAAACGTATAAACTTACACTTGTCATTTGGAATCTTAGTTTTTGGTGAAGAGAACTTAAAATACAAATAGTACGACTATGGCGACCAATAATCAAAAAAATGAATTTTTTAACAAAATGTTAGGCTAGAGTTAAAAAGTGCATAATCTAAAGACTAAGCAAACAAAGTAGAATACATACAGCAGGTTTTATATTTGTAAAGTAACTGTTAGAAAGAAAGAAGGAAGGAAAGGAAGAGTAAAGGAAGGAGAAAGAATGAAAGAAGGAAGAAAAGTAGAAAAGGGAAGAGAGAGGAAGAAGGAAAGAAGAAACATTATTTTACCTGAAACTTCCATAACATCATCTTCTGCTTTTCTTTTCGGACTGGCACCACCTTGCTTTGTATCCATGCTTTTGTCTGCAGAGCTTCTGATGGAGGGCGGTGGAAGACGTGGTATTCTGAAGTCCCTCTCATAAGCAAACACCTCGTGGATTGGTCTTTCTGCAATCTCCATCTCTGTTGTATCATCTCCTGAAATATTGCCATAGATAAAACTCTAAGTATAAAAGGAAAGTTTATAACAAATACAATGTCTTACAATACCAAAGATATAAGTAATTATAGAAAACCCCAAGACCTTATCAACAAAAATAAATAATTTTTCACTATAAAGAATAAAGAAAACAAATAAATTAGAAGAAACTGACATAAAGTAACACCACCACCACATTAAAAATAAATATAAACGACAAAGAGGCTTTAGGGCAGTTTTGACTATGTGGTGCAGTAAATTTGCCTATCCCTATTTTGAAATGACGATATTTTTGAGTGTCTGAGTTGGAGTAAAGAACCCGAGTTGAGAATATGCTAGAGATTGCTGAATATAATGCAAACCATCCCAATCTTGGTGAGTAGTTTTTATTATCCAATGGTTATGATTTACGAGAACGAGACCATCCACTGGGCTGAGATCTAAAAGTTTATCTGCTGTAGTGAAATCTATTGTCTGATCACTTGAATTTGAAGTGGCAAAGAAGTCTGGTCTTGAAAGGCGGCTATTAGCTTGATGTGAATTAACCAACTGGCTGAGGGAGAATGGACTTAGAAATTATTCGTGCATTTTGCTATTGATATGTTATACTGGTGTTTTACATAGAGATGTATTATATGAGTAGACTATTATTTCTACAAATATTTGAACTAAGCTGCTCATATGTAGTATACTAAATACTTGACATGTTTTGATATGCTGTATTTATTATGGTGTGTGCACGCAATGGACTGATAAATACTGTTGCATGAAATTGTAGTTGAGACTGGAATGTAAGAAAGAATGGAGTTATAAAATGATAAACTGGAAATTTAGCATTGCTCCTTGATTATATTTAAGGCAAGCAGCATTTTTTTATTTTCTACATTCTCGTGTTATTTGAATCTACTGATTCACTGATTGTAAACCACTACGACCAGATGAGATGTGGGAATCATCTGCTGCAGTGTGTATGTGGGAATCATCTGCTGCAGTGTGTATAAGTGTATTGGAATAAACTACACTCCTTTGATGTATCATGGCAAAGTATGCTGATTACAGTGAAGTTACTAGAAATCACTACAATGATTGCTCTGCTTGAAGAAGTTGACGCGGCATAAAGAAGTGCCCAGGTTATCTCGAGAGAATAAGTAGCAGAACTGATTTTAATGTGTAAAGAGAAACACGTGGAACTGGCGTAATAATGGCGGACAATAAACTTGTGACATTAGTGCAAAAGCAACGAAAGACTGTTGAGACAGCAGTTAATTCAGATTATGCAAAAACTATTATTGCTTATCTCTAATAACTCCATTTCTATTCTCTGAAAAAAACTATCCTGTGATTTGTATTGAATTATTGAATTGCATTTTCGACACAGGACTGTGAATTATAGAAATTATTCGAATGTGGTTTTGTGGAAATAACTGATGTCAAGTAATCTATTTCATTGTATTTGTCATATGCACGCTTGATTGTTGTTTTAATAAATTTACTCTTTCAGTAAGAAGTTTTCCACCTACAGTAAGACTGTGTGACCTTAAATGTTTATCTTTAATGTTGTGGAAGAGAGAAAACGTATACAGCGCACGCATATCTGCCAAATGAGAGACGAGTGGTGTCTGCCGGAGGATCATTAATAAAATAAATTATGATTCTCATCACTTGTAATTAGTTTTGGATGATTAATTAATTAATTAATAATCACATCCATTAACTAAGTGGCATTTGCGTCACATGCTACAGTAATCATAATACACACCTGACCTGATGTCGTGGCTAATTTAATCAAAATACACACCAGACTCTGATCTGGCTAATTTAATCTTAATACACACCAGACCCTGATATCCAGGCTGTCATCATAATACACATCTGACACTGATCTACTGTTACCATAATATGCACTTGACCATGATATCCAGTTACAATCATCACAATACACACCTGACTCTGAAGACCGGCACGGAGTATGCGGCTGAGCTCTACCCAAGTAAGGCAAGTACCTACTCAAGAACCGAAACAGCTTTTCTTCCAAGTACTCTCCAGAGGTTACATCTTCTGCTTCCTCTTCATCAGCCATCGCTACAAGACGACAACAGCAGAAGTAGTCCATTGGAGTAAAGACATACCGGAAACACATGCATCAATCCATCCACCCCATCCTTCCATTCCTATAAAGCCTGAGATTTTCAGTTTTACCATTTCCAAAATACGCACGACGTTTAGCGAAATATGACATTCTTCGTAAAATACTGCAAGGTCCGTCTGGTCATGTTACAGATGAATTATAAATTAAAAAAAAAACAGCATACACTATCTGTTTGATCAGCACTGAACACGTGACAGATGGATGTGAATGGAATGTCTGTAATTAAACAATAGCGCAGTCTACACGATTTGTTAGCTCAGTACAGCTTTATTCGCTTTATTTCGGCAAAGTACCACTACATAGTACACGACTTTCTTGTTATTTGTATTTGCTATAAGACCTTATATGTACGTCATTACTCTATCTGCAGTACCATATGTATAGTTACATTGTTTAATTTGTATTTGTTATAAGACCTTATATGTACGTCATTACTCTATCTGCAGTACCATATGTATAGTTACATTGTTTAATTTGTATTTGTTATAAGACCTTATATGTACGTCATTACTCTATCTGCAGTACCATATGTATAGTTACATTGTTTAATTTGTATTTGTTATAAGACCTTATATGTACGTTATTACTCTATCTGCAGTACCATATGTATAGTTACATTGTTGTAATTTGTATTTGTTATAAGAGGCTATATGTACATCATTACTGTTATTGTTGTTATTTGTATTTGCTATAAGACCTTGTATGTACGTCATTACTCTATCTGCAGTACTATATGTAGAGTTACAATGTTGTATTTTTTATAAGAGGTTATATGTACATCATTACTTTATTGTTATTTGTCTACAATAGTCTACCAAAAAGAGTGTTATGAAGTAATACTAATAGTCTACCAAAAAGAGTGTTATGAAGTAATACTAATAGTCTACCAAAAAGAGTGTTATGAAGTAATACTAATAGTCTACCAAAAAGAGTGTTATGAAGTAATACTAATAGTCTACCAAAAAGAGTGTTAACTTCTTCAAGTAATTCCACTATCGTTCCCACTCTCACTGTGTAGCAAAGCCTCGGCTCTGAGAAAGAAATTTTTCCATTTAAAACAAAACACGCATCTCGGAGAGCAGCTCAAAGTAATTTACAAATATTTTAACTGAGATGTGGTGGGGGATTTCTTTATAACATTAACCTTACAAGACTACGTTATAAATAAATAGACTACAATATAAATAAATATGCTCACAGTATGTCAATGAAAAAGTATTCTTATGACCCATCCATAAAGTATGCTGTCATTAGACGAACACATGGGTGTTAACGGATTATAAATTGAATAGTAAAGAAGTCAGCAATAAGACGACCAGTGATGTATATAGGTGTTAAGGAATTTTAAAAAGAAAAATAAAGAAGTCAACAATCAGACAAATACCGATGTATATGGGTGTTGAAGTCAACAATTAGACGAATACTGATGTAAGTGAATGTTGAGGAATTATAAATGGAACAGCAAAGAAGTCAATAATTAGACGAACATTCATGTACGTGGGTGTTAAGGAATTATACATGGAACAGCAAAGTAGTTCAACAATTAGATGAATACTGAAGTACGTGGGTGTTAAGGAATTATAAATGGAACAGCAAAGAAGTCAACAATTATATGCATACTGACCTGATACACGATCAAGTAGATCACAGAAATGACGCGACATTCACAGGAGAATCAAGGAAGTGGGAGGTGAATGCCAAACCTTTACACGCTTCCGCAAAAAGCCTATTCACTACAAAACAAGTTATAATTACCAGAAACAATCGGTATCAATACCAAACAAGCCCGTGAGTTTAAGACACCGAGATTAACACCAGCAAAGTGGATGATCAAAACTGTTGCTGTGCAAGGAACTGTCAGTTACACTACATTACGAGTTGAACAGTTGTCGATTAAGATGGACGTCATCAACCAGGTCACATTTGAAATAGTTCTGAAGGAAAATCAAACTCACAAAAACTGCATTTTCAACAGTTCTAAAACAAAATCGACGTCATTAAAAGGTGAAAAAAGTCACACAAACTCGGACGTGAGTAATGACGAAGAGAAAAATGATTGCCGTCACGCCGGGAAACCAGATTATGTAAACTTCAGTTCTAATATATTTAATTTGTCGGTAGATAATTTAAATCAATCAATGGTTATTTATTTCATATTAATCGCGGTACTGACTCAGACTCATGCTCAGTGATACTCCTGAATGTTAGCAATACCTAGGAGATACACTTTTCAGATTGCATATGGTTGGTCAAGTTGAGAGACAAGGAACAATGGGGTGGGGTGGGGTGGGGTGGTGGAATTTGTGCAAATTCATAATGACATAAATAAATGCCTACTATCTCGTTCCCTTCCCCTCCTCTCTATGTTTATATGCATATTTAAGTTCGTTTAGTTATCATAAATTTGCAAAGAAATCAAACTAAAAGTAAAACCAGACGAGTCATACGGTCAATAGTAATTTCGATATTGTATCGGTTGATAGTCAATACCGGTATACAACCGCATGAATAGTATCGGATTCTTGAAAATCGGGTTTGCCCGAAATTACTAGAAACAGGCTATCCACTGACATGAACAAACGTCAGCTCGGGCTTAGGTCAGGAATCACATGCAAAGTGCTAACTCACTGATTACGTCAGGCCGCTCGGCTCAAGCTAAATTATATCGTGCTTACAGTTCAAGAAGACACAAAGAAAAAATAAAAATAAAAGACCACCTCCAGAATTCGAAGAGAACAGAAACACACAGAAAGCGATGAACAACAAGCTGAAAAAGAAAATACGACAGAAAAAACCCACCACCTGCAGCAACAACAGCGCAGAAGACAACAGCAAACCAGACAGGCACATTATCCAGAATGGGAATTTTAAAAATCACTTCACTGCGGACATGTTTCAGCTAATCCAGCCAAAGTCTATGCTCATCTCAACAGAAAACACCGGGGACAACGACAACAACCAAGAAGACAACTGAAGTCCGGACAACTACAGGCCTCTGCCGACCAGACAATTCCTTCACGAGAACGCCACAGACACACCGGCCACCATTTATCATCATCGCTCTTCAACTGTCCTATCAACGACAATTCACTCTATCATCATCAACAACTACAACAGCGGCACACCTCGTGCCAAACAGCGAAAATAACTCAGGTAGAAAGCTGACATCACATTAATTAAGCAAGCTAGCAGGTAATCAGCTTCCCGCACCCTTCGGATTAATACGGTAATCATCGGCAACATTCGGGGACGCCATTTTGCTGATACTATAGCACGACAAGGATCAAATATAAGATAGCTAGTGGTTGATGTATGCTATTAAAACTTGTATATGTATGTATGTGTGTGTGTGCGCGCGCCCTTGTAGTGTATTTTCTTTTTTCAAATATATATAACTTCTGGAATGTGTGTGTGTGTGTGTGTGTGTGTGTGTGTGTGTAGAGACCTATGTAAGCTTATTTGACAAATTCAGCTAAATTAAATTATATTATTTTTACCTAATAATAATTTAAAATCAGGGTAAATATACATAATTTCATAAAGAATAATTTTACACAATCATCTTCACTAACTTCTACAATGAATTTTCAATGCTTATCTAGAGAATTGGGAACTTAAACTTCTGTTCTATTAAACAATGAACTTTCTTCTTCTATACTGTGTGTTTTATCTATTTTTTCACTCTGTGTGCGTATGAGAGAGAGAGAGAGAGAGAGAGAGAGAGAGAGAGAGAGAGAGAGAGAGAGAGAGAGAGAGAGAGAGAGAGAGAGAGCGCTTTATTATAAACTACTTTTACGTGATTCTACTTGATATAATATTGTGTTAGATGTCTTCAGGACTTATTCTCTTCTTTTTATTGGCGTTATATAGTCCAAATTTTAGATTTGTTTTCTAAATGCCAAACTAACAGTTCTGTAACTTTAAATTAACTCAAAATATTAAAGGCATACATGTATGCATTTATAAGAAAGGAAAATTACATGCAAATACCATTGCTCATGGTATATTCATATATTGTTATATAACTATTATTCGGGAATATGTATTTATTATATCTTAACTGTTACAGTTTACAGTAATCTATTTTTTTTGTTACAACCCCTCAAAACAGACCAACAACCAAAAAAATCCCAAACACAAACAAAAAAACTATTCGAAAAATGTTATCTGAAAATATATAGGCCCTTACGATTACATTGTGAGGCGGAGTAAATTTGCTTATCCCTATTTCTAGACTTAATTGTTACACTGTGAGGCGGAGTAAATTTGCCTATCCATATTTCTAGACTTAATTGTTACACTGTGAGGCGGAGTAAATTTGCCTATCCCTATTTCTAGACTTAATTGTTACACTGTGAGGTTTAGTAAATTTTCGTATCTCTATACTTAATTGTTATAATAATAAATTATTAAAGTGTCAAAGTGACCAGATCTTAGACGCTCCTTATGATGGTAATTTTTGTGTCAGAGTTGGAGTAAACAACTTGAGAATATGCTAAAAAATATTGCTGAAGCAATCCAAACCAGTTCCAACTGGATGAATGTTTTTTTTATTTTTATTTTTTTTTTTTACTAATAGTCTCACACTTGTTCAAACTCATCCAATGGGGATGGACCAAAAATTTCTGTTGAAGAAGTACCCTATTTTAATCACTTTGAATTTGAACATCAAGTCCGGACATAAGGCGATCATTAGCTTATGGTAAGTTAACTGACTGGTAAAGAAAGAGAGGACAGAATATTTCATACATGTTTTCTATTGATCTATGATTTGAATTAGAGAATGCTTATGTAATTGTACCATTATTTCTATGTTCACCAATTTGATTACATTGTACATTATACTTGTGAATATTGATTTATGCTTTATTTCTTATGTTGTGTTTGTATCGAGCTAATTCAATTATTGCAGGATTTTGTAAGTTGCGAATGTTTGTTAAGAGAGAAAGGAGTTTAGAGATGATATATGCCTGAAATTTAGTGCTGCATTAATTTGACTTTTGTAGAGAAAGCACACCTTTTTTCCTTTCGCTTCAGGTAGCAGTGACTACTGTATTTGCTTGGTCACGTTGGTGTGTGAATCCAGCATTGTCATCAACTTATCAGTAAAACGTGTTGCTGTAAGTTGATTCCTGTTAATTCCGTTCGAGAGCCAATACAGTGGAAATGGTGGCTTGAGTATGGTCTCGAGAATTCACGAAGATTATTCTGATTGTTTCTCAGGGTGTGTTGAGAACTACATACGAAAAGTTGAGAACATTCACTCCTGATGTGCTTGATAGTACATGTGAAATTCACACCAATTTTTTACTGTGTGCTTTGTGAGCTCATTGAGGATTCTGTAACAGTTGTGTAACATGCCTAGAAGAGACATGAGGCCATTGCCTGAATAAGAAAGACAGCGATTTGTTGCAAACCATATGATTGTGAACATGTTTATGTTAATTGACTGCTAATGTCTATGCTAGGATAAACTGAATGATTGTCCAGCATTAATAGAACATTTTTGTGAAGTGATGTAAATGATTAAATTCATATGGTGTATATTTGATTATTTATTTAATAAATTTATTGATCTTCTTACACATATTGATAACCATATGTTGGAGAGACAGTGAGTGGATGGGGGCTCGCTAAATATAGATTAAAAGATGGATTGTCTTCTCCTTTGGTAAGAAGTTTTCCACCTACGGAAATAATGTGTGACGTTTGTCTTAAATGTTTGTCATTAAATGTTGTGAAAGATAGGAAACGTTTACAGCGCCCGCAAACCCGCCACATGAGAGAGCGAGTAGTGTCTTTGGGGGAATTATTAATAACATACATTGAGATTCTCATCACTTGTAATTAGTTATGGATGAATAAAAAATAATAATAATCATAACTGATAACTAGGGTGGCGTTGGCGTCACACATAGGACCTAGCGGGTATTAGAAGTACGAGAGAGTTTTATGAGTCCCCCATTCCTTTTGAGTGAGTGAATTTAATTAAGTGGATAGCTGAAACGAAATTAGTTAAAAATTTTTATAAATAAATGTATTTTCCTTTCTGCTATTTACTATGTTGTAATAATCGTGCACACGTTTTTGTAACTGAAAACAAACCGGAAGTAATTATTTGATCTAGATTTGCGTGACCTTTCTATAAGTTTATAACTTTAAAATCGTTTTGCACTCCATTCCCACCCATTCCCCAAATAATAAAAGAAGGAAAAAGGATGCCTTAATTCCTTAGTCAGCTTCTAGATTTTGGTGCCTGCATCACTTGCCACAGTAAAATATAATTTGACATCAGTAACAATCACTAGATGGACATCACTCCTGTGGAAATGTTCTTTCTGCACGTCTCTAATTGTGTTGAGGTAACGGGTGTAATGGCACGCTTATCGTGCCGGTGGTCAGACTGCTCAGTGTTGACCAGTCACTGACAGACATGACTGTTAATAATAACGCGTACACTTCAGTAACACGAACAACAGATCGGCGTCGCCAAGGTGTTCACGAAAATGCAGAAACGCTGACATTAAGAAACGGAAAGAGCGCGAAGAGGACACAAACCTTGCGCGGTAAAGAATGGTTTCCCGAGAGTTAAACCAAATAATGTTACAAAATCATACCATAACACTGATAGTGAATAATTTTTAACATAATATGTTCTATGCAGTCGTAAGCATAATTATTTTCATTCAAATCAAATGTTCAAGAAAACGACAAAAACATTCACTGACTGTATCAACGCATTTTGAACTCGCTCAGGACATAGTGGTGGTATGATCAACTATTGTAATGAAATACATGCCCCGTACGAGTTACTGGGAAACAATGATAATTACTGTGTGAAGTAAAATGCATCAAACGAACTATAGGATAAGGAAATTCAGTGCCTCTTTATGTTCTTAAACTTTGTCATGCTAATTTGAAAAGGAAAAAGTAGACAGGAAATACAGAAGATAAGTAACAGTTTATATAAAGTATTTCAATGAAGCAGGATATAACAATGATATTATATGGAGAATGTCATTTGTACATAATTATTGTTGAAAGGATAATGTTCATGTATATCAGTGATGGCGAACCTATGGCACGCGTACCGCAGACGGCACACGACTAAAATATATTAAAGTGTGATTTCCCTTATCAATAATCACAGTGAACACGATACTATGTAATTTAAATAAGTCTTGTCATCCATACATGTATGTTTCCCTTACTTATCTCCTAAGATTTTAAGATATCGCCATAGAACAGAGGTAGTATACATATTATTTACACAATTTATGACGTTCCAAATTCCAAAAGTTTGGGCCATTCAGATTCCTTGTTACTTGACAAGGCTACACTAAGCGAGCTCAAATTTTATGCTGACTGCCTGTGAGTTTTAATACATTCATTTTAAAATACAATTTTAGCTTTCAGTTTCCAGATTTTAGCATTGAGGTTCCTTATGAATAATTGAAATTTAATATTTAAGACGTACTCTAATTTAAAAACACGCAATTTCATAATAGGGCAAACACAAGACATCTATGCAGGGAAACCATGCGCTCAGCCAAAATAAAGCCGAAAGGAAGTCTAAAGTTAGAGGTTTAGCAAAGAGATGTTCCAGTTAGCTATTATGGGACAGATTCTTTTAATTTAGTGCTGCCTCCTTGACATATTTGAATCTGCAGCCATCGATTGTTGATTTACAAAATATCCAATTTTTCACTATTAAGTAATAGTGTTAGCCATTTTTTGTATAGGGATAGATTTATATTGGGTGCTTCATTTTTTAAAATTTTGTGTTTTTGTATACTCCATGTCTTGAACCCCTCACAAATGACTAGAGCAAAAAAAAGCAAAACTGAAAACAGATAGTGGAAGATCATTTCAAGAGACCTGGAGAGTCATTTGGCGCTATTGAACGCAATGGGAAAGCATTATGTATTCTGTGCAATGAAAGATCATTCCAAGAGACCTGGACAGTCATTTGGCGCTAGTGAACGCAATGGGAAAGCATTAAGTATTCTGTGCAGTGAAAGTATTGTGTGTCGCACATCAAGTGTCAGACGGCATATGTGTCGCACATTAAGTGTCAGACGGCACTTTGACACCAACCACAAGATTGTTGCCGAACTTGATGAAGCTGAAAGGAAAGTGTTTCTTGATGGGAAATTGAGGCACTATCATTACCAGAAGGATAGTTTTTGCAACTATCATTCGTAAACAAATCATCTGACAGCTGCCATCTTTTAAATTTCACTGTGCCTGGGAAAACATGGTAAACCACTCTCCGATGAGAATTTTTTCAAAAAGGCCATGTTTTCTGGGAGTAATTCCCTTTTTCATGATTTTCCAAATAAGGATAAAATTATGCAAAGCTTCTCTGAGATGCCACTTAGCAGAAATACTGTTAAAGTTCGAGTCCTGCGGATGGCAAGTGATGTTGGTCAGCAGCTCACCACTGACTTACACAAGACAGCCTGTTACTCCATGTGCTTGGATGAAACACAGATATAAATAACCACTGACTTACAAAAGACAGCTTGTTATTCCATGTGCTTGGATGAAACACAGATATAAATAACCACTGACTTACAAAAGACAGCCTGTTACTCCATGTGCTTGGATGAAACACAGATATAAATAACCACTGACTTACAAAAGACAGCCTGTTACTCCATGTACTTGGATGAAATCACAGATATAAATAACCATGAAAGGCTAGCAATAATTTTGCGTTATGCTGTTGGTGACATCATGAGAGAAGTGCTGGTTAAACTGGTGTCTTTGCCTGAAAGAACACAAGGAATAGATATCTACAATGGAAGCTTTATTGCAGCAAGACACAAGACCAGAAAAAGTAGTTTCAATTACTAGTGATGGTGCACCTTGCATGGTGGGAGCAACATCTGGTTTCATACAGTTCTTTGTTAAAGAAGCAAAACATCTCGTCTTTCATTTTCATGGTATTATTTATCAAGAAGCTCTTTGTGCCAGGGACAGCTGCAAAAAATTAGACGACATCCTCAAAGATGTTACAAACATGGTGAATTACATCATGGCTCGTGAAAACATGGTGAATTACATCAGGGCTCGTGCTCTTAATTTTCGACAGTTTCAAGCACTCCTTGATGAGGTTCAAGCACAGTATATTACTTTGCTTATGAACAATAATGACCGGTGGCTGAGCAGAGGATGGGCTTAGGAAAGATTTGTAGGCTGCTTGGCTGAAATTAGGTTATTTATGAATGAAAAAAGGCAGGATTATACACAGCTCACTGATATGTCCTGACTTGACAACCTATTTAAAAAAAAAAAATTTAAATACATATTTACACTACACTTCAATGTACTGAACAAACAACTACAAGGTTTAGGAAAAACAGTAGAAAGGAAAATTTTAATAATAGATTTCTACAGTTCCGTGTTTTCTTACTTCTCCAGGTGAAGCTAAGTTTGAAGAACTTGATATTTCCTGTTTACACTGTTTAGATTTTGAAAATCTGGAAATGGAACTATTGGAATTTCAAGAAAGCTCTATCTGGAAAAATAAATTCTATGATTTTTCCTGCTTACACAGGTTAATCTGGAAATGGAACTATTAGTATTTCAAGAAAACTCTATCTGGAAAAATAAATTCTATGATTTTTCCTGCTTACACAGTTTAGATTTTGAAAATCTGGAAATGGAACTATTGGAATTTCAAGAAAACTCTATCTGGAATAATGAATTCTATGATCTGCGTGCAACACTTGAGAAGATAGAGTGTGAAGAGACCAGAAAGGAAAGCACAATTGGTAGTTATGAAAATGAAATCCTTACAGCGTGGAATTTTCTGCCAAATAAGTTTAAGTCAATGAAAACACTTGGGGCTGCTATTCATACTTTGTTTAGATCAATGTGAACAGTGTTTTCACTTTGAATGATATGAAATGTGATACAAGAAACAGACTAACAGCCGTTTTCAGCTTTGAATGATATGAAATGTGATACAAGAAACAGACTAACAGCCGTTTTCAGCTTTGAATGATATGAAATGTGATACAAGAAACAGACTAACAGCCGTTTTCAGCTTTGAATTATATCAAATGTGATACAAGAAACAGACTAACAGCCGTTTTCAGCTTTGAATTATATCAAATGTGGTACAAGAAACAGACTATCAGCTGTTTTCAGCTTTGAATATATCAAATGTGATACAAGAAACAGACTATCAGCTGTTTTCAGCTTTGAATATATCAAATGTGATACAAGAAACAGACTAACAGATGACCTGAGTGCTACATGTGTTGCTCTCAAAGTAACGAAGTATGAGCCAAGGTTCGACAAATTATCAGTATGCATGCAACAGTAAAAATCACATTAATTGCGCAAAACCAAACTTTTACCTCTCCTCTCAATAAAAAAGCTTTTTGTATCACTGAAAGCTCTTTTATTGTTTTTTTTTCTGTTTAAGACATATATGAGTTGTTTTTGCTAAACTAAGACCTCTGTATTCAGGTAGTGTTGGCACTTTGCGATAAATTAGTGGGTTTTGGGTTGGAGTTTGGGCACGTGGTCCCTAAAAGGTTCGCCATCACTGCTATAGGGTATAGGAGGGTTGGCAGCATCATGCTCTAGGGTGTTGTAGGTAAAAGAAATTTCTCGTAGGGAGAGTGCATGTTGTTTGGAGAGATATGACACATATAAGTAGGTTATTACTCTCCATAGGCCTTATATTTGACTTTCATTTTGGGGAGATTGTGGGCACACGACAGTCATTTTTAAGGGAAATTGCAGGCACACGACAGTCACTGAAGTGAGAATGTGGGCAGGTGACACTCATCGAAGATTGTAGCCAGAGCAGAGGAAAGACAATCATTATCCTGCCCAGTGCCTTAAAAAAAAATTATATAGATCCTAAGAAGCCATGCTGTGTGCCTTGTTCTTGTTGTTTACATTGTATTCTTTTAATGTTCTTTTATTTCTCTCTCTTTTGAGAAGTTTTATCACCAACCCAATTCCCAATATTCTGATCTTGTAATATGTAAGTCGACAGAGAAAATAACACTAAACTGCACAGTCACTGAATGCGTTTTGAGTTAAAATCTGACGTCATCAATGGAACTTTCTCAATCACACAAGCACGAAAACATAGGGTGAAATATTTTACTTCCTCTTCCATTAATTCCACTATGCAGAGTACGTACGAATGCCAGAAGTAATATCAATATTAAATAAATGTATCTACTGAAAATCTTATACAAACAACCAAAACAATGTGTAGTATAACTGAAATGGTTCAAATTGCTAAAGATCTATGATGAGGTGATCCTGTCCAAAGTGTTTGACTGCTTCTTTTCTATAAGTGTGAAAATGTGTGCAAACCAAGTGAGGGCTAAGAAAAAAATGTCTTTGAGATAAAACTGTATATACATACAGTTAATTCTTTGTTAACGTCTATTTTTAACCGTCAATCTTTTGGTGAATGGAGTTCAGGCAATCCAGTTCCGCTAAAAAATTCACGAGACGGTTCAAAGCCCAAAACCTTGTCACAAACTCTTTGAAAAGCAGGTGTTCACAGTAACCAGCAAATAGACTAGAACAATTTCCTCACTTTCTAACAACACAAGGACAGTCAGAAATAGACTCCATTGCTAAATACAATAATAACCAGAAACAGATTCCATTGCTAAATACAATAATAATCAGAAACAGACTCCATTGCTAAATACAAAGATAGTCGGAAACAGACTAGGTCGCTAAATACAAAGATAGTCGGAAACAGACTAGGTCGCTAAATACAAGGATAGTCGAAAACAGACTCCATCGCTAAATACAAAGATAGTCGGAGACTCCATCGCTAAATACAAAGATATTCGGAAACAGACTCCATCGCTAAATACAAAGATAGTCGGAGACTCCATCGCTAAATACAAAGATAGTCGGACACAGACTAGGTCGCTAAATACAAACTACAAAGATAGTCGGAAACAGACTAGGTCGCTAAATACAAAGATAGTCGGACACAGACTAGGTCGCTAAATACAAAGATAGTCGCACACGGACTAGTTCGCTAAATACAAAGATAGTCGGAAACAGACTAGGTCGCTAAATACAAGGATAGTCGGAAACAGACTAGGTTGCTAAATACAAGCATAGTCAGAAGCAGATTAGATCGCTAAATACAAAGATAGTCGGAAAGAGACTAGGTCATCATGACAGTAAATATGTTTTAATCTAGCACAAGAGGTAATATTTGAAATTTGTGGGGATCGGTTAGCATACATCTAAATCAACCTTTTCAGACTTTTATGAAATTGTGTATTTGTCCAATATCCATCTAAAATTTATTTTTATTCAGGAGAGTTTAAAATTAATATCGTAATCTATGATTTTTAATAAATGCGAATATTCTCTCTCATGAAACATACAAAGCGAAAGGTTTAAAAAGAATTCTTAAAGTAATAAGCTAATGTTATGTATGTATTATTTTCTGTACTTTTACTCAGCTATACAGGAATTAACTTTTCTCGAGTCACAGGACAGGATGAATTCCGATAAATTATATTCTATTAATATCGTCTTTCTTATTGCAACGCAACTTGCCCTCAAGGATTTGCCCAATAATAGCATTCAATACAACATGCAATAATTATTAATGTATTGTAATTTCTTCCTTGCAATGCATCAACATCAAATACTGAAATAACAGTGGGAGTTTCTGATTATAGTGAAGTAAGTCGTGTGAAGAAAGAACACTGTCAAGATGACACGAATGGCTATGACTGAGGCAAGGTAATGATGATGTGGTGAAGTATCGTTAAAAAAAGAACTATATACCAGGAAGAGAATGGCCATGACTGAAGCAAGGTGAGGATGATGCCGTGATGAAGTTGTCATGTGAAAGAAAGAACACTGTCGGGGAACGTTAGTTAGGATTTTAACAAAAATGCATGCATTTCACAAACACTTATATATACACAAAAAATAATTGCTGAGTAAATATTAGGAGTCAACTATGTATACAAAATCACATTATAACTATCAAGAGAGGTAGAGAAGAATTTACTAAAATACACCACAAACTATCGATAGAATGAAAATGCAAGCTCCCAACAATTTTTCCCAACATTACAAAATAAGTCACACACGAACACACACATACACGTGCGCACCCTCTGAATTAGGCAATTAGAGGACAATTTTCATCACAACACACATACACGTTCGCACACTCTGAATTAGGCTATTAGAGGACAAGACTCAACACAACACATACACGTATGCACACTCTGAATTAGGCAATTAGAGGACAATATTTTCAACACCACATACACGCGTGCACACTCTGAATTGGGCAATTAGAGGACAATATTTTCAACACAACACACATACACGTGCGCACACTCTAAATTAGGCTATTAGTAGTATTAGAGGTCAAGACTATCAACACAACACGTGTAAACATCGCGATGGTAAGCTGGATTCTACATGCGAGGAACTAACATAGCCTAGCAATTATCATGTAATTCAGTTGAATTGTAAAATAAAATAATAAAAATCAACCGAATTTATAGACTTTAAATTTTAAAATCAGATTACTGTATGGAAATGGAAACATTCGTAACATTTTAATTGTTTTGAATCATCCAATTAGATATGATTTTTATTTAAACACTCAGACGGTAATATTTTAAAGTGACCACAACTACCACCAATATATATGCTCTTCCAATAATAATCCTTGCGTATTAAATTTTACAATTATAGCAGATTTTGTTTGGTTAAGTGCAACAGTTAAGGGGCCACTAATAACTAAGCATCTTTGTCATCATTTGTTAAAAAAAATAATAAAATGTTGTATTATTTGTAGCAGTACTGCTATTATTAGCAATATAACAAGTTTTAAGTTAAAGCGAAATCTTCAATTTACAGATCTTGCAACGGAACTCATTCACATGTTATTATAATTATATAACTTAATATAACTTATAAGTGCTCATTTTAATCAGATCAGAAATTTGAACCCCTGAGCAGTGCCGTCTTAACGCATGGGCACGTTGGGCAGTTGCCTGGGGCCTCACGAGCAAAGGGGCCCCATGCTAATCTATGTATGTTGTGACTTGTTTGTGAGTGGTTATATAGGTAGGGGCCCCAGTGCACTGCTTTGCCTGTGGGCCTTTAATACTATTAGTATTAAGATGGTCCTGCTTGGGTCGAAGAGATATTTTGATAGGTCGCGTCAAGAAAATAGTCAATTCGTTGTTACCTTTGTGAGTGTGTGTGTTTAAAAAACCCAAACAAAAACAACTTGTTTTCCTCTCTTAACTGACATGTTGGGTTGCTAGGCAAACATGTTTCAAAATTTTGGGTAGCGAACAAAAGAAGGTTGTGGAAAGCACTGGTTCTATAGGCAAGTGACAGAGGAGGTTTGATAAAAAGGGACGTGGTGTTTGTGGGGTGGATGTATGTATATCCTCTGAAGCCATGATATATTCTTTGGATAGCTTTGAATCAATAAATCAATAAATCAATAAAATACACTGGACAGCATTTTGCCTGAAGGAAGCTAAATAAAGTAGTACTCTGACAGTAATTTGATCAGGTACAGGTTTCTGACATACAGAGTCAAAGGCAAAAAATCTCTTTCACCCGGCTAATACAAGTCTCATACAGATTAAATTTAAAGTAATATAAAAAAAATAAAAAAACCTGATAAAGTCGACATATGCTAAAAGAAAATTAAATGTCAATGAAACTAAACTAAATAATAAATTACGAATGAGGGCAAACAAAAGAAAGAAAAGGCTGATTGAATTCACTAGGAGTCGTTAATTTGGAAAGACATATCCGAAAAAAACATATTCATAAATATTAAAAAATCCCCCTCCCCTATTTTCCAATAATTTGTGATGCTGACGGAAAATCAGACAACCTTTAGTTAGTAATGTAATAATGAAGACATTTATGAATGCAATTACATTTTAAAAAGGATTTTTACTGTTAGCAGAATCAATCGTTGTCTTGTAGACTGCCTTTTTTGCAGAGATCAAAGTTCAGCTAGCAGTAGTAGCAGGGAGTCGTGGGACTCAAGTGTTCAAGCGAGTAAAGTGAACCGAAGGATTTGTTCACAGACTTTGATGCGTACATATTTTTTAGTTGATTGTGTTTTAAAAGGAAGAGAGAGAGAGAGAAATACAAATGAATCGGAATATACGAATTTTGTCGTTTACTATTATAAGGGAAGAATTGATTTGGCATCATAAGGCCTTCGACAAGTTGTTACGTGTTGTCGGAAATTCCGAAAAAGGACACGTACATATAAAATGCTTAATAAAGTTATGTATCTTGTAAACTTTCTTTTTAAATACAAAAAGAATAAAATGAAAGTATAGTTTCTAAAAGACACAAAAACTATTTTTGATTTTACCTTTTTTTATAGCAGAAATTCCTAAATGTGAAACATCGTAGCTTGAATAAAGTCGCCCACAATCTGCAAATGACTGGATGAATAATCATAACGGAAATTCCCAATATTACATTTTACTTCTGCTATTGACAGCCTACGCTCGTTTCTGCGTTGCATTTTCATTTAATTAAAAAATATAAGAATAAACCCCTAAAAACTTATATATTTATACGTATATATTTTTTACATACATACCGTTTTACTAAGAAAGAATGGATTATCTCGATGAAACAGAGTGACACCCCCCTCCGTCATAACTTCTCACCACAACCCATTACGTTTTACCGCAAACTCCCATCAATGCAGGTCACAGAACAAGAGTAAACATTGTTTAAATTTAAAGTACTTAATGATGGAATGTCACTAGCTATACCCAATTAATGTACAACTGTTTTATTGTTATGCTAATGTTAAAACGGCAATTATATGATAAAACTTTCAGGTACCACAATCCTCGGACCGCAACTACCGTTTCAGTAACCGCGCAAGCCACCTTTCATATCAACTCGTATGGCACAATATATAGAGATTATTAGATAATAAAAGTAATTAATTATGTTCAAGCTTTGGGAGGGTGAGGGGAACCAAAGCTTTACAAGTCCAAGATAACTGGCTGATTCAATTACTTAAACATTTATGGAGACAGAAATGCTTATTATACAATCCTCATTCGATTGTTTGAAACAGAAAGTAGGTCACAGGCGCCTTCAATCGGAATTTCTTTAGTGGAGGACGATGAAGTTAGGAGAATGAAAGTTAAATAAAATTGGCGTAAATAATAACGTTGTTTATTTTTTCTTCTTAAAGCTATCATAACTAGAATTCGTTTATCGCTGGCGCAGCAATGGATTGTGCAATGCAATGCCGTATTAACGAATGGGCACGCTGGGCAGTTGCCCGGGGGCCTCACGAGCATAGGGGCCCTATAATCTGTATTCCTGTGAGTAGTTGTTTAGGTCCGGGGCCCAGTGCACTGCTTTGCCCTTGGGCCTTTAATGTTGGTACTGCACAAGGGCCCCAGAGGTCGGGGGAGGGGGCTGGCAGCAAGCGGAGTCTATTTTTTTCAGAATGTAATCAAAATATCGAAGGGCCAAAAAAAAAAATACTTGCTCCCAGTTTATTTGTGCATTGTGCTAATGAAAAATTCATAACTATATTTTGTAAACATTTTTTCTTTTTTCGCAGGGAGGGTCACCTTTGGTGTCAGATGTAAATTCGCAGTGAAAACTGTTTTTTCTTTCTTGCTTGGATTTGCGTTCTTTGACATATACAGCTCAAACAGCTGCCCCACAAAAAAAAAACAAAAAAAAAACCCCACAGCATAGAGAAATAACGTTTTCCATCCAACATACTAGTAATTCATTTGTTTTTCCATTTTCGCTAGATTTTACTGCAAATAATAAAACCATCACCACCACCACCACCCCAACCTATTTTTGTGATAAATTGTCACCCTATACAGTATAAAAGTATGGGACTATAGACTGGAAATGGTAAGTATATGATTGCCAGCAACCGTCTATGAAGCCACTGTAAACTATATTCCATTATTCTCAAATGCAAATAATGCAAGAATTAAAAAAAAATTAAATGATAAAATAAAAAAGATATGAGTTTAAAATGTATGAGTTGGTGAAAGAAAAACATTACAAGGCTTTAGGCTAGAAAAACAGTAATTTATTATATAATGGATACGTCTCTAACAATATCTTACATAACCAGTTTTCTTTTCAAAATTTGATGCTAAAAACTTAATATTATGCATGCTTTATGGAATAAAAAATATATGAGTTTGGTTATTTTGTAAGGAGCTTTCACAAAAAATTTTAAACATTTTGTTGAGTGTCTCTAGTTATGATAGAATCATTAAAGTTACTGGAAAAAAAATATGGCAAACCTGCAGTGAAGAAATACCTGAAACTGCATTTTAAATCATGTATGATTCCTTTCACATTTCTGTTGCCTCCAAGACCTTGTTATTTAATGAATTAATGCAATATTTTAAACACAATTGTGACAGTGAGATAGTACATTAATAGCCGTTAGGATAATAAACACAAGCCTATAATTATAATAGTTTATGCTCAACGATTTATTGTATATTGATAAACATTTAACAATTTGTTAGTAAATATGTAATATATTCTTACGAATACTCCCTATTTATAGTGGCTACCTGATCACTAGACAATCAAGTTTAAGGTCTGCTATCTCTCCTTTCCTCCTTAACAGATCACCTCACTCTACATTCCTCTTCTCCTTGTATACAGACCACCTCTCTACATTCCTCTTCTCTCTGTATCAATCGCCTCACTTTACACTCCTCCCATCCATATACAGACCGCTTCTCATTACTTATCTGACATCAAGTGCAGTTTCAAAGGTAAATTATGTTGGCCAATAATACTGTTTCTCATTTGAAATTGTTCTTTAAATTGTTACATAGTAGTAATTAATTAAATAAATATCAATGAAACATGTCAATAAAAAGAATAAATAAATTAATAAATTATTTAATTAAAAATTATATTACGTTTAACAAGTAAAGTTTGCTGCAACCTACCGTTTTAAGATCATAAAAGAAAATATCCATTTTAAACTATGTTAAAGCAAAACTAGTTTTTTTTTTTTAAATCAAAAACCTGGTGGCACAGACAATGCAATCATTCACCAGTTACAATTACAGTCTGACAGCATGACTAGATATTGGAAAATAAAACATTTTGATGTCTCATATTATGTAATTAACATTCTAGAAGAGGACAATGAGTATAATGTTTTGATACTGATTAGAAACAACTCTTGTCAAAACACAGCTTTCAGAATTTACAGCAGTAGTCATGTATTACATCCAGTGAGTAAGAAAATCAAATTTAATGAATACCTTAAGTTTCTCTTTTGCTTTTAAATTTAACTTTAATATAGTAAAACAAACTAACAATTCATTAAAGCAGTGTCATATGTTACATCCAGTGAATCAATGATATATAATAAATATTTTAAGTTTCTCTTTCGCTTTTTCATGATTGTAACTTTAGTAAAATAAACTAACAATTCATCACAACACTTAAACCTCTTAATTGTGCATATGGGAATTCAAAGACAATTGGTATTTAAGCCAGCACTTAAAAATGAAAAATGAGATTTGGGGGGTAATCTCAGTTTTCTTTTCTCCAATTTCTATGTACAAAACAGTGCATCTATTTCATCATTAATATACTTGTGCCTTTTTTCTCTCTCTTTTTTATTTTACAATACTATTAATACATTTTACATAATGTACTGCATATTGTAATCAACTGATTGATGTAAATAAAACCAAAAATAAAAAAAAAAAACTGCACCAGTGAAGACTATCCTGTGGGACTATATGTGTTCATTTCATTTTGCAGATATTCCAAGTATTTGCCAGCTTCATATTTTGGCCAGCATTTTTTTTCTCTCGAAATTTGTCTGGGATGTATTATATCCAAATCATACATGCAATGTTTCCACTTTCCTATTTTAAATATCACAGCAAAATAAAATTGTTTACTGTGTAGTTTATTCAGTAAATATTATTTCAAACATGCACTAATGTCTGCTGTACACATCATTTTAGAGCTATTAAGCTTAGGATTCTTTTTTATCAACACATCTCAAACAATTTTTTTGAAGTTTCCATTTTTTAAACTTTTTATTTTAAGTTACATGCTCTGCAATATATGATTAAGTGCTGAGTGTGAACATTTAAAAAAAACAATTTATGAAAACATTAGAGATTTATCCCTGTTAGAAGAGAAAAGCCAGTAATTCAAGAGTGTAAAATCAAAAAGAATCAATGATTGTATGTACAGCACAGAAAAACTATTCAGAACATCATAGAATGCACAAGCCATGAAGAGATTTAACAAATTTCATAAGTTATGTACAATTTGCAAAGAAAGTATAACAAAAACAACTTAACAGTGGTCTAGATTTTGATTTCATGTAGCATCTTTATTACATACTGTATCTTAACTTTAAAGCCGTGATTTCTCTGACCACTATTTATTTTTCTTCCTTCAACAACTTTCATCAGTTAAAACTGTGCTCATATACTTGTGGTCCACTCATTGTGAGTTTAGAGAATCTTTATATCTTTCATCTCTGACTAGTTAAAAATGTGCTCATATACATTGTACTTGTGTCCAGTAGTTAATGAGTTTATCTTCTAAATAGTCTAACAATAAAGCAATAAAATAGTTTAAACATACATAAACAGAAGTTTGACTTTTAATCTCAATTTATTAAAACTTTAGTTTAACTCTTCTAAGTTTTAAAGGAAAACATTTTTTCCATGATGGAGCAAGATCCTACTCCAAATTGACAAACCTGTTCATACACTTGGATGATCCAACTTAAAAAGATTTATTAGAAAATTTTGTTCTTAAATATTTATAAAGTGCATACAAGATCTAGAAAAATACTAATGTTAACATTAATAATTTAAATGCAATCTTAACATTAATAATTTAATTACAACAATGAAAACAAATTTACAGTACATTGTGTCAGCTTGAATTTAAAGTACAAAAAACTAATGAAAAAGCAAAGATTAAAAATAAATAATATCAAATGGAATGAAGAGAATGATAGATACTAGGATGACCAGATGCAATATAAACAGCCATCCACAGATATTCTCTCTCTCTCTCTCTCAGTTACTCACTCATCAAATTTTCTTATTAAAATATCAGCCTTTGTTTTTAAGGCCAACCTACTATTAAAATTTGTTCAATCTGTCTCCACTTAAATAAGAATAAAAATACCATCTTTTCACCCAATTTACCCTTATGCCAAGCAGACAAATGACAAACTACATTAGGAGAATGCAGCAATTTAGCTAATAAATGATGGTGTGTTACTTGGATACACACTTTTGTTATTTATGGAACCCATTTTTTTGTAAATTTAGTTAACTAAAAATTTATTCAAATATTTTATTAGGAATGAAATAAGGCTGCAAACAACCTTAAAGAATGAGAAAAGATGAGATCGATTATAATTATTTAGTTTACAATAACAATTAAAGTGGACTGCAGTAACTTCTATAACATATTTCTGCTCATGGAATGTAGATTAGCTAACAGCTATACTGTATTTTGGATACGAACTGTAGAAGGGCTTGTATTTAAAAAAAAAAAATGTGTGCACTTAAAAAATATAAATTTAATGAATTGTATTTTAGATAGGAAATGGAGAGGACTGTATTTTACAAAGTAATTTTATATTATTACCAATTAAACTGTATTTGGAATTAATTTTAATATTATTACCACAGCCAATTAAGCTGTATTTTTGTAGTAATTTTATATTACCACTACCAATTAAACTGTATTTTTTAATTAATTTTATATTATTACCATTACCAACATTTAGTTGTATTTTTGAAATAATTTTATATTATTTACCACTACCAGTTTAGCTGTATTTTGGAAATAATTTTATATTATTACCACTACCAAATAAGTTGTATTTTGGAATTAATTTTATGTAATTACCACTACCAATTAAGCTGTATTTTAGAATTAATTCTATATTAATACTACTACCAATTAAGCTGTATTTTGGAATTAATTCTATATTAATACCACTACCAATTTAGCTGTAATTTTATATTATTACCACTGCCAATTAAGCTGTATTTTGGAATTAATTATATATTATTACCATTACTAATTTAGCTGTAATTTGGAATTAATTATATATTATTACCACCACCAATTAAGTTGTATTTTGGTAGTAATTTTATATTACAACTACCAATTTAGCTGTATTTAGATAATAATTTTATATTATTACCACTACCAAATAAGCTGTATTTTAGAATTAATTCTATATTAATACTACTACCAATTAAGCTGTATTTTGGAATTAATTCTATATTAATACCACTACCAATTTAGCTGTAATTTTATATTATTACCACTACTAAATAAGCTTTTTAAATTATATTATTAACACTACCAATTAAACTGTATTTTGTTATTATTTTAATACAACTACCAATTAAGCTGTATTTTTAAATTATATTATTACCACTACAATTTAGCTGTATTTTAAAATTATATTATTAACACTATCATACTTTGGAAGGGAAATTGGCAGTTTGTCCTCTCTTTCAACAAGTGGATGGAATATGAAATTATGCCATTCAAAATATTTTAATAGAACTCCTCCACCTAAACAATGAGTAAAATAAATAATCTGAATGCAATATGCTATCTTGTCAAGATGGATTACAGAGGAGTAAAGTTTCACCAAGGGAAAAACATTAAATCATAATAATTTATTAAAAATCTGCACTAAAGCACCAATCAAGATCATGTCCCCTTCCCTTAAGCCAAACATTATAGAAAGACAACTGTTTAAACAAAACTTTAACAACTGATATCATTAATTATAACAAGTTGATCATCTGTCATCATCAATGCACAGCAATCTTTCTCACACGGGTAGGCAATTCAACAGCACTCACAGTCAATGGCCACATTCCTCCAATGATACCTGCCTGTATTGCAACACCACTAGCTACTGCTAATTCAGGATCAACAGCAGTATTTGGCTGCTTTTTAAAGTAGTCTTTTATAAGCTCTCTAACTTTAGGTATTCTTGTAGACCCTCCCACTAGAACTATTTCATCTACTTGATCTGTAGATAGTTGAGTAGCTTCAAGAACCCTGTCTATTGGCTGCAGGGCCTTCTTAAATAAATCATAGTTGAGATCTTCAAATAATGTCCGAGAAATTAATTCTGAGAAAACTTTGTCTTGTAAAGAGTGGAGAGCAATGGTGATTTTTGTATGTAAGTTGTGAGTCAGATTAAGTTTGGCTTCTTCAACTTGTAATCTGAGAGCCTGAATATCAGCTTTGTCTGTAAGAGTCTGATTAAAGCGGTCTTTGACAATGCCAAGCAGGAACTGTAGAAGTCGCTGGTTGAAGTCTTGCCCTCCAAGGTGATTATTACCTACACACAAAAATCAAGTAAAACCTCAGTAAGTCATTTCATTTTTAAAACATCTCCTTTATTGTAAGAGCAAGATATGAGTCCATAGAAATAATAATAACAACTCTGAAATGACTGAAAATTTCACAGCATCAATCAAATAATGTTAGTAAGTCAGGAAGGGAATTTATTTAAAAAATAATAATTACATTATCAAACACATATTTGTTTTAACTGAAGTTTAATAAAATAGATTTAATTTGCATAACAGACATTTTCAGAACAATTTATTATTAATATCTATAATTTTGTTTAAAATATAAAACAGTCTACTGGTCAGCTTCCTACTTAAACCAATGTAGTTGACCATATTATGCTGTTATAGTTATACTGAGATTCCAAATTTACAATAAGAGAGGGATTCATTGAGTACAAATGGGAAATCCTACTATAAATCTGTATTCTTTATTAGATAAAGTATTCATTATCTAACATAAAAATAAAAGGAACACATTCATGAAACATAAATATTTTATAAACAACATTGCAGTCTTGTGATATATGAGTTTTATTCAAATTCAGATCATTCATAAAGAAATTTTCTGTCAGACGGAAAAATAACTGCCTTTAAAGAAACATGCACAGACCACACTCAGAGCTGGTTCTATATGTACCAGGAAAAGAAAAGAAAAAAGGAGGGAGGCAATGTATACACAATTGCATCAATTTTTGAAATATGAAAACAATAAAAATCTTTTCTTCAAATAGTCTCCTCATAGATGGGTAACCATTTATATTTTGTATAAACAAGGTTCATTTATATTTTGTTAAAACAAGAAAACTTGAAGGAATCTAGGAACCTTTGTGTGAAGAAAGGTGCTTTGTGTTTAGACACAGAATCATACTCTCCAAGGTATTTGTACTATTAGTAATTTATTAAAAAATTATGTTAACCCAAATTATGCTATTACTAAAGAGCAATATTTTCTCCAATCTATAATTAATAAGTTTTCATCATTATTAGTCGTAAAAGAAAAGCAAATATCCAGCATATTCATGATAATGATGAATGAGTTGGAAAATGTGAACAAAGTTAATTTTAGGAGTATCAACAATGCTCTTTCATATTGATTTCTGTCAAAAAAAATCACTATTTGGTCAAAACAATGGTAAATGGTAATACCATAAAAGATCTCAACTCTAAAGTAAAATGGAGACCTTAGTGCTAATACTTTTACAATCATATTTAAGGCATTTGTAGTAAACTGATTTCTTAAATAAAATAACAAGCTTTCTATGAATTTTGATTATTAAAAGAATTAACAAGAAAGTGTTAGGTCTTACCAGCCATTGCTTGTGTTAAAAACATGCCGCCTTGAACGTTTAAGAGAGAAACATCCAGTGTGCCTCCACCCAAGTCCACAACCAGAACATTTTGCAGGCCAGTTTTTTTGTGCAGCCCATAGGCCAGAGCAGCAGCAGTGGGCTCATTAATCACACGCATTACCTCCATTCCTGTCACATATAAATAATATCTAGACCCACAAACTAGGAGAAACTAGGAGACTAAATGATTGAATGAAAGACTGAGTACAATTTATAATAACAAAATAAAAGGAAAGAATAAAAGACAGGCACATGGAAAGAAAGAAGATAACGATCTTCTAGTCAATTAAATTATTCTTATAAATTATTGTAAATCAAAGGCTGTCCTGTTATTATTGCTGCTGTCTAGAAATGTTCAGATGAAATGGTTATCCTGTTATTTTTATGTATGCATATTTCACAAATCTCAAGAAATTTAGAGCTGAATGAATGCATGCACACAAGTTTTTCTTCTGGGGATATACATTTTTACTTTTTAAAAAAATTAGGTCCTTTCTCAAATTCTCTGTTCTCTTCCACCCCCACAAAGTTAGAGGAGGACCACTGTAACTCTACATTTTCATAAGAAAAAAGCACTACATTTGATGTATGTGTGTGTCTAGGTGTATATTATTTTTTATTCCACCTTATATTTTATGCTTCTGCTAAATTATAAGCAAATGATATATATTATTATTATTATTATTATAGTAGTCTATATGTTCAATTTTATGAGATAGTTTCTACTGATTATAATTCTATGGACAAATAAATATATGCACTTTTCATTTTTCTTTAATTTTATTTTTTTAAATTTAACTTATAAAATTTCATTATTAAAAATATATTTTCAAAAGATTTGTGAGAGTCTAAAGCAGATTAGTCTCCCTTAGAAATGTGAAATAGAGTCAAGGAAAATAATTTAGACATCTATTACAATTTATGACATACAAACATTCTGTGGACATTTTGTGTGTAATTTACAGAAAACTTATAGTATAATTTATGCTGAAAAATCTTGTTGCTAGTTTAAAATTGGCAACCAGTCTCACATATAAAGCTCTTAAAATTTCATGTTACCTTGTACATGCAGAAAAAAAGAACAAACACAAATCTATATGTATTATGGAATATATGATTAGAATGAAGCTTTAATTTTTTAATTTTCATAATTCTTAGTATTATAGAACATTTATAAAATAAAATTGCAACAAAATAAAAAGTCTTTACATACATAACATCAGTTTACAATTATTCTCATTTTCAAGTTAATTAGGCATAATATTTTTATTTTAACGACAATAATTGTTCAACTTTTACTATTAGCATTTTGAAGAAGTAAATAAATACACAATACATAGTACAAAATACATATGCAGATGTCAAAAGGTGGCATTAAACATTGGACAGAAATACTATAGCTTTAGAATTTTTAGTAAACAAAAAATCCATCGTAGCTTTCTTAGTAAAATTCAATTACACGCTATAAAACAGGTAATGACTTGAACAGCTAATTAGACTTGTTCTGATTTATGACAATAAAACCATATTTACACCAAGAACATGCCATTGCTAATGAATGTTAGTTGATCACCTCATTTTCTCTTCCAAAGAATGTAATATGTTTTATAGAATTCTAAGATACTATTTCAACTACACTATTGTACACAAGTTGTCTGTTCGTGAATCTGTTTGTCTGTACTACAAAGGCGCATTTTCATATGAGACGAAGGATAATTTGAGCAACCAGTCTGTTTAGGGAAAAGGGAGAAATTAATTTATCTATTTAAATTAAAGTTTCTGTAAAATTCCTAAGCAGGGTCTTTAAATAAATACTGGACATGTAAGAGATACCAAGAGAACTATTTTCATATGGCAAAAATATACCAATTGAGAAAGTATTAGCTTTGTGCATTTAGTTTGGTGCAAATGTCCCTATGATACAATAAATAAATAAAATAATAGTTCCCATTTTCAAGGTCACTTGTTAATTCAACAATTATTTCTATATTCTCTGTGGCATTCTGACTGAACTGATTTAGAGGAACAGTATCCAGATATTTACTAGAAATGAACAATAATAACAAATATCTCTATTGAAGAGATATATTACAATTTCCATAATAAATACTACCTGCCAGAGATGCTGCCTTTTTAGTATAATTTCTCTGCAGCTCATCAAATTCTGCTGGCACTGAAAGGACAACTTTGGTCACTGAGGCGGAAAGATTGCGTTCAGCAGCTCTCCGCAAGGTGCCGATTACCACTGATCCCACCTCTTCTGGCGTTACAAATTTTTCAGTATTATTTACTGTCACCACATATCGGATCATTCCATAGTCATCTGCAACAAGCTGACATATAAATTTTAACAATAATTATAACATAATATACAAAGCATAAGACAAACAAACCAAAAAATGTTTTAGCACTATCTAATTAGCTAGTCAAGAAGAATTACTGTATGGATTAAATTTACTCTGGCTTAGAGAATAGTGCAGCAGGACTTGTACAACTATAATACAAAAGCCTTTATATAAAAGAGTTTATATACTAGTGTTTGCAACAAAACCTGCATTTGCCATATTATTATTATTATTATTCCTTTTCTCACGACTCCTGTTGAATGTCAGTTATGAACCAAGGTCTTGGAATCTGAGAGAACCAAGGTCTTACAGAGGATATGGGCACTTCTGAGAAGCACTGCTTTAAGTAGTGGGGTGAATCAGTGGTTTCTAGGGAGTTTATTCCAGATAGCCTTCCAACTCAGACATTCTGTTCCCAAGGCTCAGCCTCCTATCACTACAGATATCACTTTTGCTTTTACATTCCACAGTCTCTGAATTTCTAATCTGAGACCCTGGTATTTTTCTATTCTTTCTTTTGTTTTTATGTTCCTATCACTTGGAACAACTACATCAATGATTGTCGCTGTTCTGTTAGACTTATTGAGAATTACAATGCAAGAATCTGTGCTCTTATCTTGAGGTCCACCATATTTTGACTTCTTTTTCATTGTTTTTGCAGAGTATACATTTGGAATCATTTGAGATTTTCATGATTTTTGTTTTGTGTGATTAGTGTTTATTGTTTGGGATCTTGCGCAGCTGTTATAAGTGTTTCTGCTTTCTTCTCATTTCTTTCTTCTTCTTTTTATTATTGTTATCTTCTGAAAATTTTAGCTCTCCCAGAATTCTGATCCTGATAGGATTCCCATACCAAGGTATACATCTAACCAACAGATCTCAGAAATCTTAAGAAGTCATAATAATAATAATAATAATAACAATGTGATAAGGCAATAGGATACCTTATTTCTCTCATTAAAGCAAATATTTTAAGTATAAATAAAATCAGCCAAGGAAATGTATTAAACAAAATATAAACAGATATCTCAAACTATTTGTTTAAATCAGTTATATTACTTATAATAATTAGATTTTAAAACATTGCAATAACTTACCTGAAATGCATACTGTTTCTGGACTTGTTCTAACTCTTCTCTGTCAAACTTCTTGCCAATGAAACGTTTTGCATCATACAGAGTGTTCTTTGGGTTGTACTCTGCCTGAGCTACAGCTTTATAACCAACTATCACTCCATCATCACTGTCAAAATGAGCACACAGAGGATAGTGTTAACAAATTAGCTCAAAATATCATCAGTAGTCAATATTCGCATGTGTTCAAAACAGTCTTAGTTCCAAAATTCAAGCTCAACAACCTCAAGCAGGATTTTTATTAAATCAAGAAAATCCAAAATGAAAACACATCAAACCTAAACAAGCAAAATTACTTATCAGAAGAAAAATAATTTATAAATCAAAGATTTTGTGTGCAATGAATTAATTCTAAAGAAAGGGAAGTAATCAGAATGTGAAAACAATCAAGCATAAAAAGGATTTTTAATGGCAACTTTTTTGAATGTAGCAAAAGAATTCACCAATTAAATTAAGAAACCACCAAGAGGCAGAAATACATGTCTGAAGCAGTGAAGGAAAATCATTTAGACAGCATAGATTCTGTGTGCAATGAATTATAAGAATTTCAGGTGAATAAATGCAGTGTGCAGGACTGCATAGCAATTACTTACCTAAAGGCAACTACACTGGGAATACAGCGATGACTGTCCTCAGTCTCTAAAATGTCTATGACACCTGTTACAGCATGGAATATGCCCACGCAGGAGTAAGTGGTACCTAATACAAAGCAAAAAAGGCAAGAAATTATCTAGAAGTTTATTATATCATGGAATATACACTTAGGAGTAGGTGACACCTAATACTCAAATCAATATTCATGAAGTTCATCCCAAATCTATATGAGAAAACAAAATGTGTCAGTAAATAGCACCCCCTACTGCCATACTTCCACCATCCAAAATGGACAGAAGTGTATCTCTGATGTTCAGGCTTGAATAATATGTAACAAGTCATAAGAAAATGATGATAGTGAAGTCATTCTTATTGCTATTAAAAGGATTTACATTATTTGCCATAGTCAGTACATTTCAATAAATTCCATTAAATTTAACCATTTACTTAAAATCTGAGTGTCGTTTTTTGACAGTCCTCTCATACTGTTTCAGCAAATCTTGAATACTGTATTATGTATACCAGCATGCCTTAAGTTGTAACCAATCAGCGTTACAACTTAAGGCATGCTGGTATACATAATACAGTCTGATGGTACAAAACCTTTTGTGGTTCTCTCAACTAATGTTACTCTCTTCTCTCTATTCTATCCCTGTATCAAAACTTCAAACAGCCCAAAGCACTAAAGTTAGGATCTTTTACAGTGCATCAAGAGCTGATCATCCAATTTCTCTACAGCCATGAATGATTTTCTGTTCAAAGCAGAATAAAACATAAGCTCTATTCTTTTAATGTGTAACTGCCTGCCTGAAGACTGAAGTCCTAAATACATCTGATCTTACACACTTTCAACATTCTATTATTCTAAGTAACAGCATGTGTTCATTTGCATATCAGGGTCCAACTACCTGGGACACAGACTGATAGAGATTCTTGAGTTAAGACACAAATTAATATATAACATATTAATACAACTTAGCTCATCAGGAATGTATCTTCATCATCAGCACAGTTAGCAGTGACAACTCCTTGTCATTATTTGCATGAAGTGTATGTTTATAAAAGGGATAGGGGCAGAGGAGGAAAGCAATCTCTGATTTTGTTTATGGTTGTTATTATTTTTTCGGAACATAATGTTTCACATTTTATATGGATTTATCAGTTTCCAAACATAGTTGTATAATTTTTGTTTCTTGATTTATGCCCTTAAATGAAAATACTGAAAAGTGTGTACATTTTTTTGATATTAACACAATCCTTTTATTAGTTATATTTTTATTGTTACTATTAAAAAGTATTATTATTATAAAGTGGAGATCTAGTCTGATGAAATAAGATCAGAGTTGAAGAGAGTGTAACCTCTAAATCTGCCTTTTTGGAATGTATTTGTGAATATATATACATAATTATTATGCTGCATTAGTTTCAACATTTATGACAAATTAGAGTTCACAAATTTTTGTTCCTGAATCAGTAAGTGCACATGAATCTCATCTTATCATTAATTATCTATTAGAATATGTTTGTAGAATTTACTTTTTGATACTCTGATTTTGATGCCTAGTTTGAAACAAACAGATTACATTCACAAATACTTTATACTAATGAGAAAAATAACTCATATAAGAATATAAGTGGTGATATTGGAAATAAATTGCTGATTATTTAGTAGATATCAAAATCATATACTTTCATTTTTCTTAAATTTATTTAAGCACCAAATGTCCATTTTACATTTCTTTTTTTTCTAAGACACAGAACTATGCATTAAATTCACAATTCTGAAATAATGAAAACTATCATTCCTCATGATTCTTGATGACTGGCAAATATCAAAGAAAAATCTATTTGTTCACTGTTGTCCAAGAAATACATTTGTAGGAAGTGCACCTTCTATTCAAAACTACAATCATACAGAAATGAGCTTTTCCTGACAGTCAGCACATTAGGATTATAGATTTATCTACTGTCAAGGCTGATCTATTAATCTTTCTACTATATTATTATACTTTTTTATAGCTCTTAATCTAAAAACAGCAGACCTATGAAATTTTACAGATTTACAGATCCATACACTAATAAATAAATTAATTTTGCTCTCACATCACAGTATGTATTTAAAGCAGTCCTTACTATTACTAATAAATATGCATAAGGAGTAGAACCCATGTATTTTATATTAAATCTAAATTTTCAATTATTTAAAAATGGAACTTAAGTGGTTGTAAATTTTGTTTCTAAAACATTAATGAATAATATTTATTGCAAATATATTATATAATATTAATCCAAGAACTGTTTATGGTATGAATTTAAAAAATATTCATGCAAAAAGTGTTTACTGTATGGATTTCAAAAATATATATTATATTCATCATGCAAAAAGTGTTAGCTGTAAACTATATCTCACTACTAAAAATAAGACCTAGTAGTATATTATTAGTATATACATTAATATATAATATAGTATAGATTTATGCTTCTGTTAGAAAGCAATGAATAAATTATATAATGTGTTATAGAAGGAAACAAATAATTAAAACACAAAATATACCAAGATCAATTCCAACTATTTTAGGTTTTGGTGGTGGCATATACATCTGCCCAAAATAGCCTGCAAGCAGCAACACCAACAAGGCCCCACCTAAAATGGTGAATAAAGAAAATTTAAACTGCATTAAAAAAATATGTTGTATTGCTTAGAATTAATAATAACAATTTATTATATTAAATGTAATGAATATAGAAAATTATCAAAAATCCCAAACATATACAATAAACATAATTTAAAATTATATAATTAAAAAATTTTTTTAAAAGTGTTTACTACATGTACTAGGGTACTACTAAAATTACATAATACAAGTAGTAATTAGTAACAGTAGTTACATTATTGGTAATAAATTTGATGTTACGCTAATATGATAATGCTAAGATAGCAATATTAATAAATGATTGTTACTGTTCTTTAATAAATATAAAGTTAGAATATATTAGTTCTAAACTCTTACAAAATATTGCAATGAACTACTGTATTTAATTGTACTTCACTAAATATAAAATTAACTTTTATTCAGCAAAGCAATAAATAATCATAATTAAAACAAATTACTTGCATATTAAACTAAATATGTATAATATAAAATCACTGAGAGTGTACACATCAAGGTAAGAGTATTCCAGCATCATGAAGTTAACCGTTAACTCAATAATTGGTTGTTTAATAAGTTGTTACCACTTACCAGTTGCACTGTGTACAGTTATCAACATAAACTTAAACTGATGATACTGATTGCTATATCACATACCTAGAAAAACGAAGGTAGAACTCATGGGTGTAGTAAGCGAAGAAAAATATTTTTTCTGAACTCTATGGTATTGAGACTAACTGTAATAAGGTAGCATATGTCGAATTCTTTCCCAAGCCGGCTGCTATGGTTTTACCGAAAGCCAACGTGTTCCTATAACATCCGGAAACTTAAGGGACTTTACTCTATTCAATTGCTTCAATACTGCTGAAATGTATTTTATTCATTTATTTTTAATGTGGTGTTTTCTGTTTTATATTTCAATTTCTTGTTTTCACACTACAGCCTTGACAAAATATTTGGATATTTATTAAAATGGCAAATGTTTTCTTTTAAGTTTTTACATATATATATTTATAATTCCAAAAATCCATTTTGCTGCTATTCAGATAAGTATATTGTATTAGAGCGTTTACAACCTATAGACTAGGTCATTTATACAGCACTAATACATACTGAACTGTACTGAATAATAGTTAACATTGTTATGCCGTTGAGATAGTGTATGGATAGCTGATTATCGGTTACTGATAAACACAGCAATCAAGTACATGTAATTCAGTGAGGTAACATCGAGCTACAGTAATAAAAACGTAGTATAAATATCTTGACCCTTCCTCATATTAACATTATCGTTTGTTTTATTCTAAAATGCATGGTGTGTGTGTGTGTGTGTGTGTGTGTGTGTGTGTGTGCGCGCGCGCGCGCAAATGTTTGTTAATGGTTTTATTTATTTTTCAGCCTGATATGATTCCGTAATAAACTGAGTTTTGCACCAGGGATAACTCAGCCAGAATTATAGAGAGAGCATGTTGACATGAATTATCTCGCATGCCTTGAAATGTGACAAGATCTTTAAATGACATTTATTAATTATACATTTAATAGGGCGGCAAATGTTAATTACTAAAAAAAAAAAAAAATGACACTGTTTATGACTTTATGAGTTCAGAAGAGGTGTTTTCGGGGATTAGCCTAAGGTCACAGATGGCCTGGGGTGATGGAGTATTAACATCTTGTTCATCTCCCAGCAAAACGTCACAAACGTTTTGGGTAAGTATGCACTCTGCAGTGGCTTTTATAGTTGAATTACTTCAAGGAAAACGTATTCTGATGGTTAATGACTTGGAGCATTACGTGACAGTTTTTATTATCTTGCGCATTACTTGTTTGTGATTATGACCTTCAGGATTACGTGTTTGTGATTATGACCAGAAGGATTATGTGTTTATGATTATGACCTTCAGGATTATGTGTTTGTAATTATGACCTTCAGGATTATGTGTTTGTGATTATGACCTTCAGGATTATGTGTTTATGATTATGACTCGGAGGATTATGTGTTTGTGATTATGACCTTCAGGATTATGTGTTTGTGATTATGACTCGGAGGATTATGTGTTTGTGATTATGACCTTCAGGATTACGTGCTAATGATTGCGATCTAGTTTATAAACTGAAGCATTACGTGACAATGATCATGACCATATTCCAGGTTATAAATCAGATCATAATAAATACTACGTAATGCTCCAGACTATAAACTAGGTCATAACCACTGTCACGTAATAACCTGGAAGATTAGGTAACAGTGATTATGACCCGGAGGATTACGTGACAGTACTTATGAACTGACAGATTACGTGACAGTGATTATAACTTGAAATATTACGCGACAATGATTGTGACATGACATGTTGCGTGACATTGATTATGATCTCGCAGATTACATGAAAGTGAAGATGGAAGATCATATAACAGTAATAATGACCCGGAGCGTTGTGTTACACTCTTACAGTGATAATAAACGGGAGAATTTGATGAACATGACGGTGATATGATCTTGGGTTTAGATGACAGTAATGATTGCTGAAACATTAAGTGACAGTGATTTTATAATCTGGAAGATTACCAGAACGTGAGAGTTTTTACATAAACGTAATTATAACCCAGAGGATTAGTGGTTATAAACAAGATGGTTATGTGGTTAGTGATTATAGCCCAATGAATTACAATACGGTAAAAGTTAATGAGAATAGAAAGTTTGTTATATTTATGAGTAGAGGAATTTTTTTTAAATTCCGCGCGACTTCTTCACGGATGACCCTACAGGAGTCAACTTAGTGACTTCAGACCCCCCCCCCCACCTGCTTACCTGAAAAATTCTAATATTAACAATGGAACTTCAAGAACCAAACAATATTTCAAAATCAGAGATCAATATTGAATGGAGAACCATATAGATTTACAAAGAATATGATGTAAGCTGCTCCATTACTCATGCAAAGGAAAAAGAAAGTATTTATAGCGTCATTCAGACTTTGATTGAGATCTTATGTATGAATAAGAAAAGCACTCTTTAAGACTGTAAATCTAATTTTAGACTGAATAATTATAATGTATGTCAGTCTTAATTAAGTTTTGTACAGTGTTTAGCCACTTTAAAATCTAATGTACTGTCAGTTTTTCATACTAAATTCCATAAATGTTATTACTAGTCGAAGTCCACCCAATGACCTGATCATTGAAACTCACAGTCAGTCGTGGTCATCAAGGATATGTGAGTTGTCTATAGGAAATAACCCACTTCTTAAAACTTCTGGTGATACTGATGACAACTATGAAAGATTACGTGAGGGATATAATACTTATTTCCTTCGAAATGATGAATGAATGCCTCTGATAAAAATCTGAAGTGAAAGCGGAAGTGGAAGTATTCACTCAGAGATGAGTAAGCCTACACTTGAATTTTGCCGAGTGTAATGCAAAATTGGGTCAGTCAGATAAGCCGAGATTAAATATGCATATTTTTTGAAAATTTCTCACAAATTGAAAGCATTTCAGCGTCATGGTTTCCATGTATAAATTCTGTGTCGGTAATGTCAGCAGCTTGACCTGTTTTAGGGGTGCGCATGGGAGGGGGGGGGGACCAACAAATTAAAAAATGATCTTGGATGCATGTGAAAGTGAAACATAGCCCGGAAATATTGGCAGGATATGCGAAACAGAAGGTAAAAGGGTTATAACTTGTCAGGGGTACTAACAGGTCAGGGTTGTAACTAGTCAGGGGTTATAATACAACTTTTGCAGCAAAGAAAAAATATGAACGCAAGGTCGACAACAGCATTACATTTCCTCAAAGTATGAAAGAAAAAATAATTAAAAAACGCTTAAAAAAAAACACTGATGAAATTAATCTAGACGTATATTTTTTCCCCCGACCCAATACCAGTATGCAATTTATCGAAAGTATTGTTTACTGCGGGTAGAGAAACGTTTTGGTCAGTCAGTATTGTTTAGTCACATCGTATCCGGCTATTTTAAGTAGACTTTAGTGTGAGGGCTTTTTCCTTTCTCTTTTTATTGTACTAACAAAACAATGAGACTTTACCTCACGACAACGAGTTTTTACCTCTCGACAATGAATTTTTACCTCTCAGATTTAGAATCCATCAATAAGACCGAAATATAGCCCAAACAACTGCACACATACACACATACATACACACACACACACACACACACACACACACACACACACACATACACACACACACACACACACACACATACACACACACACACACACACATACACACACGCGCGCGCGCGCGCGTGTCTGTGACAATCAGTAAAACCTCTCGATACTCTACGTTTTTATTTTTTGCAACAAAAGTTTTCTTGGTTTCACCTATATAGAGATATTCCTAAAATAAAAATTAATTATTACACTCCGTAGTAGGCTCATCGCAGTCAGTTATACTAAATCTCCTTTTCGCCTTCTTCATGTAACTTTTCCATCATAATAATTATCCGACGTTCTGTCTTAGCAGTGAATTCTATGAACGATTATTATTAGTATGCCCGACGTTAACTGATAGTTATAACGGGCGTCTTAGATTGCGACAATACACACAAACTGCTTTTTTGACACAGTTGTAACGGGCACCTAGACAAATCAATCAGATTTTGACAGCAAATGATCGAATGTCATGTTTGTAGGAAATAGTCAAACTCTGCCCATTTGATGCATTGTCTTTGTGCGCCCTAAACGAGCAAAAGAGTGCGGTCTGAATAGTTGGAGAAAAAAGTGCAAGTCTGAACTGTTGGAGGAAAAAGTTCAGTGTGAATTGCTGGAGAAAAATGTGAGTAGTCTGGAATAAAATACATGAAAAAAAAACTGAGGAACATACACGACTTCGAGTTCAGTGCCAACTGGGTGTCCTATATGTAAGCACGCACAAATTTAAGTGTCCCAAAACAACAAAGCTGTAGAATTTTAAATCATGTCACCTAATTATATGCGTTTTATTTTACATCCTGGATTCTTTCACTCCCTGAACTACGCTATTTAATGTCTCGTGCAGACTTGCCGTTGAAAGCGCTTTGTATTCTCACGGTTCTCAATGTGAGAAACTGAGTCACGAGATTATGATGTCATAATCATGTAACACTATATACATGTATCTTTAAGTGCAGTTTTAATAAGTTCTTACTCATTGAAATAACTTAAAAAGTATCATGTTCTCAATGGATGCTTAAAGTAAGTTTGCATTTGAAACATTTAGTTCAAATCCTTAATACGGCGATGGCCTTCTGGTTAAACAGAGAAGTGGTTATATAAAAAAGAATCAAATAAATATCGACTTACATAATATAATAAATGAAGAGAGAAAACAAATTACTACTGGTGAAAACCGAAGCATGTGATATTCATGAACTAACTGCACACTTGATTAAATATCACGCGAGTGAAGTATTTCCAAGAAAGTGACGGAAACAGTTAAAACATTCAAATAGGATTTCGTGACGTCATAAAAACCACTCAGAATGATAGCTGACACTAGTCAAACATTCAACTACGATTTCGTGACGTCATGAAAATATTAAGTCTACTCAGAATGATGACTGATGCTTGAATCTTTAGGCGGTGCCAGTGAGTGAAGACCTTGGCGACTCTTGGCGACTGGAAAGAAGGAAGGGGGTGGGGTGGGGATGGAAAGGGAAAGGAAAGTTATGTCTTCTCACAATTTTCATTGATACCTCAGACTGGTGTAAGCTTCATAGTATGGAAATGAGAGGGGAGGTGTTTGATGATAATTATTGTGGCCGAGGTTGGAAATGCGTGCTCTAGGTCTTCTTACAACTTTCAATGATATCGCAAAAGGATTCAAGCGTTATAGTCTGAAAAAGGGAGATAATGATGACGATGTGCTTCAGCTAGTTAGAGTGGAACTAATCAAGCGGTGTACTCTGAGCAATTTTCCCTCGGCAGCAGATTTTTAATGTCAAAAGATCTTTAAGTGCGCAACCTCTAACTTAAGGGACCACATTTTTCAGTTACTAACATCTGCTCAGGAATTGAACACCATAAACCTGGCCATTTGACAAGGTCATGGCGGAGGAGGAGACTGTACAGTGAACATTATAAATCTGGCCATTCGACAAGGTTATGGTGGGGGGGACACTGTACAGTGAACATTATAAGCCTGGCAATCGCTCAAGATTATGGGGCGACACTGTACAGTGAACACTTTAAGCCTTGCTATCGCTCAAGGTTATGGGGCGACACTGTACAGTGAACATTATAAGCCTGGCAATCGCTCAAGATTATGGGGCGACACTGTACAGTGAACACTTTAAGCCTTGCTATCGCTCAAGGTTATGGGACGACACTGTACAGCGAACACTTTAAGCCTTGCTATCGCTCAAGGCTATGGGGCGACACTGTACAGTGAACACTTTAAGTCTGGCCATCGACAAAGAAGGTGGGAGGCGACATTTTACAGTCTGGGAACACAAATATTTTGCTTTCAGCTGAGACAGAACTACAGAGAGAAAGTTTAGCCTACAGACTCTTGACACGTCTAATTGTTGTTGAACAGTACATATAATAACATGTAAGCCTACAACTGTCTTCGTAGTTATTCACGACTTTGCGGCTATTTTAAGCTTACCGAATTCAATACTGTGAAAAACGTGTACTGCCAGTCTTAATGTCGCCATTGAAACTTGTAGAATGTCGGCATGAATGGATGGCTGGCAATCTAAAAAAAAAGTTTATTGTGACGTACGCATTCTTAGTTGGTGACGGAATTGTTTAGCTCTTGCTAGCAAAGTTTGGCCGTGACCTGCTGGAAAAACCCAGCGCAATGCATATCTTTTTGCACCTTTTAAACTGTTTTGTTCTCCCATTCGATCTAAGTGACTTGAGTGGATTAATGACATACGTGGTGTGTGTGTGTGTGTGTGTGTGTGTGTGTGTGTGTGTGTGTGTATTAATTAAACTAATTGTTGGAATGAATGATTTGCTATCAGTGCCTAGATGTTATTAGTAAAGGTTTCACCGTCTTTCGCACACGTTGAATTTTTACTTGAAAGAAAAATTTTGTTATAAGCTGCTAAATTGTTTCGATTTTTTCCTATCAGTATTGATCTGTTACTAGGCCTATTTTAAATTATTGTTAATTATAATTATTGATCAACGCAGTCTTGTTCCCTTACCTAAATGTGCGTGTGTGTGTGTGTGTGTGTGTGTGTTATTATATATTATGACTGAGTGACAAGCGTTAGCAGCCAATAATATTTTCGAACTATTATTTTTTTCATTTTGGAATAAAGTAAAGTGTACATGTGTGTGGCAGTGGAATAAACTAGGTATAGATGTACATGTGTGTGGCAGTGGAATAAACTGTAGGTATACATGTGTGGCAGTGGAATAAACTAGGCATAGATGTACATGTGTGTGGCAGTGGAATAAACTAGGTATAGATGTACATGTGTGAGTCAGTGGAATAAACTAGGTATAGGTGTATATGTGTGGCAGTGGAATAAACTAGGCATAGATGTACACGTGTGTGGCAGTGGAATAAACTGTAGGTATACATGTGTGTGGAAGTGGAATAAAGTATATGTGTACATGTATGGGCGACAGGTCAATCGTGAATTCAATAAAATCTGTCTGTTCAAACGGCCGGTTTGGATCAAATTTGAGAGTGGTGTAAAAAGTATTTGTTTTCTTATCAGAACCCATTGAGCTGTAGTTCTTGAGTCGCCTTATTGTTAATCTTCTTCTTGCAATGCGTGCATCTAGCCTGAGCAGTTTGTCGAGTAGATCACCCATATCTAAACTGAACATGTACCTTCCCATTCCCGAGTTAAAAGCATCTCAGCCTGGAATTTTACTGAGTAAATCAAAATATGCCACAACGATCTTTTCTAGCCCAGAATTTTGTTGAGTAAATCAAAATACGCCACAACAATCTTTTCTAGCCCAGAGCCCAGAATTTTATTGAGTAAATCAAGTACATCAGAACAACATTTTCTAGCCCAGAATATTTTACTGAGTAAATCAAAACACGTAATCAAAACCTCTCCTATTCTGGAATTTAACTGAGTAAATTACAGAAAATCACAAAAAGCCTCTTCTAACCTGGAAGTTAATAAAGTTAATTCAAATACTTCATAACCTTTCGTTCGTAACTGTAAACAAAAGTTATTGTAATATTTAGAGAAGCAGATGATGACTACAGATGGCTGTCTGATACATTTACATCTCTCGATGCTTATAAACTCCCCCCCCCCCAACAAAAAAAAACAAAAACCCATGAATGATGTTAGGCATCTATATTTAGAAATGAGACATACTCATGGGCTAGTCATACCTCCAGTCTTTTAATTAATAATAATTTTGAATTTTTTTTTATTCAATGATATGATTGAAATAAATCTACAACGCACACGGAGAAAACAATTTAATTTTTCATGTCTTCATTAGAAATATCTTACAGAATGAACTTCATAATATTTTTTCACTGTACTAAGTTTAATTAATAAGTAACATTAATTAGTTAGTATGTAACATTCACACACACACACACACACACACACACACACACACACACACACACACACACACACACACTTTTCCCAACCTGCCAGTAAACTTCAAATTAGTCTCTTTTAACAGATTAAAAGGAGATGGACATTACTTAACAGATCCACATATAGATTTATTAAATATATAAGCACTAAGTAGTATGATCAGTTTTCACTGGAAGGCATCCCCGGCTATATATTTAGTCAAACATACCAAAAATAAAAGATGCCCACAAATAATTAAACTGGAAAAATATTTATTTAATCTAAATTTATATTGAACCTGTACTTGTGATGTAATGACCATTCTAAGTGTATTGGTGACTCAGATATAACACAAAATATACAGGTCAACATTCTTCTTTCTTAAAGGCATTGGAGATATCCATCTCTTTAATTTTGTTGTCATCAAATAAATAGGCTATGGGCATGTGTGTCAGCCGGAATTACTTAAAACAAAGTAAGAATATATATTGTATGTGTATATATGCCAACTGTACAGCTCTGAGATTACTTAACAGCAAAGTAAAAATATGTGTACACATTTGTCAACTGTACAGCTCTGAGATTACTTAACAGCAAAGTAAAAATATGTGTGCATATATGTCAACTGTACAGCTCTGAGATTACTTAATAGTAAAGTAAAAATATGTGTACGTATATGTTAACTGAAATCTCTGAGATTACTTAACAGTAAAGTACACAATCTCTGTGTTTCCAAAAAGATGTAGAAGTCTACACTCTGACTGCACTAGCTCGCTTGCTCCCCCATTTGCTCTCGTTCACTCAGCGGGGAGTATATAGATCTGCATCAAGTGAGACATCTAAGGATAGACTGATCCGGCAAATCACTATAAATCGTTAAAATAACAGATTAAGTGCTTGGCAAGAAAATCTTCCACTTAATTATTAACCAAGGCTGTTCTCATAATGTCATCTATAATTAAAATATAACACCGGAGATGCTTATGAAGAAGACAATCAATTGAGAAACTAGAGAAAATGACTGTAAATAAGCACAAGTTTAATTAAGGCAGCAATGATGAACATATTTAATGTAATGCATTTCTAATATCTAAACATTAGAAACAATATTATTATTACTAAGATACAAATCATTTGCATTTTAACTCTGCAATTCAATCGAAAATAGATGAAAATAAGAAAACACAATTCTCCTTAAAACTTCAGGTAGAAAGGCAAAATGTTTACATGTCTCACAAGATAAAATGAAAATGATGGAACAAATTAATGTTAATGAATTTCAACCTTCATAAACAATGAATTACGTCATCTATTTTAAGGTTTCTTAGCCACGTGACTTACTGTTTTCCCTTACACATTAAATCATTTAGCCTTGACAACAATAATTACACATCCTGTATACATAGTTGTTACACTAAGCTGAAAGTCTAACAGCAGCAAAAAAGATCAGGTAAATAAAATGTATGCTACAAACCATGTTCTGTTAAGTGCTTAAATTATATAATTATTGTTAGAATAATGTATACAAGAATAAAATAATTTTATTGCAGTAAAATGTGAGATTCCCAACACTGATATTAACAAAACACTCACTTTTAACTTGGATTAATTTTTCAAATAATAGTTATATTTTAAAACTAGATGCTCGACTCATTTTGTCAGAACCTACATTCACATTTTCCGTGATACACTTGACCTTCATCTGGAAATGAAAGAAACAGTGACCATCATATATAAGTCTTCAAAGGAAATATTTGCCTGATCAAAGGTCAGATAGCTGCTGGTGGTCAATTTCTGAAAAAGAATTTCTTTCCAGACAGAAATTATTGAAACTTCATCACCACCCAAACTATCGGTAAACATTCTTTCTCACTCAAGGTATAATTTCTCGAGTGTCAAGGAGTTTATGAATTCTATTGGTAATTGGAAATAGGTCACATTTGATCTCTTGTTGTAGCAGAGCAGAACTCAAATGATTGTTGCTCAAGTCTGTTTACAGTAAAGTTTGGTATTAAAGTATTAAATCTGGTATATGGATTACAACATCAAATATCGGAATCTATTCTGTAAAGTTTGACATGCATTTGGACACAGTTTAAGTGAACATTTTTTCCACGTCAAACTTGTCAAAAGGCAGCACAAGTACTGATATTTGGAATGTACTTCCTTGAAATCCAGTTAATGCTAGAAATGATCTTGATCAAGGTCAAACTTGTCAAAAGGCAGCACGAATACTGATATTTGGAATGTACTTCCTTGAAATCCAGCTAATCCTAGAAATGAATAATTTCTTTCTTGGAACAACTAACATTCATTTGGTTGAGTTAATCAATATAGTCAATTCCTTCCCCTAACTAAAGACCTGTGTAGCTGAATCCAATTTTGCACGCTATTAGACATGAATCAGTTTGTTTTGTGCAACTGTACAAGTAGGTCCCAAAGTAACATTATATGTTCGATTATGTTTCAGTGATCAGCAGCAGGTCATCTCTGAAATTACACACCTTCTGCTTTGAACAGTAATAGTAGCTTTTGCTTTATTTTAGTGAGTGTACTAGGTGTGTTTCAATCCTGAAAGGAATGACATACCACCAATAACTCTCATCTTGTAAAACAAGCAAATGCCAGTCTGTCATCCTCAAGAACTTCAATCTGCCAGAAACTTTCCATTAAATCAAGCTTTGAAAGCCTTTAAAGGCTTAAATAGTACAATATGGTCTGCATAAGTAAATACAGAACTCTACCTTTTGTTTTAAGCAACAATATGCAACACACAATCTTTATGTACTCTTCGCCTGGGCCAGAATAATCAATATTCAACATGGAATCTGTGTACTTTTTGTAGTCTATAGCAATTAATATTCAACACAGAATATGTGTGTACATTTTCTAGTCTAGAGCAATCAGTATTCAACACAGAATATGCGTTTACTTTTTCTAGTCCATAGCAATCAATATTCAACACAAAATATGTTTAGTATTTCTAGTCCAGAGTAATCAATATTCAACACAAAATATGTTTAGTATTTCTAGTCCAGAGTAATCAATATTCAACACAGAATATGTGTTTAGTATTTCTAGTCCAGAGTAATTTATACTCAACACAAAATATGTGTGTACTTTTTTAGTACAGAGTAATCAATATTCAACACACAATATGTATGTACTCTTTCTAGTCCAGAGTAATCAATATTCAACACACAATATGTGTGTACTTTTTCTAGTCCAGAGTAATTTACATTCAACACATAATATGTGTGTACTATTGGAGACCAGAGTAACCAGCCAGCTGTACAGTGAGTCAGGAGGGGATCAATAACTTCTAAAATTCAAATCAATGACTTCTGTCCTAATATATATGTGTGCCGTAGCAGGTAAGGTTTATGTCTGACAAGTTCAGTATCTTTGTCATCTGAAAACTGTCAATATTCCTGACAAGAAACAGCAATGGGGATGGATAAGAAAAAGGAAACATTCTTCAGTGAATACTGTATTTTAGCAAAATGTGTGAGAAAGAAGAAATGATTGACAAATAAATGTGCACAAAAGTTAAGCAGAATGAAATGCCATTTCTGTTCTTTGAAAATAGTTTAAAGTTACAACAATGAGGAAAAATAAGTTATCATATTCTGAACACTACCTCCTGTGTAATTAAATTTAAAATGAAAAAATCTATTGCATTAAGAATCTATCATCATACTTCGTGTGCTCACCTCAAAATTCTGCAGAGGCTGAAATTGAAACTCACGATTTGACCTCAGTGTCAGCCTATACTGTCATAGTGATGCACAATTTGTCAACACCAACTTAGTGACACTGTGGAAATTATCTCAATGTAATTTCAATCTTTGAACAGGAGGGGACATTGGGGGAGTGGGGGGCAGTAATTGTGCACATTCGTTTTTTTGTATCTTGAAATTATTTTCCTTTATTTTTCCTATTACTAACTTTTTATTATCTTATCCATCATCTTAATTAATTCTTTTGGAATGACTGTTAACTGAGATTGGCTGGGGGCGAACCATATATGGAAGGAAGAATGCTAAGTAATTAAGAGGGAGAGATCCTTGAAGGCAAGGTCTTCTAGCTTACTTCTTGTTGTGTTGAATGTTGATTGTCTCATAAAACGCAAGGCAAGATCTTCTAATTTACTTGTTGTTGTGTTGAATGTTGATTGTCTCGTAAAACTTAATGCAAGGTCTTCTAGCTTACTTCTTGTTGTGTTAAATGTTGATTGTCTCATAAAACTTAAGGCAAGTCTTCTAATTGTTGTGTTGAATGTTGATTGTCTCGTAAAACTTAAGGCAATATCTTCTAATTTACTTCTTGTTGTGTTGAATGTTGATTGTCTCATAAAACTTAAAGCAATGTCTTCTAATTTACTTCTTGTTGTGTTGAATGTTGATTGTCTCATAAAACTTAAACGGTAGGATTCAATAAACTGGCTGAAAGTTAAGTTAGGCCATGGGCTGTCATCAGTATTAAAATAAATTCATAATTAATATTTCAGATAATTAATGCTGTAACAGGGTTGTTAAAATCAACCCACACGTGACAGACACTCATGCTCGAAATCCAGTAATTTGTAATATTGTTCAGATCATTCATTCAGTATGCATGAATATGTGAAAGCATTGCTTATCTCAGAAAATTCAGATGAAAGAGGTCATGGGGATAGAAGGGGGCGGATGTGTTGCTTATCTCAGAAAATTCAGATAAAGAGATCTTGGGGATAGAAGGGGGCGGATGTGTTGCTTATCTCAGAAAATTCAGATGAAGTCATGGGGATAGAAGGGGGCGGATGTGTTGCTTATCTCAGAAAATTCAGATAAAGAGGTCTTGGGAATAAAGGGTGTGTGGCTCACATCTCAGGAGGTCCTAACAAATTGCCACTGATCAAAGGAGATTGTCGGCGAGAGTCAGCGATAAGAAAGAAACTTGTTAAGTCATGAATATAGTTCATAATTTTTTGCCTTGAACTGATCTGTGGCTTTAAGTGCCCTTTATCTATCCTAGGTAGATGTCGGGACATTCACTTGTTTTTTCGGACTTAAAATTGTTTATGCACTCTTTGAATTTAAAAAAAAATATTTCTTTCATCGTAAAATAATCTATTTGCTTGTTTATTGAAATAAACTGAAATGGGAAAATGACAACCTTGTTAATTACTTACTGATAAATTGTATTCATTTACAGAGAATCAAATGAGCTTTCATGTTAGGACCTTTCGTTTTATTCTAGATGAGAAAGATGATAATTTATTTTGAAACTTTGGCAAACTAACTTATACAGGAGCCTTTGTAACATATTTCTTTTCATTTTAAAGTTAAATGGCGGTACTAGGATGTTATACATTCCATAGGATGCGGATGTTATAAGCACAATAGGATGTGAATAATTAATTTATTAGTCCGGCTGATAGTTCCGTGTGAGACTCTCAAGATTAAGAATGAAATAAGTGTGATGGCTGAAAATAATCTGGTTTACAAGAACAGACTTTGTAGAATATCGATCAAGTAATACTCATTTATCATTGACAATGTAACGGGCTTGCAATGAGATATCTTCCTTCCACCAGTTTTATGATTTGAGTTTGTTGACATAATATATATCGATAATAAAATTATTCCCCATAATATTAAGAAAGGTGGCAAATAGTAGAGATGATCAAGATCATGACAGTACGTATGCTAACTCTCTTGAGAAGAGCACTATATATGAAAGTATGTAATCTATCTGTCTATCTATCTATCTATCTGTTTGTCTAGCTAGCTAGTTTCTGTTTAACTTCCCCGAAAATTGCGAAGCGTTCGACATCTTTCACACTTTGTACATCGCCCTCGTATCACGGATATATTCACACTCATTACTCACTGTGCAATTCTACCCTACTGCGTGTACATCGCCCTAGTATCACGGATATATTCACACTCATTACTTAACTGTGCAATTCTACCTACAGCGTGTACATCGCCCTAGTATCACGGATATATTCACACTCATTACTCACTGTGCAATTCTACCTACAGCGTGTAGAGGGCGGCACTCAAAATCCTGTATACGAGATACCTGACGAACTGCTCAGCGCATTTACATTGCTCTTAACAAACACTTGTAAAATATCATTTACATTGCTCTTAACAAACACTTGTAAAATATCATTTACATTGTATTTATTATATTATGCGCGCTTATCAGAGGCATGCGTGTCAGTGTATGTTAGCTTTATTTTTATTTGTGTAGTTTCTGAATGTGTACGTGTTGACATACGCGTGATGCATGTTTCGTGTGTATGCAAGTGCGCATGGTTTCAAAGCGACTCCTTTGTGAATGAGAGACATAACAGTATGGTCTTTAATATACATATAGAGCAAATTTGAAAAAGTTAAAGGAAAATTTGTGTCACATTTTGTCATGATGAATTTAATTGAAAGCCGGCGAAGGACAACAATTTGTTGTTTAATTATTTTCTTTGACTAGTTTGTCTTTCTCACCTACTTCAACTTTTCGCTCATTTCACAGACGGGAACAAAGGACGAGAGAAAGAAATTTTTATTCTGGAAGGGAGAGATATATTTCTGTGGGTGAGGAGAATGAGCCTAACTTGTTGGTGCTCAATAAGAGGTCAGTGCTCAACTAACCTACATTTTAATGTCTTCTCGTGGAATTCGAATCAAAGTAAGCAGAGCGGTTAGCGGCTTACCCTTCGCGCCTTCCATTTGTTTTTCTTTACTCGATCTAAGATGTATGTATCTGTCACAGAGATATACATATTTTATATTTATCTCTGGTGAGCACTAGAAATGGTGGAGATCCCCAGCCATGGTTTGTGAGGTCAGAGGTGACATTGCCTTCCTTTGGTGCCAGTAGATGTTAATGGGAGGCTAATAATCAGAAATACAGTTCTCTTCTTGCTGGCTGTCTTTTTCAATCAAGTCCAGTCAAATAAGTTAGTGGAAATTTGTCTTGGGATAATTCACACATGTATCAAATGCGCTTCATAATAACATGCGTTACTAGTTACCAGGGTTACACGACCTGCTGAATCAGGCCGCACAGAGTTAAGATGGGCAAGAATGTTAGTCACTTCGGTATTACAACGGAGTGAGCAAGATTGTCAGTCACTTCGGTATTATAATGGAGTGAGCAAGATTGTCAGTCACTTCGGTATTATAATGGAGTGAGCAAGATTGTCAGTCACTTCGGTATTATAATGGAGTGAGCAAGATTGTCAGTCACTTCGGTATTATAATGGAGTGATTGGACTGCAAATCTGAAGTCTCAAGTACTTTACCGAGTACGTTTGAACACATCCAGACTTAGTAAATATCGCTATTTATACCGCTGAGTCAGTCCTGAAATATTTGTTAAAATCATACCTGTCGAGTGCAGCATGAGTGGTCAAAGCAATTTCACGTTGAAAAAGAAAATAGATTAAAGTACAATAGAATTCTTATAATATATTTATATTAATAACTTGAATTTTGATAAGAATTTATAAGACTAGCTGTTGTGCTCAAAGCATTTTGTAATTCACAACAATACAAGCAATTATTTTTCTATTTTTAGTAGTGTTAAACGTGCAAAAGTCAGTAAGTAAGGACTTGTAAATTTATTTCCAACTACAAGTTAGGCGAGATTGTTTGAGAAGGGAACAGTTCTATATTGCGCTTGGCTAACAGCGGGTGAAGAATTGTAGTATTAGGAATGACATGTTCATCGCGTTTATTTATAAAACAAATCAAGTATATATTTGTACTCTGTCTGTGTCAGCTTTAATTTCATTTGCACTACACATAATTATAAAACAAATCAAGCATATATTTGGCACTCTCTCGGTGTCAGTTTTAATTTTAATTGCACTACACATAATTATAAAACAAATCAAGCATATATTTATGCACTCTCTCAGTGTCAGTTTTAATTTTAATTGCACTACACATAATTATAAAACAAATCAAGTATATATTTGTGCACTGTCTCAGTGTCAGCTTTAATTTAATTTGAACTACACATAATTATAAAACAAATCAATCATATATTTGTGCACTTTCTCAATGTCAGTTTTAATTTTAATTGCACTTTTTTTTTCAAGAATCTCTTTGATAGAAATCCGATTTAGGTCTTGGCTTTCAGATATACACAGCGAGAATGTAAGAATAATTATAATGCTAAAGTGCAGGAATGGAACCACAGACATTCGAATTACGTGGACAACGCAATTGCGGGTAAGAAGAGTTACCGGTATTTGTACAGGACTTTTCAACCGCTTTCTTTTAGTATTCAAGGATTGGCAAACATTACTTGTCCAGTGGCAGTAACATACGATCAGATTACGTTCGCTCTTCCCTAAACTGTTATTTGTCTCTCCAGATTTATATTTAGTTATCTTTCTCACAGTCTCCGGCTTTGCATTGTAAATATCGATACAAAAGACTCCCGCCTACATTCCATATTTTTTCCCTTTCCCCTTCATTCTGCGGCCTCTGTAGTTGCGGGTCACATTAAATGTTCTTTACAAAGTAGATTTCAGATATAGATTAAATTATATAATTATGAAAATATGGCACTGTGCTGTGCTTCTGATTGAATTTTTTTATCTGCGACAAAATATAACTAGATTATCAGAAATCTTAGCAGTTTTGAAAATTCGATGATTCCGAAAATGTTTCTGCTGTTCCTTTGCATCCATGTGATCTGAATGGGAAACGAAAGTTATTTTCTTATTTGGTACATTAACTCATCATACAAAGACAAAAGGACATGAGAGTTATCTTTCCGGAATATGGTGCCTTTGAAAAATGTAAGAAGTAGTTCGTGATACTATCGTCATTATTCATATTTAGACATTTATTAGTTCCGTTATAATATGTTAAAGAGGAAACAGAGCCAAAGTAGTTTCTTTTAAAGCTGAATATAAAAAATAAATTTGAAAAACATTATGAATACTTCCGGTAAAAGAAACTAATTGGATCCACACGACGCGTTCTTCTCACATATCGTGTTTCGGTAAAAGAATAAAAGTTTTTATCTGAATTTTTGAGAAAATAAGCATTACAAAGAATGTGCCTTTCAAATATTATTTCTTCAGAAAACTTTCCGTTTGTAGATAAAAGGAATATTGAATGTTGCTTTAATGTATTATCGCTTCTAAGAAAAACTTGGTTTGTTGGATTATTTATGTCTATGAAAATTAAAGAAAATGACTATATGTATCCATGTAACAAAAAGAGGTGTCATTTATCAGTTAAAACGAATTTGTATTGCAAATAATTGCAAAATAAATAACACATATTCACGCAACAATCTTACGTATCTCTCATATAGAACATAAACACATAATATTTCAAAACTTTAGTTTTAAGAAAACACATTTTAAATGGACACACCCTTCGTAGTAGATTTCCTCAGAGAATGATCCACATATATATTGACACACACAACTACGTATATGCATATATTTGTGTGGGTGGATGAGTGTCGGGTGTATCAAATGTCGCTCAGCACTTCTTTGACCATGATTCCGACGGTTGTGATGGCAAGAAAAGGGCCGGCACGACTCCGTTGTGCGTCACGAAGGACTTAACAAGAAAAGGGCCGTCACGATTCCGTTGTGCGTCACGAAGGACATAAAGTAAGATATCGTCAAGCGTGTAGAATGGTAAAATACGATCGTGCTGCTCACTCACTAGCCTATCTGGTAAAGTTTTATTGCACTTTCCCCACTTGAACAAGCTATCGATCTCTCATAATTATATCCTGAAATGTGAAAAGCAATAATCATGTCTGTTAGAACTTTGCATTGTCATGACCAACAGGGGCTGGGCAAGCCAGTAGACAATGACTTCTTTCATGTCAGTGAAACTAGATGACTTTGCTGTTAAAAAAAAATGTGTTCTTTAGTTTGCGTGTAAATTTATGTTTTATTGTAAAAGCGAGAGAAAAAGACACACACACACACACACACACACACACACACACACACACACACACGCACACGCGCACACACACACACACACACACACACACACACACACACACACGGATCCTCTCATATCTTAACAAGAAGGATTGGGTGGGTACATTTGTAGAAACATAACTACAGTGGCAAGATCATTCGATCTTCATAAAAAATTTAAAAAAATAAATTTGAAGTACATGAAAACATTACGGTCTACGTTTTTGCGTACCAAACCGCATTTCTTTTTACAAATATATATTAAATGTATAAGCATAAAGAACTGAGAGAGACAGAAAAAATAATAGAGAAAAACACACTGACAGAATACAGACATAGAAAAGTGGGGGAGGGCAGACAGAGAAGAGAGGATGAAGAAGAGAGAGTGAGAGAGAGGAGGAACTGGAGACAGAAGTTGAACAGTGATGGTAAGGAAGGCAGAAGGAAGAAAGGGGACGAATGAAGTAAAATGTTTATTACATTGAAATTCTTACAATAAATACTGAAAAGAGAACTTTTCCTTCATTAACATGTTTATTACATTGGAATTCTTACAATAAATACCAACAATGCCTTTTTCCTTTCCTTTTATTAACACTTATCACATTATTTAGGTTTGAACAAAATTGTCACCTTTCACCTAGACTCCTAGAGGGAACAGAACCTTGGAGTTGTTGGTCTTGCTATTTATTCGTGACAGAAATGTGACCACGCACGCTAGGACCCACTCGATTTCTAGCACAATGCCAGTGATGGATATTTATCTCTTCTATTCTCCTTGGAAACTCGAATCAATATGTTTTCTCTGCCCTCCGCGAGTGGGTGTGCCACATAGTGTTGATTGCACGTTGTGCTGTGTCATTATTCCACCCACTTATTTTCTCTTGCTTGCTCGATTGCTTTTTTTCCATCTCCCTCCCTCCCCCCTTTCTCTCTCTTGCAGTCGGAAATGATAACGGCTTATTCCACATACAAACTAGCATCTCTCTTAATCCAGCTGTTTGTCATGGTTCAGATTAGTTCGGAGTTAATCACTTTCGAGTGTTTACGCATTCAGTCGGCTGTCAGAACATATTTAGGCATCTTATAGCATACCACGTGACAAGACTGAAAACAGGACACACATGAAGCATGACGAGAATGCGTACACAATACGCACCACAGCTTACCGCGTGACAAAAATACGCACACACTGCCCGCCACAGCTTACCGCGTGACAAGAATATGCACACAGTACCCACCACATCTTACCGCGTGACAAGAATATGCACACAGTACCCACCACAGCTTACCGCGTGACAAGAATATGCACACAGTACCCACCACATCTTACCGCGTGACAAGAATATGCACACAGTACCCACCACAGCCTACCGCGTGACAAAAATATGCACACAGTACCCGCCACAGCTTACCGCATCGACGCACTCGCGACACACAATATCATCAGGAGGAATACAAACACACACACACACACACACACACAGAGCAGATAATGACTGGCATCAACATCCACTCACTGAAGATGCAGTCACTTAATTGTGGATGCTGATAGCCCTGGCAGCTAAGCAAAAAGCAATCAAACATGGCACATTTAAAAGAAACAAAGAAACAAACAAAAAAAAACCAACAAAAAAAATCCTCTTGTCTGCACTTCTTCGAATCAATACTCAACAAAATGCCAGCAATTCAGTTAAACGATTGTATTCCACAATTATCGACTTGAATCAATAAACATTGAGCGAATTCTGGTTTCTCTGTTCAGTACAGAATACACGACCCAGTGTTGTTATTCATGCATCGCTTCCCACACAGTCAGTACAGGATTTCCCCTAAGGAGTCACGTGAGGTTCTTGCATCATGTCTGTGTTTACTGGTGTTGATAAGAGGAAACTTGCCATAGTACTTTAACCCCTGTGCTTGCTGTAGACTTTAGTTCGTATACATTTCATGGAGATGTAGTGTTCGCTATGTGACAATTTTATTAGGCAATAATAAATAATTCCCAAGTCAAATATATCAGGTTTAAGTGCTTCAGTTGTTATTTTTTAAAATCAGTTTTATTAATTTTTACAAATAGTTTTATAGGTATCTGCTGGGATATGGGCAAAATATTAATTTTCCACCATCCCTGGCTGGCAACTGTAACTGTAGGCTAATCCCCCAAACACACCTGACTGGCCAGACATGTTGGAAAGATGAACGATAATGTAGAATAGAAGACTGATAGTTCTAGAAGATAGCTCGAGCTCCCCCCCCAAAAAAAAACACAACATAAACATACAGCCAGGTTAGTAAGTAAACACAGGTGATAGACTACAACATATAACATGTGATTCACACTAACACGAGCATTCTAAGTATCAACAATAAATGCATTCAACAAAAAATAACATAAGACAGCATGGTTACATATAGTGAATAGTTCAACAGTTACAATTAGAGTTTATATATATTTATTTAAGTTCATAATCACAACCGTGAGATGTTGTAGGAGAATGCTTGATTTGAGTCCTATGGCACTGTAGTAGTTATTTGGTTTGTTCATATGAGCGAACTATAAATGAGTTTATAAGACCACACTGAATGTTTCTGAGTGAATTCTAATAGTATTTTGAGAAGTTAACTGAAGCTGTGATGTTGTTGATTTTATAATTTTGTAACTTAGGATCACCTGACATGTCGTCTAGGGTCCCAGTGATTGTCATTTGCAGACATACATGTAGTCCACTGAACCAGTCTTGGCATGTGGGTCCTTCTGCCCTGGTATTGCTTTGCAGTTCAATACTCATCAAAGTCAACATCAAATATAAAGTGGTGCTGTTCTGGCATTGTTTCATGGCTCAGTGCTCATCAAAATCAATATCTTAAATACAGTCTCAGATAAAATGCTGATCTGCCAGTAAAATACACATGGTCCTCATGTGTTCTCTGACAGAATCTCTTACATGTTCTCATACATTTTAAAATTATAAGCAAAATATAACAATATAAAATATAGTTAATGTCAAGAGATAAACATGAATACAACATTAATTAGGCAAGCAAAACCCACATACCTTCAGTAGTAATATATACAGAGGCTGATTTCCTGCTGTGTTGATAATTGGCAATAATGATTTATTGTGATTCTAACTTATGAAGGCCAGGAGCCAAAATACACGTTTCCTCAATGGTCAGCTGCATTCAACTAACAAATATTAGGTGAGTTTTCTAGTATGTTCGTTTTGCATGATTGAGCTGCATTATAATTGATTAGTTTAGAATGAGTGCCTGGAACATTCATGTATGTTTCTAGCCGAGGGATAAAGGTCAGCCTTTCTAGAAGGTAGGTTTGCATGTAGTCTAGTTTTAGAAAAGGGTGAGTGTGGGCTACATAAGCCATTATGTGAAAATTTTGCAAATGATACATTTTCATAATTTATTTATACATTTACTCATTGGACAAAATTAACTCCCTTACTGCAAGCCAAATAAAGCATGGAGCAAGAAAAGATTTCCTGGTAAAACTGACAAAAAATATTTAAATATGATCTTTAAGAAAATACACATACTCAGACAAACAAATAAATTATCATGCTAGCTAGCAAACAAATGAAAAAATTTCTATACTGAACATTAATGTAGTTCAGTGTTGATAAAGAGTGTCTGCAAACACAGAAATAGACTATTAGTCCTTTCATTTTTGATATAAAAGGAAACAAGTGATAGATAAGTAAGTACTGAAATAAGCATGCAAACCTAGAGTGAAATTAGTATGGATAATTATTATTGTATAATAACTAATCTCTCATCATTCCCTCCTTCAGATAAGATTTCTCCTCAGTTGACTATATAAGGGCAAGGCTATTCTCTCTACTTAATTTGTTACCCAGGGCAATAATTATTAACCTCATGGATATTATCCTGATGTTTTCATCTTTTGTATTATACATTTCTTTACGCTGGCGATCGCAGCCAGATGACGTAATTGCACGCGTCACGCTGTAGCGGATTACTGACAGTAGATAGTCCCGTTCCTGTTAAAAGCAATGTCGGTTACTATAAACAGATTATGCTATACGCTTGAATGATTGTAAGGAGTGGGGTGGGTTGTTGTTCAAACCCGAGGCTGATAACCTTGCTTGTAAAAAGCCGATAGTTTTCATCCGGTCACCCGAGTGAAGATAAGTAGTAAACAAAAGAAACTAAAAAAAGACATTACTATTGCTAAAGCAAGTGTCACTGCTATTGCTATTGACATTCCTATTGCTTGGGCTTGTGCACTATAATCCTTCTTTATTTCTGGTGACATTGAGCTATATATTATTGTAATCCACCTGGACATTTTATCTTGTTTTATTTCTAGTCCACCTAATTTTGTTTCTTTTATTAAATCCCCTTAAAGTTATAAAACAGTGAGTCCTTTTCTCATCCCGCCAAATGCATATATGTCTTAGGGACTTCATTCACAAAGCGGATTTTGGGGGTTAGAGATAGATTAAATATTATATGTTTTAGCATAAGGCTAGACGTTTCGTGTTGCGCCGTTTCGTTGTGTGTCTTGCAATTCTTACTGAAAGTGTGTGTGTGTGTGTGTGTGTGTGTGTGTGTGTGACTGACAAACCGGATTATGTTGTCCGGCAAGCAAGAAAGGAATTAAATAAACAACGTTTTATTCCTTTCTCGTCTTTCGCTCCTCCTGCATTTCACATGCATACATCACTGCAAGTCCAATAACTCTGCATCCAGAACTATTTTTTAAGAAACGTGAACATTAGTGTGAAACACTTGCAGTGCACACACAAGTCTTAATGATCTTAAATTTACGACTTTCTGCAGTTTGATCTTAAACTTAAATGTTTTTCTACAGCCTGTTACAAGCTTTTCTAATAAGACTTAATGATCTTAAACTCATCTTCATTTGGATTAACGACGAGGAGTGAAAAGGTATAGTATAAATGAAATCGGCCACGCAGCGCCGGAGGCGGTAGTTGAACAAATGCCCCAGATCAGAAGTAATTATTCGTATTATCTGTAAGATGTCTGAATCTTGTTAAATCCGTTTTTTCTAGATCTAAATTGAAACAGGAAATGTGTTCGGTATGTGCAACGTTCCTAGTTGATATTTTGCAGTTTGCAGTTTGTTGTCACACAAAGAGTTTGAAAGAACTTGGGAAAAAGTGTTTAAATGGCTGAACTGGAAACATTTTTCATTGATTGCACTTGAAAGCTGCTGAATGACTGAAATTTAGTATGTGTGGCGACGTGCCAAACATATAATCTTTTATAGAGTCGCTTTCTGTGAATCAGTGTTTCGTAAATTAACTGAAGCAGATATCCGCAATGCACAAGTTTTAGCAGCAACAACAAAAATCAATGATGCTTACTGAACTTAAAGTGATTCATAATTCTAGCCGATATATTACGATCAATCAAAACATGACTCAGAAGTATTAAACAATGAAAAAATAAATGACTGTGATAAGTATCGAACAATCAAACCATGTCTGTTAAGTATCGAACAATCAAAACATGACTGTTAAGTATCGAACAATCATAACATGACTGTTAAGTATCGAACAATCAAAACATGACTGTTAAGTATCGAACAATCATAACATGACTGTTAAGTATCGAACAATCAAAACATGTCTGTTAAGATCGAACAATCAAGACATGAGTGAGAGACTGAGAGACTGAAAATTAGTGTCAGACAGTGTATGACTAAAAGTATGACTCGAAATATGACTAAAAAGTATCAATCATCCATGACTAACAAGTATCAATCAAACACGACTAACAAGTATCAATCAATTAAAGCATGGATAAGAAGTGAGAATATGACTAAGAAGGAAAGACAAGACAATTAAAACATGAAAAAAGAAGGAAAGTCAAGACAATGAAAATAAAACTAAGAAGAAAGACCAGACAATCAAAGAAAGACAATACATTTACAATCAAAACATGACAATGAAGGAAAGTCAGGACAAAAAAGGAAAGATAGGATAATAAAACACGACAAAGAAGGAAAAGACACGATAATACAAATATGACAAAAAAAAAAGGAAAGAATAAAAACATGACAAAGATGGAAAAACAGGATAAAACAAATATGACAAAAAAGGAAAGACAGGACAATAAAAGATGACAAAGAAGGAAAGACAGGATAATAAAATTGACAAAAAAGGGAAAGAGAGGATACTAAAAATATCTCAAAGAAGAAGGAAAGAGTCACATCGTGACAAAGAGGAATGAAAAAAGGACAAGGAACAATAATCATAACAGTTCGAAACCAACAAAACAAACAAAAATACAAAACTGAATTGTTGATTTTATTCCTATTACGACTTTCCGTCAAATATGACGTAAGCAAATCACAAGCGTACATGTATTGCAATGATGCACAGATCACAGCATCGTGCATATGTAGGTCTGTTCAACTCACTAAGTTACTGATCAAAAAACCACGGACAAAGCCTTTGACCAGAAAAAAGAAGCAAAACAAACAACAGGTGGCCACCACTGACAGAAGTAATTAGGTCAGCCACGGAAGCCCTATTTATTTCTACAGACAGGTCGTTGTTGATGGCTGACGTTATGTCGTCCTAGGGAACATTTCACGTGATGACGAGAACAATATATTGCATTTCTTGCTTAACACATCATACTCTTGCTGCAGCTCTGAGTGTTGTTTGTATATTGTATGCAAATTTTCATCCATGACATTAACTGTATTAGGTAAAATAATTTTTGTATTAGGCAAAACAATTTTTATTCTTTTAAAATGTCATTTGGTTGTGTTCAAAATGGCCAATGGCAATATAAAAAAAAGAAGTCATTCGGTTGGTTATATACTTGTTCGCTGCTACAAGCACGGTAGCAAGATGAATGGATCCCAAATTCCAAACAATCTCACTCTTAAATATGATTTGGCAACAGAGTGATGACGCGTTATGATAGGTCATGAATAGAAATTTGGATAACTAACCAGTCTACTTGCCAAGCATATTTCACCCTGCAAACTATTTTTGCTGTCCACTTCACCATCTGCACGAGTGTGTCTGATTTCCATAGGTATGCAAGGCCAAGCTAATTTGCCTACAGGTCTTTGATGGCCGTGATGTCACCAGTGGAATTTCAAGGGCCATTAGCCAGAGCGCTAAAGCAAACTACGAATCTAATTTTATACCACGTAAAGTGATAACTTTATCAAATGATTCTTCTGCTCATCAAAATATTTCTATTTCGACATGCTTTTTCTCCAGTAGTTTTGGACCACAGAGCTTCAGTGAATGGGTACTTATGTATACTTCTTGACGAATTCAGGGATTCAATATTTCGAAATTTCTTAATGTCTGTCAGTAAACTGCAAATTTCCTTTATCTCTCACTCTCTCTAAATACAGTTCATACAACTTTTTTAATGTATCCAAAGAGAGCTTGATAAAGAAGTCCACTTCCGTGAGTGATTCCTGCATTAGGATTTATTAAGGTAATTTATCAAGGTACATTTTACGCTTTTGCTGATCAGACTAGTTCAAGTTATGATTTATTATAAAATCTCTTGATTTCTAATCCCAATTATTCATTTCATATAGTTTTTTATTATAATTTTTAACAGTTAGACATACAGGTGGAAACCTCAAGCAATATATGCGTATTAACACAAAGAATTAATAAATCTCTTTCAGCATTCCACTCTCACTCCAATCTCCTTCTGTTTTGATTTCATACAGAACTAGTCAAGATATAAAACGTGTTTCTTGATTTCATACAGAACTAGCCAAGATATAAAACATTTTTCTTGATTTCATACAAAACTAGCCAAGATAATAAACATTTTTCTTGATTTCATAAAAAACTAGCCAAGATGTAAAACATTTTTCTTGATTTCATACAAAACTAGCCAAGCTATAAAACATTTTTCTTGATTTCATACAAAACTAGCCAAGATATAAAACATTTTTCTTGATTTCATACAAAACTAGCCAAGATATAAAACATTTTTCTTGATTTCATACAGAACTAGTCAAGATATAAAACACGTTTCACGATAGCCACTCTTCTATCCAAATTTTGCCTTTGTATCTCTTCTGCCTTAAATGTAATTTCTTTCATACCTTCTACGTTTTCACTAGCTGTTCAGCACAATTATAAAATATAATATTTTGCTAACACTCAGCTCATATTTTGTAGGTAATCTGACAATTTTTCATCATTGCACACGGGTTAACATTCAGTGTTTTCATTACCCTTTCAGTCTCTATTTGACTAAAACTCAAGCACTGGAATACTAGACATCAAAATAGCGAGGAACGTGAAATACCTTTTGCCATTTCACAATGCTAAGTGTGGTGTAATTATTAGTTTTGACCATTTCACAATGCTAAGTGTGGTGTAATTATTAGTTTTGGCCATTTCACAATGATAAGTGTGGTGTAATTATTAGTTTCGACCATTTTACAGTGCTAAAGTGTTGTAGTTACCAGTTTTGAGTATTTACACTGTTTATGAGTGTTCTCATTACTTCAATTGTGTTCTAACCTCACCAGTAGCGAAGTATTTAGTTGCAATTCACAGCCAACAACAATTTGAGAAGCTAGGTCTCTAAGTCTACTCATTAAGAACCTCAGTGTATATCATGGATGATATGCAATGAAATATGGATATTATCAGGTTATCAAAAACAACTTTAAGGAACGTCACATTGTACTACCTTAAAATTCTTTTGCTTTGTATTGTTTTGTGATTTCTTTGTTTTTGTAGTGGAAATATACATATTTAATTATCTTTCCCCTCGAATCTTTGAAATCAAATTACTTGCTTTGCACTGTTTCAAATTTTATGATTTTGGCTGTGAAGTGGTCTTAAAATGAATTTTAGTATTCAGCATGTGGTCGGACATATGCATTACAGAGATTGTTTAGTGTTGGGGTTACAGAAGCATAACACGGGATAAATGTTTAGGCCAGTAGATTTACTTAGGCTTAGATAAATATGAATATACTGCTAGAAGTAATAGTGATCGACTCCACACGACCAGTACAGTATGATCTATAGCAACATTTTTTTTTGTAGTGGACACTGAATAGCAGTCATTTGATTTTTACCACAAACAAACACACACACAAATAAAATCATAAAACTCACGTAAACAAGTCACATATGTAGTTGTCATTTTTACCACAAACAAACACACACACAAATAAAATAATAAAACTCACGTAAACAAGTCACATATGTAGTTGTCATTTTTACCACAAACAAACACACACACAAATAATAAAATCATAAAACTCACGTAAACAAGTCACATATGTAGTTGTCATTTTTACCACAAACAAACACACACACAAATAATAAAATCATAAAACTCACGTAAACAAGTCACATATGTAGTTGTCATTTTTACCACAAACAAACACACACACAAATAATAAAATCATAAAACTCACGTAAACAAGTCACATATGTAGTTGTCATTTTTACCACAAACAAACACACACACAAATAATAAAATCATAAAACTCACGTAAACAAGTCACATATATAGTTGTCATTTTGCAAATGAAAACGATGTCGGCATTTCTTTGTTCGCAATTAATTATAATACATAGCCAAACCCGTATTGTTCGCAATTAATTATAATACATAGCCAAACCCGTATTGTTCGCAATTAATTATAATACATAGCCAAACCCGTATTGTTCGCAATTAATTATAATACATAGCCAAACCCGTATTGTTCGCAATTAATTATAATACATAGCCAAACCCGTATTGTTCGCAATTAATTATAATACATAGCCAAACCCGTATTGTTCGCAATTAATTATAATACATAGCCAAACCCGTATTGTTCGCAATTAATTATAATACATAGCCAAACCCGTATTGTTCGCAATTAATTATAATACATAGCCAAACCCGTATCGTTGAGAAATCGATAGAACTAGTTTACATCTTTGAATAAAATACTTCTGGAGGTCGTCGTAATTGTTTGTGGAATGTCTTTTCGGTACTATGAAACACAATCACGGTGTAATGAGGTACTAAAAGAGTACATTGGAAAAAAGTACTTCCTATGGTAATTGATGGTGTGTCTTCACGGTGTTATGAGGTACTAAAAGAGTACATTGGAAAAAGTACTTCCTATGGTAATTGATGGTATGTCTTCACGGTGCAATGAGGTACTCAGTAGTACATACTGCACACGCCTGTAAGCAAACACAATGACGTATAAATAATTACACCTACATGGCATGCTGAAAACACCCGGGTCTCCTAATTGCATAATATCAAAACTATTTTCTATTTGCCTTGACTTTTGACTTTAAGACGTAGATTTATGTACGGCGTTTGGAGGAGGAAAGCAGAACTAGGTCGAGGCATGATTATGTAGCAGCTAGCACTTGGTGAGTGGCCGCTGTCTGTGTCAACACGACTCCAACAGTCTGGCGTGGGTTCAAAGTTTAAAGGTGACAATGCATCACTGCAATAAGCATATTTAGCCATGATCACTGATGTCAATAGCAAGTATAGCAAGGTGGGGGAACAATGTGAAGTATTTGGTTAATAGCTAGCTGACGACTTCAGGGCAGTTTTCAACGAATCACAATGCCCGATGATTATCTAATGATAAATCTTATAAAGGAAAATACTTATCGTCTTGAACCGCTTGAGAATTTTTTTTTCTTTTTGTGCATTTAAAACAAGGCCAATCAAACAGTACTGTCACCTTAAGTGCCCTACACGTATGGGCGACAGTTAAAATTAACATTAATAAGTACAGGTGCAAATATTTATTTTTGCGCCGAATTTTCTCCAGTTAAAAAATACTAAATATTTTACTACTGTAGTTTTGGCAAAGAAATTCAAACCAGCAGACACGCTAGCTAATTAACTTGTAAAACCAATCCTATTGTATAGAGATGTTTACTTGAGCACTGTTATTTATGTTATAAAACCCCATAACCCATCATTCTTAATAACAAAATCTAAAATATTTATTTAAACGGATAATAAAAATCTACCTATGGGAAGAAAAAAAATAGCTGACGTAAGCCAAGGTCAAAGGTTAAGTTTCACATTCTTTGCATGACTGTTAAGGTCAGGGTTAAAATGGTATCAGTTTCTGCTATTCGCAGTGAAACAAAGGCAATAGCTGTCATTAATCGTAAGCAAAGACAAGGTGTGACAGGTGTGACAGCTCTAATAAAAAAAATAACTTACTACCACCTTCTAACATAAACACTGTACCTCCAGCATTGATTGATATTAATAATATGCCATTCCATTTCAAATTTCTTATTCAACAGCAATTGATACCATTCACACAGTTTGAAAAGAGAGCAGGAAAAAACAACACAAGTCTGTCAAAAATGCAAATAACTTTTTATTCTGACATGATACTAAAGGAAATGAATATGTTCTGAAACACATGTAACAGTTACCGTTAACAAACTGGTTGTTGTCTAAGAAAACACTGCCGAAAGGTAAATTACAACAACTTAACAGCTACATGATTGCAACGAAGAGATGTCTATTCCCCAATCCACCTCGACACAATGTAGGTTGTCTGTCAACAAATCTGAATATATTAAACTGTTTTTCACTAACTGCTATCCGCTTATGAAATGATTTATGTATACTTTAGTACGTACACAATAAAATGTTATTTCTTGTTGGCAGTTATTTCGCAATCTTCACCTATAAACTACTTCAAAGTCCCGGTGCGAACGATAGCTATTCAATGTAGCTACAAGTTAAGAATTTACACCGTACGAGTCCTCAAGCGTAAACAAATTTACACTAGCGTCAGACTGATTTACACTGCGTTTGCTTCGCGAAACCTCAAACATTTTGTGATGACACTGTATTTCGATGAGTAATCCTTTTACCTCGTGTTGTGGTAACTGGGTCACTGACGTCCTTTTCAAACACACAAGATTGAATTCCAGCTGCTATTTGGGAATGGCCTTAAATAATGACTATGACTGGAGTGTTACAAAAGTAGAGGGGAGGAGAGAAATCTTTCTACATTTTGTTATTGTTTTCTTTTAGACTGTCTTCAACAAACGCCTAACTCGAGTAGTTAAGTGAAGACTGTCTCTCTTTTCCACTTCTGCTAATAAGTAATATATGCGATCGTTCATAATTCCTCACACATACAAACATGAGAACAATATACATAACTATAAATAATACTTATTGGTACACGTATGCAAACATCTGCATGAATGCGCATATCACAAGCTATTTGAAACCGGTCACCAATAGTTAGATTAATTAATTTTCTAACTCATCAACAGTAAAAATAATTACATTCTCTAACATGCAACGATTTCGGAGCAAACAAAATGACTTTAATTAGGATGAAAATAACAATCTGTTCCCTATACAGAGAGAAAGAAAAATAATTATCAGACAATACAAGCATTTGGTGAGCGATCGTGACAATTTAATAAAACCAACAGTAGTGGAAAAGAAAAGAATCAATAGAAGATGCATATATATGCATTAACGATATAATTCGTAGTGGGCGGGGAGGGTTATTACACCATTCTTTCCGTTCTAAATAAATAGCATGCATACTTGCGGCATCAAAACTAGCACACGAAGATATAAAACTATAAACACACAACAAACACACAATCACAACATACTTCTACAACCACAAATCAGTGGACGTGGAGAAGTTGCAAATAATGTGCAATAACACTTAGCTTGCACGTGATATATGATGCAAATTAGAACGTCATCAATTATATCTGTAAATCGTGAGATGTCACGGCGCACATGACGTGTGGCATAGCAAGTTCTTTTTCGTCATTTATTTTTTTTTAAAGGAAAAAGAAATGTAAGTGCAGGTATACCGACTAAGAGGACACAGGTTCAAGATAAATATGACTTGTATCGATCTTTTATATCAAGTTCTGAATGACTTAAACATAAACTGCCGTCTATGGGCGGCGCTTTTCTATCTAATGCCGCTCTGAATAACAGAAAGATTTCCATTGTAAATATCGGCTAATGATACGTAGATTTCGACAAAGGGTGGAAAGGGACGAAATAGGTCTAGATTTCTCTCAGCACATCAGTGTATGTGTGTGTGGGTGTATCTGTGGGCGTAATAAGAGGGCAGACTTTAGAAAGATATTACGCTATGCAACAGAGCTGAACAATACAGATGAAGACGACGTCTTGGACATATTGATAATAGATAAACAAGTAGATGACTAGATCTAACAGTAACATGTTAAGGTAGGTAATGAAAAGACACGAATTATAACCGATATCTTGAGAGAAGACCCTCACAGCTTACTAATAATTACTTCACGATGTGTGTGTGTAGGCGCCATTTTCTTATATCGTCAAATTATTGTATGTAATTTGTCAGATCATCGTTCTATATTTTTAAAAAAGCTTACAATTATTAATATTTATGATCTTGCACTGGGTCTAAACTTGTCATTTGTAACGTTAATGTACATTTACTGGGAATAAGCCTGTCATTACAATTAACGTATAATGCACTGGGAAGTAGTTTATCATTATCATTAAGGTACATGAGCTCAGAACAGCTTATTACTATTAATATACAGTTACTGGGAATAAGCTTATCAGTACCTATATTCACGTACAAATACACAACTACATGATTCATAAAAGGTCAAATACACACAGCTAAACAGTGAATATTTTTCTCCAAAGTAAAGAAAGTTACACTGATTTTAAAAAAAGAAGCTATGAACTGATTATGACTATATACGAATATTACAGCGTAATAAACCTAGCTACAAAATTATTAAAACTATACGTGTACATGACAGCATAATAAACAGAGCCTCATAAGATGGTTAAGCTATGCATTTATATTTCAGTGCAAGCTAGCTTAGCGCTATTCAAAAGTAAGAAAAAATGAGCAAAAAACTTAGAAGAAATAAACAACAATGCAACAGAACTTAAATTCAAATTCACTTTAAAATTCACACATACACCATTAGGTCGTGAGGAAATGTTTATGGTCATATGAATACAAACTTTTACTGCTTAAAAATATTTACAGTACACATATGATATATTAGAAAAGCAAATTAAATCATCAAACGAATTTCAAGTACTTGTTTTTTTAAATATACAAACATTATACAATCACAAATGTGGTCCCTTTTTTTTTTTTTATTCATTTAAAAGAGAACTCAGAATGGCAGCTATATCTAGTTACTAAAACTAAACCAGTATAGTTCATGTAGTACACTACTTCATAAGAAAATAAACACATCCGCAGTAAGAGGTAAATCTTTAGATTCTAAGATATTACATACGTGTGTGTATATATATATCTCCAAGACATCGCACCTTTAAGACAGGAAAACAACACCCAAACGTTGGAAAGAATGACTCATAAAAGCTACTACTATAAAACTGTAGTCAACACCTAAAACATCAAAGCATTTTAGATTTTTACGAAGAATATATATACACAGAATAATAATTAAAAATATGAAGAGAAAGAGGGAGTCAAACTATTTAAACAAATTTAACATCTAAAAATGTTCGCAGCAAATAAGAGCCTAATCGCAATGAACTGCAGACAGAAAAATCACACATCCCGTTAATCTCGATGTTCAGTCATTCCTATTGTGTAAGTATGAGATGATCCAAAATTCGGACATCCAAAGAATTTAGAAAAGAAAAATGAAGAAAATAAAACTAAAAGAATTAGTCGAACTGCTGACTAAGTCATATAAACATTTATGAATGCCTGTATCTGCCTATTATGTTATTTGATCTGTCTATTGACTGCTTAAATACATCTGTCTATTGACTGCCTAAATACTTCTGTCTATTGACTGCCTAAATACTTTGGCGGAAACTTAAAGTCTTGGGTCAGTGACGTGTATATTTCAGCTTAGGAGTGGTGCATACTTGTTTCAAAGTATTCTTACACCAGTCAAAAGATTACGTGTACTTAATCACTCTAAAGAATTTAACAATCTAAGAAAGAAGTACAGTTTACTTATGCTGGGCCGGAAGGTATAAGTACGCTTATACCAGTCTGAAGGATGAAGTATGAATACACCAGCCTCAATCTTATCTATACTCAATACTGTACTCTCAGACCATTTCTATTCAAACACGATCCAGTGCCACTTTAAAACATGGAGAGGAGTTGACAGCAATCAATTAATAGCTTCTGCATTAAGTTTGGCAGTGGCTATTGGACTTAAACCAGATTGTCAGACACCCCAAGGAAGAAATTAATGGAAACTTGTTGTGATGACCTAGGTATTCGGAATTCTTCCAGTTTGCATATCAGTGCTATCTGTTCCCCCCCCCCCCAACTACAAATTTTACGACAATTGTTGCAATATACAACGTTACATTATCAACATGAGTACCACCCGAGGCGAGACTTTTTAGTCAACTTTTCTTGTTAGAAAAAAAAAAAAGGACAAATAGTAGTTGTTTAAATCTATGAGAATTAAAAAAAAAAAAATCAAATGTACATAGAAAATGTCATCACCACGCACAAACCATGAAGCAAACTGTCGTGTAAGATGCGTATTTTTGTTGTTGTTTGACAAGGAGGTATGACATATAAACAATGGTCTTGAAAGTAAGGGAAACAACTTCATCACATTGAGTCACGTGCAGTGTTACAACGGACATTTCCACGCAATCTACTGTCACCGGAAAAAAAAGTTTGTATATATTAGAGACGTGCACGAAAGGGTTAAGAATTTGGCTTTGGAGGACGATGCAAGAGGCATTAATTAGCAGTAGCATTTCCATTAAGTTAACGGGAAAAGAATAAGGGAGTGCTTTTAGTAACAAGTAAATTTAAAATATTTATTAACAATCATAGTTCATAAAAGCTTTTTTTTTTTTTAAAAGAAGAAGATAAAAGAATAAATCGATATACTTACAAAAACAGTGTAAGTGACACTAATGTTTCTGTTTACAAACTTGTAAACTGTGACTACTTCATGGAGTATCTCGAAGCACTTATCAGACGATGATTCCTTAATTTTAATAAATTAAAATGAAGGAAACTTGGAAACGGAAGGAACTAGCAGGCAATAACTTCGCACTATACGTATTGTAGTGTTTGTTGACTTTTTTGCAATAACGGTTGCACTATAAAGAGAACATTTTCTTTCTGTTTCGTGAACAACCCCAAGTCGCTATGTTCCCTGGGAGTTCAGCCCGCATTACTCCGCCTGTGGACGGCGCTGCATTTGCAGCCACTAAAACCTAGTACTACTAAAAACCCATTTCTATCTCTTCGCTAACCTGTAAGGTCCTAAATTTTTCACAGCCTTCGCAGCAATGCATGGATACAAGAGAGAGAGAATCTTTTTTCACGTATCCTGGTCATCCTACTCACCAGCAAGAGACATAGACATCACCGATTTCCCATGGTTTAAGACTATACAGACATCACCGATTTCTCATGGTTTAGGCTTTGCAAGACTTTCTGACAACCACCGATTTTCCACGGTTTAGATGTTGCAAGACTATAAGAAAATACTGATGATTTCCCATGGTTCAAACTTTGTAAGAATATACAGACACCACCGACTTCCCATGATTCATTTAGACTTTGGAAGATTATACAGACACCACCGACTCGACTTCCCATGATTCATTTAGACTTTGAAGATTATACAAACACCGCTGATTTCCCAAGGTTCTGAGTTAAACTTAGTAAGACTATAAAGCCATAACCTACTTCCCATGGTGTAGATTTTGTAAGACTATACAGACATCAGAATTTCCCATGGCCTAGATTTGTAAGACTATACAGACGTTCTTTATGCCCAGAGTTTGCATTACTTCTGTTATATATCAAGAAAACTAAAAAAGTATGCACAGAGGTAATTGTTTTGTGTTCAATGCCTCGTTCAACTGTCTAAACAACAACGTATGAGTCTACAAGTCCTAGTGAAAACAGTTAAAAGTACCAAGATAGTGTACACTGATTTAAACAGTGAGACAACCGGACAAACTTATGTCTCCTACGACTATAGAATTATATACATGTACTAGCCATTGGCGTGTACTAATTTAATAAGAAGTGCTCATCAGGCTCCCTGTACAACGCACCTCGCACTAATAAGACCTGTAGTAGAAAATAAAATCCTCTTAACAGTACGCCATAAAACTAGTTGGTGAGGGAGCCGGCAGCTGTTTAACCAAACACCTGCTATGCAAATCACAGACCTGACATGGTATAAAATCTGTGACATCTGGCATAAGGACTGTACTGGCTTGGATATTTTAAAAACTGATACGTGTCAAGATCTGATGCATATTGCTTGCAAGCAGTCCTAGCTAAATGATACAATTTAAAAGACTAAGATGAGTATTGTGTTTAGTGATATTATTTAGATGTACACTGATACTCGACTGAGAAGTTGGGTGGTTTACTAAAATAGTATAACCCAAGTATATGAACTAGGTTTACCATAACGTGTTACCCAACCTACACAATTCAATTCAACCAAACAATTGAAAAAAAATAATTAATGTATAATGCTTAATCAAATCTAAACACAAAGGTATAAATGAAATGTATACTGAAATAATATTTTTTAAAACAGCATACTAATTACTATTTAATTTTTGTTAAAAATAAGTTAATTAGTTTTGTTCCCCTTAATGCAATAATTTGTAACAACTTATAAGAACTATTTGTAAACAGACATTTGTCAGAGCAACCTCATTTAAGAACAAGAATAAGAATGCAACACAAATTTATTTGACTAAGAGCTAAAAGAATAAGCATACATGCAAAAACTGCTAAAATAATATCTGTATCTCTGTACACTGAAACAGTTCTCCAGTCACATGAAACCAAAAAAATATAACATATTCCTTATCTGTTTATTTAAAACACACATAAAACATATTGCATATTTAACCAGCACTAGCCACACTAACTGACTAAGGAATTAAAAATAAATATTAGTTTTCTGTTTGTGACTAAAAGTCCTTTTAGTTTTACAAACATGTTGTAGTTTTAGGAAACATTTAAATACCTATAGGCTATACTAAATAATTAAATAAACTGAAACTTCATGAAACTACCAAATTGTTTTTTTTAAAAACTACTTTTTTAAAAGGAAAATAGTTAATATTTATTACTTAAATGTGTGTACTACAATTACTTGACATGTTGAATATAATATTTGAATACTTCACTTCAAAAATGCAAGACAAAAATTGTAGCAACAGCACAATGAAGATAAATTAGCTAATATATTTCACTTTTAAGACTCATTAATTATAATTACAGTGTACCCGTATACTTATATTTATATTATAATGTGCAACATTTACATAATTTAAAACTGATTTAATATACTAGATACATGTATTTTTTAAATGCATTTGTCAACCAACCAAACTGATATACAGTGTAATTCGTTTTACAGGATATGGATTATGACTAAATTAAAAAATAAAGTGAAGTTATAAATAATATATCTGGCACTGTAATATTATATAACAGATATATTTAAATACACTCTGACATACATACAAGAATATAAATCGGTGTTGATAAATTAATTAATTTAATAATTCAGTCACGTCTGCAACCTTACAATAGATTTAAGTGCACTCACATTTCTGATCTTACAAAGTTACAAATACAATGAATATACCATACCATTTTTTTCAACATGCATAAATAGTTCAATCAGTGCAGACATGTGACCAATTTTACAATATATTATAGCAGTCAGAAATCCAATCTATATAAAAAGTTTTGAATGACATGCATAATCACTGAATCAGCATTTACAAGGGTGCTTATTGAAATTATTCTCAATAAAAAGAGTGACAGCGATACTGTTGATACCTCAAGACCAGAATTTTTTAAAGATTTTTTTAAAGAGACATAACAGTTGGTTTAACCTGGCATATTATTATACTAGTACTACTCTGTTTTTTTTTTTTTAAACTGACAGTCTCTCATTAGTAAAGCATCTTTCACTGCTTTAATTTTAAACTAAAGAGTAATGTCATAATAGTATGAATAAAATGCCATATAGGCTATACCTTCCTATTTGAAAAGAATTGCACATTACTAATACTATCTCAGTATCTGTTAAAATAATAAGCACACTCAACAACTTGTATTGATATTTAACCCATACTAAAATCAAATAAATCAAGTATCAGTAAATACAGAAACTTTAGATATAATCTTTAAATTCATTACACTGGACTGCAAACTAACAGCCCAGTATCAAAACCCCCATTCATTAAGGGCAATGTAGTTGCTACTGCTCGTGATGCTACTAATTCAGCATCAATGTACCAATGTTGTTTGTGATAGGTTAGAATCTTTGATAGGTCTTAATAATTGTCTTTGTACTAAGTTAGAGAATATAAGCAGGAACTGCAGCATAGTTAAAGATAAAGTACTGAACAGAAAAAAAGATTAATGAAAAGCCATGCTCCTCAAAAATAATCTAAATTGACTGATTAAAGAAAATGAGTGAGAACAAAATAAATAAACAATGAACTTATTGTAACTACTAACATTCATCAGTGCAAATAAGCATTTAAGTTTAAATTATTTGTTAAATGTTGAGTTCATTGATGCCATGACATTTAAACTCAAGAGTTCCAGGGTACAAGGTATGATTGAAAGGGAAATGTTTTTCATGCCATGTTAACCACACCTTAAATTAAACCTATTCAATCACAACAGATATCCCATGCCACACCTATAATTAAAATTAAATAACAAATACAATTACACAAGTAAAAGGAACGTACTTTCACGTAACACATAAGAGGTAATTGTTAAAAAATTCAAATGGAAGAAAGCATACAAATGAATAATGAGTGTGACAAAATTCAGTACATTTGATTCACAATGTTTGTAGTCTAAACAAAAATATGAACAAAGAAAAGCTTCATTTGGAGGGGAATATAACAATAATCAATGTGCCCTAGATTTAAAAGAACTTTTAGTGTCTCAAGCACTGAATGATGGCTGTAGAGGCTTGGGTGAAACTGTTGCTAGTAGCTTCTTTACTTATGTTACTTAAATTGTTTATGATTTCTGTGACAAGAAAGCCCCTAAAGTCAAAAGACCCAGCCCTGCAGCTGCATAACCGCAAATAGTCTTTACTGATGGCCAGGAATCCTTCTTGCGTTTTTCAGGGCCCCCTGCGTAGAAAGCTAGAAATCCATCCTGAAACAAATTAACATGCTCATTACAAATGTATTATGTAATATAACTAATATTAATAAAACCCAAATATTGAAATAAACAGTAAACCAATCTGCAAAATAAAAAAAAATGCATGCAGAATGATATCAAATTGAATTGCAAGAATTTCTATAGCTCTGAGCTGTTTTAATTAAGTTCTACCTATATATAAAAAATTATAATTATAAGTACTTTTACCACTATGTTATCTTAATGAGTTAATCTGTAGCACATCAGATTGATTTTAATTAGTATTTTCCCCACAAGCAGATTATTTCCTTTAAAGCTTTTAATTAGAACAGACTACATATGTCTGAATCAACATAATGCTGTTATTTAAAAAAATATATGCAATTTAAGTTTTATACCTATCAAGTATCATTATATAATTAACAACAAACAATCAAAGAAAAGAAATGACTAGCAATTATGTATTTTTCATTTTGAAGCAGTAAAGAAATGCTTCTAATGTTCTATGTGTAAAGTCAAACAGGTGAGCATTAGATGGATTATTATGCTGCAGTGGTTTTCCAAAGATTAATGGAAGTAAATGTAAATAATGAGATAAAATAGATAAATTATTACTTAATAAATTAATATAATAATATATAAAAACAAACAAGGATGTTGGTATTAACAGAGAAGTAAATGTTAAAGTAAACTTAAACAGGAAAAGTGAATTGTAGTATTTTATTAAATAGGAAAAGTGAAATGCAATATTTTATCAGAGGATAAAAATAATAAAATATTTAACTGATCTCAGTGATAAAATCTGCAATATGTGAATCATCAGTGGTTCCACTAAAATTACAATACCTATAGTATGACAAGAAACTGAAGAAAGTCTTAATTTTTAATTTGAAAAAAAAACACCATCAGAACGGCTGATATTGATAGTAAAAAAACTAAATTATTTACAAGTAAATGTGCTATACATTGTTCCATTGAGGGTGCTTAAACTTGTTAAAGACAGAAAATGAACCCTGATGATGTTTGAATCACCATAATAAATATACTGTCAACAGACTATAATATACATTTATGTGCACAGCATGATACTTGGTAGCTAACAAATTCAACATTTGTTGTAATTTACTAATATTTGTTAATAAACATGCATTGGCCATGAGCTATGTTTCTTTCTGAACACCCTGTATGAGTATAAACACACAACTGTGCATGAACAAGGTATAGTAATAATGTTTTCTGAAATGATCAGCAGTAAGATCAAGTCACTTGCACTCTACTGGACTGTTCGCTTTCCAGTGGTGAAAAGACTACTTTATGTTTGTGAAAGTATAGTATCAGAATATACTACAATTATTAAGGGTCAAAGAGAGACAAATGCCCATGAATACATGCACTGAACTCAATTGGTCACATGATGGCTTAAAATATGACTAATGTACAGCAAAATTGCCCTTTCAAGTGACATAATGTTGAAAGAAACAACCATAGTAGAAAGAAAAGTGGCTGTTTTAATATTTCATCTATCAAAATATGATAATTGGCTTATCTCATTATAATTAGCAAGAAGAATCTTTTAATCTTACTTTCTACAATTTGTACAAAACTTCATCAGTGTGCAATGCTCTCTTTAGTTTCTATAATATAGTATAAACTAATTTGTTTTGTCATCAACAAGGGCCATAATTGGGTTAAAGTACTGCACAGCGAAAAGATGAATAATCAGAAAAATGTGAGATTATGTAAGATTTCTTTTTTATAAATCAATCAAAAACAAGTAAACAGATTTGAATTACAAGAATAAAATTTGCATTTTGTAAATGATAAAAAACTGTCAATGTAAGGAAAAATAATTGATATTAAATAGCAACATTTTATTTAATTTAAATATAAATTATAATAACTACCATAAATTATATAATATATATATATGTGTGAGAGAGAGAGGAGAGAGAGAGAGAGAGAGACTACAGTAAAGTGACTATCTCAAGCATTAGATCAACAAAAGCTTTGATTTTAGCATGACTTTTAATATCATATTCATAATAAAAATTTATCTACAAGTATAACATATTGGTTATTTAAACTCTAGAATATTTGAAAGATTTGTAATTTTATTATTGTAATGAATGGAAAATCCTGGTTTTTAATATTAACAATTAACATGGATATAGCCTTTTATAGGCCTATTGTGAATAATTCCCTAAATATAATTTGATACATTTAACTTAGAGGTAACTTGAAAGAACAGGCAAGTCTTACATACATTTTTAATTACTAGAGAAAATTTTATATTAATTTTTTAGTATACTAAGAATAAGACACATATATAAGCACAGTAGCCCTAGTATTGTTACTGACAAAGTTTAGGAAGAACATTCACTTATTCAAAAATTAGCATAAAAAAAACTATCCACAAATTAAGAGTGCTGAACAATATAGTATATATACGATGTGCATCCAATTCTCAATTTACACAAATTTAGTTATTTGGTCTTGAAATATAGCCTAGTGGTTACAAACCAATACCCGCATTTACAGATACAACTTTTATAATTATGAAGACATTTACTTTCAATTAGACTAATTTGAAATGAGTAAGTAATGTCACTACAAAAGTTTGCAAGCCATTTGTTAAGCTTTATTTTTTAAACAAATCAATTCATAAAGTGCTCACTTTATCTTATAAAGTTAAATTTTCTTTAAAAACACACATTAATTAAGACTATACATAATTATATTATTATTAATATTAATAATAATTACTATTTGAATAATGTAATAAAGAAAAGACAAACATTTCCCCCTGTTCAGATATATCTACTGATCTTTTCAATATTTCTGTTGAGCAGGTATACATCTTTGGATTTTACAGGTTAATTTGAGTCAAGTTACATATTTTTTAATTTTAAACAATTTCAACAGTCAACCATGAGTGGAAAGTCAGATTAAAACTGGTATTTAAGCAATTAATAGTGGTTGTTAGTTTTATGTCCTAACTGTGATGATTGTAATATATATTAAGAAATTGTAGGCCTAATGCACCTAGCCCCGGATTTTAAGTTAAAATAAACATGTTTATAATTATGATTCATAGTTTATCATTTTAATTTAAATATTCACATTTTCCCAGGCTTCATACATACCACCAATGTCTTCGTTACTCTACTTTTTATACCTGCACATATTATTAAAAATATATTTGGCCTATTCATTTCAATATCTGAATATATAGGCCTATTTATTATTAATAAACAGAACATGTTTGCCCTTGCCCCATATCACTACAAATGTTCATTGATAGGCCTATAATTAGAAAAATAATGAATAGCAGTAACCTACCCATCCATTGTTGGCAGTTATCCACTGTTTGAGGTTTGTGTCCACGTAAGTAGAAATCCAGTCCACAATTGAATCGATAAGCTGTGGCATCGATTGTTCCACACAGTGAACCGCTAACCGACCCCCAAAACCAAACAAAGCTACCAGTCGGCCCCAATTTACACCATCGCTGAAAATCTCGTTGATGATAGTTCTAAACGTGTTATATGCCGTTTCCGTGGTAATATGTAGCTCATTAACCATGTCGTCGAACTGTTCACTAAATCTACTCTCGAATTCATCTCCGAGTGCACGCATAGCTCGCTGTATTTCATTTGGAGTCACATCTCCTTGTCCGTTTTGCCAAGAGAGGCCATTACTCTCCAAGCGATAGCGAACATAATCCTCAACTATGCTACGTGAACTATCCACATCCATTACTCCGGGGTGGTTGTTATTAATATACATCTTCGAAAATCATTGTAGAGTGTATTCCTTTCGATGTTATTACGCTGGTCACAGACACCCGCAGTAGTTCTTTAATCGCCAGATTGCCTGTCGGCGACTGATGAATGAAGAGCCAAAGGGCACAGGTCACAACCAACCAATCGTGCTATTTTTCACCGACTGCAAAACAAATGCAACAATTTACTTTAAAAGGCTAAGTTTTAACAATAAACTTAATATTGAATGTCTAACAAAAAAACCCACACAAAACAAAAATCGGAACTAGTTTTTCAACGCAGTCTGAACTTAAGGTCAAGGACGCCAAGATCTCATTACGCTAAATTCAGGAATGTTCTGTACAGTGTCTATACGAGCCTGTTGTGCTAGTGATTTTGGGCGCAACATTTCAAGTTGGTGCTGAATTTGTATTTGTTTTTTAGCTTCATAAAGTCCTAACTGTATAAGCTTATTTCAGCACGTCTCACTGTTGTCTGTATTTTGCAATTTCAATACATCTTTAAAATCAACAACCTGCCGATTTAAAATAATTGACCGTTGATGGCAATAAAGTAGTCTACGGCTTGGCAGTCATATAGATTAGATGAATATTCATTATTTGTTTTATACGGACAGAAACATTAAATTATCACTTGCTGCTTAAATCATCTCGGAACTCACTGGTAATAAGTGACAACTTTGATGGCGCAGTATATATACTGATTCGTTTTTCGAATATTAAGTCGAGTATAGGCAAATGAACGATCGATCTGGATGGACTTTTCACTATGGTGTGGGTGGGTTAATGTAGTAGAGTGTATGTCGAATCGCAAAGATTATTAAGTTATTTTATTTAAAAGACAGTGCCACAGATCAAGGCAAAGGGGCAGTTGATATCTAATTTTATTCGAACTGTTTGTAACATTTATGATTTCCTCGTCCGCAACGCAGTTAATAATGGTTGTAAATATAATATGATCACTTTAATTTTGATGGTACTTACAATAAATAATGAAGTAACAACAATTGTTCTATAGTAGTCGTACTTTGCTCCAGGGTAACTAAATTTGGTGGTGAGCGTTTTGCCGGACCACTGACAATACCGGGTCATTAATCCCCACCCCGCCCCACCATGCTCAAGGGGCTCCTAACTTAGTCTTTTGTCTTCTCCATCCACTGACGTGTGATCACGCACTTCTGGATTTGCAAACGTGGACCGTCGTTCGACCCAAAATTATCATCATAAATACATGTACAAATGTCAATCAGTTTGGTCCATCATTTGTTTTGGGATTTAGTTTAACCCAGCCGAATAGTTAACAATATATTAATTGACACAAAGAGGACAAGGATTTCATTTATTTACTGACCTATCTAAGTAATCATTAACCTGATTATATTTGCTAAACTAAACTCTCTCTCTCTCTCTCTCTCTCTCTCTCTCTCTCACACACACACACACACACAAAACCACCTCATCTGAATCCAAATTTCCCCGACAATCGCAAAGAGTGTCCAAGAAGGCCGGCAGGAAATCTACCGTGCACTGTGCTACTGTTTCGCTTGTGGATTTTATGTGCGCCTGTGACGTCAGTGCGCAAGTGAATAGTGAATGAATTCCAATACTGCTGAGTAATTAATGTGCGACTTTGTGAAAAGACTGCCTAGCACTAGGCGGCTGCTACATATGACATTTGATTCGGCAGAGAACACGGCATAGAATGAATTCGTCACAGTTTAGTCTTCAGGACGAAGGAAGGTCTGGTTCAATATCTCAAAGCACGACAGTGATATTTAAAATTAAAATAAATAAATAAAATGACGTCAGTGGCTGGACCCTAATGTCATTTGGGATATACGATTTCGCACTAGTTCACGTCGTGTTCATAGCGTCCAATGATAAATACAGTATTAGCTCTGCAAGTGACGTCCATACCGTAACTCTTTCTTGCAAAGGTTTGAACTTTATAAACATTACATACACGCATTTCAAACTTAAGTTCACAGAGTACTATACAGTACATCTTGTCAATTGCAAATGTCTGATGTTCACACAGCACTGTATGCATGGAGTTCCTCCTGATGTTCTTATATTATAGTTTACCAATGAAGTTGCAAGTATTCATAAATAGTCACATTATGTGCCATACGTACTAATATCTTGGAATTCTGCAGCTACTTTTTCAGTTCTGGTGTCAAAGACGTGGCTACATGTTTGTGGCAACAAAAAACAACAACAACAAAAAAAAAACAAGTGCAAGCACAAGACGTTGATTATGTACTGAGCAGTGTACATATAAGTTTTGTTTTATTATATACTGAGTAATGCTCGTATAACACGCCGATTATGTACTGAGCAGTGTACATATAAGTTTTGTTTTATTGTATACTGAGTAATGCTCGTATAACACGCCGATTATGTACTGAGTAATGCAAAGATTGAATATACGTCAACTGCTGAGCTAATACTGTATTTATCACTACAGGTAATTGCTATTTAAATAACTAGTTAATTATACAATAAGTGGTGTAAAACATTTAAATATATACTGAGCAGTGCATGTGTGTGTGATACTGATTATATAACAAATAGAATAAACCATCGAATATTGTAAAACACTAACTATACGCTTAGTGTAGTATAAAACACAGCCACTACACTCAAAAGTGTGTGTGTGTGTGTGTGTGTGTGTGTGTGTGTGTGTGTGTGTGATAAAACATTGCCATTACACTCAGTAGTGTGTGTACACATACACATTGAATATAAAGTTCAATTTGGGACTCGTTTAACAATTTTTTTCTCAGTTTGCGGTTCTGGGGCTTGTTTTATTAATACATTTTAAGGAGCAGCTGAAGGAAATGGAATTTGACCAGAGACCAGAGGTTGTCACAGAAAATTATCCATGCTGCCATTCTTCTGTTGATTGCAAAATACTGTTTACTGACGGGCACATCGCTTTGCCAGCTGCTTGTTGATTGGTTGCTATTAAAAACAGTTAACCGGTCGTATATATTTTGCTGGGATCGATTAAAAAGTCTTAAGACTGATTCTGAATGGTAAGTTTTGCAACAGTAACTGATTCTAAATGAGGAGCGACTGAGAATTCAGTGATACACTGGAATGCAAATTTCGTTGCCGTAATTAAACAAGTCTTATTTAATGTTTATCGATGGCACGCATAGTACTTAGGCAAGCTAGAATTTAATAACGATCAACAACGACACTGGGAAATCAAAAGAGTCAGTTATTCATCAAAGTTAACATATCATTAATACCTTAATTAATAACAGAATATCTTGCGACTAAACATTTTGAGTCTGAAGCTGGTGATCCTAATTACTGCCCACAACCAGAGCAAGATCTTTAATAAAGCCAGACTGGTAGATGAAGCCGGATTAAATGTAAGGATGCACTGAAAACATTCCTTGTTACTCTAGCGAAACTACTGAACAATAGCACGCCATTCCTTGTTGCAAACTCGACCCGGCAAATATATGTCATACTACTCAAGTGCACTAACTCCGCGGAAGCCGAAAAGGAAAGAAAAAGTGCACGTTGACTTACATCAAAGAAACAGGAGAATAGAGGAATCAGAAATCAAAGCGATTGCCATTCAAGTTCGGGGCTTCTCTTATTGGTGTTTCGCTACCCGATTGCTCTACATACGTCCTAGAAATCATATTGCGTACTTGTCTAAATAAACAAAACAAACACATGATCTCTCTCTCACACTCACACATAAATATTCAGCTGACCATCGAGCAATGACCAGTCAAGGAAAACAAGATTGAATTCAAATGAACTAAAGACAGACCAACCAGCGATAGGTCAGTTAAGTGGGTCAACACTGACTAACGCAGATCAGGTCGTTCACCCTTGTTTACCACACAATCTTCGCCGACGTAATTTGTTTTGCGTGATGATCTCTGAACTCGAAGTCCGGAAAATGTTTACCTCGGAGAGCGTCTTGAAATTATCGCTAAGAAAGCTTAGGTCACAGAATAACAAGACAAGGCAATACAGGCCGTCCTTGACCTCCGGGTAATAATCGATTGCACCAGTTTATCCATTATAATTGAGAATTATGCTTTTACTTGCAATATATTTGGGAAGACTTAGCAAAGAAGTGATTTAAATTACTGAAATACGAATCCTACGCGTATCGCATGTGCAATTCCTTTTTTAAAATGTGAAAATAAATATATTTATATTTGTAGGAAATCAATATGATTGTGAATTAAGCAGCGTTTCCTTTTCTTTCGTGAACTACAGTGTAATTTTACTGTGTTGCTTGATATTTACAAACATTATATATATATAGAAGTTTGACTTAAATATTTTCCCGGTCACACAATGACGTTCATAATTCTACACTTACATATAGCTAGCTACAATATAAATAGGCAGTCAGATAAATATACGGCGCGTGTGTGTGGGGTTGGATAGAAGAGATCAACTTTTGAAATATTCTGAGGTCCACCAACAGGTAAAACATATGCCCAAGACCTACAGAGGTGCTATTTGGACATTATCAGTCTTATGGACATTGGGAAGAAACTTGATTTTGAAGATATTGGACCCACAGACCTCTAACAAAGTCATATTATTTGGACCGACTAGCAAAGCTAAGAGATTCTGAAAGTGGTCTGTTTGGACTGAGAAGACACTGACAGGTCTGTTTGGCCTGATGAGACACCGCAGGTCTGTTTGGCCTGACGAGACACTGAAAGAGGTCTGTTTGAACTGATTGATAAAGATTAAGAGATAAATGGAGAGGTACAAATGGGATTGTAAAAACTAAGATATACACAGTAAATATATCAGAATTTCAAATTATTGCAAAACATCACTCAGGAATGTTAATTTAAAATAATTATGAGCACTAAGGACCCACCTCCCCCCGACTAATTTTGCCTGGATCTAAATTACAGTAATACCAACAGATAAGAACAATCATGAGTCAAACCCAAATAGTTCAATGTTACACAATGACTTTAGCCTGTTGTGCAGACATTAATCAGATACTTATAAGGCCTTAGCCCCAAACTCTCTCTTAGTTCAATGTTACACAATGACTTTAGTAGCCTGTTGTGCAGACATTAATCAGATACTTATAAGGCCTTAGCCCCCAAACTCTCTCTTAGTTCAATGTTACACAATGACTTTAGTAGCCTGTTGTGCAGACATTAATCAGATACTTATAATACATTACTTCCAAACTCTCTCCGTATATGCATACTTCGCTTATCTGAAGTATAACATAAATAACATGCTATTTTAAGCTGATATTCACAAAGAATCAGTGGTACTGTGAATAAATTAACCCCTCGTAATGGATGATTAAAAGAAACTTTCTAGACATTTTCCACTTAATTATAAAGTTTCTTTTAATCATCCATTACGAGGGGTTAATTTATTCACAGTACCACTGATTCTTTGTGAATATCAGCTTAAAATAGCATGTTATTTATATCGCACAAGCCCTTTACTAATGACCGACATAGGTGTTTGCCTGACTGGCCATCTCTCTGCCTATATCAAATGTGTGGATTGTTAAAAATAGCACGTGTTTGTCGGAGTAAGGGTAGTAACAACTTTTCTTCTATTCCCATATTTACAAAATAAATCAAAACAAAGCACTTCCAACTCCAACTATTTAAGTAATAACAGCAATAGCATACACCTCTAGTCTAAAAGATCAACACCGAATTTAACTATTTAAGTAATAACAGCAATATCATACACATCTAACTCTAAAATAACAACACCAAATTTAGCATTATAAGAAAAATATTAACAGTTTTCACTATGCTTTGTGAACTCTTTCTCTCCCATTAAAAAAATACCCACACTCTCACTCCAAACGTAATACAACAAGACAAAATAAAAACCGAATTAATTAAATAAAGCAACAGGTAAAAAAAAATACAGAGGTAAAGATTTGAAACATAAATCAACATCTACATCAGCTATCATAATAATATTTGTATCTGTAAAATGAAGCCTTATAAAATATTAGAATATACTATTGTTAAAAAAAAAGAAAAAGAAAAAAGGAGATACAAGAATACAAGCAACTATGCTTAAGGCAATATAAATTATGCCGACATCAAAGCTTGTGCTTATAACAGTATTATTGCTGACGCGTCATATGACTTAGAACAGCAACGCTTTATCTCGGCCGGCGTACTTCTACACGTGCCGTGTCAAGCCATTGAAGAAGCCATGTCACATCAAATCAAAAGACAATAAACAGAAAAGAAAAACCGACTCAGTGAGCCAGTGAAGAAGCCATGTCGCATCAAATCAAAGGCAACAAAGAGAGAAAACACATATAAATGAGCTAGTGTCTATTATAAATGGTTGAGGCTCAAGAAACAGATAATCTAACTGCGGTACTTTACCTTACTTTCAAGCGAGCCGGTCTGTTGTACAGTGACGATTAAACACGATTCGATAACGGATCTCACACCGGTTTTTTCTAGTTGACACTCCCACGCACATTCATAAACGTACTACCAAATAAATTTAGAGCCTACCAATATATCTTTTTTTTATTTTTTAAAAACCTCATTTCCCATTTTAGACAATAGCGAATGTTTAAATAAAGAAACTAAACACATATAAAAATAAAATAGACTTTAGTCCTGCTAACACACGACAGTTAAAGCGAACTTAAATACATTTTTACGTACTAAAATTTTCTTCATGTGTATTTTCTTTCATCCTTGAGGTGAAGTGTGGAAGCATTTAGGGTGCATGTATATTTACATAATTGAATAATTGGATAGGATATAATAGTGTAACAATGTAAGACAGAACTTTAAGACACAATTTTAATACACATCTGTTGTTGTTTACATGGTGAAATTAACAGAGAGCGCAATTAAATTAGTGCCGTGGGTGAATGATTAAAATGGTAAGCGGAAACAGCAAGTCTCGAGGTTTAGGCAATCTAAAACAAGTGGCCAAGTCTTGAGCACTCACAAAAGGTGAAACACGGATTACCTGACCAAAGCCCGCCTCTGCCGGCCACACACGTTTTGCAATGGATAAGTGAACAACAGCACTACACATAGATTCATCACCAATATCTACAACTTACATCAGACAGCGACATCACATCGCTCAACAGGAACAAAATACAACTTCAACGCCACAGATGCAAGAAATAGCGGACAACACATAACTCTACAGGAACACAACTCAACGACAACACCAAGCAAGCACCAAGACAAAACTCCAACAGCAGCACCACCTCAGCGCTCCCCGAATACTCGTGAGGGGAGCTGTCTCCTTGGAGCACAAAGATCAGAGAACGTCTTATGATGAAATGATCCACGAAAGTTCCAGTAGCGACGTAAAATCTTTATTGTAACCACCAGAACCTTAACTGTAGAGACAGTTGTTCCCCTTTTCACTGTTTTTTGTCGTTCACATAGGCTCGTACCCTTTTCACTGTTTTTTGTCGTTCACAGAGGTTCGTTCCCCTCTTCACTGTTTTTTTTTTTTGTCGTTCACGTAGGCTCGTTCCCTTTTTTCACTGTATTTTTTCTTTCACATAGGTCGTTCCCCACTTTCGTCCATCTACTACATTCTATGCCCTGAATCTCCATAAAGACAAGTCGCACTGAGGTTTTGATCCTGCGGATTAAACCGAGATAAACTCGAGCTAACGTCGACGCCACTCCCAAGCCCTTTCCTGGGCGGGAAAAACAAGATACCATGTCAAGAATGTCAGAGGAGGAAATAGAAATTTAAAGAAACCTCCGAAAGGGACGAATGGACCAAATAAATAACGCTAAGGATTGAACGTAGGCAACAGAACGGAAAATTCAACAGTTTGATATTCTGGCTCACTAATGACAGACTATATAGAGCAGGGGCGGGCAAACTCTGGCCCGCGGTCTCAAAAGTTTGCCCGCCCCTGATATAGAGCATTGAACGGCGCCAGATCACTATACAAGTTATTAAACTTCCTCCGCGGAGAGACGGAAAGATGCACAACTTCGGAAGAAGGAACCCAAACAACAATAACCAGCACGTGTGATAAAGAAATCAACACCAAGATTAGATGGTTAATTCCACCGCAACTAAAAGTCACTAGCTCATAGACTACAATAACTCCAACTGATGAAAAAGAAATTGCAAGCTGCAATTAAACCGACTAATAAGCAGTGCACATGCAAATTAATGTAATGTAAAAAAAAAAACCGTTTATTATGTCATTACTCTTCTCCACCTTTATATATACATACACATTAAATATATTTGTGCCAGAGAGTCTGTGTGAAAAATAAATTCGTAAGCAAAGTAGTCTCACTTTCTATCTGAAACTTAAGTTCTCAGCACATCCACACGAATGAGTAGCCTATAAACAACAGAAACTGTTTCAATGTAAAATTAATGAATAAATACAAGTGCCTATAAACCCTGGGCATTAAAATAGTATACCTTTATTGTACCTATAAAAAACCAGTACATTAAATTATTATACCTTTAACTGCCAGTAGCTATTTAACTCGAAATTTGAAACAAACACTGAGTCATGCTTGGTTCAAGTATTGCTATTATAATGTACATTTACATCAATACTTACACAAAATGCACCTTTAAAATTCTTACAATTAGACCTTGCAGCCGTCTGAGAATAACATTTTATTGCTCTTATCGTATCGCTGGCTCACAGTGAGTGAAATCACAGATCGACACACCTACAGTATTGTGTAAGCTGACTAGGTATTAAAAGTATACACTCAGCATGTCGCAAGAGTATGTTTTGTAAATCAGCTTGTCATTTCCAACATACAAACACCATCACACATATATGCGCAATCAATGTATTGTAATATTAACCAGAGAAGGGATCTCCTATCATACTAATTACAGCAACATTTCAAAAATATTCGTAAATAATGAACAACACTGAACGCGCCTTAAACCTGATTATAATTAGCAACTTTCTGACAACAACAACAACAAAAATTGTGCTGTAAATGATACAGAAGTATGTATATAGTGCACAGTGTAGAGACGTGGAGAAGTTGATCACCTCTAATCTACTCTGTAATCAGTCAGGGCGGGCGCGTCGTGGTAGCTGTCCTTACTACTGGCGGAGAGTACCATGACTCTATCCATCAAAGATGCGCAGATACTACTATTTCAACACATACCCCTTTGATCAGCTGAACTGAACAATGTGCCCTATACACAGTGCTCTCACCTCAATACCGCATCCAGCGTTTGTTTTCAACACAGCACAAGATGCATGCACGGGAAAGCAGACCACTGTTCTACTCCCTTGTTCAGATTAATGTTAAAAGCTCCTTGCAGGCCACAAATAATGGCAACATTCTAAAGTCTTCTGGGGGCCGCATGCGGCCCGCAGGCCGCGGTTTGTGCACCCCTGCTCTATACTATACATGCGTACTATAAAATAGGAGGTCCTAATTGTTTAATTGGTAGTGTCGCAAGTTTGATTAGAAGTTGTTTAATAATTTGCACAAGTTATTGTAATATTTCTGCGTGGTACCCTTAGGGAGAGAATGCTAGAAATAAAATTCTGTGAAGATAATCGGAGCTATCAATTCCAGCACACTTGCTCATTTCAAGCGATAGTGACGTTCTTGTGTTGTTGAGGTGGGGGACTACTGCTTACAAAGCTATCCCATTCATTATCGATTTTTTTTGTCTCCCACGAAGGCATCATATGGTACGATATTTTCTATTTTTTTCTTATGTATTATTTCAGTTTTGAGATATTTAATATTGTTCCGAAAAATGTTTCTTATTAAAAATTGAGTTTTTATCAAAATCTACATGTGTTTGAAAATGCACATGTATTTAGTAACAAAAAACCTGCCCAAAGTGCATGTCTGATTCATGATTGCCACCATTCTCTTCAATGTACACTAGAACGTGGTATGTGGAAAAAAAGAACAGTATCTCCTCCTCCCCTCCTTTTATTATTAAAGGTTAAAAACAATTTAAGCACTTTGGGCCTGCTTATATTTTTTACTTTTAATACGAAGTCCCTTGATTATGTAAAATACATTTCGGACTATTTGATAAAAGCAGGTCTGCTTTTGCGTTTTCTCTCGCTATATAACATCATTTCTGCACTCGGCCCCAACCACCTAAGGAAGGTAAATGTACGACACAGCACTTAATAGAAAATGCTTACTTCCCTTTGATGATAATCGTTCAGTGATGCGAACTCTGTAATCTTTCAATTTTCTTTCTGTGCTAATTTCATTTTAACGAGTAAAATTATTAATTTTGCATTTAAATCACGCAGGATACTAAAATATAATTTACCATTAAACTGATATTTTTAATGGCACGACTTAAAATTGATCAGTTTGGATTGGCAAATTTTCGCTTTAATGGTATCCTGCATTTATCAGATCGAAATATTTGGATCCCAATTATCATGTTATAGCGGAGCGTTACTATACTAGAAACTAAATTCTCTACAGGTGTCATCAATTATTAGTCTAAATTCAAAATTTCACATGTTGCAGTTTGCACTCTGATGACACGTACTCACACGACTCTGTACTTGTTGACAGTCATGTGAGTTTATTTCTGGCAAAAAAAAAATAAAAAAAATTGCCAGCTTTGGGAAACTGCACTTGTCGACGGTCATATGAGTTAATCTCCAAACAAAGAAAAACTTGCCAGTTTGGAAAAAGTGCAGTTTGCGGTAAAACTAATTTTTTAAATAATTATAATAGTTCAAGACTGTTTTTGCTAAAGATGATCAGATGTAGAGACAAGATTTTACAGTGAATACAAGTCTTTGCTAAGGATAATCAGCTGTAGAATCGAGATTTCACAGTGAAAACAAATCTTACTAGGACAACGATGACGGGTAATATATATTTTCTAATGAAACATTTGCCCAAATGTAAACTATACAATTAGAGAAAACCAGAAGAAACCAAGAGGACTGATTACATCATTTATACTGTGCCTCTGTCATTTCTGTTAGAAAACCTTTTTGTTATCACATTTGGTTGGAAGCAAACCTTTTTCATTCCTCAAAAACAAATTAATTTTAATTAACCTCTGTCTTTATAGCAACAGGGTTTGGTCAGCTATTTAAAGGTTTTAATGCCTCATGACCAACTGTTTCCACTTACAAGCGAAATCATTCGACTTATAAATTAAACCATATGACCTTGACTAAACTTGAACTGTTGCATATGTGAATAATTTCCACTAAAAGAAAAATCTATTATAACTTAAGCAAAAATCAGATAAATCATCAAACTGTGATTTAAATTTCACCACACTGTCACAACTATTACTTCCTGCAACATGATTACATTACAGAAGTATCCATATACTTTTAAATGCTGCCACATTTATCCTAATAATCAAACGAGATTACATATGTAGAAACACTTTTATTGAATAAAAATGTGAGATTTCTTACACTGACTTCAAATGAAACACTTCTGTAAATCCACTTTAAATGTAATATTTTATCTTAAAAATAGTTTCTTTAAAAACAATGTATTGTCTTCTAATCATGAATGGTGAAAAATGTTAGTTTTAATAGGCTAAAGTATTGGTCAAAGTGGTGATGTTTTTAAAGATAATCGAAGAGATGACAATTATTAGAACTTCTACATTCTACAACAAACGACTGAGACACGAAAAGGAATCACGCTGACAGTTTGACAAGTGATACGATACATCCAACCGGAACAATATCAAACTATGGGCGGCATTCAAGAAAACTCTCTAATAATAGGAACACTTTAAAATAAATGGTCTAAAACAGAAAATTCTCTTGAATAAAACATAACGCTATAAATGATTTAATGAGGGTATACTATTTTCTAACATGTGATTTTTATTATTAAATATTATTAAATACTATTTACTTTGATAGGGGACTGGTTGTGGGCCACTATTTACTTTGCATGCATAGAAAGGGTGGTTGTGGGCCACTATTTACTTTGCATGCGTAGAAAGGGTGGTTGTGGGCCACTATTTACTTTGCATACGTAGAAAGGGTGGTTGTGGGCCACTATTTACTTTGCATACGTAGAAAGGGTGGTTGTGGGCCACTATTTACTTTGCATACGTAGAAAGGGTGGTTGTGGGCCACGCCAAAGGTCGAACGATCGTTAATGTGGAATCAAAATACTAACAAACATATAAATAATGTAATGCTGTTCACAATCATAACTGTTACTTGTAAGTAAGTAGTAGCCATAGCAACTACTCCCGCCTCTCTTCTACAGTCTGAATATCACGGTCTTTCTCCGTCTCACACACACCCGCACAAAGGAAATGCTTTTCACAGTTGAATCACATTTCGAAACTAAAGTACTTGATTAGTGAAGCGAACAAAAGAATCGTTCTCACATTGAGAACACATTGTAAATAATTCAATGACAGGATGAAAAACTTTTATAAAACCAAACTATTGCATTCGCAAAATTAGCTATCGACAAACTTAATACAAAAAATATCTGAACATTTTAGGCACTTTAGTAAGGTCATAGAGTGGGGGATGCCGAGTTCAAAGGTAGTCACACTGCGATTAGCTCATCTTCCATCGCCATTAACGAGTAACCCACATTAAATTTCTAAGGGGATAAAAAAGATATATACAATGAGCACTCGTGATCGTAAAACGAGATCTTGTGCTGCAACCTTGTGGTAAAAAATAAAAAGAAAGCAAAGCACAAAACAGAGTACTGCGTAATTCGCGATCGAGAGGACCTTGACCTAATTGGATTTACAGTTCAATCGGCATCCTTGACGACCTAGGACATAAAAGTGTAAGACACCTCCCCAAAAAAATCAAAACAAAAAAAAAAACAACCCCCCCCCAAAAAAAAAAAAAAAAAAAAAAAACATCAGCAAGACCAGATAGTGGAGAGAATGAGTTAGCACTCAAGTGTTTCTTTATTTTTTATTGTGGCGAAGGTTAGAGAGAGTTTTATGTTGTTTACTCCAAGTCACGCAGCACGAGAAACAAGTGCATGTCGAGCTAATCGATTGCGGCCCTTGATGATGCGGTCGAAAGTGAGGCAGGGAATAACTATATTTATCTAGACTAGTCTACTGTAAGGAGGAAAACCGAAGTTGTTTTTCTTTTCAGCATTGACCTTGTGTATAATGGACCACCCCCACCCCCTAAAGAGACAGCAAACAAAAAGCACAATGTGTGGGAACAACCCATACGATTAAAATTAAATCGATAAAACGCCGGTAATGACTATGTGTAATGTAACTTTTTAAAAACATAATGAAACAATTATTAATCATTTCGAATTACAAGATAGTCATGTTAATAATGATGGGGATGATCTTGCTTCTTTAACCAATGAACTTTTTTTATTCACGAAAAACTACTGGTGATCGATTGGCTTGAGATATTTCTTGCACTGGATCACTTTTGTATAATACTACTGCTAACAAAACATGCCATTCGAAGTTGTTAGGGGCATAAGCGTTACAAAGGCTACGGTTACACCGAGGGCAAGGAAGATACAACAATGATTGAAAAAAAAATATGCCGCATTGACTGGAAGATATATAGCACTAAAAACTGACATAGATAGGGACTATGCCGCCTTGACGACTGAAATAGATATGTCACTCTAAGAACTGAAATAAATGTGCCACATTAACTGAGGTAGATATATCGCACTGACCGAGGTAGATATGCCGCACTGAGGTCTGAAATAGATATACCACACTGAGGACTGAAATAGATTTGCCGTATTGACTGAGGTAGATATACCGCACTGACCGAGGTAGATATGCCGCACTGAGGTCTGAAATAGATATACCACACTGAGGACTGAAATAGATATACCACACTGAGGACTGAAATAGATTTGTGGTATTGACTGAGGTAGATATACCGCACTGAAGTCTGAAATAGATTTGCCGCACTGACTGAGGTAGATATGCCGCACGGAGGACTGAAATAGGTTTGCCGTATTGACTGGGGTAGATATACCGCAATGAGGACTGAAATAAATTTGCCGCATTGACTGGGGTAGATATACCGCAGTGAGGATTGAAATAGATTTGCCGCATTGACTGGGCCTGGCCGTACTAATTCCGCTTATTTTGTTAGTCTTTAGATTTAGTTTTCGGAAACAGAAGCCTGCCAAACTGCCTTGGTTACTTATTAAAATAATAGCGATATTTTTTACATTTCATGTTTAGTGTTTGATAAAAGTTGTCCGCAGTCGTTAGGAAACTCGAAAGGAATATCATCTATTATCACCACAGTAATCACAACTGCGATTAGATAATCTTAAGAAAATATAACAAACACCAACAAGACAATGCTAGATAACCAACGTTATAGCAAAATTCCCCAAATATTTCTAACTCCATTCTCTCGCAATCAGTCAGTTAACTCACCAAAGCACATAGCTGCCTTTCAATGACTGGACTTTCTTGCCACACCAAATTCAAGTAATTAGACAATATAATTCTCTACAGCAGGTAAACCTTTGATGTCAGCCCATTGGCTGGTCGTGTTATCATAAATCTTAACCATTGGATAATAAAACTACTCATCCAGTTTGAACTGGTTTGGATTGTATCAGCAATTTTTAGCATATTCTCAACCAGAGTTGTTTATTTCAACTCTGACGCTTACAAAAATACCATCATAAGGTTCGGGTCACTTCGACAATTTAACAATTTATATAACAATTAAGTCTTGAAATAGGGATAGACAAATTTACTCCACCACACATATTTTTAACATCTGCAAAAAGATTTATGCATTTGCATGAAATATTAATTTAAGAGATATATGAAATCGTTAGAAAAATGTCAGAACGTAACGATCTATACAAGTAAGATATCCAGTCAGAAAATTATCAGAAACTAAAGTATCTTTACAAGAAAGGTATCTAGCCAAAATATTATCGGAAACTTAAATATCTATATAAAAAAGATATCTAGTTAGAAAATTATCAGAAACGGAATGTAGCCAGAAAATTATCGGAAACTGAAATATCTATATAGTAAGTTACCTAGAAGAAAATTATTAGAAACTTAACTATCTATAAAAGTAATGTTTTTAGTCAAAACTATCTATATAAGGAATGTATCCATTCAAAGACTTTATAGACAAGGAAGGTATCCAGTTAATGACTTAACTATCAATACAAGGTATCCAGTTAATGACTTAGCTATCAATACAAGGAAGGTATCCAGTTAATGACTTAACTATCAATACAAGGAAGGTATTCAGTTAATGACTTAACTGTCAATACAAGGAAGGTATTCAGTTAATGACTTAACTGTCAATACAAGGAAGGTATTCAGTTAATGACTTAACTGTCAATACAAGGAAGGTATTCAGTTAATGACTTAGCTATCAATACAAGGAAGGTATCCAGTTAATGACTTAACTATCAATACAAGGAAGGTATTCAGTTAATGACTTAACTGTCAATACAAGGAAGGTATTCAGTTAATGACTTAACTGTCAATACAAGGAAGGTATTCAGTTAATGACTTAACTGTCAATACAAGGAAGGTATCCAGTTAATGACTTAACTGTCAATACAAGGAAGGTATCCAGTCAAAGACTTAACTAGGTAGACAATTAAGGTATACGGTCGAACACTTAACTATCTATACAAGTAAGGTATTCGGTTTACATTCCTTTTTTGTTCTCCAGTTCAATTGATTCTAGAATTAGTAAGCCGGCCTACATGGATACAGTCCAGCGTCTCGTAAGCCGGTCTACCTGGATACAGTCGAGCATCTAGTAAGCCGGCCTACATGGATACAGTCCAGCGTCTAGTAAGCCGGTCTGTCTGGATACAGTCGAGCATCTAGTAAGCCAGTCTGTCTGGATACAGTCGAGCATCTAGTAAGCCGGTCTGTCTGGATACAGTCCAGCGTCTAGTAAGCCAGTCCGTCTGGATACAGGCGAGCATCTAGAAGCCGGTCTGTCTGGATACAGTCCAGCGTCTAGTAAGCCAGTCTGTCTGGATACAGTCCAGCGTCTAGTAAGCCAGCCTGTCTGGATACAGTCCAGCGTCTAGTAAGCCAGCCTGTCTGGATACAGTCCAGCGTCTAGTAAGCCAGCCTGTCTGGATACAGTCAGGCATAATCGTATCTAACGGTTTGAAACAATGAAATAAAAGTCCAAACCTCACTACACTGCGACTATACGCCCATCTAATCAGTTACTGATCTGAAAGCAAACTTCCACAGGTAACAACAGCTGGCCACAGTCTCTACAATCACACGTTTATGCGGTAGACTCAGCACTTCAGAAAATGGAAATATAGCTTAAAACACCTCTAGAAGTAAACACGGACTCTTTCAGTTAATAAAGTGAAATACAATAAAATTGCCTTTTCCTAAACTAAACCCTGGGACTGAGGTCAATCGATGACTACTTAATGGCTGTACCACAAGCCATGTACCGTATTTCATTTAACCTATCGCTCCTGCCGGGGGGTGGGGGTGAAAGCCGCATCCTAAATTTATGTATGAACATTATGAAATTGATAGAAAGGATTATTCTATTCTTTTAAAAATATATATTAAAAAAATATTTGTTTAAAACGAAACAAAACAAACGGAACATAACAAATCCAACAACAATACAGCAGCTAGTAAAGACCTGTCTTGTGGTCGGCCTACATATTTTGCATGAAATGCAATAATTGTCGGCTAGTCAGTACAGGCGTTTTTGTTGATCTTTTCCGGCCAATGCCGTAGTTTCTTACCTTCAATACGGCGCCGTTATTTCCTCCTGGAAGGAGCAAAAGTTCCAATTGAACCAAACGGGTTACTCACTCACAGCCCTAACGCACAGTCACTGCGGATGTCAGAGTTGCTGGACTTGAATTCAGCCTCCCTACTTAGTATTAATGCACAGCAGACACCACCTGTTTCAACTCAATATTCGTTTGTAAGCCATGGTCGGTGATTCAACAGGGTCTCGTGATAACCATATGACACATTGCTAAGTTAGTGCATTTTTAACAGTTTTTTAAAATTTATTTTTATGAACACGTGAGACCATACTTGCAGGAGCGGGACAACGCAGTTTCTGAGATTAGTTCCAGACTGGCTGGATTTTTCAGTGTGTGGAAGAGAAGAACGGCCGGCTTAGACTCACTGCTGCGGCCTTGAATTCTGCGCACGCCGGCGGACTGACGCCAGCAATAGTAGAGATCAGCAAACAGGACGGTTTCCGACAGACATTCAGATTGTATATTGCGGCCTGACCAATCACTTGATCAGATTTTGATACCCGCTAGATTAATTTACGAAAAGTCAAATGTAAGCTAAAAGTTTGGAGAAAGTATTCTACAAATTAGTCGCATGTTAGAAGCACCACTTTAGTAAAGAGAAAACATCTCCATTGCATCAACTAAATTTATAAACTCGGATTCTGAAAAAATCTATTAATAAACCACTACAAGTTTTGAAAGGAGCAAAAGAAAATAGATCAATGCTTATCACTAAAATGAGGAAAATTCCTCTTTTCTTAAAAAGAGGAATGCTTACCTTTTTCCATGACGAGACATTAATTTTAAACTAAAATTGAATTTATCTCATGAAGATCGCTTAAAAAAATATAATATCCACACACACACACACCAAACACAGACGACAGGAAAGAAAGAATAAAAGAAACACAACAGCAATGAAATAAAAATCGTGCAAGTTGGTGTGTGTGTGTGTGTGTGTGTATATGTGTGTATAGATTGGGTGGGAGCAAAAATATTTTTGAGATGAGATACCGTTGTTATTCCCCTTGATAAAGTCTGTAGAGACGACCCCCCCAAAAAAAATATCTTTGTCCTTCACCTTCATATAAGGTGGTTAAACCTGATACTAAGCGCTGTGCTGAGCGGAACCTAAATCAGCTGTAAAGCAGTTAACGAGACAGTTCTTGCCGAGAGAGAGAGAACAAAAAACCAATTCTTGCCAAGCCAGAATATCTCCAAAAATCGTGCCACGGGGAGGAAGGATCCTGTCCACAAAGAAATATTTAGTAATCAAATGCCTTAAAACAGGTATCTGATTATAGGGTTTTCCCAATTGTCACATTCCTCCGGTATTTATTCATAGAACCTGTTCCAGAATTTAAGATTTTAGTTAATTAAATTCCTTTCCACTTATTCTGACAACAGACCGGTTGCCCAAATTCACCCTTCAGCCTAATTAAATTCCACAGTCGTAGTTTAAGCCAATGAATTTAAAGACAGGTAAACTTGTGTAAACAAAGCACGAACTGGGAACGTTTAACAATTATAACTAATTATGCAAGCAATCTTCTCAGTCACGACTCACAGCCTCCATACCAGTCCCTAATTTGGTCTTTCACGCATGAATTAGTCAATTACAATAATTGTTTAACAATTAGAAAAGATTTAATAAAATTTAACAAGATAATCGGAGATTAAGTGATTTCAGTTGTTATCAATGCTATTGTCTGACTTGTGTTGGATTGTTATTTATAGTTCAGGTGATTAGATCCTTGCACTTAGCTGGTTATTCAATTGCGAAGAAAAGGCGTGCTTGTCCCCCAACAGGTATACGGTTAGCTGGTCATTCAATTGCGAAGAAAAGGCGTGCTTGTCCCCCAACAGGTATACGGTTAGCTGGTCATTCAATTGCGAAAAAAAGGCGTGCTTGTCCCCCCAACAGGTATACGGTTAGATTCACGGGATTCAGCGGTGGCCGTCAGTCATCGATCTTGTCTTGATCACAAGATCAGCGTCTCATACTTGTACACAGACGCAACACGCTTAGGGTTGTTCTCACAACCCCCAAGACTTGATAGTACGCCAAGGAAACACCCCAAGGCATAGGAAACAGGTCGAGCATAGGCCTGAGTCCCAACGACGAAATAAACCAGGAACAAGAAAGGAACAAACAAAAACCCACTGGAAATAAATTCTTATGAGCGACAGTCCTATAATCTCGCAATCCGAACACATGGTATGGACTAATAGCATAGTCTATTTTACTGACCATCACAGTATCTTTACATCAATGCTCAAGTTTACATAATAAAGATACAAGTCAATTACGCTCATGCGTGTTACAATTAAATACAGCGTAAAGCCCGCAAAAGACTTAAACATTTCAAGGAAAAAATTTATATTTTACAATGAAAAATTAGATAAGAAAAATCAAAATACGTGTTTGGAGAAAATGCAACAATACAAATTCTGTAATAATAGATGCACAAATTCACACAATGAAATCTTAATGATATACAAAGCAATATTTTAAGAAATCGATGTGCTACCTTGTTAGTATGAAGTTACGATCATAGCAGCGGGTCTTTCTCCCTGGTTATTGATTATGGAATATCGCTAATGACTAGACAAGCGTCTTCAAGACCGTCCTTCCTCGTGAATAAAGATTTCGCGGCAGTATGCGGTATTTAAAGAGTCATAAGAATTTGTGGCGGGAAATCTATTAGTCACGTGTCGTGCTTGGGTATGATATACAATCGGTCATTGTCTAAAATATTACATAACTGGAGCCAGTCTCTTCTCTCTCTCTTCTCAAGGTGTGCCTAGAGCGGTATCAATTATGCAATTTTTATGAAAAGGACTGTCCATAAAACTAAATATAATGAATTCACTGAATGCAGGTTAGGAGGTCAAGTATAATTTGTCTTGACTCCATGACACCAATACACGCTGAAGTAGATAAACTACAAAGCATCCAGAGTATCTTTGTACTACTCCTCACGGCGACTGCTACAGGAGGCTACCACCACCACCCTCCTGCACCTGCCTCCCAACCACTACAGGCATGAAGATCAATACCACCTCCAAGCAGCCACCCTCGCCCCTCTCCAGAAAAATGTGAGGAGAGGAAGACCCTCCAGGGGACCACCAAAGCTGATAATATCCCAGATAAAAGGCTTCCTGCATCCTCTGGAGAGTGCCAGCGAGAAAAAACAACCCCCCCCCCCCAGAGTATCTTTGTTATTTCTCTCTGGTATATACTTCCTAATTTCTATCAAGTCTGTCTACAAGAAAACCAGGAACGTAGAACCAGTCTGAGATGGTAATCAGTTGCTTATTAACATTTTATATAATTTCAGTTTGCTGAATCACTTATCTACTGTACAAACCAGGCACCGTCGAGGCACTTAGGTGTGACTTCAGTTATTGCAATTTAAAAATTTAAAATATCAGAGGGGTATAATTAGTTCAATAACATAGCAAAAATTCCTTTTCGCCAGTAAGAGTCGCTTTAAAACTTCCAGAGCTACAATTTTTTTTTCTGACTCGACTTTAAGAGGGCGCTGCTTTCTTCCATGTCTAAAAATGTATGAAATGCTGTTTTATTTTTTATTCATGCTCTTATGATATGATATATTCAAGCTTTCTGATTTGTTGATTTTAAGATATCACTAATTGGAATTTGTGATATAAATCAGTGATTAAAAGTTTTAAAAATACTGCTCAGATTTATGAACAATCACCTATTTCTACTGCAGACGTTTTTTCGTAAATAAAATTCTTCTTCCTCTTCTTAAACGAGCTTACGCTCTTTCTTTTTTTTTTTTTTTTTTTTTGGGGGGGGGGGGGAACGGTAACACTCTGGGTGCAAAGATGAGGGTAAAAACAGATAATATAATATTAAAATCAAGTAGTGTGTTTCTGATGTTCGGCCTTTGGATCTCGTTTAGAAGTCGCGTATGATGGCCGGTATCTGATATCTATTTCTAAGTAACAGAGTCGATCAAATACCGATCATGTAACAATGTTAAGAGGTAGTACGACTAACGAGCTGACCCGAGATTGACTCCTCTGGTGTAATGAGTACTTGCCTTAAATGAGTGTCATCTAGTGCTAATATATAATATCAATGATCATTTACTTCAGGCGGGATAACCGTTACACATCGCTATTCGATATTCATTGGAAACGCGTGTACCACACGGAACCCTTATATCATGACTATTTGATATTCATTTGGTGGCGAGTAGCACACGGGACCCTTATATCGCTGCACTGACGCTTAAGTCCAACGCACAAAGCGAGTAAATACCATAATTTTTTCACTCCAAGCAAGAATCAAATCGGTATCACTTGAGCGAGACTTTAGAGCGAGTCCAATTCAATTTCATCCATTGATTTCGTTCACTGTATTTTCTTTTCCTGAATAATCGTATCACTGTTACAGGCTACAACATTATCTAAAACACAGAGCTCACAGGCAGCTATATTGTTGACATAAAAAAAATGTATTCACTCTGACCTACCTGGAATAGTTTTGTTGTTGCTGCAGAATCTTCTAATTTCAAATACTTGTACATATAAAAATACGCAAGTGTGCAATTTATATTGAAAATAACAGACATATTGGTCTTACGTCACAGTGGCTGCAAACTGCTTCATACAACGTAGTTAGAGTGGCACTCGCTCGCATTTCGATTAGCCAAGTGCGTCACCGTCATTAAATGCTATCATAAAGCAATGATTATTTGATTTTAAAAAACCAACCAACCATGTATTCACAGTACCTTGGACTAGTCCTTATCCACTTTTTCTAAGCATGGCGTGTTTTTTTTTCTTCCAATGCACCTGACCGAACATACAAGGACTTGGACTGTTTCACTGTCTTTCGTAAAATATCATCATTAGCTTGTTGTTGGGTTAGCCATATAAATTTTGATTATTATGTCGTGTTAAGACGACTCGATTTCCGGCATTTGATTCGTACGAAATACTTCAGCAGGATCCATAAATCCGCTCAATCGAATTCCAAGAAACATCCAGATCCTATATTTCAGGGAAACAAATGGCCATGTGATTTTTCATATGTGCCAAGTACCGGGCAGTAGAGAATACACGTATTATGCTGCCGTCAAGAAAACACGTTTTGCAGCCAAACACAAAGTTTGCAGATTAAAAAAATAAGTAAACTCTACACGAACACCTTTTGCAGTAAGTTTTGAGTCAAGAAAATACACACTTTTAGTCAATAAAATACACACTTTGAGTCAAGAAAATACACACTTTGAGTCAAGAAAATACACGCTTTTAGTCAATAAAATACACGTTTTGCAGTCAATAAAATACACGCTTTTAGTCAATAAAATACATTCTTTTAGTCAATAAAATACACGTTTTGCAGTCAATAAAATACACTCTTTTAGTCAATAAAATACACGTTTTGCAGTCAAGATCACTGCATGTCGTAGTTCGTGAGAGATTTATCTTGCGTACATTCAAAACGAAAGCAGAAAGTAATCTGACTTACATCATTCTATACCATCCAATTAGCAATTATTTCAAAATGCGTACATTCAAAACGAAAGCAGAAAGTAATCTGACTTACATCATTCTATACCATCCAATTAGCAATTATTTCAAATAGCATCTAACCACTTGAGCTCTAAAATGAGTTATGTCCAATGTTTCTCGACATACGAGTTTTTCTTTTGGCTAAAACACTGTTATGCTATCTGTTTCGATCCTTCTTGTACTTTAGGAGTTGGTCAGAGCACCAAAAGATGGTTAAAATGTCCGTGTATGCCCGTATGACCTTGTGCTTACTGATGCATTTAAGTGTGTTCGGGGTTAATGCGTCTACAAATCCGGAAACAGTTTGTTCGGGATTAATGCATCTACAAATTCTGAAACAGAAGAAATCCGGGTCTGCGTCAATCCCGAGCTTCCTTTCTAAAGGGTTTTGGGCCCCTAATTTATGTCGATGTGTGGCGGAGTAAATTTGCTTGTCCCTATTTTAAAACTTAATCATTATATAGTTTGTTAAATGTCAACGTGACATGACCTTCGGGTACTACGCATGACGATATTTCTGTAAGTACCAGAGTTAAAATAACAACTCGGGTAAAGAATAAGCTAGAACTTGCTGATGTAATCCAAACCAGCAGAGTGGATGAATAATTTTTGCTATCGAGTAGCTTAAGGTTACAAATAACGAATTAGTCAATGGTGGAGATTGTTGAAGAAAGCTCTATATTTTAATCACTTTGATTTTCAAGTAACTCTAGTTAATTTCACGTGTAATTTGTTAACTGCATATTTATTTTAGTGGATATTAATTTCACCTGTAATTTGGTACCTGCATATTTATTTCAGTGAATGTTAATTTCACGTGTAATTTGGTACCTGCATATTTATTTCAGTGAATGTTAATTTCACGTGTAATTTGATACCTGCATATTTATTTCAATATACGCTTTATTTCACATACGACGCGTAAGATTCTTGAATCCGGGAAAATTCTGAATAAAATCAGAACTACAGTTTTATTCACCCAGGGTGGAGTATATTTAGGGATGAAACAACTAAATGTTTGATTTCAGTCATCTTTAGACTTAAAGAGTAAAGAGAAATGAAAGAAAGAAGAAAAAAGAGTAACATTCATACAAACCTTGATGAATATATTGAAAATATGTCTAGTACAAGATTTCTTTGGTAAGTGTCTGCATCTCTGCTAAATGTTTCTTAGCCAAAAGACCACAGGCTGGAGCAACAAGTGCTGATGACCGATTGGTGGGAAAAAAACGGTCAAGTGGAGTGAAATCAGAGTCAAAATTGAAACAGGATTTGATGCACGTGCATGAGCTTGAGGACGTCACGAGGAAACTAAAGCCCCATCACGTGACACTTGCTTGCGTTAAACGCGAGCAAAATAGAGCCTCACCCCGAATGGAAAAGCTGAATGGAACCGGAAATCCGTAAAAGTTTACATCATGTATGTTTGCGTAATATATATTTTTCCCTTTTCTTTCGGGATTTTTTCCTCTCCGCTACTGATCTGGCGTTGATTTTACCAACTGTCAGTTGTAATGGCGTGCTCTAAGCATGGAGGAATAGACAGGCGTAATTAAATAGCTAATTTCAATGTATCGTTTCAACGAATGAAGATACTCCGGATAGTCAAGTTGCTTTACAATAATGTTTTTAAAATTATCGCCGGCCATATGCATGTGAGGATTACTGCGGTAACTTACGATGAAACACAATTAAATAATGCTGTAACTCACCCAGTTCCATGCATACACATTCACACAAAGTGATAAAACAAGAAAAGGAAAATAGTGAATGATTAAATAACGTGTTGAATTGCAACCAAAATGCTATTAAAGAAGAAATGTGATAGTAAACTACTCACCTCTCAACAATGCAAAAAATAATTTAAAATATAAAACCCACATGATTACACAACGCACTAACAGAATAACATTATTAAAGAGGGGAAAAAGCCTAACAATAATTATATTCCTTGCTCTTACCTCCCTTGCACGGAAAAACACGCAGAATCAAACAAAGAACAATTATCACTCCACTAAAAAAAAAAAAAGAGAAAGAAAAAGAGAAACAAACATGATCAAGTAGCTGTTCAGAAATGGGAGACAAAGAAAACAATCGAAAGTGAACGAATCTAGTATATTTTTTCTTTCTCAATGGCAAAATGACAGAGAGTGTGACTAATATAGCAACACGCAATGGTGACGTTAATGTTCTGCGTCAGAAAACATTTAGCCCGATATGTATTGCATGTACAATTAGGTTAATTTGCCACAGCAACCTACTGGCGTTTGACATTCTTGCTTGTCAAGTACTTGTGTTATAGTGTTGGAGCTGCTCTTTGCTCATCGGCGCAGTGCACATCATCAGTCTAATAGTAATGACGATTTAAATGTCCCTGAAAATAAAACTGATACAGCCTAATCACTAGTGTCAGCATTTAACAAAATATGCCTACAAAATACACACAATATGAGGCAAATGAGGTTGTAAAAAATATCAGAGAGTAATCAAATAATAGCTTAAAACTTAATACGACACCCAGATTTCTAAGTGATAGTCTAAATGGAATAGAATGTTTCTGATTGATATTAATTGATTTTAGGTAATGTTCAATGGAGGGTCACTGATTTTAATTCAGGCACAAAGCTGGCCTTTAGGAATTGAAGCAAAAAACATGAAGACACTAAACATAATCGCTCCTTATTATACGTCATTCACGTCACACCAGGGCATGTGATTATTTGTGTGAATACAGAGAAATGGTTCAAAAACAGAGCATACCAGGGCACGAGACAAGGGTTGTGAATACAGAGAAATGGTTGAAGAAAAGAACCATGTGAACACGTAAAAATAACTTGTTTGGAACTTATTGCGAATGCCGGGAACTGTGCTCAGACAGTGAAATGTTGGCAGAGTATTGTATTAAAGTGTTCATAACACTCTACTTATGGTAAGGTTGCTAGAGTGTTGTACTACAGAGTTCATAACACATTCAGCTTATGTTAAGCTTGCCAGAGTGTTGTATTAAAGTGTTCATAACACAGTCTACTTATGGAAAGGTTGCCAAAGTGTTGTATTAAAGTGTTCATAACACATTCAGCTTATGGTAAGCTTGCCAGAGTATTGTATTAAAGTGTTCATAACACTCTACTTATGGTAAGGTTGCCAGTGTTATCTTAAAACTATTCATAACACATTCAACTTATGATAAACTTGCCAGAGTATTGTATTAAAGTGTTCATAACACACTCTACTTATGGTAAGATTGCCAGTGTGTTGTATTAAAGTGTTCATAACATATTTTACGATATGGTTGCCAAGTGTTCTTTACACGGTCAACTTCTGATAAGGGTGCCATAGAACTGTATTATAGTGCTTATAACACAATAACAATTCGGCACTATTTCATGATTTATTTTCACTGTGTTACCATAAGAACTTCCATTATTAAAATATCTAGTTCAAAGCGGTAGTGACTAAAAGATTTAATGGAGTGAAGTAAATGAATGTTTATAATACACACAGAAGAGAAATGTAAGTTAAAATCAAGTGGATTTATTTAACGCTCTCATGTGTTCAGCTATTTTCACAGAAGTCTTCAAACGCAGTGACTGTAAATGTCTTCAGAAAACGATTTCACCTACTGTACTCCCACATAGGAACTGGCCGTCTGTTGTTTAGCAACACCGGCAAGCGTGAAGAATACAACTGTAGTCATGCTGGATCCGAAATTAGACGGTTATTGATAAAACGGAAAAGTGCCAAGCTGCAAAATAGCATGGGTGGAAAAATGCCGACATAGCAAGATGAGAATACGTGCAGCTATTGATTTTGTTGTGGGCTAACTGGCTGCAAAACCCACGCAACAAGGTAACGGCGAAGACCAAATTAATTGCATGGCAATCGGTGTAGAAATTTTGCTGACCCGAGCACTTCCTCGTGTTGGAGATTACGTTTCCTAACACCAAGAGTTGAGCGAAATACACCCACTGGCCAGTAGTAAGGCCTCTAACGAGCGCCCACCACTCTACCGAACAGATTTAGTATTTTGTATTCACAGGAGTTTATTCTCGTTTTTATCGAATAAGCATACAGGTAAAATGTATTCGCTTGATTTATCGTTACAGGTGAAATAACATCATAGTAACCAGACCTATTTCGCATATAACTATAGTAAGAAATCTATCTATCTATCTATCTATCTATCTATCTATCTATCTATCTATCTATCTATCTATCTATCTATCTCTGTTTGTCTGTCTATCTATCTATCGTCACACATAGCAGGACTAGGAAGGACTGTGCTATAACTGATATACCTTGTTTCGTTCTTTATAAACAAAAATTAAACCCACAAACAAACAGGAAAAAATACTGAACAAAAATTAAACCCACAAACAAACATACTGAACAATAACAAAAAAAAAATTATCGATTATTCTTTGCAAATAAATAATGATCATCTCGTCTTCCATATAGACTGAAATTTTCAATGTGTGATACATCGAAGCACAGATTCTTAAGTATTGTGTGCAAAATGTTCTAATTATCTTATTCTTTATACACCATAGACACCCAAAATTTTAAGTGTCATGTGTAACAAGCTCTAAGTTCTGACATCTCAAGTATGATTCTGATAATAAAAGACCCGCTTGAAAACGACAAAAAAAACACAACACTTTTTAGACTATGACAAGCTCTAGTTAAGTTCTGACATCTCAAGTATGATTCTGATAATAACAGACCCGCTTGAAAACGACAAAAAAAAACACTTTTTAGACTATGACAAGCTCTAAGGGAAATGGCTCCTTAATGAAGTATTTATTTGTTCAATATAAACGTTTGCTACTTACAATTTTCAAAGAAAGTCTGACGTTGAGATTGTTGATCGATAATAGAGTCTGTCATAAAAATTTCAGAGTATTCAAAGGGACATTTCTCACCACTATTTATACTTCGTGTTAAGTTTCTTTTTCCTTTAGAAGCGAGAGAACCGCTACCCCCCAAAAACAAAAATCTATTTTTTTCCTCTGGATAATCTCGGCTATTCACCTTCGAAATTTTTTATTTTTGGGGAGTATTTTTCGGGATTTTCCTTGTGATTCAAGATACAATCACACAGGAAAATTAAAGAAGGAAAAAAAATCCCCACCATTCTATTCATATCCGGCTAAGTATTGATAGGCCACTTATGTTAACTCTAGTCATTCGAGTCTGGATTTCGGGGAAAACTTGAGGAAGGGTGGGTGGGTGGGTGGGTGGGTGGAGAGACAGAAGGCACTGGACAAGAGCACCGTGTATTTACCTCGTGTAGCATGGACACAAACAAGTCGTACTTGCCACCTTTGACCTCTGTAACTGGTGACAAACTACTGTGTAGACTGTAGATAGTCCACCACATTGATATATCACTGCCTCTAGTGTGGATGGATGGAGTGTAGGGGGCGCTTCCGGCTTTCGCGCTGTGACTCTAGTGTGGGAGTCCACCACATTGATATATCACTGCCGCTAGTGTGATGATGATGATGAGTGTAGGGGGCGCTTCCGGCTTCCGCCGCTTTCGCGCTGGGTGAGGGGATTGTGGGGGAAAGGGAGGGGTCCGCTAGTGTGAGTAATCCATCACACTTATATATCACTGCTACTCGAGTGGAATGATGCAGGATGCTAAACTTGTTTCGTATTTATAAACGACAAAACATGAGCAAACAATTTTTATGTATCAGTAAATTATCTCTAAATACTTGCAAAAATTCCCAACGCCACTGTTAGGTACGTGACAAATACTCTCAATGGAACAGGAAGGCGCTAGTTCCTGCCTATTAACACAAGTATTTAATCTATCCATAATTTTATCCCAGAATAGCCAGATAATATTCTCATATTGTTCAAAAATTATTTCTAATTGAAAGCTAATTTTCTTAAATGACAATGCTGTCTGTTCTAATTAGTAAAGACACGTTCAGAAATGACTATACAATGCTCACTTAATCCGAGTTCACTATGGGCAGCCATGACAGGAGTGCGGGAGTGACAGCCGTAATATTTCAAACTTAACAGCCATATTAGGCGTTTAAGTGACAGGCATATTAGGTGTTTAAGTGACAGGCATATTAGGTGTTTAAGTGACAGCCATGTTAGGTGTTTAAGCGACAGCAATGCTGTTAGAAATTGACAGCCATATTGTTCGAAAGTGACAGCTGTGTTTAAGTGACAGCCATGATCTTTGAAAATGACAGCCGTATTTATGTATTTAAGTGACAGCCGTATTAGGCTTAGTTATAGTTATAGGCTTATTAGTTGTTTAAGCGACAGCCATGTTGTTTGAAAGCTACTATCATGTATTAGGTGTTTAAGCGACAGGCATATTCAGTGAGAACGACAGGCATGTTATTGTGTGGTGTGTGAGCTACAGTCTTAAATTGTGTTTGAACTATTGCCATGTTAAGTGTGAGAGCACAGGCATCTTAAATTGGAGAGTGACCACCATAGTAGGAGTTTAAACGACAGTCAAACTAAGTATAAAAATGGAAGCCAGAGATCTCAAATTGTGCGACAACCGTGTTTAGTATTTGAGCGACATTCATGTTAATTGTGAGAGCGACATACAAATGCGAAGTGAGAACTTCATAACAACCACTCACTTTAGAAAAGAATCATTTTATAAACGCATGTAACCAAAGCTATTTAAAAAGGAAGTGAGATAGAAGCTATTATAAAATGGCATTTATAAGAAAATCAAAAGACACTATGCAGTTATTAAAAAAGCATTAAATTTTTAGTGAGAAGTAGCAGTGTCATTCTGTAGTACATTTTTAGTGAGAAGTAGCAGCGTGTCAAACTGTAGTACATTTTTCTAAAATAAGAAAAACTTTTCAGCAGTAAAGAAAACGTATCTTGAAGCGCTAAGTGAATCAAGAGCTGTAGTAACAATACATCTGGCAAGACTCATTAACATCATATATTGCAAGACTCTCATTTAGAATATATCTTGCAAGACTCTCAATAACAATACATCTTGCAAGAGTCTCATTAACAATACGCATTGCAAGAGTCTCATTAACAATACATCTTGCAAGAGTCTCATTAACAATACGCATTGCAAGACTCTCATTAACAATACATCTTGCAAGAGTCTCATTAATAATACGCATTGCAAGATTCTCATTAACAACACATCTTGCAAGACTCTCATTAACAATACGTCTTGTAAGAGTCTCATTTAGAATACATCTTACAAGACTCATTAACAAAATATCTTGAAAGTCTCATTAACAATAAGCATTGCAAGACTCTCATTAACATTATATCTTGCAAGACTCTCATTAACATTACATCTTGCAAGAGTCTCATTAACATTACATCTTGCAAGAGTCTCAGTAACATTACATCCTGCAAGAGTTTCATTAACAATACCGCATTGCAAGACTCTCATTAACATTACATCTTGCAAGAGTCTCATTAACAATATGCATTGTAAGACTCTCATCAACATTACATCTTGCAAGAGTCTCATTAACAATACGCATTGCAAGAGTCTCATTAACACCACATCTTGCAAGACTCTCATTAACATTACATCTTGCAAGAGTCTCATTAACATTACATCTTACAAGACTCTCATTAACAATACATCTTGCAAGTCTCATTAACAATACGCATTGCAAGACTCTCATTAACATTACATCTTGCAACAGTCTCATTAACAATACGCATTGCAAGACTCTCATTAACAATACATCTTGCAAGAGTCTCATTAACAATACGCATTGCAAGACTCTCATTAACATTACATCTTGCAAGAATCTCATTAACAATACGCATTGCAAGACTCTCATTAACATTACAACTTGCAAGAGTTAATATCCACATCATGGAGAGCTACGTGGTGACGAGATTTGTAGATCCGGTCTGACTCTATGGGATTTCCTCACGTGACACATCCTCTTCTCTGCTTGGAATTGTCCATCTTAGAACCTTGATTAATTGAAGATCCGAAATCACTCTTCAACTGCGTGTTTAGTCATGAATAGGAGATATAATTATAACCCACATAATTATTATTATCTTGCCCTATTGACTGTAAACATCGGCAAAGCAAATGCCTCAAAATCCTGATCAGAATAGACGAAATGACTCAAGATTCACGGAAATAGAATGAAAAAGTCCACAACGTGTGTGTGTTCGTAGATGTTCATTCGTATACAATTTCGCTAAGAACAGTTTTTGCTGGAAAGTTTATTGAGGAAACCGCACACATAACCATCAACATGTCTCTAACCATTTTTTGTATTTTGTCTGTTTGCCTGACAGTTGGTTTATCAGGCCGTCTATTGGTCTTTTTATTTATCTGCTAAAAACACACTTCAGGTAGTGGTTAACGAAAATAAGGTGTTTTTTTTAAAATATATTTTTTTAATGATAATCAGGAAGAAAGCCCTTTGCTTGACAGATCCAGGTACATTTTTCTACTTTTGCGTAACAATATTTTTCCTTACCGATGAATTAACATTCGTCACTGTTTCCTGGAAATTGATCAGCTGATTAATATCTGAAATGCACTCTTCAAAATCACAAGAACGCAAATATCCCCCACCCCCTCTCTAGGTCCCTTCCCACCACAATCAGTTATAAATGAATTATCCAAACAAAATTTTACCTTAGAATACGCATTCGAGGACAAACAATGTTTATTAATAGTAAAGTTTTCAAGCAGACTATTATATCATTAATCGGAAAATAGATTTCAATTTCGTATTACGGAGCCACGTCCTGCGTGATAACTTTCCACAAGTCAGTACTATTTAGAGGAGAAAGCTGGTTATAGCATTTAAAAAAAATAAACTGTTGTTCTGCTTCCTTCCCCTAATTATTAGTAAGCATTATTTTGTTTTCAAAATACAAATTTGGTGACAAATGTTAGCGAGAAATAAACGAGTGAACTGAGTGACAAATGTTAGCGAGAAATAAACTGCAAACTTGGTGACAAATGTTAGCGAGAAATAAACAGGGAGAAAAATAGGGAGAATTTCAGAACTTTAACTATTTAATTGAAAAAGAAGTAATCGTTAATACCGCTGATAAATTTAAGTTCACTTTTGCAACAGAAACCACTATTCAATTACAAATCAGTTGTCAACTATGGCACAAAGTATTATCATATCAAGAGATAATGATAGTGGGGGAGAATTCCACCTCGTTTGGCATCCGTTGTAAATGTTGGCTATAAAATAGTTTTAAAAAAATATATATGTATATTTACTTTTCTAATTTTAAACAGGACGGCCATTCTTAAGTAGGAGATATGATTTCTAGTAAATCACTAGTAAAGATATTCTGGCGGAGTAAATTTGCTTTTCCTTATTTCTAAACTTAATTGTTATATAAACTGTTAAATTGGTCACTCCTGATGGCATTTTTGCAAGTGTCAGAGTTGGAGTAAACAACTCGAGTTGAGGATATGCTACAAATTGTTGATGTAATGCAAACCAATTTCAACTGGATGAGTAGTTTTTATTATCCAATGGTTAAGATTTACGAGAACAAGACCAGCCAACGGGCTGAGATAAAAATGTTTACATGCGATAGAGAATTCTATTGTCTGATCACTTGAATTTGGTGTGACAAGAAGTCTGGTCTTAAAAGGCGGTTGTTAGCATAAAGGGGCAATCAGCCTTTCGTGACTATTATTTGTATCTCCTGGTTTATTGATTATAAACCGCTGCAACTGTGGTAGATGTAGGAAGCGTCTACTGCTATGTGTATGTGTAAGAATACAATGCATGCCATTGATGTCATGGTGGCAAGGTATGCTGACTACAACGAGCGATTTTTGGAACAGGGAAGTAACTAGAAATTGCTACAATTGTTGCTCTGCTTGAAGGAACTGACAGGCGAATGAATGTCCAGATAAGCTCAAGTAAATAAGCAGCGAATCTGTATTTTACTATGTGAGGAGGAAACACGTGGAAAATGAACTGAACAATAACTTGTTTGCTTTGTTGCAAAAGACTATTGAGACTGCACCTAATGTAGGTTATGTAAAAACTATTATCACTTATCTCTAATAACTCCATTTCTGTTCTCTGAAAATAACTCTCTGTGATTTGCATTGACATAAAGTTGTTGAATCCTTCCCCTTGATGATTCTTTCAAAACTTGTCTAACTTGATTAAGATCTTACATACAGTTTTTGTATGTAGACTCTTTTTTGATACAAACTTGGCTTGTCTCAACTAATATCTTACAGTCTTTTTGAGTGGCCGGACTTGTCTAACTTAAGATCTTACAGACAGTTCTGAGAGCGGCCTGACTTGTCTAAGATCTCACAGAGTTTTGAGAGTGGCCTGACTTGTCTAACTTAAGATCTCAAAGACAGTTTTGAGAGTGGCCTGACTTGTCTAATTTAAGATCTACAGTTTTTGTGAGTGGTCCGTTTTGTCTAATTTAAGATCTTACAGACAGTTTTTGTGAGTGGATTTTGGCTTGCCTAACTTAAGATCTGACAGCTTTTGTGTATGACTTTGCTTTTCTACCTTGTCCTTTAGTTTCTGTGTATGGCTTGGCTTTTCTATCTTGTCCTTTAGTTTCTGTGTATGGCTTGGCTTTTCTATCTTGTCCTTAGTTTTTGTGAGTGGTTTGGAAAATCCGATTAAAATCTTAGGCACATTTATTTGGAAGTAGAAGATTATGATAACAAACAACTTTACAAATAACATTGTTTGAAAATTTTTCAGTATAGTTGAGGATAGTGTTTTGATGACTTACCTTCTCATTGTGTGGACTGATTATTTAGAAAATTGCCAGGAAAGTGTACTTATGACTTCCCAATGGTTTGTAGAGACAGAACCCTACTGAAGAGCCTCGTATCACTTCCAGAAACATATCTTCACTCATAATTTTCGTCATTAACATTCTGCCAATGATGACAAATCATCAAAGTATACTATATTTTTGCCATTTATTAAAATCGATTTTTGATTATAAGATACCATAATACAGACTCTATACCAGGGATGTTAGTGAAGTCAATCTCAATTTTAAACCTGGATGGTATTTTTTTTCTTAATAATCTTAACAAACAAATGTTCCATTTCTTAAATTATAAAGCCCTTTTAGTAAAATAAAACATTTTTGACATGTTCAGTCCAAATGGGAAGCTGTTACTCTTTCACTTCTTGTTTCCATGGAATCAACTTATTGATGCATGCTCACACTACTACAATACATTTATCATTTGGATTCTTCACTCATCTAACTGGTCACTTTTATTTTTGAAAACACTTTCAAAGAAGCTTGGCAATAACAATTAAAGAAGAGTTAAATAAGTAATAATTTAAATATAACATATAATTGTTTGTCATGTAGGCCTACATTTATCTCAGAGTATTAAATGTGCAGAGAAAAACAAATAATCTGAATAATGTACAAATTTAATATAAGTTTTAATTCTAGTAACTTAATTTTACATGTTAATTTGAATATATAAATAAATGTTATATTTCTTGCACTAACTGACAATGCTATAAAATATATTCAGAACAAAAATAAGTTATTCCTGGTTATAGTACCACAAATTCATGTATAAAATGGTATAAGTGTATTCCTACATTTCCATCAAACTTGACTGGAAACTGAATTTATCCAAATACCTCACAGAAGGAATTTCTGCACAGCAGTTAGTATTAAGGGGAGATAATTGTGAAAAAAGTGCCTAAAGGCAGAACTGGATTGGTTAACATTTTGTGCACAGTACTTTTATGTTATAATATATATGCTTAAAAAACAAAGGGCATTGCATGCATACAAATAAAAACATTGTGGAAAAACGTGGAGTGTGATCTCATGAAACTCAAGCAAAAAATAAATAAAATTTTTAAAGTTAAAAAAAATATTCGGAATTTTGTCATGTTAATGAATGATGTCAGTAATAGCTAATGTCTTTTCATTTACTTCTTTCTCTACACTGGTCAATTAACTTCTGATTATCAGTTCATATAAAAATAGATGAACTTCAAAGAGTTGATTTCCACATAATATTCTAATCGATGAGTTCTAAATCTGTAGAGACCTACCATATTCCACATTTGTTTTGTGTGTATGTTTCAAATGGTGTTTGCTATTAAAATATATAAAAACAAAAATAAAAGATGGTTCCAATAATAATGTAAATAAATACTAGTGAACTGCTCTAACAAACTTTTAATAATTATTTGAGTCATTAATATAGAGCTATTTTATTTATGAATTCTAAAACAAACTAGAAAGTAAAAGCAACATAGCAGCACTAATCATAATGTCTATGAAATGCTTTACATTTTTATTTAATTTTTTAAAAAAGACTAAAAAGCATGAAAAATATTAGTACACAAGAAATACTTAAGCATCTAACAATTTTATGAAAATTATTTTATTTAATTACCGAGTTTTTACTTTTAAATTCTGGAATACTATTTAAAATGAAGCATGATAAACAATTTAGAATATAAATTAACTTGAAGGTTTGTAAACTAAATAAAATCATTTACTGATGCAATCTCACATTATTCAAATTAAAATGCTTGTTTTAATGGTCCACACCTGCAGTTAGCATTGGAGATTATCATAGACGAACTTCCTATATCTTCTAAATTATAGGTGGACGAACTTCCTATATCTTCTAAAATTAAATGTGGATGAACTTCCTATATCTTCTAAAATTAAAGGTGGACGAACTTCCTATATCTTCTAAAATTATAGGTGGACGAACTTTCTATATCTTCTAAAATTAAAGGTGGACGAACTTCCTACATCTACTAAAACTAAAGATGCACCTTATGTGTGTGAAAGACTGGTGAGGAGGCAAGATGAAATTTAATCTCTCACATTTATTTATTTTCTTTTCACGTCATTTCCAACTCTATGAGTGCTAAACACCTTCATTCACACAATCATTTCAATGAACTATGTCATTTCTCTGTTATAACACTTTGTCATTTGAACTGGATTTAATAAATTCTTTTGAATTGTAAACATTTTGACACAGTGTAAATCATTGAATAAAATCACTTACAGAGATGACTACCATGGCAAATCCAGCCAGCAGAATGAAACAATTCTGAAATTTTGCTTGACAATTCTATTTTTAAAGACAATTTAATTTGAATATGTGGAAACCAAGATGCAGATAGGTGGATCAATTCCGATCCATGATGCTAATATGAATAAAATACTCTTTAAACTGTTTAATAACTTTTATTATTATTATTATTAGTGATAATTTTAAGTGTACTCTACAAATTTTGTTGTGTGCAATGGCTATTTGCAATAGAAGTAGAGAAAATCATAGTAACAGAAAAATGACTAAGTATTACTGACTTAGTACACAGCAACATTTTCAAATAATTATATTAAATATTGACCTACTTAAACACCCCTTTAAAAAACCCAACAAATCGAGTCACCTCATCTCTAAGATTTATTTTACACAGAGAAGTTATACCCAATTTATTTTAAAATGTGGTTCACCACACATCTTCCATCAAGAGTACAACTAGAAGTACTGCCACATGACAAGAGGGATTAAAAAATATTATCCGTCCTGCAATTTTTAACCAACAACGTAAAACCAGTTGTATCACTGAGTCATAGTAGACTAAGTACAGAAATGTTCGACAAAACTAGAAATGATTTGATCCATTATTTATTATTTATCAAATATATTATAATCAATGTTTTGTCATGTGTTTAGATTTATTATCTATTCAACATTTTATTCAACAAATATTGTGTAATATCCCAACATTAAAAGGCCTGACCTTTTCAAAGTTCTTGGGAATAGATGGGTCATACCTTTTATTAAACAGTAGTCTATAATGGAGGCAAAATATCGGTCACATCTTCATTAAAAGTCAGTTCTGTCAATGAAACAGATCAGTCACCATTCATCATTTAAACAAACTTCTGTACTAACTTTTCGTTTTACTAAGTTTTTTTCTAGGAACTGGCACTCTAGCACTGTCTTTCAGAGTTATCTCATTCTGTTGTGAGATGGAGGACTGCACTGTTGAGGATGTTTCTCCTGATGTGCATGACAATGTACTGGATGTTACATCCTTTCTTGGTTTCTTCCTCTTCTGTTTGGATGCTGCCTCCGTCAGGTTACGGACAGCTGCAGAGTTCTGTATACACTTGGGGCGGCTTGTTTTATTTGGACCTGAATTCTTTTTTTCTTGCCAAAAGACCTCAAAATTTCCTGGAGGCTGATAGCTGAAGATTTAAAAGTACAGATCCCAAGACAATCAAATAAGTTGAGAGGGAAGGAAATGCAACTAGAAGAAAACAAACTATCACCAAATGTATAATATCATTGCAAAATTGTGAATAAATAAATGGGGAGAAAAAGATTACTGGTTGTGTAAGTACAGTGGTACCTCGCATAACGAACGCCCTGCATAATGAACAATCTGCACAACGAATGCTGCTGCGAATGCCTGCATGGCTTGCAGAACGAACTTGTTTCACATAACGAATGGTACGTATGCCGCGAAAACATCGCATTTCCAGTGAAAAATTGGCAGAATCCGGCCAGTCGTGTCTCGTGTGGCTCATATATGAACTATGAAGCAGGGCATGTTTGTCCCCAGTTGATTGTCCTTTTTTCCTTGCTTTGATGTGTTTTTGCCATCTGTGTGTTTACTGGATGGTGGTTATAGAATTCAAGGTCTTATTCTCGTCGTTGCAGGACAACTTTTTGTGAGTGAAGCGAACATTCTTGTTTCAGTGAAGTGTGAACCCCAAGAAAAATGGGTCCCAAGAAAGGAGGTATTAGTGGAAAAGCCATAACGCCTCTTACCATCAAAACCAAGAAGGAAATCATTGAACTGCACAACAAAGGAGCGAGAGTGGTAGACTTAGCCCTGAAGTTTAAAGTGAAAAAGTCCACCATTGGGACCATCTTGAAAAAGAAAGATGAAATTGCTCAAGCCAAGGTGGCTAAGGGAATGACCAGGTTGTACAGTGATGCGGTGAGAATGTCACGCCTAACATCTTACCTCATCAACATCTAACATCATACCCTGCTTTGGTGAGTGTCTTTACTAGTGTTTCCCCCCCGAACACTGCCCTGTCTTCATTTTCCCCTAATTTCTTTGATTTTTCACGGCGATGTGGAACGGATTGCACGGTTTCCTGTAGAAGTCTATGGGATATTGTGTTTTGCATAACAAACACCTCGCATAACGAACATACTGATGGAACAAATTGTGTTTGTTATGCGAGGTACCACTATATATTAAAAAAATTATTTTAAGTTGTGTTGGTATTAAAATTTACCCAAATAACCAAAGAAAAAGTAAATAAAAAACAATTAATTATTACATCATGTTTCTTCTGGTAAAGTGTCAAAAGGACACTCTTGATCATATCTAAACAAATATGTTCCATAAATGGACAAATAAGGGGTTGTTAAAGTGATTGGGTGATTGAATAGGAGATTGGCCCAAAATGAATGGGGATAAAATAAAATATAGATCACATGTGGAAATATTTCTGTTCAAATCTGATTTATCCAAAATAATTTTCCATCAACAATTAGTCAAATTATAATACTACTACTCCTATTAATAAATGTAATTAAATCGCATTGCTTTAAAGATGAACTAAATAATCATTTTGATATATAGCTAGCATTTACTTTCTCATATATCTTAGTACAATGGAGGTACTCTACCTTCCTCTTGTTACCTTTCTCCTTATATTTATAATAATAGTACTGTTACATTATTGATTCTCTTTCTAGTTTGAGGACCTTGCACAGCTGTAATTATTTATAAATACAAGTATATAATTTTGGGGGATGTTACAAATTTAAATATATAAGACAAACTTTGACCAAGAACTTTGGGCACTTGCAGATTAATTTATAAACATGATTTCTTTTACCAATAAAAAAAAATATCAGGTCTTTAATGATTGCTAACTTTGTGCATGAAGATCTGTATTTGGTTGGAGGGAGACTAGAGTGTGCAACCGATCTCTCTCTTTCTCTCACATAAATACAAAACGTATGCACATCCGCACGCACACACACACACAATTTTATTAATATGAAACTATATAACAAGAAACTTAAGCATAACTTGATTTTGTTGATAGCATTCAAGGCTGAAGCCAATCAATTTTTTTCCTAACTGACATAAAAGAAGATAGGTTTCGGCGTAAAATCCTTTTATATACCAATTTAATTATGCTGCAATAATTTCTGTAACTTAAAGTTGTGCATAATACTTAATTTATTTATTAACTTTATACTATTGTAAATATTTTTTCCATACTTTTATACTTAAAAAATATTATAATTTGTTTGTATTGGTTGCTTTATTTATATATTTTTATTTATGTATTTTATTAAATTGTAATTTTATTTTTATTAATATTATTATTATATTATTACCACAAAATTTCAATATAACTTTATCTCACATTAATAAAAACATATCATAGGAATATGACCAAACTAAATATCCAAACATTGCTTTAAAAAAAAAAATTTAGGTGTTCATATACTGAAAGTTAGCAGTTATTCAGCAAAGCTAAACTATCTTGATTTACACTGAAAATAATAAATCTATTTAATAAGCATTCAAATATTTTAGTTTAATAAGAGAAATTAATCTTGATTTTGTTGCCAGATTAGATAAATCTATCATCTGCTTCTACTGAAATTTAAAATGTCCTTAAGAATCGCTTTCACTGTCTGTTTTATCAGGCTTGAATTGATAAGGAGCTAATCGCTTTTAATAACAGATTTGAGTTATTTCTGGTGATTCCAATACCTACAGCATTTCTCCTGTAGAAGAGTGAGTAATTTCTTCATTGCTTAAGAGTAATTTTAATCTTTCAATATATATACAACACTTAATCAGTTAATGCTGCTTGTCACCCATTGTTTCCGAAGACGCCTAAAAGTTTGAGCTCGGAAAAGTCCATAAAGAAAAATATATTTTAATTCACAAAGTGCGTTTATTATTCATTCAGAACAGAACTACTAGATTTTATAGAAATAGTAATTTTTATTTTAAAATTTTACAAAAAAATGTTTGGAAGCAATACCAATCCTTTAAAATAAATTAAACATCTAACATAACATACGCACCCTGGCTCATGAGAATCCAATGGATCTTTTGAGAGCAGAATGGAGATGGCTGGAATGTCACGGTTCACTTTCAAACTTAAATAAAAAATTATTAAAAAGGAAATAAATAAAATCAAACATTTAGATTGAAAAGAATTAGATTTGAGCAGTACAAAAATAAACTATGAAAAATGTAATAAATCAATTTAAATCTGATAAATTATCAAACCTGTCAACTTTGAAAGGTTACAGTATTTGAACATTTTTTCCCTTTCCATCAGTGTACAGTTGTACATTTACAGTCATACAATCATTTTACAAGGATTTTTATTTTTATATTACAAACTAAAAAATTAAGGCAAAAACCTTGGTGTATTGATGTAATTTTTTTTAAAATATAAGAATTTAATGAGATGAGGGTTGCCTGAAACAATCAAAACATTCTCAAAGCTCATCTTTACAATTGTGTGTTATGTGAGTTTCATTTCATTGTTCAATTCCTTAGTGAGATAACTTTGTGATTTTTTTGACTATTACTATTCAAATGTAATACCAACTAATTACTTTGTGTAATAAGTATGTTTTCCTTAATTTATTTATTTATTATCGACATTTACTATAGTTATGTAAATTGTTATAATTAATAAGGTCATAAAAGAAATTCATAAAAATTGACATTTTTAAGTGAAGAATTAGTGAATTTGCAAATTTCTAGAGAAATACCATTTTCACTTATTTTTATTGTGCTAATGTATCTTATTTGCTAAAAAACGAAATATAAAATTATTTGTGATGATAGTTATATTGGATTTACAGTAAAGGGAAATAACTCACTACACCAACTGATTATATCTGCTCTTTCATACAATCATAGAATATATCAGATCCATTTATTCATCTAGGTCAATATACTAACCATGCAGTCTTTCAGTAACAGATTCTTGACAATAATTACCTTTCAAGACCCTCCACCTTTGGTTCCCAAAGTTCTTCAATTCTATAATACAGATGAATGAAAAAAGAATATGAAACCTCCAAATAGAGAGGTGCATGGAAGAGAACATGTTTTATTAAAAAAATGTAAGTTATATGCAAGAGAAACAAAAGAAATATAAGCAAAAAACACTACTGAAATAGTTAATGCAAGAGAAACTGGTATATGTGCAGCAAGCATGACAGGTGTGTATGAGAGTTATACTAAAAAAAATATATGAAGGAGATAGAAATTAAGATAGTGCATGGGTACAGAACTCAGTGCATGTACTGCAAACAAGATAGCTGAGAATAATGAGAATGTTGCAGCTACAGACTGGTTTATACCCATCTGTATTTACATTATTTTTTATGTACAGAAATTACCCTCTGTGGTTTCAATTGGTTCCATTATTTGATCCCAATTATCCATGATACCAAGGCTCCTCTAAACTACAAGCAAGAGAGTCAGTTCACATAATGTTATATACTTATCTACAACTTAGATAGCTTTATGCTGTGAAGAATCCAATACTTGAAATATATGTCAATGAGATACTTGTGATACAGGTGAGGTGGGCCTGTAACACTATTGCAATTGTGAAAGGAAAGCAGTTTCTAGAGGCAGAGAATTTTATACATGATTAATTTAATCTCTTTCTCCTTACCTTTTGTAGCGGATCTTGGTAATCTGATGGAGGCCCTGTCAAAGAAACAAAAGAATAAAAAATAAACTTTAGAATACTTTGCAATCATTACAATTTTTACTAGTTTTGCTAATATAACAGTAACTCTAATTATAATCAAAAACAAACTAAAGTTGCACCCCTCAAAAAACCCAACAACAGATAGCTACAATCAACTGATATTTGTGTACAAGAATTCCAAACAATCTTTCTCTCTTTTAAAAGCAAAAATCTCAAATGAAATAAACAAACCATCACGGCAACATTACAAATAAATTCAGGACAATAATTCCTACAACCATCATATTCAAATTAAAAATGAGGACTAGTCTACCTTTGAAAAGATTATGCAGTACTGAAATGGACAGTTCTTTATGGTACATTCCACAGTTTAATTTTCTTGTTCAGCTACTTGAGAAAAAATAAGACGAACCTAAGTTATTTGGTAAGCTTAAAAATAACTGTACAGTGAAAGTTGTCATATAATAGTGTGGTCGATTACATGAGTTTAGGTCTTGTTTACATTTTAATAATGAACTGCTTTTTATATATTTATTTTGTTGTTTAATAATGACAAATATAAATTTTCGAAAAAATCATAAAATGAACAACTTTATCTTGAAAAAATTAAAAAATATGGGAATATGAAAGTTCAGGTAATTACTTTTGAGAAAAATAATTCAAAAGGAAATTAGTGATTGTCTACATGAAATTATTTTTTATATAATTACATTTCGTTCAATGTAAATATAAGTTTATTTGTTATAATTATTATTTCAGGAAAATAGTTACACAGTATAAATATTTTTTAAAAAAAGAAATACAAGTAAATGTTAATGTGTATTTGGATGTGTGTGAAAGTGTATACTTTTTAAAACTGAAACAATTTTAGGAAATATTTCTAAAGATATCTCCTACATGTACAATTCCAGAAGTAGCACAGATAATGATATCTGGACTGGATCCAATAAAACTCTAAAATTGGTTTAAAAATACCCCCCCCCCCAAACACACATTAGTGTAAATGAAGTTTAAATAAAATACTCTTAAAACTACATTAGTATATTTTTTTCAAATTGAAATCGCACTCAATGTTTTAAAAAGGGTGGGTGGGTAAATATTTGATTTTGTAGGAAACGTGAATTATATTTGACAAAATTCAACACCAATAAATATGTAAGCTGAGATAAAAAAAAATTCCACTTTTCCTACCATTACAGTCTAGTTTTTAGCAATTTTACAACACTCTCAGTTTATTATAATATTATATCAGTAATCAAACTTAATATTTTTATAAAAAAAACCTTGTACAGTTGTAGCAGAGTCCATTTTGGTAAAAGATGAAAATAAATAAATAAATAAATTTACAGATAAATACAAAGCAAATAACCCTTAAAAAAAGAATAAACAAATATAACACACACACTCTAATCACTAACATAATTGTTTGCAGTTGCAATGTAAAAAATACATTATAGTTTTATACGAACTAATACATTTGGTCAAAATGAATTGTGTCACATTAACATTGAAAACTAAAGATATGACTTCTGCAAGATACTGATTTTTATAAATTGTGGACAACTTCATTTGCATAACTGACAGAAAAATATTCTTAGTAATCTTAGCCACTTTTTATGCTTTTAAACCTGTCATACTTTGATTCTGCGCTTCATAATCTCGGCACAGGTAATGGCCTTGGTGACCACAGGTCCAGAACCATTCCATGTAATCTGTCTGTTGTTTTTGTCAGACATTGATTTCAAAGCAAACCCCATCAGATTTCGAATTTTGCTGCCTGCTGTTACCCTCATTTGCAGTGAGTTATCAATTGAGAAGGGAAGCGGATCATCTATCTCTTTAGTCTCTCCTTTTGTGTAATTCTCCATCTGAGATCCTATTTGTTAAGAAGTAAACATGGGATAAAAATAATATCTATTGTGTTCAAATGGCCAGCCCACATGCTTATCATAATATTTCAGAACATTCCTAATGAATATTTAAAAATCTAAAATAATTAAACTCAATCATCAAAATTAACATTTACAAAACAGAATGGCATTAAAGGAAAAGAACCACCCTTAAGCCCTATATATTTCAGAATATAGCAAAATGGAGGAGAATTAATTAACAACATAAGAAAAATGAGGTTTAACTTAAAAAATTTCTATACTTTAGGCTAAGGGAAAATAACAAGGGTAATCTAAATAATTATTTCGCATTACAGTGAAAATCTATTTGTATAATTGAACCAAAATTTTAACTTCCAAGTAAAGCATATTTCCTGAATTAATACTAAAAAGTAAAATACCAGTAATAACATTCACAATCCTGTTGTCAATCTTGATGTAAACCGTTCATTTTATAACATGTAGGCCTATCTGGAAATTAAATGAAGAAATCATGCATAGGCCTATTGTTGAATACTTCGTTTTAATAAAAAAAATCAACGATTGTTTTAAAATGTAATTATTAAGTACAAATATATCAGTTCTATGACGACAGTTTCCTAGATGAGGATAACGTGAATATCTATTAGTATTACCACCTGATGTTGAATAATAGCCAAATTAATACGCAACTTTTCCAAAGGGAGATTACTAACATTTTAAAACAGAGTTATCTATAATTTAAACTGAAAGGATATTCTGTATCACGAATAATGTTATTTTTCTTGGTATGATTTTGTTGGAATAATAATAATAACAATAATAATAATTTGTAAACAGCTAAGTAAAATTGTAATGATTTCTTTTTTAAATTTAATCAGTATTCATATATAATAATATATTTTTCATTCTTTTGTAAGTGTAGCCAGCAGTTACGGCACTGTGTGAACAGTGCAAGCTCCTGCGTGATCTCCGTTTGAACTTTTCATATCAGACTAACAGAATACGTTAATTTAATACACATTAAGCACATTTTCATGACAAATGGCAGCAAGGAAGCTGGGTAGTTTTGAAATTTTAGCCTTGTAAACAGCCCTGTAGTTCAAGCAGCTTACTCTCTTTTCCGTGATTGTTGATCACTTGTTCTGACCGCGAACTTTAAACTTTAATCAAGTTCAGCACTTGTTAGATTGTTTACGAACTTAACCTATTAATCTGTGTGCTTAATTCGAGAATGAATCGGACGTCAACGCCACCATAGTTAATGGTTATGATTATTTTTATTATTAATCACCCATAATAATTACAAATGGTAAGTATTTTAATTTAAGTTAATAATTCTCCAGAAGACACACCACTCGTCTTTCCCACTTGGTGGATATGTAAACGTTTTCTCTCTTCCACAGCATTAAAGACAAACATTCACTGTCACAATATTTCCATAGGTGGACAAATTCTTACCGAAGGAGAAGATAAATCCCTCTTTATATTTAGCGAGCCTCCATCTATCCAGTATCTCTCCAACATATGGATATCATGGATATCAGTATGTGTAAAAGGTCAATAAATTTAACAGAAAGGCGGCTTCCCCCCCCCCCCAGAGGTCGGTTGAGGGTGTGCGTCAATAGGTGCTACCTGTTTCACCCCCTTCCGCCAACCCTCCTGTCCTCCACCTCAGACGCACTGCGAGGCTGTGGGGATCCCCCAGAAGCAGACCAAGACCGAGAACATCGTGAAGATGAAAGGTCTTTTGCGGCTTCTGGAGTGAGTGTGAACGGAACAACAATTTAATTATAAATTTATTAAATCAACAATCAAATATACATATAACAAATACAATGTAAATGTAAAAAAATGTAATGTAAAGATTATTTGACATCAATATTTCCATGAATCACGTTCAAATAGTTTCAATCTTTATACAGTCTTAAATCCTAGCACATAATTCAACATATACGTGTCAATATAAATCATATGGTAATTTCTTATCAGAGATAAGAAATGGAGTTAGAGAGATTATAGCCATAATAGTTTGTACATAACCTTGTCAAGGTGATGCCACAATAGTCTTTCACATGCTTCATAACAAAGTCACAATTTTATTGTTCACAATAGAATTGTCAGTTCTTCACATGTTTCTCTTGCATGCTGTAGAACATTGATGAGCTATTTTCTCGAGACTAATCTGTGTGCTCTTTCACCATATTAGTTCCCTCAAGCAGAACAACAATGTAGCAATTTCCAGTAACTTCCTTGTACCAGAAATTCCAAGATGCAGTCGAGCATACTTTACCACCATACATCAACAGACTGCAGTGTATCCTTACATCTACACACTGGAGATAGAGACTTCTCAAATCTACCATGGTCAGAGTGGTACATAAATCAGTAAACCAGGGGATCTAGTAACTTAAAATATAATCAGGGAACAAATGCTAAATTTCAGTTTATTAATTTTTTAACTCCATTCTTTCTTACATTCAAGTCACAACTTACAGTTTCCTGCAACAGTATTTATTAGCCCAATCTACGCATGCAGCATAATAAATACAACGTGGAAATTTTATGAAAATGTTCACTAGAAACAATGTCAAGTGTTTAGCATACTGCTTACATGCATCATAGTTCACAATTTGTAGAAATAATAGTCTACTCACATAATACATCTCTACGTAAAACGCAGCAAATATAACATAACAATAACAAAAATGCATAAATATTTCTAAGTCTATTCTCTCTCAATCAATCAGTTAACTCACCATGAAAGCTAACGGCTGTCTTTCATAACCAGACTTCTTCCAAATTCTAAGTGATTAGAAAATGAATTCTTCTCAAATGAATTCTTCTTGATCTCAGCCCATTGGTTGGTCTCGTTCTTGTGAATCTTAACTATTGGATAATAAAAATACTCATCCACCTAAAAACAGTTTAGATTACATCAGCAAGTCTAGTACATTTTCCACCTGAATTGTTTACTCCAACTCTTGGCACTTACAAAACTATCATCATAAGCAGTGCCCAAATGTCGAGTCACTTTGACATTTAACAATTTACATAACAATTACATTTAGAAATAGGGATTGACACATTTACTCCGCCACAGATGGATACTTAACTAGCTAATAAAACTAGCAAAAGTGACGATTACACAGCCAACTAGATAAACTAAAGCAAGTGATGAAGACAGCCAGCTAATTAAACTAATACGAGTGATGAATACACAACCAGCTAGTTAAATTAATATAAGTGATGAACACACAACCAGCTAGTTAAATTAATATAAGTGATGAATACACAACCAGTTAGTTAAATTAATATAAGTGATGAACACACAAACAACTAATTAAACTAATAAGAGTGATGGATACCACCGTGCTAGCTAAATTAATAAAGCGATCGATACATAGCCAGCTAGTTAAATGAATACAAGCAATGGATACTGAAACAAAGAGTTAAATGAATACAAGCAATGGATACCTAGACAAAGAGTTAAATGAATACAAGCAATGGATACCTAGACAAAGAGTTAAATGAATTCAAGCAATAGATACCCAGACAAAGAGTTAAATGAATACAAGCAATGGATATCTAGACAAAGAGTTAAATGAATTCAAGCAATGGATACCTAGACAAAGAGTTAAATGAATACAAGCAATGGATATCTAGACAAAGAGTTAAATGAATTCAAGCAATGGATACTGAGACAAAGTATTAAATGAATACAAGCAATGGATACTGAGACAAAGAGTTAAATGAATACAAGCAATGGATACCCAGACAAAGAGTTAAATGAATTCAAGCAATAGATACCTAGACAAAGAGTTAAATGAATACAAGCAATGGATACCCAGACAAAGAGTTAAATGAATTCAAGCAATGGATACTGAGACAAAGAATTAAATGAATACAAGCAATGGATACCCAGACAAAGAGTTAAATGAATTCAAGCAATGGATACTGAGACAAAGAATTAAATGAATACAAGCAATGGATACCCAAACAAAGAGTTAAATGAATACAAGCAATGGATACTGAGACAAAGAATTAAATGAATACAAGCAATGGATACCTAGACAAAGAGTTAAATGAATACAAGCAATGGATACTGAGACAAAGAATTAAATGAATACAAGCGATAAATATATTGTTTGCTTTGTTTCCACTACTACAATTAAATGAATACAAGCGATAAATATATAGTTTGCTTTGTTTCCACTACTACACTTCTCTAGGCTATATCGATCGTTGGTCTCGGTCACGAAAATAACAGATTTCCTGGCGACGTCTGGGGTCAACGTGTTGATTTAATTAATCGTGCGACAAAAAAGTTAGATCACGGTCACTGGAAACTGACTGACTTGATCTCGTGGCTCAGTCGATAATGAACGTCTCGAAGTGATGAAATGCTACAGTATATAACTCGTTCAAACCGGACGGAAAGCATATGACATCAGAATCTAAGGCTTCAACTGCCAGTGTTTCCTTTCACTTTTGGGCGAATTTAATTTCTGTTTCAGACTGTTGATTACACTAAGTGACATTAAAACAACAAAAAATATTACGCTAATGATCAGAGTATCACAGTTGTTGTTCTTTATACACGTATATGCATTTGTTCAATGGCTACGGTGCTATGTATTTAATCAATCGATGATTTAGTGGCGAAATTCACTGTAACATATCTGATGTTTGTTTTCAGAGTTAAGTAAATATTGACAATTATGATTGCACTGTTTGTTTTATAAAATGGAAAAAAATCTTCTATTAGCATTGCCTTGCTAGACAGAGAAAGCGGTATTTTGTGCACATTTATTTTGTGAAATTTATTTCGTGTGGAATGGTGGAGATGGGAAGAATGATAGAGTTGTAGGACCTGAACAGTTAACAAACTATAAGTGACGCCGGCAAGAGAGTTTTGATACTTGATTTTTATTGACTTTTAGTGCCCTTCAATAGATGATCAAACTGATGAAGCAAAACGAAAGATTGCAGACAAGAATTATCCAGATGTATTTTGTCCAAACGACTTTTTGACCAGTCATTAGACGCGGACATGAATATCAGTCTGATTAAACTGTGAGTGGATGAAACCACAAGGTAGAGTGTAGAAAAGATATTTTTTCTTCTTGTAAAAACCTACTATCGAAGTAGACAACTAGATATTTTTTCTTCTTGAATTTAGAGAGAACCTACTATCGAAGTAGACAACTAGGTTATATAACAGTTGTTAAGAGCTAGAGGAATAGGTCACAGCAAAAGTGTTTTGAAAGTGCAAGAAATAAATCTTTTTAGCTTCATGGTAACGCTGTTGGGATAGACCAGATACATAAGACAAAATTAATAGGCATTTATTTTTTCATTTCCGATATCATTACCCCACCATCACCAATGTGATTCAACAATCATAATCCCATCACCTAATCCTACCCTTCCATAATTTTATTTCTTCTTTCTCCTGCTTATCAACATTACAATCATCCATAACCATCATCGTCTACATCACTATTACCCACAGCAACCACCACTAACAGCATTGTCTCCATTATCAACATCTGTACCAACATTTTTATCTTCACCAACATCATCGTAATCATCACAGCCACAAGCATTATCAGCATATACTGTCAATCTTTACAAGGCAAGAAATTATCAATAATAATTGTAATTCATGCACTGTCAATATTTTCTTAATTATACAAGGCGATAAAGTATCGATAATAATTTTAATTCATGCACCATTGGTCCTATTCTAACCACCACTTTCTTTATAATTAAATTTTAAAAAATAACTGAAAGTGCGAGCATTAAAACATCTTTCATCAAATTTCGCGTGCATATTCCAGTATGGCAGAAACCAAAATTGAAATACACATTCTGATCTCAGTGTCAAGATACACCAGCATACTGATACATGACCTGACAACACAATTTAGTGACATTAGTAGGGAACTAGTACTTTATGGGCAAGTTCAGTAAGTAACTCTTGGGTTAGAAAGGATAAAGCTTTTTCTTGTTTTCATGCATTGTGAATGGGCTGAAAACTATGGTTTTAGGAATAAAATCCTTTTTAGCTTTTCCCAGCATCATTAGAAACTGTGTGTGTACACCAAACACGGAAGACATTTTTTTTTACCGTTCCCATTGTTTGAGAACAGACTTGGCTCCCTTGGCTAAGTAATAATTATACCAAGATAAATTTTTAAATAGATTAATTAAATTTGACATATCAAAGTGAGAAAATCTATTTCACTGGGCAATGCACGAATTAAAAATTGTATTTTAAACATTATTATTTCAGTATTAGTAATTTAAGATACATTAAACTATTTTGCTCCAGCAATTATTATATGAACTTGTTTCATTGTGTGAAACATAACCAACCAAGTGTCCTATTGATAATTGTAAACTAACACACAATGATTATCTTTTACGAATTCATCTTCTAAAATCATTAACAAATTTAAATAACATTGTTAATTGCATGTGAATACTCTATGTATGTTTAAATACTGTACATTTAATTAACTAATATAATGACTGAGAGCAATGTCATGTCATGTCAACTAATGTCTTATCACATTTTTCATGTCACCCTTGCTAAATAACCTTGTGCGTTAACCATTAGTTATCATGTATATTGTTGTGTCTGAGATAAGGAAATACCTGTTGCCGTTTGTGGCCCGGGTGAACTCACAGTAAAAGTGACCCCTTGTCCTCAGATGGCAGCATGTGACAGCTGTTATGATGCTGCAGCTATGCGCTCCAGCATGTTACACCAAGGAACTGAACCCTGGGCCTACGCCATTGCTAACTGCGCCCTGGCCATTGTGTGTGCTGCTATCTATCCGTCATAAGTGAGCTGAAGAGAAGGCTTGACCTCAGCTATAACTAACATAAGATGACAACCTTGCTGCTGTCACTGGAGTCATTGACTATTTTAGAATTTCTTTCGAGCTCCGTGCCTGGTCATCTCCATGATTAATAGAAAAGTGACATTCTAGTATTTTAATTATATTACCAATCATTATCACACTTTTAGCTAAAGTTTCATTCATTAATAAATAGTTGCCACTAGAAAACATCAGAGTAGCTTATTTTATTCATATCTTCTATCATCTAAATAACCAAGATTGTTGTGTGGCTGTGGGCTAGAGTTGTTAGACTATTGTCTAACTTAAATCCATTACTTCATCCATATTTACGCGGTGGTCAAGTTTAATTAATGCAGGGAAGGGAGGGGTGCTTTCACACTAACTACCATTTATCATGACCACTCTCTCCCCCAGATGTCAGAAGTGACAATTTTTTCTTAGTTATACAAGGTGGGAAATTATAGAAAATGGTTTTAATTCATGCACTGTCAACCTTTTCTTACAGTTATACAAGATGAGAAATTATCGATTGATCGGTAGAGGTTAAAGGTCATGTTTAATGAACAGAGTTTGAACTGAAGTGAAGAGTGGAAATGTCGACTATCAAAACAAAATAATTCCACTTGGAAAACAAAACTTGTCACTTCTCATTTGCTTGCAGTTAGAAGTCAGTTCTTTGAGATAATCATTTCTTAGAAGTCACTTCTATTAGACAAGCACATTTAGAAGTCAATTCTGTTAGACAAGCACATTTAGAAGTCAATTCTGTTAGACAAGCACATTTAGAAGTCAATTCTGTTAGACAAGACATTTAGAAGTCAATTCTGTTAGACAAGCACTTTTAGAAGTCAATTCTATTAGACAAGCACTTTTAGAAGTCAATTCTATTAGACAAGCACTTTTTGGCGCAAAACCGTAATGCAGATTCTATCAACACTAGCAAACTGATGTATGGTGGCTAGATATGTTGACTGCATGAGAAATTTTTGGTGCAGCGAAATTGCTGGAAATCACTTCAATTATTGTTCTGTTTGGAGGAGTTGGCAGGCAAAAAGAAGCGCTCAGGTTAGCTGAGAGAATAAGTAGCAGAACATTGTTTTCAAAGTGTTAGAGAAACACGTGGACTGACCTAGTAACAACGGTCAATAAACTTGTGTCATTGCTGCAAAAGCTCACAAATGACTATTGAGACATCACTTAGTTCAGGTTATGTAAAAACTATTATCACTTATCTCTAATAACCCCATTTCTGTTCTCTGCTAAGATCTATTGAGTGATTTGTTTTGACAATAATGCTGAGTTGTATTTAGGATATACGACTGTATAAAATATAGAAATTATTTGAACATGGTTTGAGGAAATATTGATGTCAAGTAATCTTTTTCATTGTATTTGTCACATGTATATTCGATTGTTGATTTAATAGATTTATTGACCTTCTTACATGTATTGATAATCATATATTGGAGAAGAAAGTGGGTGGATGGGGGCTTGCTGCAAAGCGATTAAAGACAGATTTATCTTCTCATTTAGTAAGAAGTTTCCACCTACAGAAACACTGTGTGATGGTAAAGTTTTCTTTAATGTGGTGGAAGAGAGAAAACGTTTACAGCGCCCGCATATCAGCCAAGTGAAAGAAACGAGTGGTGTCTTCTGAAGATATATTAATATCATAAATTAAGATTCTCATCACTTGTAATTAGTTATGAATGATTAATTAATTAATAATAATCATAATCATTAACTAGGTGGCGTTGGCATCACAATATGTATCAAGGAGCAAGATCATTCTGTGTACAAGTAATACATGTGGCGATGTTTGAAAGCTTCTCACAACAATTCACAAACATGTAATTATGTACGTGTTTTTTTTCTTTTTCACAATAAATTATTTGGATTCTATTGTTAATAATATACATGAACGCACGCACACACACGCACATTAAATTATTTGTATTTTATTTTAGTAACACACACGCACGCACACATTAAATTATTTGTATTCTATTGTTAATAACATACACGCATGCACATATTAGATTATTTGCATTCTATTGTTAATAACACATAAGCGCACACACGTTAAATTATTTGCATTCTATTGTTAATAACACACGCACGCACACATTAAATTATTTGTATTCTATTGTTAATAGCATACACGTGCGCGCGCGCGCACACACACATACACAAACACACACATACACACACACACACACACACACACACACACACACACACACACACACACACGTAAACACATGTAAATTACCTCTCCATTAGGTATGCTTTCAACTGTGAAACGATACTAAAAATTTCACAATTGAAAGTAAACGTCAACAAAATCAAGTCTGCTTAGTATCGTGATCGAGACTCGGTCAGTGCGCCATGTCTGATAACTCCAAACTGCTGCGTATTTCTCTGAGTGGCGCATTGACCTAGAAGGCGATAAATTCAGACTTTGGCGCCATTGGCACACGCTATTTACCATCATACCATCCAGACGTCTCGGAGCGCACCATTCCTAAATGGCTGGAGCTATCACAGGTCATCTTTACTGGAGTCCGAGCCTGCCACATTAGCAACACGCAGTCATTTGCTTCCCAGGGGAAGCTGTCAACCTGTGCGATACATTGGGCCTGTGATTTTTCTGCAACTCTGTTGTACTAAGTTTGCAATTCTATAAATGCCAGTGTCTACTCCTCGTTAGTTCTGTCCAGATTTAATCAACAAATTAAAATCTGGTCTACAAACTATTGAAGTAATCAGCCTCTTCAACAAACTAATGACGTAATCTACAGTCTGGTCTACAAACTAATGACGTAATCAATGAATTACAGTCTGGTCTACAAATTAATGACGTAATCAATAATTACAGTCTGGTCTACAAACTAATGACATAATCAATAATTACAGTCTGCTCTACAAACTAATGCTATAGCTGTAGCATCCATATTGTTATTAAAACAATGAATGTTTGCTTATCATTGTTTAAAATTCAAAATAATTAATTTTTTTCTTTTTAATTAAATGACATTGTACTGCTCATTCGTTAACCAACGAAATGAACACTAACGTGTTCCATTCAGCTTGAATATTTGAATGTAGCATAGCCATTGACAATTGCTAATAAATAGCCCCCCCCCCAAGTAAGTAAGTTGTAGTACGTTAACTTCATATTAATTTTAGCAGTACTCTTAACTATATTTGTTTTATGAGCACGTATGTATTATCTAATAAATGAAAAAGTGTCTGTGTGTATCATATGTGTCTCTATATATTTGATTCACGACCACATGGAGAGAAAGCTAGGAAACTGAAAGTTTGAACGCAGGCATACTTTATAGTTTGCCCCAGGGACAGACATTGGGTGTCAGGACTCGCCCTCGACCCCCCCGGGGCACCCACTACTTCCATCCACATATGTAAGATGGGCTATAAATATGATTTACGATCGCGAAGAGAGAGCTAGGAAGTTGAAATTTTGTAATAGGCATGGTTCACTTCAAACTCGAGGCATAGATGGGTCAGGATCGCCCTCTGGCTATGCCCTCTCTATCCACTTGTATGAGATGGATTTTTAATATAATTCACAGCTACTGGAAATTGAAATTTTGAATAGAGGGGTAGCGAGATCAGGGTCTCTGGGTTCCTCTCAAAAATAAATTACTTTGTTATTCATCGAATATCAATTGCTTTCAAAATCCAGGAAATGTAAATCTTTTCTGCTAGTTGTTAATAAATTTAAGTAGCGTGTATGTAATTCATGCGTTTGAGAGTCATTGTGCGGCAGATTTCTAAGACAAGAAAGTCACGCCGAGAAACAGACATGAAATGGAGATGAAGGAGAAAAGTTTGTTGACAGTAGGACGGTAACCTTAGATTGCTTCTACAAATAGGCGTTAGATTGACAATACACTCTCCTTCAAAAATCCTCTCCTTGCTCTTTGGAGACAACATACTCACACAAACACATCCACATCCACATACGTATACAAACACATCCATCCATCTATCCATATATTGCTTATTCCATTTGTGTAAATACTACTGCATATGCTGTTTTCAACAACTTATTTAGCCAGTAATCTTTTGTAGCTAGTGATGAAACCTTGTTTTCAGCATGTAAGGCCCTTTCAGGATCTTTGTCCTAGTCGTCATTTTAGTTAAGGCCCTTTCAGGATCTTTGTCCTAGTCATCATTTTAGTTAAGGCCCTTTCAGGATCGTTGTCCTAGTCATCATTTTAGTTTGTTTAGTGCAAACATTTGTTTTCAATCAAAATCTAAGTGTGAAATTCAAACTTCGGAGTTATATTCTTTATTTTTAACATGGGACAGTCAACAATACGTGATGCACAGTCAATAGCACTTGGTTCTCAGTTAATGGCACAATGAAAGGCGTGTGGATTCAATGTAAATTACATATGGTTCATAGTCAGTTGCACATGGTACATAGTGAATGGTATTGATTGGCACATTGTAAATACTCGCTAGTATGGTAACCAGTCTTTGGCACATGGCAAAGGACAAGACGCATGGTATATGGTCATAAGTACCTAGCAAATTATGAGCAGCATCTAGTGTTTGAGTTTGCAGCATAGAACCCGTATACCTACGCACAGAAACTACACACGATACTTAGTCACCTTAACACAGTAACTACACACGATACTTAGAGTCACCTTAACACAGTAACTACACACGATACTTAGTCACCTTAACACAGTAACTACACACGATACTTAGAGTCACCTTAACACAGAAACTACACACGATACTTAGTCACCTTAACACAGTAACTACACACGATACTTAGAGTCACCTTAACACAGTAACTACACACAATACCTGGTTACTTACACACGATATCTGACTACCAACACAATACCTGGTTACCTACACACGATATATGGTTACCTACACACAATACCTAGTTACCTACACATGATACCTGGTTACCTACACATGATACCTAGTTACCTAAACATGATACCTGGTTACCTACACACGATACCTGGTTACTTACACACGATATCTGGCTACCAACACAATACCTGGTTACCTACACACGATATATGGTTATCTCACACGATACCATAGAAACAGTACCTGGTCGCCTACACAGGATAACGGATTATCTACACACAATACCTGATCACCTACAAATAAGACTTGGCAACCTAAACACGATATCTGATCACCTACACGCGATGCCTGGTCATCTATATAGGTTCCTGGTTACGTATACACGGTACTTGATCATCTACACACAGTTCGTGGTCATCTACACACAATACCTGGTCACCTAAATACGATAGCTGGTCACCTAAACACAATGCCTGGTTACCTACACAGGATATATGGCCACCTACAAATACTACCTGATCACCTGCATAGTGCGTGGTCACCTACACACAGTACACGATCATCTAGCGGTACCCTGATAATTTAATTGGTACAATGTATTTAACTGACTTTGTGCTGGTGTTGTATGGGCATATTACCCATGTGCTCTTAGTTTGCTGTAATTAATGCCATAATTATTTCCCAATATGCACATGCTATTTGGGATAAACATGATAAGACTGACAAATGCTCAAGGCCACTCTGCGTATTGTTGTCAGTTCCAGAGACTGGCTATCATTCAATATTGGATTCGTAATGCCTCTGTCCTTCACGCACTGCATTCGGGAATTTTTTTGGTATAAAAGAAAACTGTTAGATTTTACTGGTGAACAAAGCTTTATTGATACAAATAACATATTTATATATATATGTAACTCCGATACAAGTTTCATTGTTTATCTCTGAAAAATTATATACTTTTTAAATTTTTGGCTTCAAAATGTTATTCATAATTAGGTCTTATCTTATTTCATCTTACTGGACAAAAATATACAATTTCCTAATTCAACACTCTCTCAAATCTGTAAGTAACACAAATATAAATGCATAAAAAATTAATTTCTTATAATACTGAGGATAAAGAATATGAGTGAATGAAGGAAAAGCTTTTTACACGACTTTAGTGAATGTTCTGCTCAGCACAATGATTGCACAATCCGATTGTCGTCAGGTTGTTTATCAATGTGCCAGGGGGACCCACACACTGACAAGCACTGCTAGGCTTTGAAATCTTAAATAGATATAATCCAATTCTCATCAACAACTAAAGTGAAGCTATCTCTCCAACACATTAGTTACAAGAGCAGTCCAGTTTATAACTCAATAAATGGAGTCACTCACTCTTTATTCTCTGTTATAACAGCCATGTGGCTCCTGGGTTTTAGTAACTCCTGGGTTTTAGTAACTCATGGGTTTTAGTAACAACACCAATGTCCTCGTTCAGCTTGCAGCGTGATTTTCCATCCATCTTTGTTTGGTTGACTCAGACCGCAGAACTTTAGAACAACAACATACGACATTTAGTCTGTTGGTGTAGCAGCAACGTTATCGTATGTATATTATTGATCTGTTATTTCTTTCCTTTCACTATTGTCTTTTCCTTCGCATATGTAACTGCTCGCTGTTTCTTCATTCTCTTCACAAAATGAAACACGAGAAATGAATATATCTATATAATTTAATATTGCAAAAATCAAGATCTATACTATATGATTTTCCCCTTAGTCGATCTCACAGATCTTTCAACATTTACAAAATACACTTCACAAATTTCACAAAATAATAGTATTATACAATGAAAAAAACAAGTCAAAATGCAATTGAATTACTTTTAGCAACAAATCCTTTCCTCTACAATCAACAAATAAGTAATAAAAATATAAAAAACCCAACCAAATAATAAATGTAAGAAAACAAAATCAAATAAAAAATAAAAATAAGCAATAGCACTAAAACCGCCAACAAAAGCAAAAAAAGAGCATAACAAAATATGACTTTGCATTTTTAAATCTAAGACAATATTACACTCTTAGATCTCAGCAATATGACAGCCTCTTTCAGTCGTCTGGAATGATCAGGAAAGAGAGAAAATAGCAACGTGGCGACGAACAAAGGAAGTTAAATAAATAAATCATCTGCACTAAAATACTTCGATCTGCCTGCAATGTGATGAGTAAAAATCCTAGTCACGAGAAACGTGTGAACTCACTAGACGGCAGAGAGACAGGAAGTGAACACGTGCCGACAGGCTTACTAATCAAATGAGGTGAAGTCAATCCAAGCAAAAAGGATTTCTAAAAATTAAAATGGCAGCACACTTTTGCTATTTCTTTGAAATTAAAAGAAAACTATGTGGGCGCAATTTCTGCCCCGGACATGAAGATTACAGTCTGTAACTTTTGTACTTTCAAGCATAAGAAACAACAATGTATAAATAGTCGCCGCCGCCACCACCACCACCACCGCCACCACCACCACCACCACCACCACCATCACCACCGCCACCGCCACCGCCACCGCCACCGCCACCGCCACCGCCACCGCCACCGCCACCGCCACCGCCACCGCCACCACCACCACCGCCACCGCCACCGCCACCACCACCACCACCACCACCACCACCACCACCACCACCACCACCACCACCACCACCACTGTTTATTTTGTTCCGGGCTTGCTTAGTACTTCTCTCTCTTTGTGTGTCATGGGAGGCATTATGGGTGTATACTCTCATGCTAAGCTCTCATTGCTGTGTTCAGAAAAAGCATTCAGCCAGAGGGTAGAGTGAAGTTATATAAAAAGAACTATTTTATATATAATAATTTTAAAATGGAAGTAATATTAAATGATACATATATATCACTCTTTCTCTGATTTTGTATAGGGATAAACTGGTGTGTAGTTATTGGGAGTGTTAGCTGTTTAACCTGATTACTCAGTAATCAGTAATTAGTCCGTAATTAGTCAACAAGCAGTTTGTAACTAGTGATTATTAAATAACTGTCCTGAAAGTAGCCAGGAATTAATCTGTAAGTAGCCAGTAATTAGTCTGTAAGTAGTCAGTAATTAGTCTGTAAGCAGTCAGTAATTAGTCTGTAAGTAGTAAATTCAAGGAAATTTTAAGGATTACTTCTAGTCGTGACTACTTGCAGCAATTCTTATAAATAAAAATGGAAAAAAATAATTAAATGACAAGATAGCTAGCTAGATATGAAGTTAGGGAGACATAAAAAAAGAAAGAGGATAGACTGATAATCAGATAGATTCATATTCAGACATAAAGTTTGCAATGTTCCCTCTAAGGTGCGCGGCTGTGTAGTTGGAAAATGCCGCGCACAAGTTTTGGTAGCACGCTCAAACAACCGCCAGTTCTGCGCACAAGTTTTGGTAGCACGCTCAAACAACCGCCAGTTCCGCGCCCACAGGAAAAATATTAGTGGAAACGTTGGTAGGCCGAGAGATAAAAATTTTGAGAGATAGTTTGGTAGACAAACGTAGACTGTTAGACAGAGAGGCAGATAGATAGAAAGACAGATATGTAGGTACATGTATGTTAGTAGATAAATAGATAGATAGATAGATAAACGGATAGCTAAATAAGAATTCGAGAATGAGTGAAAGGGAATATTGAAAAAGTAATCCAGATGTTTTAATATGTGATGATTACTTCTAAAATTACATCATAAAAAGTAGTGAATTAGTATTACATCATAAGAAGTAGTGAATTAGTATTACATCATAAGAAGTAGTGAATCAGTATTACATCATAAGAAGTATTGAATCAGTATTATAAGTAGCGAATCAGTTTAACACCAATGAAAAATGGTAGGGTGGTCCATTGCGATACTTAAATAGAGTCAGACTTAGGAAATTGGAAGGATTACAAAAAGATACCACCATCACAAAGTCATCTTAGATTAGTAGAAGTGTTGGGTGGTCCAGCTTAATACCACTTGTAAGCTGAGGTCAAACAACCCGTTGTAAGAAATTGCCAGTGGCTCAGTGTGGTACTTTCTTTGAGACCTGAGACAAAAAAGGTGGTCTTGTGTGGTATCAGTAAATTTTAATTTGAACTTCCTACATTTTCTAAGTTGGCTCGGTCTTTGTATATATTAAGAATAATGTAAAATAGTACGTGACTTGTGAAACAGACATAGTCATTCTGTTCTTTATTCTTAGTAGTACAGTCATCTTTAGACACAAATCATACAATTTATATTCAGAATCTGTTAATATCTACCAACCAACCAACCAGCCAACCAGCCAGCCAACCAGCCAGCCAACCAACCAACCAACCTGCCAACCACACACCTCTTATAGTCACATTCTCGGGAGGAAAGAATTTCACACGTTGATTAAAAAATAATTAGAATCCCGTCAACACTCCTTACACTCCTGCCTACTCACTTACACTGTCAAATTTATCAACAGGAGAGAACTGAATTTGGTGAAATCTAAAGTCACTAGCATCAGTGGTCTCGACTTCGTGAAATCCAAAGTCATCAGCATTATGAGTTTTGACTTGGTGGAATACACGATTGTTGCCCGTTACTTTCACTTTATTCCTTACTCTGACTATTCAGCTAAAGGTCTAGTGCATACACCTGACTAATTTCGTCCAAGAAGTAGGTCAGCAGACCTTAAACATTGCAAGCACAGTGTCATTTGGCATCGAAGCATTATCACGTCTTGAGTTTTGCTTTCCTCTTTCTCTCTTTTGCTATCAGATTAAAAAATATAAATCATAAATCCTTTTAATCTTGCGTGGAAGGTCTTCAGGGAGGTCTAATTTCTACCAAGGTTTCTGTTAATTTACAAGCCTGTCTTGTAGCAATTTAAACACTAGCATGTGGGTACCTTGTAGTAATTTAAACTCGTCTGGTGTTCCGGTACCTAATACTTACCATCTTTTCTGCGACATCACTAATGTAATAGTCGTTGGAAAATTGACCTTGTAAATGCTGTCTGACTTTTCAAACAATCTTAAAGATCTAGCAAGACAAATTACCGTAAGGATTTATGTGGTTTCTAAGAATCCTTTCGTGAAAATAGCAAAATTATCTTTTTGTGTGTGTGAAATAAACAGCATGAAATAATTATTTTTGAAACAAATAACAACACGATATTTTCAGACCGATAATAATTAGTTAGGCCGAAAGAATGTAAAACTGCTTATATAAAATAGCAATATAAATGCGATACTTAGAAATGTTAAGCTAAACTTGTGATTAAAAGTTCTTCTCTTCTCTTCTCTTCTCTTCTCTTCTCTTCTCTTCTCTTCTCTTCTCTTCTCTTCTTTTCTTGCCACTTATATTGCTTTAAGACATCTTTTAGAATTAAAAATAAGTGAAATATATTTTATTTGCCTCTCTCTCTATATATATACATATATGAGTAAATATATTGTATGAGTGTATGTAGATGAGTATGCTCGATTCATGAATGTTAGTATTAGTATTGAAACTATTGAAGTATATATTTTTGCTATTTCTCTCTCTCTATCCATTCATGTTCCGGGCAATAATTTGCAGCCAAATGGTATCAGTTCTAGTACTGACTCACAGTAACACAATGTAGTCTACTGCGGAGTCGTTGAAAGACAAAGAAAAGCAAAACAAAAGAAAACATTTGTGGAAATGTATGACTGCCACAGGCCTTGGACAGTTCAAATGACGCTTGCCAACGTTACGGATCCATAAACTTCATGAGAAAATAAAATAAAAAAATAAATAAGAAAAATGTTAAACCTGAAACTTTTTCATAGCCCAGATATGGGTTTCAGTATTAAAATATTTTCATGAAGTAGGAAAAAATGAAATCAACGGCACGCGCTCAGTCTCAGCTATCCTAGTCACTAAAAATAACCAATCAGAGTGAAGGAAACATGTGCCTTCACTTCAGCAGCTAATTTGTTACAATTTTTTTTATTGGGTACTGTATTACGACGGGATTTTTTTGCCTGACACTGAACGGGTTAATTTCGTCTTGAAATACACAATCAATGAATCGTAAGCATTATCCCATTTCTGCGAGCGCAGCTGTCACTTTTGGATGACGTCATTCGAGTTTCTAGTGCTGTGTTTAATTGACGACTTCACGGACTTCAGACAGTAGAAAATAGAAACACAGAGAACCAACAGAATACTGTAAGAGTAGAGTGACAGAGAAGTGGGCGGTTTTGTTCACAGTAAATACGAAAGAAATAGCTTTTACTTTCTCACAGGAATACAAACACATAAATAAATAATAGAATGTGAACAAGTAATAAAAACAAAGGCCCGCCACGTGAGAATTACGACAAATCTTCAGAGTTTCGTAACATTAAAATTACAGAAGGATTAAAAGAAGAAGCAAGCTAGATGATTTAAATTTGTTTATCTCAACAAAAAGACAACCACACATCGGAGTTAACGTTGGGCCCGAAAAATATCAGATGGAATCAATAACAGTCAACGATGGCTCTCTATATAGGCATCATGTAATTAATAATTTTTATTGACCTCTCGTCTAAAATCTAGTAGAACATGGAGAGTCAATACATTGTGTAATGATTGACTCAAATATAGCCCACTTACAAAGCTGAATACAATATAGATTGTCAATACAAGTCGTCGTATAATGAATAATTAACTCATACTTCCCTATGAAGTGAAGAACATGGACTGTTAATACATTATGTAATGAAAGATCAACTCATATACAAATTCCAAATGAAATGTATTACAACACGGACTGTCAATACAACACATTATGTCACGAGTGATCAACTAATACTTCCATTGTGAAGTACCGGACTGTCAGTACAAAACGTTATGTCACCAATGATCAACTCATACTTCCTTGTGAAGAACTGGACTGTAAATATTACGTTATATCATGAGTGATTAACTAATACTTCTTTGTGAATTACTGGACTGTAAATACAACACGCTATGTCACGAATGATCAACTCATACTTCTTTGTGAAGTACTTGACTGCTAATACCACTCGTCACTAATGATCAACTCAGGCATAAATCACCTAAGAAACACGTAAATGGAAAAAAATGGTCGTAAAGCCACGATACAAAAATCCCCTCTCAGATTTCACATAAAATTATTTGAATAGTTGTGATATTCAATATTAAACTATACAGACACAAAATAAATTAAAAAAGCTTGCTGCCTTTAAAAATAAAATTAACACACTCAGTGACAGTAGTAGCAAATAAAATGAACAAATGGCCCTAGGCCCCTAAAATAGATACAGTAACTAAAGGTAACAATTGCCTTTATGACCAGACTTGAGCTATGTCAAAATCAAAGTGATTAGAATATAGAAATTTCTTCAACAAAGTAACTTTCAGTGCATCCCCATTGGATGAAGTTGTTATGAACATGCGTGAGACAATTAGTCAGATAAAAATACTACTCACTTGTTTGGAACCGGATTACATCTGCAATTTCTTGCATATCCTTTATCTGAGTTGTTTATTTTAACTCTGTACTTACAAAAATATCGTCATGTGCAGTACCCAAAGGTCATATGTTGACATTTTACAAATTATATAACAATTAAGTTTAGAAATAGGGACAGACAAATTTACTCCACGAAAGGTTTCATCTTTTTTTTCATCATGGTACGTGTGTGTACGACATTAGCCAAAAGAGGTTTCTTTGGCTCTGTGAGGGTGGCATATTTGCATACTACAATGAGACTTCATGATGGTTTGTCGAAAACAGCCAAAATGTACCCTCCTACATAAGTACACGATACCTGTATGTACACTACATGATGGGTAGTCACTATTGTGTCCCCTTGATTAGCAAATGTAATGGTGACTGTTTAATCTGTAGAGACTTTCTCTCTGACGAGGTCACTGTGGACTATGGACTCAAATTCGGACCCTGTGCCGAAAAGACACTCAACTTCAATGCCATTTACTTTGGCTGTGCCAACATTAGAGTGAGGGTCTTTTCTCACCTTAATCACTGTCACCTCCTTGGCATTTCGTACTGCATTGGAATGAAAATGTTCCGATTTACTATGGCAGTCCAGTGTATTGTGTGTTTGCGTACTGTAGTTTGTACATTACATCGCATTGTCACAAACATTATGGTTCACTTTAGGAGAAGGTGGCCTGGGCTGGTTGCATGCAGGAGGTAGCTGATGGGCTGAGTTGCCGGGGTGGGTGGGGTGGGTGGGTTATTCGGGTGAGGCCCCTTGTAGCAGCTTTGTTTAGCAACTGGCTGGTCTGCTACTAGATTACAAAGCTGTGGTGTATTGGTCAAGAATGGAAGCTAACTTGTATCGGTCAGTCCTGCCTCCCTCATGCAGGTGTGTGAGTGATTCATGAGTACACGTTATACAACTGTTCAAACATGAACTTTTGAAGTACCCCTTCAGTGGTCCAGTCGATTCCGGGATATATATATATATAGAGGTAGAGAGAGAAAGATGGAGAGATACAGAGAGCGAGAAAAGAAAAGAAGATAAAGCAGAAAGATTAAGAGCCAAATAGTGAATATTTCACATTCTGCAGACAAGATTTTTCATACGAATCTTCGCTTGCCACAGGAAGAGAGTAGCAAACACTTTCCGAGAAAAAAGCGACGAGCCTGAAAACACTTTAAAAAAAAAGCCAGTGGCAAATCCATCATTAAATGCTAGCATATAGACGATGCAGTAGTATCGGGTTGAGTGATTTGATGCAAATTTATAAAAACTATTAGGTAAATAGTATTTCCAATTACTTTCAATCTTTATGTACGTCTACAGGGCTGCACTTGAGGAATAACATCTCTCTCTCTCTCTCTCTCTCTCTCTCTCTCTCCATCCATCCATCCATCCATCCATCCATCCATCCACCCACCCACCCATATCCATCCATCCATCCACCCACCCACCCACCCATATTCATCCATCCATCCATCCATCCATCCATCTATCTATCTATCTATCTATCTATCTATCTATCTATCTATCTATCTATCTATCTATCTATCTATCTATCTATCTATCTATCTATCTATCTATCTATCTATCTATCTATCTATCTATCTATCTGTCTGTCTATCTATCTATCTATCTGTCTGTCTGTCTGTCTATCTATCTATCTATCTATCTGTCTGTCTGTCTGTCTGTGTATGTAGTAGATTCATACATTCAGTCTCTTGCCACCCTCAACCCTGTAAAGTTTTTTCTGTTAGTTTTCATATCGTATGAGCATTGCATGAAGGAAATTTATCAAGGAGATTGATACAGTATGATATTGATTTGTAAATTTTGTTTGCTTTAAGTTCGCTAACATCTGCGACGAAATGTCATGATCTAACGATGTTCATAAAAAATTGAATGAATATATTTTAATTAAAATGTCTCTTTCTTGTGTGTGTATGAGTTCAGAAAAAAGGGTAGTGGTATTTCGAAATTTTGCTCAAACTCAGAGAAATGAAAGGCAAGAATCAATTATACAAGTTAAAAATACATATCCTGAAATTTTCATGAAGTGCTGCTATTCCGCCACCTATCTATTACCTTTCCAAACCTAAATAAATATTATAAACAAAACCCACTAAATAAATATTATAAACAAAACCCACTAAATAAATATGATAAACAAAACCCAGTAAATAAATATTATAAGCAAAACCCACTAAATAAATATTATAATTCAAAACCCACTAAATAAATATTATAAACAAAACCCACTAAAAGTAACACGAAGAACAAAATGTGTTCATCCTTCAGAATGCCAGAAGCAATTTTTATAAAAATGATATAAATTTTACAGACCAAATGGAGAATAAATCGACTACAAGAATCGTATTATGTACGCTATAGAAATTTATTACTCATCTGAGATAAAGACAAGGAAAAATTAAGAAATGATGAAAAATTAACCACATTGATTTTATTTTCTTTGTATATTTCTTTTGGGACTATTTAGTCATTACATGTCAACCTAACGCAAAATGTGATTTAGAATCTAGAATTCATCCCACTACGTCTAGTTCTCTTTCTTCAGTGAATTCCTTTTTTGTTTTGCGGAAAGATTTTAAAATCATGTCCCGATAAAACTTTACGGTGCGAGACCAGTCACAACTCTGCAGAACAAGGCAAGGCACAACTCTACAATACAAAACCAGACACGCCTTTATAGTGTGAGACCATACAGTGTGACACCAGACACTGCCATATAGTAGAGATCATTCACAGCTGCACAGTGCGAGACCAAACAGCTGTACAGCACAAGACCAAAGAGATGTATGGTGTGAAACCAGACAGTTATATGGAATAAGACTAGACACAGCTCCACAGTGCGAGACCAAAATAGTTGTAGTGTGTGAGACCAGATACAACATTATATAGTTCCAGACCAGACACAGCTACATAGTACAAGACCAGACATAGCTGTACAGTTCGAGACCAGACAGCTATACACTACAAGACCTTACACAGATGTACAGTGTGAGGCCAAACATCTGTACAGTGCATGACCAGACACAACAGTGAAAGACTAGTACAATTTGAGTACAAAACCAATTACAACACCGCACTGCAAAACCAGACAGCTTTACAGTGCAAGACCAGACTGAGCTCTACAAGTAATTATTCTCTTAGGGATTCATCAATAACATTTTATGACTATTAAAAGAAATCAGTTACTGGAACTTAAACAGAAACTGTTGATCAGAAACATGATAAACAGTCTTAAATCTGTTTCCTATCCAACAAGCCTTCTGTATTTCACTCCCAATTTCAATATAACGCACAGAGCTGTGTTTTTCCTCTTTGCTGTTCAAGATTTAAAATAAAATGAAAAATTGGAATCAACTGACCAACTTACACAGCCCAAGAATTTGGTCATGTCGAGCAACGATTGTCTCCCCTTCGAACGACTGGACAATCGATCGCACATATACCGTCTTCCCATTTAGAATCGAGCTCTTTCAACCTTATCGACATTTATGTCCGTTTCCCAGAAAACTGAATCTGAACATTTTTAAAAACGTTTTTGGAGAGGTTTCACAAATCATATAGAATCTTTACACAGACTAAGTGAGTCACAACTTGGTTTTATCAAGACTTGAAGCGAAGACCGACTTGCAGCGAAAGAATGCAAAGACTAAATATAGTGCGACAAGCGAAACGAGTAAAACGTTACAAAGCAGTCGAAGATTAAAGAACAGTCTAACGTTACTGAACAGTCAAACGTAGTTAAACGTTACACAGCAGTCGAACGTTACAGAGCAGTAAGAACAGTACTGAGGCAGCCAAAGGTGGAGCAGTATTGACGTAGACAAGCTGTATTTAATTATGGAAAATGACTTTCATTTTTAAAAGTAACAGCAACAACACACATCTGCCTGCCAAGGCCATAAAGCATGAGGCACAGTGTTACTTATTATTAATTTGCCGTAAAGGACTATAAAGCATGAAGCGAACATATTGTTGTTTTATTATAAATTTACCTGGTAGGATTATGAAGCACGAGATAAAATATATTACTGTAAACTTCTATCGTTGTCTTGGACAAGTAAGCTACGTCAAATAAAGTATTATTTTAATCTTCTATAGTTGTCTTGGGCTAATATACTACGTCAAACAAAGTATTATTTTAATCTTCTATAGTTGTCTTGGGCTAGTATACTACGTCAAACAAAGTATTATTTTAATCTTCTATAGTTGTCTTGGGCTAGTACACTACGTCAAATAAAGTATTATTTTAATCTTCTATAGTTGTCTTGGGCTAGTACACTACGTCAAACAAAGTATTATTTTAATCTTCTATAGTTGTCTTGGGCTAGTATACTACGTCAAACAAAGTATTATTTTAATCTTCTATAGTTGTCTTGGACTAATAAGCTACATCAAACAAAGTATTATTTTAATCTTCTATAGTTGTCTTGGACTAGTAAGCTACGTCAAACAAAGTATTATTTTAATCTTCTATAGTTGTCTTGGACTAGTAAGCTACGTCAAACAAAGTATTATTTTAATCTTCTATAAGTGCCTGCTGGAAATATGAGGCCATGAAATGTTTTATACTGGAGTAAAGGCTATTTAACAAAACACAATGCTGTATTCTTGTACCTTTCTTTCTTGGAGTATTATAAAGTCACGTAACACAGCACGATGCTGCCATCTGAAATGCATGTGCTAGAGATGCACTGGGACCAGTAGGCTATGCCACAATATATGGCTGACACCGTATATACTGACCGCCACAGGCACTAGTAAGCTATGATATACACTATATACTCACCTCTACAGGGTCTAATAGGCTGAAATAATATATTGATACTGTCTCTAATGTGTCTTATTTTGGTATTGTGTCGTTTTGTATTGTCTACACTATACACCTTACCATTTCCACTTGCATTCTTGCAAACAAACACGTCAGCAAAGCATACGCTTGTATACAGAATAAAGAATAAAGGCCAGACAAACATCTATGGTGAATCTGTATGTGGATATTGTGACAACATCAACACAAGTCCGACAGATATTGCTGACAGATGTCATCTTCACCTCCCCGTTCGCCAGAAGGAGGAGGGTGTTGTGACATCCACCATCAACCTGACACCAGCGAAAACATCGCACAACCTGCAACTGATGTGACGTCATAGACCGACCACGGATCTGAATGCAAACGTTAGCAGTATAGAAAGAGAACAAAGTAAAATATTAAGTTGAATGTAGAGAGATATAAAATAAAACAGACGCAATGAACTTACACGTGGACGCAGAACGTCGTCATAAGTTTTATTGAACAACTTACAATATTCATTAACAGTTCACTGATATTGAAACAACAAATGACAACAACATTACAATAAATTATCTGAGGATAGAATTGGTCAAATTTACATACACGGGTATTGAATTACGTAATATTTCACAAGTGGACAGATTCAGCATAGCGTGCAATATTTACATTTAATGTTCGAGGTTTTTATGGAATCTAACGTGAGTATTGAGAAAAAATGAACTACAAAAAAAATGGCATCAATTTACATAAATTAATATTAGTAACAAAAATAAGTAAGTATATTTTGTTGGATTTACATTCAACACACAATACTATCAAAATGTGTCTGACTTGGATTTAGAATAACTATTATATATAACAAAATCAATAGCAGTTTCAATAGTTCAGAATGCACAAGACATACCGAGAGTCAAACAGTTTTCTCTTGGCTAATAGCCATTAACATCAGAATGCACTAAATATTTTCATACATTCCATACAATATCTATTTACAATTTTCATACCGTAGTAATGAAAACTTTCCATACAGTTTCAATAGGAAGGCTGTAAGGTAATATTAATACAAAACTATTTCAGACAGAAACAACAAAAGTGCGTAAAATCGTCGAATTATTTGTGATTACATTTACATTATAACACATCAAGTAGAATACTAAGGCAGAAGTAAAGCTAAATGAGAGAGATTCTTGTTTATTTTCTTAAACTATTCACACATGCACACATGCACACACTCGCATACACACGCACACATACAATGATGGTGAGAAAGATGTAGAGAGGGAAAAAAGGTTGACTGTAAGATAGAGGTACTGCAGACAGAACGAGAGAGAGAGAGAGAGAGAGAGAGAGAGAGAGAGAGAGAGAGAGAGAGAGCGAGCGAGACAGAGAGAGAGAGAAGAACAAATATGTAGAAAAGGCAATGCCTACATTAACGTGGAGTATTCGTACAATATGTTAAGAAAAAATACAAGTATATCAGTTTACCGCTAATATCTGAAACTTATACAGATTTCTCCTCATTCTACAATAAAATATCCCGTGAGCAAGAAATATAAAGAAAGGACAGCCTACTATTATAACTTCAGCAGTATACCAGGCATTACTTGTTAATAAAATTATAAAGAGTATGCTTTAATTCGAGATAGAGTTAATATTATAAAGAGTATGCTTTAATTCGAGAGAGTTAAAATTATAAAGAGTATGCTTTAATTCGAGAGAGTTAAAATTATAAAGAGTATGCTTTAATTCGAGAGAGTTAAAATTATAAAGAGTATGCTTTAATTCGAGAGAGTTAAAATTATAAAGAGTATGCTTTAATTCGAGAGAGTTAAAATTATAAAGAGTATGCTTTAATTCGAGAGAGTTAAAATTATAAAGAGTATGCTTTAATTCGAGAGAGTTAAAATTATAAAGAGTATGCTTTAATTCGAGAGAGTTAAAATTATAAAGAGTATGCTTTAATTCGAGAGAGTTGAATACTGAAATCTGATTGTATAAATCCATTGTCGATTCCGAGATAATAATAACATATTAATGAGACTGGATCAACAGGTACTGCTGTATTGTACTTTTAATTTTAACTCGTTTAATTAAGACGCACTGCTTTACTTTAGTCCCCAGTCGCATTAAGATGCAATGCTTTACTGTACTTAATCTCTCGTCTCATTAAGACGCAATGCTTTACTGTACTTTAATCTCTCGTCTCATTAAGACGCAATGCTTTACTGTACTTTAATCTCTCGTCTCATTAAGATGAACTGCTTTACTGTACTTTAATCTCTCGTCTCATTAAGACGCAATGCTTTACTGTACTTTAATCTCTCGTCTCATTAAGATGAACTGCTTTACTGTACTTTAATCTCTCGTCTCATTAAGACGCAATGCTTTACTGTACTTTAATCTCTCGTCTCATTAAGATGAACTGCCTTACTGTACTTTAATCTCTCGTCTCATTAAGACGCAATGCTTTACTGAACTTTAGTCTCATTTTTTCTAAGACGCACTGAGTTATTATGGCAGATGTTACATTGGTCTTTCTTATTATATAAAAGGGATTAATAATTTGCAATGGATTTGTTCGGCATATTGTAGGAAAAGTCCTGCGTACAATAAAGCTACAAGTGTTGATTAATATAATTACAATTATGTACACAGACATCTCTGGTTCCTATAGCAGCAGAACTGTCTAGATTTAGAGGACGAAGATCCGACTGTAATTTTAAAGAAACAAAGGCAAAGTTGAAATATACAAGTACATCACAACGTCGAAATATGTTAAACAATTTACGAAATACTAAAACAGCTTCAAGATAAACAAAACAATACCAATATACAGTACGTAACTGAAGATAATATAGCCAAAAGCTGTAGTCATGAGCAAGTTTATGTATACACTCACATATAATTATACACACACACACACTGGCACACAGTAACTAATGTGTAAAATAAAGAATGCTTAGATATATACTGCATTATATCTTTACACTCTCCTACCTTAGAATTGTAAATATCATATCGTCATCCCCAAAAGCAAGGTTTACCATTCACGAAATTATAAAACAGTATAATCTTTGAACAATAAACAAATTTACATTAAAACAACAATAAACAAAATAAATTACATTAAAATAACAAACTAAATTACATTACATTGCTAAAAATAAATACCCACAGAACCATACTACGAAATAATAATACAAATTACTTTTGCCCTCAAAGTACAAGTATCTTCTGAATTCAGGGTAATCTAATATCAGTTTGCAAAGTTCACGAATCCACTGAATTCAGGGTAATCTAATATCAGTTTGCAAAGTTCACGAATCCACTGAATTCAGGGTAATCTAATATCAGTTTGCAAAGTACACGAATCCACTGAATTCAGGGTAATCTAATATCATTTTGCAAAGTACACGAATCCACTGAATTCAGGGTAATCTAATATCAGTTTGCAAAATCATCAGTGTACACATAAATTACATGCAATGAATTTTTAAAGCAAATATATTTAATGTATGATTATCTTGAGTGAAAAAAGCTTAAATGATTAAACAATTATTTTTTGGGTAATAGAATTTTAAAAGTAAAATTAGAAAATATTCTGTTTGCAATGTTTAAATTCATTGTGAGAAATTAGCCATATCTATGTTCGTGCTTAGTTGGTAATTTCGAGCCCTGTCCAAAATCCCAGTCCATTGTGTTATTTTGTAAATGCATACCAAATAAATTAATTATTTTAAGGTATATATCATGCAAATATGCAAAAGGATAGAAAGAAAACAATATTTCAACATTTTATGAGATTTTAAATTATGATTACTCTTTCTTCTATGATTTAATATTATATACATAAAGATATGTCGAATTTAAACAGATTTGTTTGGATTTATATTATTGGACTTCATCATTGTTTAATTGTGTCAAAAACTGTGAAGATCTGAAAAAGATTCGATTTTAACTTAAAACTAATGAAAACTGCAAATAAAATATATTTTTGGAAAAATGTTTCAACATAGAGAACTCAGTGAGTATTGTTTGTCCTGTTGTAATAGTTACATCATTTATATAAGCAACGGGAAGCAGGCAGCTTAAAACACTTGACTATTTCAGTATTTTCTCCAGTCACTAAGATATGGATTATGACATAGAAATCACAGTAAGACCAAGTATAACTCTCACCATCATTTAGAACTACGCAGAGTTTTTACCATCTTTCTCAATCTCTCTCACGATCATCAAATAAAATATACATAGGTATAAGTCCACTCAAGTTCAATGAGAATGAAATAATTTACAGCTGTAATTCTACTCATATTAATTGAGAAATAATAATGAAATAAAATACAGGTCTAATGCCACTCATAGTCATAGAGAAATAATAATGAAATAAGTTACAGCTCTAATTCTACTCATATTTATTGAGAAATAATAATGAAATAAGTTACAGCTATAATGTCATTCATAGTATATTGAGAAATTATAACGAAATAGGTTACAGTTTTAATTCTATTCAAATTCATTGCGAAACATGAATGAAATAAACTACAGCTCTAATGCTACTCATATTTATTGAGAAATAATAATGAAATAAGTTACAGTTCTAATGTCACTAAAGTATATTAAGAAATCATAATAAAATAGGTTACATTTCTAATTCTATTCTAATGCATTGAGAAATATTAATGAAATAAGTTACAGCTCTAATGTCAATCATATACATTAAGAAATCATAACAAAATAGGTTACATTTCTAATTCTATTCAAACTCATTGAGAAATATTAAGAAATATGTTACAGAACTAATCTACTCATAGAGAGAAATAATAATGAAATAAGTTAACTTAATTTTAACATAAGAAAATTAGTTATGTCGATGTCTATGGTAAATGACAAAGATGACAATGACGACGACGACGATGATGATGATATTGTTGCAAAATTTCCAAACACCAGAATTTGTAGATGTGCAAATCACTGAGAAATCGATAAAGAAATGATTGCACAATGCCTCCTCAAAATGTAAACATAAATTGTGTGGATTTTTAATTAGCTAATGCTTCTGCAGAAATTTTGGTAATAATGTTTCCACTCGATTTAAATGCTTACCAATAGCCACATAATATGTGCATTCGAAATCTAAAATTGACAACAGTAAGCACTCACTGAAATGAATAAGATACTGAAAGCAAGGTATCATTTCTAACTACTTTTGCAGTTTCTTCATAGCTTTTTTATGTCTAAATGTCAATATATATATATATATATACAAATATTAATACAACTGGTACTGGTACACATTTCAAGAGATCTGAGAAAACGTGCCTGCTGCAGACACGTCTAAGCTTGCCTCAATACAGGTTTGTATCTGCACCAATCCAGATTTAGGTTTGCACCAGTAGAGTTCTATGTCTGCACCAATACGTTTTGATGTTTTTACTAATACAGGTCTATGTCTATATCAACACAGGTCTGTGTTTTCATCTCTACAGGTCTATGTCTGTATCAATACGTTTTGATGTTTTTCCTAATACAGGTCTATGTTTGTATCGACTCAGGTCTGTGTTTGCATCTCTACAGGTCTATGTCTGCACCAATGCAGGTCGATATTTTTACTAATACAGGTCTATGTCTGAAACAATACAAATCTATGTCTGCACCAATACAGCAATACAGGTGTATGTCTGCATCAAATTTCTACACCGACACAGGTGTATGACTGCATTAAACAGGTGTACTTCTACACCAACACAGGTGTATGACTGCATCGAACAGGTGTACCTCTAAACCAACACAGGTGCATATCTGCGTCAAGACAGATATACTTCTACATCAGTACAGGTGTATGTATGCAGCAATTGAGATCTGTCGAATCTACTTGTGCCCAAGGGAATATTAAGCACAACGGACATTAGAGCCAAGAAAAATAATTGCTTATATTAAAGGTTTACTGACATAAACGAAATAAATGAAACACTTCACAAAAACCCATCCCCCTTTAAAATATATTTTGAAAGAGTGCTCCAAGTCACTCAATATCTTATTTGTCACATCAAGAGTCTGCACTCCCAAACCACAACAATCTCACATCTCTTACTAGAACTATACAATGGACATGAATCATTAACTACATTAAAATGAGTTTTGCTCAATATAATAAAATCAGTGAAAATCAGTGCAGACAACTAACATAATTGCAGTAAAAACGAAAAGGACAACATGACCAAAACATGACCATCCCCAAGTAAAACAACCAAGCAAACATAAAATCCCGTAAGAGAACTATTCTAAAATGTCTGACTATGAAAGAAAATACTACTCTTTTTGATTTTGAAACGTGAAAGAGAAAGAATTTCTTATGGCCTTTAAAGTGATTGGTTCGCTGAAGATCACATATGTAGACTGGTCAATTTTATTTATAAAACAATCTCTGAACGAAACAAGTCACTCAACTGACAAATCAATCATTCCAATGGCGAGACGATGACCATGGCTCGCTCCCGCAATAAGCGTTTCCTAATGGTGCGAACGATGGACATAAGATACAAAGTCTTCCATTGCTGTGTGTAGACCGCCATGCTCTGCTTTGCACCATTCAGCCAGTAAGGTTGTTTCGCTATCGGAATTTTTGGGTTAAATTGATTAAAAGACTACCCCACTCCATCCTCACCCCACCTATGTTGGTTCTGCTTATTGACAACTGAGATAGCTATCTTGTTGGTCGAGAGTGTCTGGAATCACGTTTCATTTGCTTCCATTTTCAGTGGCTTCATCTCCACCGTATCTTGCTGCAACGACAGGCACACAGAAAGATCCGTGAGGAATTCATATAACAGGAAATCTACTATAAAAGATTCAGGATATCTCAAGAAAAGTACTATAAAGGATTCAGGATGTCACAAGAAAAGTACTATAAAGGATTTAGGATGTCACAAGAAAAGTACTATAAAGGATTCAGGATGTCACAAGAAAAGTACTATAAAGGATTCAGGATGTCACAAGAAAAGTACTATAAAGGATTCAGGATGTCACAAGAAAAGTACTATAAAGGATTCAGGATGTCACAAGAAAAGTACTATAAAGGATTCAGGATGTCACAAGAAAAGTACTATAAAGGATTCAGGATGTCACAAGAAAAGTACTATAAAGGATTCAGGATGTCACAAGAAAAGTACTATAAAGGATTCAAGATGTCACAAGAAAAGTACTATAAAGGATTCAGGATGTCACAAGAAAAGTACTATAAAGGATTCAGGATGTCACAAGAAAAGTACTATAAAGGATTCAGGATGTCACAAGAAAAGTACTATAAAGGATTCAGGATGTCACAAGAAAAGTACAATAAAGGATTCAGGATGTCACAAGAAAACTACTGTAAAGGATTTAGGGTGTCACAGGAAAACTAATATAAAAGATTCAGGATGTCACAAGAAAAGTACTATAAAGGATTCAGGATGTCACAAGAAAAGTATTATAAAAGATTCAGGATGTCACAAGAAAAGTACTATAAAGGATTCAGGATGTCACATGAATAAGATGGTGGCAGAGTAAATTTGCCTATCCCTGTTTCTAGAATTTGTTATATAAATTGTTAAATTGTTGAATTGACTCGACCCTGGGCATTCCTTATGATGGTTTTTTTGTAAGTGTCAGAGCTGGAGTAAAGAAATAGAGTTGAGAATATGCTAGAAATTGCTGATACAATCCAAACCAGTTCCAACTGGATGAGTAGATTTTATTATCCAATGGTTAAGATTTACAAGAATGAGACCGGCCAATGGGATGAGATAAAAAGTTTACATACATACTATGGAGAATTCCATTATTAATCACTTGAATTTGGTGTGGCAAGAAGTCCGGTCATGAAAGGCGGCTGTTAGCTTAATGGTGAGTTAACTGACTGAATGAGAGAGAATGGACTTAGAAATATTTCATGCAATTTGCTATTGATATGTTATACTTGCATTTTATGTAGACATATATTATGTGAGCAGACTATTATTTCTACAAATTGTCAGCTATGATGTTTGTATGTAGTATACTAAACACAGGTTAGCCTCAAAAGAATAGCAGCTAATCAGTGCTCTACAAGAAGGGAAACACATGGAATTGACAGTAATAAACCTGTTATTTTATTACAAAAGGTGCACGAAAGACTACTGAGACAGCTCATAAACCAGGTTATGTACAAATTATTATTATCGCTTATATCTAATAATTCCATTTCTGTTCTCTGAAAAGAATTATCCTGTGATTAGTATTGACACTAAACTATTGAATTGTGTTATAATATAAGACTGTGTAGAAATTAAAATTATTTGATAGTTGCTTCATAGAAATATTGATGTCAAGTAATTTTTTTTTATTGTATTTGTTATATGTACATTTGATTGTTGATTTAGTAAATTTATTGTTAAATATTTTGACTTTCTTACACATATTGATAACCTTATGCTGGAGAAGAAAGTGTGTGGATAGGGGCTCGCTAAATATAGATTAAAAGACCGATTTATCTTTTCGTTTAGTTAGAAGATTTTTACCTACGGAAATATTGTGTGAAGGTAAACATTTGTCTTAATGTTGTGGAAGGAAGAAAGCGTTTACAGAGTTCGTATATCCGCCATGTGAGAGAGACGTGTGGTCTGCTGGAGAATTATTAAATAACATAAATTAAGATTGCCATCTCTTGTAATTAGTTATGGATAATTAATTGAATAGTAATAATCATAACCATTGGCGTCACAAGGACTACAAAAGATTTAAAATGTCGCACGAAAAGTACTATGATGGATTCAAGATGTCACAGGAAAAGGACTATAGAGGATTCAGGATGTCACAGGAAAAGGACTATAGAGGATTCAGGATGTCACAGGAAAAGGACTATAGAGGATTCAGGATGTCATAGTAAAGTAAAGAATTCATGATGTCACAGCAAAAGTACTTTAAAGGATTGAAAAAGCACAAAATACAAATAAGAGCAATAACGTCTAGTACAAGTACTATATATGGTATATAATGTCTCAAAAATCTACTAACAAAAAATTGTAATTAATTATATACGACACCTCACTAAAGGAATAATAAGAAATACGTAATTATATTAATAAAAACTACATAATTATATTAATTAAAAGCACATAATTATATTAACAAAATAATTATAATTATAATTATATTAATAAAAGCACATAATTATATTAATAAAATCCATAATAATATTAATAAAAATCATAATTATATTACTTAAAAATATATAATTATAATAAAATAACAGTAATTGAATGATTGATAACGTCACACACTAAGTATACAATAAGTAATAGTCAACTTCACAACATATGAGCAATGCTATTGCTTATTCTATAAATCATAGTGCACACTATATTATGGAAACCAAACTATACAATATAGTATGTATGCCATACAGCACTATATGTTGTGATAATTATGCATCCCGGTATAAATTATTTTATAGTCAAACGTAAACCAAACTTATCGCAATTGTGTATTTGACTTCTATGAATTGAATTTGAATTAAAAATGGAAACCTAAATAGTTTTAATAAGAGCTATAAGAACGCTTTAAATTTTACTCAAATTATTATATTGAAACATAAAATAAGAATAACTCTCTCTCTCTCTCTCTCTCTCTCTCTCTCTATCCATCCATCCATCCATCCCTCTCTCTATCTAATCATCGCTCCCTCCCTCCCTCCCTCTCTCTCTCTCTCTCTCTCTCTCTCTATCTATCCATCTATCTATCTATCTATCTATCAGTCTATCTTTTATGCCTCTCTTTGTTGATATGACTGTTAAGAAACGTAACATTTCACTGCCGAATATAAAATTTTGCAAGATTAGGAAGTTTGAATTTAACAGTTATTGTACAAGACAGGCTGACCACAATACACTACTTTAAGTAAACCAAATATATTTTAGCAGCGTGAGTGTGATTTTTAGTCGCTTCCACCCCAGGGTGTTGACTTAGTGCACTATCCTTTGGTTTTAACATACTTATCACTTGTAATCTTAGGTGTTTGCGATCTTTGGTAACACGAATCTTCATATTTATTTAGACAAAAATATATGAACATGAATCACATACAACAAACACAAAACTCAAGACAACTATTTTTTTTCTCTGTAATATGTAGGCATAAATTACCAAATGTTTTGCATGCATGTCCAGGGCCACTTTGGATTTTTGGCTGGAAAGATCGCGCATGGATGTGTTCACCATAGAGTAACCTTCCGTGTATGTTGAGGAATTATTCAGGGCCGTGTTCTTCCGGACATGTCCACTCATCAGGCGGTGCTGATGCCATTTCCTTTTGATCAGGGAAGTGACCTAATTGGATGATTATAATTGTATAATAAAATATGAAATTTGAAGATAAAGAAAATTGATATAAGGAACGATATGGAAACATGTCCATGATTTGAAATTTTGCTATATTTCCAAAAGTTAATTTTGTCTACAATACATTATCAGAAGGAGAAATAAAAAAGTCAACATAACATAACATAAAATAACCTAACCTAAACTAACCTAACATAACCAAGTCTACTCTATCCTACCCTACCCTACCCTACCTACCCTACCCTACCCTACCCTACCCTAACCTATCCCAATCTAACCTAACCTAACTTAACCTAACCTAACCTAAACTAGCCTAACCTATCCTAACCTAACCTATCCTAACCTAACCTAACTTAACCTAACCTATCCCAACCCCCGAACCTAACCTAACCTGACGTAACCTAACCTTTAGAAATATTCATGCATTTTGCTATTGATATATTATACTTGCGTTTTATGCAGAGATGTATTATGTGAGTAGACTATTACTTCTACAATTGTGAATTATGATGCTTGTATGTTATGACATTGTTTCTAGTGAACACGGTAAATTATTATGTTGTATTTATTATGCTGTATGTGTGTATCGGACTAATAAAATTGTTGCAGGAAACTGTAAGCTGAGACTTGTATATAAGAAAGAATGGAGTTTGAGATGGATATACGGGAAAACTTAGCGTTTGTTCCCTGATTATATTTTACAGGGAAGAAGCAGCATTTCTGGAATCTTTATAATTTCCTGGTTTAATTATTATAAACTGCTACAACTGTGGTAGATTCGAGAAGTATCTACCCCAGTGTATAGGTGTAAGGGTACACTGCACTCTGTTAATGTATGATGGCAAGGAATGCTTGACTACATACATATAATTTCTGGTACAAGGAAGTTATTGGAAATTTTTTACATTGTTGTTCTGCTTGAGGGAAGTGAGGGAGCACCCAGATTAGTCTCGAGAGGACAACAGCTCATGGAACATTCTACAGCATGCTAAGGGAACACATAAAGAATTGACAATTCTCTTGTGGACAATAAACTTTTGACATTGTTACGAAAGCACACGAAAGACTATTGTGGTATCTTCTTGACAAGTTTATGTATAAACTATTATTCCGTATCTCTCTATAACTCCATTTCTGTTCTATTATAAGAGTAAACCTGTGACTTATATTGATACTAAACTTCTGAATTATGTGTTAGGATATAAGACTGTATAATCATTGAAATTATTTGAACATGGTTTCGTGGAAATATTGATGTCAAATAATCTTTTCATTGTATTTGTTATATGTATATCTGATTGTTGATTTCATAAATTTATTGACCATCTTACACATATTGATAACCATATGTTGGAGAGATAGTGGGTGGATGGGGGTTTGTAAATATAGATTAAAGACGGATTTATCTTTTTCTTTGGTAAGAAGTTTTAATGTTGTGGAGAGAAGAAAACGTTTACCGCGCCCGCATATCTGCCAAGTGAGAGAGGTGAGGGGTGTCTTCTGGAGAATTATTAATAACATAAATTAAGATTCTAATCACTTGTAATTAGTTATGGATGATTAATAATAATAGTAATCATAACCAATAACTAGGGTGGCGTTATGGCATAGCAGCATTTAAAGAAATGTGATTTAAGAGCACCCACGTAGTAATTGCACCAAAAATTACAAACACAACACCCCACCCCACCCTCGAAACAAAACCAAAAGACCACAAAATAAAAAACCAATAGCTGCAGTTTTGCATGAATACAACTTAAGCCAGAATATGCAAATGAAATCTTGACCTTGTAAGAACATGAAAGTAATATGCAAATCAATCTTGACCTTGTAATACATAAAAAAATATGCGAAATCAAATCTTGCACTTGTAAGAACATGAAAATAATATACAAATCAAATATTGCACTTGTAAGAACATGAAAATAATGTACAAATCAAATCTTGCACTTGTAAGAACATGAAAGTAATGTGCAAATCAAATCTTGCACTTGCAAGAACATGAAAGTAATGTGCAAATCAAATCTTGCACTTGCAAGAACATGAAAGTAATGTGCAAATCAAATCTTGCACTTGTAAGAACAAGAAGGCAATGTGCACACCTTTCCTTTAGAAACACAATAAAAAAATCGCTTGAAAAACCGGGACTCAAATAGTAAGAAACTCATCTCTATTTCATTTCAGACTGAGAACTGAGTAAAACTGTAAAATGTAGAGAAACAAAATCGTCAAAGACAAAATGAGGGACTCACTTACCTCACCGTTACAAAAGCAGTACATGATGGAGACAAGGGCGCCCTAAAAATAAAAAGATGTCTGTGGGTGTACATCGCAAATTATACATGCTTAAATATTCAACATTTAAATGTCAAATTATATAGGCTTAAATATTCAACATCTGATTTGTGATTTACAGAAACACACACGAACGGAATAAATGTCTTCGAGTATACATGTCAGATTATACATGCTTAAATATTCAATGTTTAATTTGTAATATAGAGAAAGAGACACAAACAAATGGAACAGATTAAACGTGCTTAAATATTCAATGTTTAATTTGCAATATAGAGAAAGAGACACAAACAAATGGAACAGATTATACATGCTTAAATTTTTATACAGATTTTTAATAACTATTACTTTTTATACGACAATATTCAATCACCATTAATATTTTTATACAATCGACATTCAATCACTAATACTATTTTTATACGACAACAGACTTTCAATCACAATTTCTATTTTTATACAACAGACTTTCAATCACAATTTCTATTTTTATACAACAGACTTTCAATCATTATTACTATTTTTATACATCAGACTTTCAATCACTATTACATATTTATACATCAGACTTTCAATCACTATTGCTGTTTTTATACAGCAGTCCTTCAATAACAATTATTATTTTTGTACGACAACAGACTTTCTGTCATTATTACTATTTTCATACAGAACACTTACAATCACAATTACTGTTTTTATTCGACAACAGACTTTCAATCACTCTTACTATCTGTATAATACGACATTAGATTTTGAATTAATGTTACTATTTTTATACGTAAACAAACTTTCAGTCAATATTATTAGTTTTATATTGCAATGGACTTTCAATAATATTACTATCTTTATAAATTTTACAAGACAACAGATTTTCAACCAATATTATTATTTTTATAGGGTAACAGGCTCCGTGTGCGGCTTTTTGTATTATTATAGGACAACATATTCGGTTGTAGTATACGACAATAGGTGTTTTGTTTGACATTTATAGTATTATAGGACAACATATTCGGTTGTAGTATACGACAATAGGTGTTTTGTTTGACATTTATAGTATTATAGGACAACATATTCGCTTGTAGTATACGACAATAGGTGTTTTGTTTGACATTTATAGTATTATAGGACAACATATTCGCTTGTAGTATACGACAATAGGTGTTTTGTTTGACATTTATAGTATTATAGGACAACATATTCGGTTGTAGTATACGACAATAGGTGTTTTGTTTGACATTTATAGTATTATAGGACAACATATTCGCTTGTAGTATACGACAATAGGTGTTTTGTTTGACATTTATAGTATTATAGGACAACATATTCGGTTGTAGTATACGACAATAGGTGTTTTGTTTGACATTTATAGTATTATAGGACAACATATTCGGTTGTAGTATACGACAATAGGTGTTTTGTTTGACATTTATAGTATTATAGGACAACATATTCGCTTGTAGTATACGACAATAGGTGTTTTGTTTGACATTTATAGTATTATAGGACAACATATTCGGTTGTAGTATACGACAATAGGTGTTTTGTTTGACATTTATAGTATTATAGGACAACATATTCGGTTGTAGTATACGACAATAGGTGTTTTGTTTGACATTTATAGTATTATAGGACAACATATTCGCTTGTAGTATACGACAATAGGTGTTTTGTTTGACATTTATAGTATTATAGGACAACATATTCGCTTGTAGTATACGACAATAGGTGTTTTGTTTGACATTTATAGTATTATAGGACAACATATTCGGTTGTAGTATACGACAATAGGTGTTTTGTTTGACATTTATAGTATTATAGGACAACATATTCGGTTGTAGTATACGACAATAGGTGTTTTGTTTGACATTTATAGTATTATAGGACAACATATTCGCTTGTAGTATACGACAATAGGTGTTTTGTTTGACATTTATAGTATTATAGGACAACATATTCGGTTGTAGTATACGACAATAGGTGTTTTGTTTGACATTTATAGTATTATAGGACAACATATTCGGTTGTAGTATACGACAATAGGTGTTTTGTTTGACATTTATAGTATTATAGGACAACATATTCGGTTGTAGTATACGACAATAGGTGTTTTGTTTGACATTTATAGTATTATAGGACAACATATTCGGTTGTAGTATACGACAATAGGTGTTTTGTTTGACATTTATAGTATTATAGGACAACATATTCGGTTGTAGTATACGACAATAGGTGTTTTGTTTGACATTTATAGTATTATAAGGTAACATATTCGGAATTATCATACTGCAGTAAGTTTGTGTGTGTCATTTGTGTTATTATATGATAACATATTATGAATTATTATACGATAATAAATGTTGTGTGAAATTTGCAGTATTAAAAGGTAACATAGTCTGAATTAGTGTACAGAAGACGATGTATGCATTATCTATACTATTATACGACAACACATTTTGTATTTTTATTCGGCAGCAGACGATGTGTGCAGTGTTCAGTAGATCAGATGTCACTTGCATCCTTCTGTTTTATTGAACTTTTGACAGGAGAAAAATCACACGGATTCGCTTGGATTTACAGGGACCCATACGATTCGCGTGGATTTTTTTCTGTTCATAAGAACTTAGTGGTGCTTGGAGTTAATAGCTTTTGTATGAAATCATTTAAATAAACATAGTGGAGGAAAATCAATCGTAATACAGTATTTTAGAAGTATTCAGCCTGTTGTGACACAGATTCCTACTTTCCCGTTCACTGCAAAGTAATAATTAATGTGTTACAAATATGAAGAGCTACAGAAAGTAGTCAAAATGGGAGCTTGGACCTAGAAATAATGTTCTGCTATTATAGCTTAAGGGGGAGTAATTAGCAAGCGTTTCTCTACGACATGAAAAAAGAAATAGACTACCTACTTTGCATAACTGTCCGCCAGAAGCATTACTATTATTACTAAAATAATGAAATGAGAGTCTGAAACTATATCAGATTTATTCCCTAAAGTACAGATATTCAATTATAAAATTTACGTTGCTATATAAGAAGGAATATATATAACTATATATGTGTGCGTAAGTTAGACACAATAATTAACTATATTAATAATGACAGTGTATTTTTGATATAATTTCAAATATTAACAATGAGCGTGTTAGATACAATTAAACATATATTAATAATGTGTGTGAATTAGATATAATTATACGTATATTAATAGTGTGTGTGAATTTGATATAATTATACATATATTTATAATATATTAATAGACACAAAGAGGTGTCAAGCCTTTTCGAGTCACTGGAGTACTATTGTCATTTGTTCTTCATATGAACTCTTTTCTAGGATACCACATACAAAATGTCCCATGCTTTTTCTTTATGGCAGTGTCTGGAGACCATTCAAGATGTACTGGATTTTGTTTGTCATGTGACTAACTTTTCTTCTAGACACCACATGCAAATGTGTTTGATCATCATAGGAGTATCTGTTTGAAGACCATGTGAAGGATGTGGTGCACTAGATGGGAGTGTCTGCTTGAAGAGCATTTGAAAGTCATTGTGTTTTTCCATCATGGGAGTGTCTGTTTGAAGACAATTTGAAAGACATTGAGTTTTGTGGCGGAGTAAATTTGCCTCTCCCTATTCCTAAACTTAATTGTTGTATAAATTGTTAAATGTCAAAGTGACCCGACCTTGGGCACTCCTTGTAATGATATGTCACTCACTCACTCACTCACTCACTCACTCACTCACTCACTCACTCACTCACTCACTCACTCACTCACTCACTCACTCACTCACTCACTCACTCACTCACTCACTCACACTATATTTAGTGGCATATATCAATTTATATTTAATGTTCTATTATTATTATGGAAACCTTTAAAAAAATAACACGTCAAAATTGTAATCATTACCATCTTTATCGTGGTAGATGAGAAGAAAGAATGAATTTGGCCAGAAGGTACACTAAAACGAAAAGCTAAATATGTTTTTCAGTTTATAATAACGTGACGGGTTAAGATGCCCGTGGCTTTGATAAATTGCAATCCGTGGACCTCTGGAGAATGCTGTTTGCAAATACAGCAAATCCTCGGGCGAATGTCAGGGAAACGGAGATTGTTTTTCCTTCTAACTAAAATACTGATGTAAATTGCCTTGTGAATAATAATTTAGCTTTAATCTTCACGATTAATAATAAGATATTGTGAGGCAAGTGGCTAAAGAAAGAAAAAGAAAGACAAGCATTCAGTAACTGCGTGGTCTATATGCAAGCAGAGATAGAAAGACAAATAGAGAGAGAATTTTGTTTAATTTTTTTAATGCCGACACAGTAAAAAAAGAAAGACGTCTCATTACAACAACAAAATCCACAAGACAGGCAGCCAAAATGACTGCCTGTTGGGAAAACAAGTTAAAATTGCCAATGTTGTTTTCGTGAATAACGCGATGATGAATCGGAGGACAAAAACGTTTGTAAATTACTAATTTCTGTAAGAAGAAAAAACTTCGAATATATTTAATAAAAGATAATTAAGGGGGAATAAAGAAGAAGAAATATACGCAATATTCTAAAACTTCAATAATCATTCAGAACTAAGATGAATTTCATGAGGTACTGAACATACAACTTTCTTTTATTAAAACAGTAAATACATACATATTGTTTGTCGATTGTTTCCCGAGAATACATTCCAAATATATAATAATTTTAAATTTGAGAAAAAGTGCATCAATCGAGAGACTAAGTGAGGTAGATAGGTGGAAGTACAGATCACACACACACACACACACACACACACACACACACACACACACACACACACACACAGAGGATTATAAATACACATATACATGGGGTAACAGTGACACCTACTGTCACATAATGGCTTATGTAGCCCATACACACCCCTCCTCTAAAAATAAACTACACCATAAATCTACCTTCTAGAAAGGCTGACCCCTATCCGCAGGCTGGAAATATACCCGAACGTTCCAGACAACTCACTAAGCTAACCAATCAAAGTGCAACTCAGCCACGTGAACGAATGTGCCAGAATCTCACCTGTAAATCGTTAGTCGAATGCAGTTGACCGTCAAGACAACACATAGTTTGGCTCCCGGTGTTAACAAAGTATATTCATACTACTAACCTTATTGCCTGTTATCCACAGAAGGAAATCATCCTCTCTATATATTACTGCCAAAGGTATGTCGTTTTGCTTACCCAAGTAATATTATGCTCGACATTAACTATAATTTATATTGTTATATTTTGCTTATGATATTTAAATGTATGATGATCATGTAAGAAAGTGTCAGAGAAAACACGAGGACAATTTCTTAGCTCATGCATATTTTACTGGCAGATTGGCACTTTATCTTGGATGTCACTTTATTCTGGATGTGGTTTTGATGAGTGCTGAACAGCAAAGCAATACCAGAATGGAATGATCTATGGGCAAGAGACACCGTTCCACAGACCTCTTGTGCAACCTTACATATGTCACTGGGACCCCAGACGTCAAGACAGGGAACCAAAGCTAAGTGACTATAAAGCCAACAAGCTGAAACTGCTTCAGTCATGTTGTAGACAAACTCTACCAAAGTACCTTTAGAGTTCTCAGAAAAATTCAGTGTTCTCTTATAATCTCAGTTATAGTTTGCTCCTATGAATGAACCAAATAACTACTACAGTGCCATAGGACTCAAAACAAAATTCTCTTATTACACTACATGGTCGTGATTATGCACTATAACTATAAACATATATAAACTATAATTGTAACTGTTGAACTATTAGCTGTATGTTATTTCGTGTTGATACTTAGTCCACTCGTGTTAGCATGGCTCACTTACAATTTATATGTTGTAGTCTGTCACAGGTATTTACTTACTATCCTGGCTGTATGTATCAGGGAGCTCGAGCTATCTTCTAGAACTATCACTCTTCTTTTCCACAATGTATATCTTCCATCTTTCTAACGCGTGTGGCCAGCCAGAAGGTGTGTTTTGGGGATTAATCTAAGGCTACGGTCGGTCCGGGGATGTGGAAAATTAACATCTTGCCTATCTCCCAGTAAAACGTCACATAGACAAATACATTTGAATATAAATACATGAAAGTACGAGTGACACAGACACACATATATGAATATAAATACATATATATATATATATGAAAGTACAAGTGACACAGACACACATATATGAATATAAATACATATATACATGAAAGTACGGGTGACACAGACACACATTCATGAACACCAGAATTTCTCAGTTTACTGATTTAAAAACTGCTACGACCATGTTAGATACGAAAAGTATCTAGCCCCAGTGTGTAAGTGTAAGGATACACTGCACTCTGTTGTTAAATGGTGGCAAAGTATGCTCTACTACAAGTTTACTTGTAAATGAATAGAAACGACTTCATCAAGCCGTGTGCGTCTTAGAGTTATCATCTTAAAATGGGACATTATGTGTCTACCTCTCCTTCTGTCTTCCATCACTCTCCATCTCTCTTTTCTCTTGTTATCACTCTTTCTTTTTGTCTCCCACCACTTTCCATGTCTCTCTTTTCTCTTGTTATCACTCTTTTTGTTTTTGTCTCCCACCACTCTCCATGCCTCTCTTTTCTCTTGTTATCACTCTTTTTGTTTTTGTCTCCCACCACTTTCCATGTCTCTCTTTTCTCTTGTTATCACTCTTTTTGTTTTTGTCTCCCATCACTCTCCATGCCTCTCTTTTCTCTTGTTATCACTCTTTTTGTTTTTGTCTCCCACCACTCTCCATGTCTCTCTTTTCTCTTGTTATCACTCTTTTTGTTTTTGTCTCCCACCACTTTCCATGTCTCTCTTTTCTCTTGTTATCACTCTTTTTGTTTCTGTCGCCCCTTTCGATTGCTTTTCCCTCTTGCAATGTTAACAGGAAATGCTTCTTGCCCGGATGAGAAAATACCTTATATACATATTTTTATTTCAGATTATACTATTAGTTATGAGTGAGACGATTCAGTACTGAAAATAAATAATTTTACTTAGGAAAAACTTGTAAGTTAACTTGGAAGTAGGATTATACAACTGTTTCGTAAAATGTTTCAAGATAATTTCATTAAGTTTTAAAAATAAATTTCAGTCGTCTTAATGACGTTTTTGTGTCAGTCAATCCGATCCATTATTTTCTTGTATTCTAATGATTTATTTTTTCAAGTAAGTGTCATTTGATGCAAATTAATTTCCCCGTTGCTTTAATGATACTATTTGTAAATCTATAAGAGTAATATAATTATTTCAGCAAAACTTTAATCATTCAGATTTTAAATCAATAAATGAACGAATGTAGCATTCTTATTCTTTTCGTGTATTCATTCCATGTTTAAACTACAAATGAATGCAAATTTATTTCTTGTTATCTAACCTTTTATGTTCCAGTTTATCATAATGTACATATTAATTATCTAGTACTTCAAAAGTCATAAATTTGTACATCTAAACAAATATTATATTTTCCTTTCTTAGTGACTCTGAATTAAGTAATTCAACTCGAATGCAAATTATTTTTCCATTTTTTGAAGGATTCAGTTTATAAAGTCAGTTAAATTAAGTCAAAACTCATTTCTCTTGCTGTCTGGATTCAGGTTTTAAGTTAGTTAAATTGTATTCAAGTAATTTTTGATTATTTTCAGAATTCAGTTTTCCAAAAATAGACGACACCCCACCCCATATAATTATGAGATACCACGCTCGGCTGCAAGCCAACGGGTTAGAGTTCCTGCAAGCAATATTGGGTGAAGACAAAAATATGTTCCTATCTATTTTATTGTACATCCAGCCCTCTCCCGCTTATCGGAATTAATAACAAGCGCAAGGATACTCATTTCTAGTTATCTCCCCTTTTATTATCTCAACATTTCTGAGAGGAACGTAAGACAGTAGAGGAAACGACCATGGTCGCTAGGAAGCCACAAACCTGCCCGGAGCAAAGGATGGCCACGAAATAATGATAGAAGTCATAAAATGGCGTCCCTTCATCGGGCCTGACTGGAAAAACGAGGTACTGCAAGCCAAACAGGGGTACCAGAATGAGCGTAGCACGGACAGCCTTTCTGCAACAATCAATCAAATTAACTGCAAACCTAGCAATCAGTCAATCAATAGAAGTGCACAAGTAGCAATCACATGGCTAAAATCAGACTTCAGGCACACATTATCAGAATTAGAAAAAGGTAATCAATGACACATTTAAATAAAATCTATACTGATAGGTTACTACACTTATAACTAGCAAGTAACTTTAAGAACTTATGCGGAATAATAATAGGTGAATAGATGTGCCATTGGTCCTGTAACTGCTTATTATGCCATTTACAGTAGAGCATGAGTTAAGTTTCTATAAATAACTTATTCGTGTCAACGCGGTCTTTAGTTACGTGAGAAATAGTTTCAATATTTTCTCACTGACTTGTGGACACAAAGTCACGCGAGAAATAACTTCAGCTATTGCTTATTAGATTGTGGATCTGAAATCAACACTTGCTCACTGAATTGTGGCCACAAAGTGACGCGAGAAATAACTTTAGCTCTTGTTTACTAGATTGTGGACCTGAAATCAACTCTTGCTCACTGAATTGCAGACAAAATGTCACGCGATAGATTGCCTCAGCACTTGCTCCTTGGATTGCGAACATGGAGTCAAGCGACTAAATGTCTTCAGTTTTATGTTTTGAATTGCGGACATGGAGTCAAGCGACTAAATGTCTTCAGTTTTATGTTTTGAATTGCGGACATGGAGTCAAGCGACTAAATGTCTTCAGTTTTATGTTTTGAATTGCGGACATGGAGTCAAGCGACTAAATGTCTTCAGTTTTATGTTTTGAATTGCGGACACGAAATCACTTCAGAAAAGCACGTAAAAATGGTCTCAGTATTTACTCTCTATCTGGACATGAAATAATGTGACACTCACTTGCTCTGTGACGCCTCGGGCACCTGATGGAGTTTTGTGAGGAGCAGACGGACAAGGTTGATCAGAATGAAAATGTTGACCTGAAGATTCAAAAGGATTAGAAAACTTTAGAAACACATAAAACTAGGACTGATTGAACAATTCCACATAAACATTTAATCATAATCAATCAAGAAGGTTAATGAATTCACGAACGCGCAATTTGCAGTATGTACTTAACAGTGCACTTGCATGATGTATTTATATCAAACACATACACGCACACACACACTCTCCATCTATTCATCCATCCATCCATCTAAAACCCACCCATCTATCCATCCATCTGTCTATTCATCCATCCATCCATCAACCCATCTATCTATCTATCTATCTATCTATCTATCTATCTATCTATCTATCTATCTATCTATCTATCTATCTATCTATCTATCTATCTATCTATCTATCTATCTATCTATCTATCTATCTATCTATCTATCTATCTATCTATCTATCTATCTATCTATCTATCTATCTATCCATCCATCCATCCATCCATCCATCCATCCATCCATCCATCCATCTATCTATCTATCTATCTATCTATCTATCTATCTATCTATCTATCTATCTATCTATCTATCTATCTATCTATCTATCTTAGAAAATACACTTATATCTGTAGTCTAATCATTCATATACGCGCACATTTGCACACATTCCTACATAACACACAATCACCATACAATACATAAACATTAATTATGTGACCAAACGAGAAAAAGGTTTACTGAGTTATTTGCAATAACTAAGGCAAGAATCATTGTTGTTTTACTAACCACGACAAACGCCACGACCGGGCCGAAAATAATCCACTGAAAGACGTCATCGTATATCCAGCACCTGAACAAATAGAAACAAATGAAAAGAGTAAATTTGTCTCTGTGCGAACAAAAGACAACATATGAAAAGAGTAAATTTGTCTCTGTGCGAACAAAAGACAACATATGAAAAGAGTAAATTTGTCTCTGTGCGAACAAAAGACAACATATGAAAAGAGCAAATTTGTCTCTGTGCGAACAACAGATAACACACGAAAAGGATAAATTTGTCTCTTTGCGAACAAGAGACAATATATAAAAACAGAAATTTGTCTCTGTGCAAACAACAGACAACACACGAAAAGAGTAAATTTATTTTTGTGCGAACAACAGACAGTATATGAAAACAGAAATTTGTCTCTGTGCAAACAACAGACAACACACGAAAAGAGTAAATTTATTTTTGTGCGAACAACAGACAGTATATGAAAACAGAAATTTGTCTCTGTGCGAACAACAGACAGTATATGAAAACAGAAATTTGTCTCTGTGCGAACAACAGACAGTATATGAAAACAGAAATTTGTCTCTGTGCGAACAACAGACAGTATATGAAAACAGAAATTTGTCTCTGTGCGAACAACAGACAGTATATGAAAACAGAAATTTGTCTCTGTGCGAACAACAGACAGTATATGAAAACAGAAATTTGTCTCTGTGCGAACAACAGACAGTATATGAAAACAGAAATTTATCTCTGTGCGAACAACAGACAGTATATGAAAACAGAAATTTGTCTCTGTGCAAACAGACAACAAATGCGCAAGAGCGAAATTATCCCCCTGTAAAGAAAACCAGACACCGTATGCAGAGAACATATTAACTACATGTAAACAACATATAACAAAAAAAAACCGAAATGAGCTTGTTGTAAAGAACATAAAACATAAACTGAGAATTAAATTAGTTCTCTGAGCAAATGCAATAATAAAAGTTATCTCCGTGTAATCAAGCTAAACTGAAAGCAAATGGAAGCAACTCCTTGTAAACAATATAAGATAAAAACAGAAAATGGAATAACTTAATATAAATAACAGAAAAACAAAGCAGAAAATGAAATTATCTCCCTTTTCCGAATTCACTATAATAATGAATTGTTGCGTGATAATGTGCAGATGCAATTATACAAGTCTGCACTCGGTGAGCTTTTCAAACCTAATTAAATAATTGTCTATCGTAACTAATGCCCGGAAACTTAATTTATCTATTAGAAACAGATAAAAGACAATTGACACGAAAGCTAATTTAAAAAAACAAAAACAAACGCAACTTATTTCTTTTGAAATGGGAGTAGAAACTTAGTTTATTTTAGTCACTTACTTTTTCTATGGAATGACATAGTAACCTCAGCGCACATATCGAGTTAAAGCAGTCTTTCTCTCTCCTGTTATCGTCCATTAGTCACAAAAATATATACTGCGATGCAAACATAATCCTAGACAATAATCACAGCTAAACACATTAACATATACCTACCACTTTACAAACATAATTCTAGGCAATAATCACAGCTAAACACATTAACATATACCTACCACTCTACAAACATAATTCTAGACAATAATCACAGCTAAATATATTGACATATACCTACCACTTTACAAACATAATACTAGACAATAATCACAGCTAAATATAATGACATATACCTACCACTCTACAAACATAATTCTAGACAATAATCACAGCTAAACACATTAACATATACCTACCACTTTACAAACATAATTCTAGACAATAATCACAGCTAAATATAATGACATATACCTATCACTATACAAACATAATTCTAGACAATAATCACAGCTAAATATAATGACATATACCTATCACTATACAAACATAATTCTAGACAATAATCACATCTAAAAACATTGACGTATACATACCACTCTACAAACATAATTCTAGACAATAATCACATCTAAAAACATTGACGTATACATACCAGTCTACAAACATAATTCTAGACAATAATCACATCTAAAAACATTGACGTATACATACCACTCTACAAACATAATTCTAGACAATAATCACATCTAAATATATTGACGTATTAACCACACAAACGCGTTGTCGCAGCAAGCTAACAAACACTTCTAAATACGTATCCTCTCTACGTCATAAGACAATATGACGCCTTAGTCCATGCTTTCCACAAAGACGTCACAGCTGGAAAAGCAGAAGGTTATACTTCTACAATTGCCACACTCTGATGACGGACCGTTACAGGGGATTACACCGAACTCAGACCAAAAGCACCACATACTCCTCTTTCAAGACAGACGTATAAATAATCGTTTCCCCGACATTAAATCTTCATTCTTTGTAAGTGGCCGAAGCTGATGAAAAAACCCCTAGTCGTCTCTTGACATACGTCGCGGCCAGATGGAGAGTCCCGGTGTTTAAGTTTGAGAAGGGACACCTTGCAAGTGGAAATATAACCTTAGCAATTTGGACATTTCTGTTGAGCGATCTAGTAAAATACTCAAGTTAAGGTTTTCAATGAAGGACCAGGAAAAGACTATCAATCATCCCGGGAGAGTAATCTCTCTTGCCGAATTTCTAAAACGTCCTGTATTTCGAAATGAGTCCGCTGGCACAAAGAGGATTTTATCGTTCTTACCAACCAGCTTGGAGTCAAGCTGATTACAAAAGAGGATCGATTTCCGTCCACTTCAAAGTGGTATTTAAAACCCCCCCCACTGACTTCGTACATGATTTCTAAGTTCCATAGAAAACAGATCTTAATGAAATGATAAGACAAATAAGCATGCTGAAGAAAAAGAATTTAACCAAGAACCAAGAATCGAAAGAAATAGTCAACGAACTTTCTCCAGATTAAAAAAAATAGAAAGAAATAAAGTTTATCTGAAAAATTATTACACAGTTTCCCTATCTATCTATCTATCTATCTATCTATCTATCTATCTATCTATCTATCTATCTATCTATCTATCTATCTATCTATCTATCTATCTATCTATCTATCTATCTATCTATCTATCTATCTATCTATCTATCTATCTATCTATCTATCTATCTATCTATCTATCTATCTATCTATCTATCTATCTATCTATCTATCTATCTATCTATCTATCTATCTATCTATCATTTCTCGCTTTTACGCTTTGTATCTCTTTTTTTAAAAAACATTTCTGCTATCACATTATCTAAACACCTTTCTTGTTGACTCGTTGATAAAGAGCCCCACTCTCGAGACATTATATAGCATAATAAAGCATGATTAAGCACAGTGTAAAGTGATTGCAACTTATGTGTGACCTTGATTCAACATGTCACGTCTGCTTATGTCTGCCATGACCAAGCGATACACACAACTTTATGTGGCTTGCTTTTAGATTTCACGACTGACATGATGTTTCCGCCCGATGGAAGTACTTCAGCAAGATCATTTTATCACAAAGTAAGACTCTTATTACACATATATAATTCAGTGTGCAGTACAACTGGATGTTCATGATTCATTTATGCATGAATTAAGATTTTCATTATTCTGTTTATTTTTAGTTGCACAGGTGAAACTTACTGGTCAAAATAAAAAGTATATCCCCATTAGAATAAAGACTAGCAATAAATATCTATGCATACTATGCATACATTAACGTATATTCCATCAGGGCATCTTTTATCATGCAATACTTTGGTGAAGGACATTGTGTTTCTCAATAAGACCAACAAGAAGAGACACGTAATACAACGATTGTAGATAATTTATTTAAAAAATAAAATACATAATAAAACGGTTTTAGATTACTTTAAAAATAAAATACTAAAACAGTTGTAGATAATTTATTGTTAATATACTTTCTGGATACGTACTTTCTGATGTAAAATCAATGAACCGTGGAATTTGACTAATATTAAAAGGTATTACATAAGGAATAATAATTGGTTAAGTTGTATGTAAGTCATAAAATGACTTTATTTTTTCCAACCATTACATAAAATATGAAATAAATTTTAATATTTACATTTTAAAAAGATAAATTTTATAAAAGACATAAATTAATACAAAGAGTGCAATAAGTCTAAAAGCGGGTAACAAAACCTCTGTTTCTAATTAGAATGACGTGTGATGTGTTTAGTAGTCATCATAAGCCCCAACAGAGTACAGTGACAGAAACTTTCACAGAAAAATACTGATTATTGTGTCTAGAGAGCTTACATCGCGCTTACATGCTGCTGAAAATAGGCGTGAGAAAAATTTGGAAGTACCATCTATTTCAAACTCGCAGGACGGCAATGTCTCTCCAAAGAACTGCTCTTACTTAAGTGGCCCAACAAGAGCTCGGTATTGTACACTTCTGATACCGCTCCATCACCTGTGCTTTTCATTTCTTGATTATCTGCTCTTGAAGCAAGAACGGAAGCCACAAAGAAAACAACCAGAACTGGTGCAAACTGCAATTTCCACTCATCCCACAAAGCGCAAGGATTACCTAGCCGAGAAACACTATTGCTCTCCCCTGAACAGGGATTGATTGAATTTGATATCGGGACAGACCAGGGCACAAGGACGCTGCTCGGTGACCGAAAGGGTAAATTCAGCGTCCCGAAGGCACTTTCACAGACTGGCAAATTAGCCGCTAAACCACATAAACTAATATAAGAGAACCCGATGTAGCCGTCATGATACTAAGTAATAGTACAAGTGACAATTTGCAAAATGCATACGATTGAATGTATAATCAGTAGGTGCGTAGGATGTGGGGAACTGGAGATGGGTGGAGGTGATGAGAAGGATGACCGGTGGCAGGGGGAGAGTCTAGTAAAGCCAAAATCGAGAGAAGAAAATCAATAAAATATTTGACTAGCTAAAAAATCGACAAAAATGGAGTGCATGATGGACACTTTTTTTTAGCGCAAATCAAACTGTTTTGAATATTTGTAACATTGGTAAATTTAGCGGAAGAACACAAATTGATATTAAAAGAAAGCATAGCAAAGCAACATAAATTTTAAATCTGAAAGAGAATATTAGTGAGACGAACGTTTCCTCCTCCAGACACACTAGTACAGTTGTAACATACTATAACTGAACTTGACATTTGTAGTACTGCTGTAACACACTCTAAATGAGTAAGACAGCACACTACTAGTGTAACATATTTTAAATGAACCAGCCATTATAGTGCTATTGTAAGCTACTCAACTGAAACGGATATATCTATAGTACTGCTATAACACTCTCTGACACTACGCAACCCCAGTTATTGGTTATTATTATTATTATTATTATTATTATTATTATTATTATTATTTAATCATTCATAACTAATTGCAAGTGAGGAGAATCATAATTTATGTTATTAATAATTCTCCAGAAGACACCACTCGGCTCTCTCACTTGACGGATATGCTGGGGCCGTTGTAAACGTTTTCTCTCTTCCATAACATTAAAGACAAACATTTATCATCACACAATATTTCCGTAGATGGAAAACTTCTTACCAAAGGAGAAGATAAATATAGATTATACCCTTCTACCCACTATCTCTCCAACATATGGTTATCAATATGTGTGAGAAGGTCAATAAATTTAACAAAAAAAATATGAAATCAACAATCAAATATATATATAACAAATACAATATGAAATCAACACTCAAATATATGTATAACAAATACAATATGAAATCAACACTCAAATATATGTATAACAAATACAATATGAAATCAACACTCAAATATATGTGTAACAAATACAATATGAAATCAACACTCAAATATATGTATAACAAATACAATATGAAATCAACACTCAAATATGTGTATAACAAATACAATATGAAATCAACACTCAAATATATGTATAACAAATACAATATGAAATCAACACTCAAATATATGTATAACAAATACAATATGAAATCAACACTCAAATATATGTATAACAAATACAATATGAAATCAACACTCAAATATATGTATAACAAATACAATCAAAAGAACGTTGACATTTACATTGCTTCACAACAATGACTGATTAACACTAGACAATCATTCAATTTATCCTAGCATAGACATCAGAAGTCAAATGATTATATGATCAAATTTATATTATAAATTTAGATTAAAAATTATATATATATATAATCAAATTTATAGGCATATTTTATCATAGACTTGAGGGTGGAGTTTATTTAAATAATTATAGTCAATGTACATAACATTTTTAAAGATGGCCACTGTCACTAGCACAAGTTCACAATCATGAGGTTTGCAACAAAAGTCACTGTCCTTGATATTTAGACGATGGCCTTGTCACGAGTCTGATAAAAATGTCCGACCTGATGACCCACTTGCCTTGTTTACTTCAAATTCGAATATTTGAAACCCTTGGCTCTTTGTTCAAAGCTTCCTTTTTCTAGGTGCTTCTAGAACAGGTCAAGATGTTATGTAACTTTAGGACCATTGTCCAGTTCTCGAACCAACCACATGCTTTGCGAACAGTCACGTGATACGCAATATACCTTTCTATATATGTACCCACACGCTTCCGCTCCCTCACTTCGAGCACATTTTAGCTAATTCCATCAGCTTACTCGGGTCGTGAGAGGCAGCCGGCGCCATAGAGAATCAAGGTACCCTTCGACTTCTCTCAAAGGTATCATTTTATTTAATAGTATTTGCCTATGTATTGTTTAAGTATGTATTTGTGCTATGTATTATATGATTTCCATATACACTTGAGCATGGTTCAGAGAAATAGCTGAAAACCTATATGTTACTGAATATAAATTTATTGTAACCATTTTTCCATTTCTGTACTTTAATTTATATTGTTTTAATTCACTAAGAGCCAGAATGCTGCGCTCGAGATGAATTCTTCATGTAATTCAATTATTGCGTGTAATTTAAATTGTAAATTGTGAAGCGCTCTGTCGGCTTGAATTACCCCTTGTATGAACATTAATTTAACGTTGTATCTATTTTATTGCTTCATACGTCATGACTGTTAAATGGAACACATGTGAGACGATTATATTTTTTCTAAAATTTAATTGTAAGCGACGCGAGGTCGAAACTCTTTGTTCAGCGCATTTAATTGAGCCATGCCCAAGTAGGACGTGTTAGGTTGAGAATTATATCCAAACACGTTGCATCCACAGGTCGGCTCATGGTTCATGTTTCACCATGCCTCACCTGCACTAGCTTATTGGTGTAAGCGTGTCGAAATCCACTCTGAGGGCCATGCTGCAAAAATTCCAGTTCCTAGCCACTAACAAAGGGACATCATTCCTTATGCACCACGTGTGTCGTTAAAGGGGGACTGAGGGAACGAACCGGCATGATTGAGTGTTGAGACCAAGGATACAAGAATAGAGCTAAGTGCAAGATCAAGTGTACAGATCTCAAAGGAACACTTTTCTGGCAATTTAGATTGACAAAAATCAGGCATAGGCGCGTAAAGACAGAGTGAAGACTATTCGCGTTGCATTCGATTTATTGTTAATTTGTTAAACTTTATTAAATCTTATTTTCTTTGTTAATACCTCTTAGTAGTTGATTTCTATGCACAATAGACCAATTAGATTAATTCTTAGATTTGAATGGGGGCGGATGAGCAGAAAGATTGATGACGAGTGCATATTAATTTAGAGGGACTTAACTGTTTTCAAATCTAGCTAAAAGTTCGCAGTTTATTAGTCTGTAAATTTGTCGTCTGAACTACAAGACGCACTTTTAATTAGTCAGATAATAAATTGAGCAACCAGTCTGCGCAGAATATGAGAGGAAGAATTAATTATATTTAAAGTCTTTTAATTATTCTAAGCAGGGTCTTTAAATAAATACTGGAAACGTAACAAGTGTGGGTCGTCGCGGGATTGATATGTATTAAATTGTAAATTGTAACATTTTTATACATAAGGCGCATCATAACCTAGAAACGAATGAACGAACAGAATTGCCAATTGTTCTTTTGATTTTTGTATCACTGATTTTCTTTGCTTTTGTTGTGACATGTGCATGTATTCTTTTGCAGAGTAGCGTGCATGTTAGTTAATGTTGATATATTTAAGCGTAGTTAAATATGTCATGTTAGCTATTGAATGATTTATTTAGTATTGTGTTACTGAGTACTTCATTGTGAGGAGTCGAAGGTTATACCGCCAGCTAGGAGAGTTATCGGTAGTAACAGACTTCGGACTATTATATTTAGGGTGCTAGATATAATGTGTAATGTTGTATGGTAGGAGCCGTGACATTACGGAAGTCTTGGAACAGCGGACACTGTGACAAGCAGGTGAAACGTGTAAAGAGTTAACGCGTAATTTATTTCGGAAGGTGTTCTGAGTAAATTAAATAATTTTTGTAAGGTTGTAGCCTAAAAGTTATTTTCGGGATAAGCGGAGTTATCGCCGACGGTTAAAACACACAATTCACGAGATACATTCTTATTGTAGCCAGCGCGCTAAGACAGTAAAATGGATCGCAAACAGGTTATCGAAGACCTGAAAGAAACCGGTATCATGATAGGATACCAGGGTGACGAACTGACTAGCTACATTAAAACTGAGCTAGAGAAAGCGGAAAAAGCGGAAAAAGAGAGACAAGAGATAGAAAGGGAAGAACGGTTAGCTGCCCGCGAAGCTAAGAAGTTAGAGGCTGAAAGACTAGCTGAAACCGAGGCTAAACGCATCGCAGCGGACACAGAAGCAAAACGCATCGCAGCGGATACAGAAGCCAAACGCATCGCCGCAGACGCGGAAATAAAACGGTTAGAATGGGAAGTAAAGAAACTAGAAGTTACCAATCCAAACCGTGATCGCAGAAGCAGTGGTGATTCGCGTTCTAGCGATGGAAATAATCACAGTAGAATTGAAAATATCATTCCAAAGATAAATATGGTCCCATTTGATGAGAACAAAGATCAAATAGACGCGTATTTAAAAACGTTTGAAAAGTTAGCCAGAGCAACAAACATTCCAGCGGAACATTGGGCGATAAATTTATCGGGGTTACTGCAGGGAACTGCGAAAAACGAATTCAATAAGCTTAGCGATTCTGAGTCAGATAATTACGACACAGTCAAGGCCGCATTATTGAAACGTTACAAACTCACAGCAGATACATACCGACGTAAGTTTAAACAGGCCACTAAAGCCAGTTCAGAGACGCACGCACAGTACATACGACGCGTAGCTGACTTGTTCCAAAGATGGATAGATCTAGCCGAAACTCCACAGACGTACGCAGGTCTTAGGGATGAAATGGTAAAAGACCACATTCTCGGGTCATACAAATCAGATCTACTGATTCACTTAGCAATAAGGGAAAAATCTACGCTAGAGGAGATAGGCAACGCCGCCGATCGCTTTGATGACGCACATTCTCAATTCTCGAACGCACACGCGAACAACAAGTCTCGACCGAACGAACCGCAGACTCGAAAGGATAAGAAAAATGACGGGAAGGCACCTAGTGAGCGTGATGATAAAACATCTAAACCCGACACTAAAAACAAGTCCGACAAACAGAAAGATAAAAAGAATCTTGCATGTTACACTTGTGGTGATAGTGGCCATTTTTCACGAACATGTCCTGAAAAGAAAACAGCTAAAGTTTACGCAGTAGAAAGTCATACACCTAAAACAGAAAAGTCGAATCGAACACCAGTACAGGCAAACGGTCACGATACAATCGCTTTGCTTGATACAGGGTGTGAGCTAGACGCTATTGTAAATGCATCATTAGTTAACCGTACCGACTACACAGGGGAGACAATCTCTGTCACCTTTGCAAACGGCGAACAAGACATTTTACCAGTAGCTGAAGTCTCGATTGTTTCAGACTTTGTAGAAGGAACAGTCAAAGCGGCAGTTATGGAAAACTCACCGCATGACGTGATCCTTGGTTGCAAGTATGTTTTGCCGTGCAAAAAACAAACTTCAACTGAACCACCACTGGTTAACGCTGTAACCAGAGCAGCGAGTAGTAAAGACAAATCTGTAACTGCACCGATGTCTGCCGCACCAGCCGTAGATAAAGCAACAGTTAGCGAGATTAAAATATTACAAGCTGAGGACGAAACACTAGACAAGTTACGCAGACAAGCTGTACTTGTTAGTGACGTCAACACTGACGATTCGAATAAGAAAGCGTGCATTATTCTGAAAAAGGGTTTATTGTACCGCTATTCGAAAGTGGGAGACGAATTTCGGAAACAATTAGTCGTTCCACAAACCAAACGAAATGACGTATTACGATTAGGTCATGAGAGTCTTTTTGGTGCACACATGGGTGTACAAAAAACAACTAGTCGTATTACAAGTGAGTTTTATTGGCCGGACATCATTGCCGATATCCGTAGATTCGTGTTAAGTTGCGACACATGTCAGAGAACACAGTCTAAAAATTCAATCAGACCCGCACCGTTAGGAGAGCCTGAACTGATCAGTGAACCCTACAAGCGCGTAGCATTGGATTTGATTGGGCCTATAATACCCACATCAACGAGAGGTAATCGATACGTGCTGACCACTATTGATTACGCAACAAGATTCGCCGACGCAGTACCATTGAAAAATATTGATACTGAAACTGTCGCCGAAGCCCTTTTCGGTCTTTGGAGTCGTGTTGGAATTCCTACTGAAATTTTGACGGATCAGGGGAGTCAATTCATAGGCAACGTAATGAAGGAAGTAAATCGTTTACTTTCCATCAAACATCTTACTTGCACACCATACCACCCCCAGGCAAATGGTCTGATTGAAAAATACAATGGGACATTAAAAACAGCACTTAAAAAGCTCGCCACAGATAAACCGAAAGACTGGGACAGATACATCCCTGCCCTACTATTTGCATATAGGGAGGTGCCACAATCTTCCACCGGGTTTTCACCATTTGAGCTACTTTACGGACGTACTGTACGCGGACCGATGATGATTTTGAAGGCACTTTGGACTGATGAAAAGACAGATGACGAAGTTAAGACAACTTATACATACGTCACTGACTTAAGAAACCGTCTTGAAACTATAGGCAAGATAGCACGGGAAAACTTGACGATAGCTCAGTCTAGACAGGCAGAATATTACAATAAGCACACCAAACCTAGAGAATTTGAAGTTAATGACAAAGTGTTACTGTTGCTTCCTGAAGCACATAACAAACTTCAGATGAAATGGAAGGGGCCCTTTGTAGTTACCGCCAAGCTAGGGGGACTGAACTATAAGGTGCAGACAGGAAAGAGAGAGAAAATCTTTCATGTTAACCTACTCAAAAAGTACATAAGCCGTGAGGATCAAACCACTCAAGCTGATTTTGTCGTAGCAACGATAGTTACAGAAGACGAGGGGGATACTGATTGCGTCACTGGTACTTTACCAAACTGTCCTCTACAGACGGACGAAACTGTCAAAGACGTTAGGGTAAATGAAGCCTTGACAGAAAGACAGAAAAAAGAAGTGAATGAATTGCTTAATGAGTTCTCATCTACTCTGACAGACAAACCAGGGTTGACAGACTTAATAGAATTTTCACTGAAGCTGACTGACAACAAACCGATACGTTTGAAGCCGTATCCGTTGCCACACGCTAAGATAGATGACGTTAGACGTGAGATTAAGACTATGCTAGATCTAGGGGTCATAGAGAAGACTGACAGTGCCTACGGATCACCCATCGTGTTGATTAAAAAACGTGATAACTCGTTCCGTTTTTGCGTAGACTACCGCAAACTCAATCAAGTGACAGAGTTTTGTGCCGAGCCTCTCCCTGATCCGGATCTCATCTTCACTAAGCTAGCTAACGCTCATTACTATACCAAAATAGATTTGTCACGCGGTTTTTGGCAAATCAAGGTCAAGGACACTGATCGACACATACTAGCTTTCACTACACCAGTAGGAAACTACACATGGAAAGTTATGCCTTTCGGAGTTTCAAACGCTCCAAGCATTTTTTCTAAAATGATGCGGTCATTGTTAGAACCACTGTACGGACGTGGAGTTGAGAACTTCATGGATGATTTAATTCTAGGCACCCAGACATGGGAGGAGCACTTAACACTCTTACGAGATGTGCTAGCCAGATTAAAGCAAGCCAACCTCACTGCCCGCCCTACGAAGTGTGAAATAGCACAATTCTCCTTAGACTTCTTGGGACACAAGTTGAGTCATGGAACTATGTCGCCAAGTGAAGCTAAGATAGCACAACTTAAGGACACTTCACAACCGCTAACAAAAACACAAGTTAGAAGTTTTCTTGGTCTTGCTAACTACTACAGAAAATTCGTACCAGATTTTAGTGCCATTGCATGTCCTCTGACTGACTTGACACGTAAGAATATGCCTACAAAAGTAGTGTGGACTGATGCATGCCAAAACGCTTTTGACACACTGAAATCTAGACTGACTTCAGATTTAGTTGTTAAACTGCCAGATCTGACAAAACCATTCTTGTTAAGGACTGATGCTAGCAACACAGGATTAGGAGCAGTGTTATTACAAGAACACAATGACACCAAACACCCAGTTGCATATGCAAGCCGTAAACTCACAACTACTGAACAGAAATATTCCACCAGTGAAAAGGAATGTCTTGCAATAGTTTGGGCCATAAAAAAGTTCGAAAACTATTTGTACGGAAAAACCTTTGTCATTGAGTGCGATCACCAGCCGTTGGCCTTTCTCGGACAGGCGCAATTTACGAACAGCCGTTTAATGCGTTGGTCTTTGTTTCTGACACAGTATGACGCAAATATTCATTACATCAAAGGGTCTTTGAATGTTGGCGCAGATTACATGAGTCGTGCTTGATGCCATCAAGTGCCGGTACTGATAGAATGTTGTTTAATCAATTAACTGAACCCTACGGATTCCTTCCTGTAAATATGAAATATAGTTGCACACTTTATTTCTAGGAATGTCGAAATTTTTTTTGTGTAAATTTTTCTTCATTGTGGACTTCTACATTTTATCATACATAATTTGTAGGAGGCATTTTATCTTTGGCAAGATAAACGCCTCAAAAGCAAGGGGGTGTCACGAGTCTGATAAAAATGTCCGACCTGATGACCCACTTGCCTTGTTTACTTCAAATTCGAATATTTGAAACCCTTGGCTCTTTGTTCAAAGCTTCCTTTTTCTAGGTGCTTCTAGAACAGGTCAAGATGTTATGTAACTTTAGGACCATTGTCCAGTTCTCGAACCAACCACATGCTTTGCGAACAGTCACGTGATACGCAATATACCTTTCTATATATGTACCCACACGCTTCCGCTCCCTCACTTCGAGCACATTTTAGCTAATTCCATCAGCTTACTCGGGTCGTGAGAGGCAGCCGGCGCCATAGAGAATCAAGGTACCCTTCGACTTCTCTCAAAGGTATCATTTTATTTAATAGTATTTGCCTATGTATTGTTTAAGTATGTATTTGTGCTATGTATTATATGATTTCCATATACACTTGAGCATGGTTCAGAGAAATAGCTGAAAACCTATATGTTACTGAATATAAATTTATTGTAACCATTTTTCCATTTCTGTACTTTAATTTATATTGTTTTAATTCACTAAGAGCCAGAATGCTGCGCTCGAGATGAATTCTTCATGTAATTCAATTATTGCGTGTAATTTAAATTGTAAATTGTGAAGCGCTCTGTCGGCTTGAATTACCCCTTGTATGAACATTAATTTAACGTTGTATCTATTTTATTGCTTCATACGTCATGACTGTTAAATGGAACACATGTGAGACGATTATATTTTTTCTAAAATTTAATTGTAAGCGACGCGAGGTCGAAACTCTTTGTTCAGCGCATTTAATTGAGCCATGCCCAAGTAGGACGTGTTAGGTTGAGAATTATATCCAAACACGTTGCATCCACAGGTCGGCTCATGGTTCATGTTTCACCATGCCTCACCTGCACTAGCTTATTGGTGTAAGCGTGTCGAAATCCACTCTGAGGGCCATGCTGCAAAAATTCCAGTTCCTAGCCACTAACAAAGGGACATCATTCCTTATGCACCACGTGTGTCGTTAAAGGGGGACTGAGGGAACGAACCGGCATGATTGAGTGTTGAGACCAAGGATACAAGAATAGAGCTAAGTGCAAGATCAAGTGTACAGATCTCAAAGGAACACTTTTCTGGCAATTTAGATTGACAAAAATCAGGCATAGGCGCGTAAAGACAGAGTGAAGACTATTCGCGTTGCATTCGATTTATTGTTAATTTGTTAAACTTTATTAAATCTTATTTTCTTTGTTAATACCTCTTAGTAGTTGATTTCTATGCACAATAGACCAATTAGATTAATTCTTAGATTTGAATGGGGGCGGATGAGCAGAAAGATTGATGACGAGTGCATATTAATTTAGAGGGACTTAACTGTTTTCAAATCTAGCTAAAAGTTCGCAGTTTATTAGTCTGTAAATTTGTCGTCTGAACTACAAGACGCACTTTTAATTAGTCAGATAATAAATTGAGCAACCAGTCTGCGCAGAATATGAGAGGAAGAATTAATTATATTTAAAGTCTTTTAATTATTCTAAGCAGGGTCTTTAAATAAATACTGGAAACGTAACAGGCCTCACATACCCCTTCTAGGCATATTGGACAATTGTTCCAGAATCTTCGACGCGCTCTCCAGGCACACTATGGAGAATCATTTTGATTTCCCTTGTGTTATCATGCACATCAGAGGAATGTTCCCGAATATTCATGTATACTACTCAGCACACCGTGAGGAATATTCAAAATAATCTTCGTGAATTCCCGAGGCCAAACTCAAACCACCATTTTCGCTGTATTGGCTCTCAAACAGAATTCACAGGAATTACTGATGTTCGACTATGGTAGAGTACTATAGTAAGTGCAGCCTGAAGTGAAAAAAAAGGTGTGCTTTTTTTCTCTGCAAAAGTCAAATTAAGGCAGCTCTAAATTTCATCTCTATAACTCCTTTCTCTCATACCCAACACTCTCATCTTACAACCCCTGTAACGATGTCATTCACCGATACGCAACAAGTATAATGTACAACATAATCAATTTAGAAATTTATAATGTACAACATAATCAACATAGAAATAATGGTTCAGTCACATAAAGCATTCTCCAATTCATTCATAGATCAACAGTAAACATTTATACAAATATATATAAATATATTATATAAAAAGTAAACATTGAAAACAAAGAAGTTCATGTCGTTTGTAAAAGGGGCACAAAGGTTGTTGTGCAGGGAGAAAGTCTATATAGTATATATGCTGTCTGAGAAAATAGAAGTGTGTGTGTGCGCGCGCGCGCGTCTTTATGCGTGCGTGCGTGCGTGCGTGTGCGTGCGTGTGTGTGTGCGCGCGTGCGTGTGTGCGTGCGTGTGTGCGTGCGTGTGCGTGTGTGTGTGCGTGCGTGCGTGCGTGCGTGTGTGTGTGTGTGTGTGTGTGTGTGTGTGCGTGTGTGTGATATTTTACTGTATAGTCAGATTGGCGGCTTTCCTTTTTATTAGGTGTCTGGGCTAAACAGATTACAGGATTTTGTAAACAATACATTTGAGCGGGAGTCAACACTAAGAATGCACGATCGATTTTAATTATTGGTGATAAGAAAACATACTTTTTTTGTATGTAAAATGATGGCAGTAATAACACTATTCTTTCTTCCCTCCAGCATCAGAGAGCAGGACTGGCGACGAGACTTCAGAGGTGGGATTAGCCGTTCTTAGAAATATTTACACAACTTCCTTAAAGTAATTTGAAATTTAGGAAGATGTGTGTAAAGGTTAAATCAAATACGTAGGCTGATTAAATACTAGTGTGGAAAAGGTTATATTTGCACCATAAAACACTTAGGCAGAAATACTGGTGCAACTTGGTGTAGTTTTGAAAGAATTAAAACGCCATTCTTGTCATCGAGTGCAATTTTAGAAACAACCTTAGGAACATTGATACAGTGATGTACTATTAATAAGCAAGGATGTAAACATCCTTAGGAACATTGATACAGTGATGTACCATTAATAAGCAAGGATGTAAACATCTATTAAGATGACAGGGTGAAAAAGGATGTAAGAATCCAGTAGGATAGCCGGAGGACAAAGAATATACACATTAAATAAGATGACAGTACAAAACATAAGAAACTAAAAAGAACACTGTATGATAAAAAAAGAACTACAGCAGCGTGGAAAAAGATGCAGGGTAAATCGAGAGATCGAATGAGAACGTATACATGTTAAAGAAGACAGCAACAAGCAAACAAGAATTGTACACAAACATAATGAGAGTACTTCAAAGAGGGAAGACAATCATTAGTGCACACAAAAATCGCACACAAACATAAAGAGAATACTTCACTACTGCAAACAAAAATCGCACACAAACATAAAGAGAGTACTTTACTACTGCAAACAAAAATTGCACACAAACATAATGAGAGTGCTTTACTACTGCAAACAAAAATTGCACACAAACATAATGAGAGTACTTTACTACTGCACACAAAAATTGCACACAAACATAATGAGAGTATTTCATTAGTGCAAACAACAACATTTTCTCGGATGTAGGTCAACAGTAGTATACACAGGAACGTGTGGAATAGTCCAACAAATAGAGAAGAGAAAAGCTGGAAAAAGGATGTCAAAATTGATGTAAACAAACAAACAGATATTGAAAATCAACATAAATATTAATGCAAATACATTGTTAAAGGAAAAGGACCATCGTCATATAAGCAAATAACATTAAACATATTTTCATTATGGAGAGAGTAAAACGATTTCCTGGTATAAATGAGGACATAAAATAAACTAAAGTATATTGATAGACGGTAAAGGGCGATCATCAGTAAGGCATACGAGCAAGTCTGGGTTTAAGATAAGTTAGCAGTTTAAACTTAATTATATTAACTTAATTATAAGAGGTATTATGACAACACATTTTAAGAAAAATGTAATAATAATAATAAGTCATCTAATAATAAGTCAGATGTTTAATTATTTATCCAAATCAAGTCGATGAACCAGTCCTCCACGGCTATCTCGCCAGTCATCTAATAATCAGACAGATGTTCAACTATTTACCCAAAATCAAGTCAATGAACCAGTCCTCCACGGCTATCTCGCCAGTCATCTAATAATAAGTCAGACAGATGTTCAACTATTTACCCAAAATCAAGTCAATGAACCAGTCCTCCACGGCTATCTCGCCAGTCATCTAATAATAAGTCAGACAGATGTTCAACTATTTACCCAAAATCAAGTCAGTGAACCATCCGTCACCCTCGATAACCACACGATCTGAAGAAGGAACGTGAAAGCTCTGCAGATCCAATATCACTTTAGGGGCTTGCTTCTGATTGATTGGGGGCTGTTCACGTCCAGTTGTTAATCAATAATGGGGTAAAAATAGACTAAAGACAAATTGCAAAGCTCAGAAGAAGTCACGAGAGTATAGATCTGTAAGAAGACCTTGCGCTGGCAGTGGGCAATACACTACAGGTCGATAGATGTCAGCAGCGTGGAATAACCACCTGCATCGACATCTAAAACTTTTGTCTTTTTTCTTGTGCTTCCAGCCATTCTTCTATATTACAGACAGATTTTAGTAAAATGGGATCACGTGACCACATTAACCATGTTAACGAGTGTGCGTGTGTATAGGTACGTGCTTGTGTGAAGGAAGATAATACAGCCCACCCTAAAGTTAGGAGGAAAATTATGGAAAAGGAGATAATTAAAATCGATCTAGATGCAAGTTTATGTCAAACTGACCACAGTGATATATGTAAGTTGGGCATACGATGTCCTCTGACCATCAGTTTGAGTTTGCAAGGCTGGCGCGAGCTTCATCTCACCATTAATGTCTCTCAGTTTGATGGTGTTTGCTGGGCAGGCTAGAACAGTAATGTCTCTCAGTTTGATGGTGTTTGCTGGGCAGGCTAGAACAGTAATGTCTCTCAGTTTGATGGTGTTTGGTGGGCAGGCTAGAACAGTAATGTCTCTCAGTTTGATGGTGTTTGCTGGGCAGGCTAGAACATTAATGCCTCAGTTTGATGGTGTTTGCTAGGCAGGTTAAAACATTTTGTAACAAATATAAGTGGCTTAAAAATGTCCTTTCTCTGTTTCTTCCATAGCTCTGTCTCACGTTCCTTCTGCTCCCTTTCTCTTTCTATCTCTTTTGTCATACCTATCTGCCTCCAATTTTCTTACTGTCTCTTTCATTCCATGCCTATCTCTTTTATTCCATGTATGTCTCTTTCTCTCCATGTCTCTCTCTTTCTCTTCATGCGTGTCTCTTTCTCTCCAGGTCTCTCTTTTTTCTCTCCATGTTTCTTTCTTTCTCATACCTCTCTGCTGCTATAGGTCAGCTTTCCATGCTTACGCCGGTTAGACATGGGGAGGATGAATATGGGGGAAGGAGATTGAGACTAATCTATTAAACAAGGCTGGAAAACGCTATTTTTATTTTGCTGTAGTTGTTTTTGTTTTTTCTCTTGAAAGCAATGTCAGGGCGGGCCCCGTGGTGACTCTAATCTCTAACCGGCTTTCCAAAGTCGACCATGCCGGCGCTGATGGCGATTCTCCCTTGCACCATTTCTTGGGCTTGTCTCACGGGCTGGCTGTACCACAACTTAATTGTGCCTCTCTATTATTCTATGATCAGCTTATTCATGGCTAATACTTTTCCTATCTTATTTGTAACACTCGTTAAGATATAGAGAATCCCGTTGGATGGAGGGGGTATGCATTTATAAAATCTGCCAATGATGTAGATAGTGGTGCCACTTGTTTTTAGAGTGATAGAGTATTTTCATGAATACTTTGGGTATGTTGTTTTTAGAGTGGTATAGTATTTCCATGAATACTCTGGGAATGTTGTTGTCTACTAGATACGTTTTCCACATCCCTATTTCTTGTCCTAATATGTTATAGTTTTTAATGACGTGTTCTTTGTTTAGTCTTTGAATGCACTGACACTTATTTTGTATTTAGTTTACAGTTAGCAAACTTAATTAATTTAGTAAATAACGCTTGCTCTTTCTTTCTACTATTAAAATACTTTGGTATGGCGCTTGGGTATCTATCATATTTTATTCTTTGACTTGTTGCTTTAGTGTAGTAATGAATTTCCCATGATTTTTGTTTGCGTGTTTAGAAAGCACTTAAGTATGCACTATTTATTGGGGCAATGCTATTATATTGACTGTTTCTCTTGGTTATGCTCTTTGTGGCCAGTGAGTTAACTTTCTCTGTCCCATCATTCCTATGTTGACTGTCTGTGGCCAGTGAGTTAACTTTCTCTGTCCCATCATTCCTATGTGGACTGTCTGTGGCCAGTGAGTTAACTTTCTATGTCCCATCATTCGTATGTTGACTGTTTGTGGACAGAGTGTTAACTTTCTATGTCCCATCATTCCTAGGTGGACTGTGGTCAGAGTGTTAACGTTCTTACGATCTAGTATTCCTTCATCAGCTGGATAATGTATCTCATGTCTCTCTCTCTTGTTTATAGTTCGTCTCCTGCCTCTGTTTGTTTTTCTGACTTTCTTGTTTCGTATATATGTATTTTCCTCTGCTGCCTTTGTCTCTTCCCTCATACTTCTGTTCTCTCATCTCTCTCTCTCTCTCTCTGAATCTATTGCCTCTCTCTGTTCCACTCTGCCTCTCTCTGTTTCTACCACTCCCGTTTCTACTCTCCATATCTCTAACTTGATTGTTCCCCTCCCTTCTCTCTGTTTATTTGACTCTCTCATCTCTGTCTTGTGTTGTGCTGATATATTTTGAAGGGAGTAAACGCTGTGAAAGACTTTTTCACAAAAGCTTAAATAAAACGATTATTTGATTATATCGGAAACATATTAGAAAAGGTTTGCTCAAGTAGAAGCAGTCACCGAAACAATCAAAATACTGTGGGACTTCGAGATAAGAACAAATCGAGTAACTCCTGCACAAAAAACAGACATTGTAGTTTGCAAGTGATAGAAACAAAAAAAATAAACAAGAAAGAGAAAAAATACAAAAATTCCAGGATCTCATATTAGAAATCCAGTGACTGAGAAATGTAAAAGCAGCAGTAAAATGTGAGCTGGAAGTAATCTGAATAAACTGCATGGACAGCACATACCCGCCCCATTACTAAAAGCAGCACTCCTCTGAGGTGCCCATATCTTCCGTAAAACCTTGGTTTTCTCGGAATCTTTGTGGACTCCGACATCCTGGTTCACAACCGATTGTCAAGAGAAGTTATGAAAAATGGCTGAATTATAATGGTTGTTGTTTTTGTTAACTTCATATAGTTGAGTAGCTGAGACTAGGTTCTGAGCTGACCCCGCAAGGGTGTGGTCGGGATTGAAGTCCACCTCTCGGTTATTGTATGTGGAGATTTTCAACCCACAAACCCAAGCTCTGGGTTTCGAGATTGCTGTGCCCGAATTGTGAAGCATTTAGAATTTTGAAGAAATATGAAGCGCTAATAAAACTCTACAAATTAATTTATTGTTTAGTTTAATTTTCTTTGCTGTGTACTCACTTATTGGTCTTATGGCTGGCGAGTGCTCTGGCGCATGCGTAGACGAACGTGAGAATGGCTGGAATTCCTGCAAAGAAGGCCAACAAGAAAAAGAATGATAAAAAAGATCTAAAAAACTGACAGACAATATAATAAGGCTTACAGGAACCACAACCTCTGCAATGCCGGTGGTGATGGAAATGTTACTTACAACAACATCTAGTACCATTATGTATTAAAGAACTGCGTCTATAAAAAGAAATCCACAATAAACAACCGCCTCCATCACCACCACCCGCCCAGACAATGTGTTATGAAATATAGATCAAAACCAGGTCTTCATTATTACATGAAAAAGAGGGGAGAGAATGCTAGATTAGACAAGTCTTTAGATTTATTCGAAAGAGATGGGATAGAATGCCTGATTACATTAAAACAAGTCATTAGTCTTTAGAGGTACACGAAAGAGACGAGGAAGGGGCAAGGAAGAGAGAGAAAGAAAGAAAGAAAGAGAGAGAGAGAGAGAGAGAGAGAGAGAGAGAGAAGAGGAAGAGATACGAAAAAAGCTGAGAGATGGGGAAAGAGTGAGCGAGAAAGAGATTGTTGTGAAGAAAGGAATTCAGAATCTAATTATTTTAATTATTAAAATACAGGTATGAAATTTATGAACCTCAACAAAGATACGTTATGAAACATGATGTCAGAAAGAACGAATGACGGAAGAAATTGTGATGAATTTATTTTCGTTAGCTTAAAGAGTGCACTTGTAAACTTTCCTTGGATAGGAATGCAGCCATTGCGTCATCAGTTCATTTAACACATACACGCATGCGTGATCCCCTAATAATCCGACGTAATTATCCTCACTACTGACATGTCAGTATGAATCATAGATATTATAACAATCAATATCATCATAGATATTACAGCAATCAATATGATCACAGACATTACAACAATCAATATGATCATACACATTACAGCAATCAATATGATCATACACATCACATCAATCAATATGATCATACACATTACAGCAATCAATATGATCATACACATTACAGCAATCAATATGATCATACACATCACATCAATCAATATGATCATACACATTACAGCAATCAATATGATCATACACATTACAGCAATCAATATGATCATACACATTACAGCAATCAATATGATCATACACATTACAGCAATCAATATCATCATAGATATTACAGCAATCAATACGATCATAGACATTACAGCAACCAACATGACCATAGCTATTATCCAACAGGCAGTACAGCTTTGATGAGATTTACAAGTTCAAGCACAAACGAGTGCTGATGCGCATTCCCTGGAAATTTACCTGCATTCAACATTTCCGTAAGAATCCGACAAGGTAATGGTAAGAGAACGCGAACATATTGAACAGTATAAAGGTAATATTTTCTTAACATGACATAAAAAATATTTCTTCTCTGAATACTTATCAAAGCACAATACATTATACATGGATATTATGTTATACATGCTAATTATTAGTAAAAATGGCTGCACAGGTAATTAGCTTCGTAGATAAGTGTTAATCTACTCGTAGAATGTTCATTCAGGTTCGGAATTATTATTTAACCTTTAATGAAGTTTAATATAGACCGAGATTGTAGAATAGAAATAGAACTTTACGTAGGAATTAGTGCATCTATAAGGATTCTAAATCCTAAATTACGAACTGGTTCCTTTACCCATGCTTTCATTGCCCCGTTTCTGTAATGGAATAACAGAATGCTTTTTGTTAACTTTGAAAAGATAGAAACAGTAGCCGGAAAACAGAACTTATTTCCAATTTACCATCAACAGCTGTTGCAGAACATTTAATGATTATTTTGTTGTTAATAAATGTCACTACATTTAAGCATACTATTAATTTATATTAGGAACTTATATGAATATACTTCTCAGTTCATGCAGTCACAATACACAGACCTAGCAGTGTCTTAACGTGACGATAGATGACATTCGTGACGTCCGAAAAATCAAAAGTTTGAACTTATAATATTTTATATATCTACTCATATCATCTAACATCTAACTGGCATGATTATCGTACGAATCAAACACTAAAAGTACTATAATTATCTTGCGAATGAAACGCTACAAATGGTATATAATTATCTTACAAATTGGACTCTACAAATTGCTAAAATTATCTTACAAATCAAATAGTACAAACAGCTATACTTATCTTACAAATAAAAGACTACAAACAGTTATAATTATCTTACAAATTAGACTCTACAAGATGCATTGAAATCTGAGTATATCATCATACATGAAACACAAGTGTAGGATGTAAAAACATACATCAAACCCAACTGTAAGATTTAACAACATACATTAAGCACAACTGTAAGATTTAACAACATACATCAAACCCAACTGTAAGATTTAACAACATACATTAAGCACAACTGTAAGATGTAACAACAAAGTACTTGTGCTATGCATGGTCACGTCTGCGTTAATATCCTACATTACTCGGTCCAGAAAAAAAATTACACTTCTTAGACCCTCATTCGTACATTCAAAACATCATAAGAATTTTATTTCTCTCTCTCTCTCTCTCTCTCTCACACACACACACACACACACACACACACACTCACACACACACACACTCACACACACACATACACACACATACACACACATACACACACACAAACACACACACACATACACTCTTTCGTTGTTATGAGATGAAAATTTGATATAATCAATCCAAAACTTAATTTTCATCACTTTAGTCGATTACGAATAATATATTTTGTTTTAAAACATTTATGTTATTAAGTAGTAACTGCTTTCTTTCTATTATATATCGTCTTATAATCCATTGCAAGTTTGTAATCATTTACTACTAGTAACATGATCACTTTCTGATCAATGAAACAATGAATAGTGACAGGCTTAAAATAAGCAAGTTTTTAGAACATATGTTTAGTCGATCAAAATTTTATTTTTAATAGTGCATTTAGGGGTGTGACTCAAAACATAATTTTCTCGTCTAGAACACAAACCATTCTTAAATAACTGTTACTTAATTTATTTGAATCATTTAAACAAAAAGAAAAGTCAATAATTTAACAAATGTGCGATTTCTTAATAGAGATTCAAAAACACATTAAACATTTGTAAACATCTGCACTAATCATTATAAAGTAGAAACGTATTCATTAATTCGATAAAATATAATTATAGATGTGATATAATCATTTATAAAACAATGCAATTACTTGCCTTGCCATTCATAATGCCATGATTAAGCCTTGAGAAATATAAGAAGAGGAAAACACTACAGGCTAAATTATCCTTTGTATGGCAGAGATGAAAGGATAGAAGAAAAGCAATTAGACTCTCCTGGCTATGAAATTGAAAAGATTGACAGACTTCACGTGACTGCTCTTGACTCCCGAACATATTAACCCTTTTCATTTCAGATCAGCCCCCCCACACACATACAAGCACACACACACACACACACACACACACACACACACACACACACACACACACACACACACACACACTCTATACATTGATAGATGAAGAATGAAAGAGAGAATAAGGATAAGAGAGGGAGAGAGAGAGAGAGAGAGAGAGAGAGAGAGAGAGAGAGAGAGAGAGAGAGAGAGAGAGAGAGAGAGAGAGAGAGAGAGAGAGAGAGAGAGATTTGATGTGCACGGTAACAAGATAAGATAATATTTAAGGACTCGACTCCATTTTTCTTATAAAAGGATGTAACACCGCCTTCCCAGAACACAGTCATGTGAATTGAACGCAACCAAGTATTTTCTCAGATAAATGCTATTGCTCTACTTGAATATTAATTTTTACAAGTCAAACGACGTACGTATTGAAGACCACGATCGGTAAATTTGTGCTGTCGTGAAAACATAATGTATACCAGACCCCAAGATTCCATTACTTGACTGCTTTCTTTATATGATCTATTATTAAATCAGTTTCGTTATAACAAGACATAACTATAAAAATTATAATTAAAATTAAAAAAAAGTGAAGATAAGACTGGATTGACTTTCGTAACTATGGAAATTTCCATTTCATGAACATTCTTTCAAACCTTGCTTCTACTACCAGGACTCGTAGCGATGCGCTACTTAAAACATGTGTGTTTGTGTTTATGAAGGCATATAATATGTGTGTGTGTGTGTATGTGCGTGCGTGTGTGTGTATGTGCGTGCGTGTATGTGTGTGTGTGTGTGTGTGTGTGTGTGTGTGTGTGTGTGTGTGTGTCTGATTAGAACTGCAAGGATCAACACTGCACTGTTTTGGGTTTCGGAGTTTTGTTTTTGCCTGACGATCAATTAAAGCATTTGAAGTATAATTCAGAGTTAGAATATCTTAGAATATAATTTGCTTCGAAATGACTTTGAATATATATGATCCGGATTTTTCTTCCTTTTAAAAAAAATATTTAGAACAAGCAAGCAAACAGGCTTAAAACTACATTGGCGAGCAAAGAAAAAACTATAAACCGTTTTAAGCTCAAAACGCAATACGAATTTAGTGGAACATGTTAGGACCGGAAACAAGGGAAAGGCCTCTATAACGCTTTAAGTTCAAGTACAGGTATTTACACATCAACTATTCAATGTACCACACAGACTACCTTGGGTACCTGAAGTCTTTGGTCCGACGAATGACAATTTACTTTCCATTTCTAACAGGGATAAGAAAACACGAAAGAAAAGAAAATGAATAAGCTAGTGACAAGATTTCCCAGTTTCGCGGTAATCAATTACAACATCTCCCGTAAATGACTCCTACCCCTACTCGCTTAAAGTAATCCCCGAAGTCAGCTGTCAGCCAGTATCGACTATTCAATGGCTTACTTTATCAGGGCTCAGCTGACTAAGAAATCGTTAGATTTCGGGGAAAAATGATTTAAGTGTATATGTAGAGAGCTTGAAATCAAAATTATAGTATATTATAAGCGAAATAATATTTATTATTTAAAAACACATATATTTAGATATATTTAGACCCACAATCCGTGTTTTTCATTGAAAGTACAGGGTGTGTCTCATGCATCATAATGAGATGTTATAAATTAAAGTGGATGATCTATTATATAAATCATACAGAGTGCATAATGCATGTTATAAATCCCAAATTACCCACTTTAAATGTATAAACCACCCACTTTAATAATCACATGTCACTCAAAGGAACTGTCTAATTTCTCCCCAAACCGTTTTCACGACAAGAGTCAATAAATAAGAGTTAACAATGCTAATCAGTTGCATCAAGAACCATGCATATCACTGCACTAATAACCGTTTATACAATAACTATGCATATCACTACATCAATAACCGTTTATACAATAACTATGCATATCACTACATCAATAACCGTTTACACAGTAACTATACATGTCAGCTACATCAATAACCGTTTATACAATAACTATGCATATCACTACATCAATAACCGTTTACACAGTAACTATACATGTCAGCTACGTCAATAACCGTATATACAATAACTATGCATATCCCTACATCAATAACCGTTTAAACACAATAACTATGCATGTCAACTACGTCAATAACCGTGCACATCAGTTACTAAAGAGAACGTGCTTAAATACTATAAAGAACCAGGAATAACCAATTACAAACTGGAACCCACAAACTCTACACGCCACAACCACAAATTCATACCACACATTCTAAACGTCACTCCAACAAGTATGCCTCTGTTAAGACAAATTTTACATGCCACGACCACAACACCCTCCATGCCCACACACCCTATATGCCCTACGTCCATGCCCATACACCCTACATGCCCTACGTCCATGGCTACACACCCTACATGCCCTACGTCCATGCCCATACACCCTACATGCCCTACGTCCATGCCCACACACACTACATGCCCTACGTCCATGGCCACAGAAAAATCACAGAGTGTGCACACGCCGACTCCTCCACACGTTGGTGATGAATGGACCGAGGTGCACAAATATTTATGTCAACTTTATCTTGTGTCAAATAAAATTAATGATTTATTCTGCGAGGAAAAATTTTCACTGCGCCCGAGACCAGTTGCTAGGAAACGGAAAATAAACGTTTTTATTAATTTAACTGTAAGAGTCGAGACGAAATATCACGACAAAGACAAAGTGTTTGGAGAAGATGACAGGAAAAAATAGACGAAATATCACGACAAAGTGATTTTGAAAAGGTAAAGGAAAAAATAGACGAAATATCAAGAAAGAATGTTTAGATGAGGTGATAGAAAAGAAAGTAGACGAAATATCAAGAAAGAGTTGTTCTGAAAAGGTGAGAAAAAAATAAAGGAAATATCAAGAAAGAGTTTTTAGAAAAGGTGACAGGAAAAAAAAAACTAGACGAAATATCAAGAAAGAGTGTATAGAAAATTGAACAGGAAAAGAGTAGCGGAAATATCAAGAAAGAGTGTACTGAAAAGGTGAGAAAAAAATAAAACAAAAAATAAAACAAACGGGAGCTTCACCAGTGTTGCAAATATACAACTGTTATGGCAGATAAGCACAAAACTAGAATTATTTTATAATGCGAGTATGTACATATAAATTTATTTTCTTGAAAATAAGAATGCTCTTAGAAAATGACTTTAATAATGTCACGGGGAAGAGGATGGAGCCAAAATTATATTTTATTTTACGATCTAAAACCCGGTAACAGAATACAGGAAGTAACTCAGTTTTGTTATTAAGCAATACATGTTATGTGACTCTAAAAACGTTCACCTAAGTTTTCATAATTAAATTAGTATTTTCAAAAGTAATCAATCATTATGGGAAAATTGAAAAGAAGTAAAATAAAGCAATAGTAGTAAAACATGTTTTAAATAAATTATTCTGAGTAAGTAGTGGAAAACAATTCCGGAATTAAGCTAAACATTATATAGAATTTGATCATTGATCTTTTAAAATTTAGCTGTCAGAAGAACTTTTGTAGTGTGTTCTTAAGGAAATTGGAACTTAAAAGTAGGACAGTTGTGCAACGTCGATTTTATTCTCACTCTTTATATGGTTCTGGACTGTTCTCAGAATTTACATCAGTAATTTATTATGCTTGATTTCATGTTACAAATGACTGATACACACACACACACACACACACACACACACACACACACACACACACACAGACGCACACACAGAAAGAGAGAGAGAGAGTGAGAGAGTGGAAGAGAGAGATATTGGTGGGTGATTGAAACTTAAAACCAATGAAATGGAATCTAGGTTAAACATAGTTCGTGAACGAGATTTGCTGCGTTACTAAGATACATAAACCCAAGCCCTTTGGGTAAAAGGAAGCTGAAGTGACGTCAGACATGGGGGTAACTTGAAACTTGAAAGGCGCTGGAACATCTATTGTGGTGTGTAGGCGTCAAGAGTACACTGTACACTTTGATGTATATGGTGGACACATTGGGAGAATTCTGGTACATTGAAGTTGTCAGAATTACTGTAATCATCGTGTTCTGCTTGAAGGAAGTGACACGGTGAGGAGAGCTGAAGTTCGTGCGTCAGTGTTTTCCACGCATTTGGCAGGAGACACATAAGGACATTGTGACATTTTGCAAAAGCAAGTGAAGATTGTTGAAGCAAGCATAATCCAGGTCATGTAAAAATGACTTTAAATTACCTAATTCTAATAACTCCATTTCTATTCTCTGATAGGACTAACCTGCGATTTGTATTGACTCTGTTGTTGAATTGTGATTGTAGATATAAAACTGTGTAAACATAAAATTATCCGAAATTGAGTTCATGGAATATTGATGTAAAGTAATCTTTTCCATTGTTATTATCATACGCATATTAGATTGTATATGCATATTGATAATCATATGTTGGAGAAAAAGGTGGGTGTGGCCTCGCTAAATATAGATTAAAAGTTGGATTTGTCTTCTCCTCTAGAAAGAAGTTTTCAACTCACGGAAACATTATGTGACTGTAAATGTTGTTTTATGTTGTGACATACAGAAAACGTTTACAGAGCCAAATATCCGCCAAGTGAGAGGCGAATGATGTCTGTTTGAGGATCTTAATAAAATAAATTAAGATTCTCATCACTTATAATTAGTTATGGAAAATTAAATAATAATAATAATCATTTTCATTAACTAAGTGGCATTGCTCGTCACACTATCAGAAATAATAAGGTACAGATGAACTCTTTTAAAATGAAATAAAAAAAACGGATCAAAATATATGCAAAAGAACTTGAAAAATATGATTTTAATACTTCGTACAAGAAAAGCAAAGGATTGACACATACAGAATATTTGCTTCTCTTTACAACAGTAAAAGTAAGGACTTACAGAATATTTGCTTCTCTTTACAACAGTAAAAGTAAGGACTTACAGAATGAGGGTTTCAAAAATAAGAATTATGCAAATTGTCAATAGTAAAGTAAGACTAGTAAAAATTAATTTTGACCTAACAGAACCAAAATGATATCTTGGAAAATAGCAGGATATAGAACTAAGGCGCATGCATGACAACGAGAAAGACAATATGTATTGACAATATATATTGACTTCAATCCGTATGCATGACAAATGATACCCCGCCTAAGAATGACATGGAATACGATACTGACCCCAGCCAACAAAGAAGAGAGCTCGGAGAAGCGCTTTGCCCGTGCGGAAGGCTTGAACCATGATGACGTGAAGGTAAAGTCCCTCGCAGAACATCCAGGCAAAGTTGGAAACCACGCAATAGTGAGCCATGACGTGGAGAGCACGGCACCAGATCTAGCAACAAAACAACGATATGATGTAAGCACCATTGGTTACAATAAGTGTTAAGTAACACATAATAACTTTTCATTCTCATAGAAAATAAAATCCCCCAAAACAAATGAGCAATAATTATAAGTTTCTGAAAATTAACTATTGTTGTCTGCATGATTAACGAAGTCAAAACCAATCAATCAATCAATCAATCAATCAATCAATCAATCAATCAATCAATCAATCAATCAATCAATCAATTTAATTATTTAGTCCTTATTTTAAATTGAACAAGCAAACTGTTCTATATTCAGCATTTACAGAATAAATATGTGGCTGAACGGAGAGTAATTTTAGTACTCAAGTAAATGTAGTGGTGGAACTGTGTAAGTTTCGTTTCTAATTAAATGTCTGTTTGAGTGAAGCATAGTTTAGCTTTAGAATGCAAACTGTTACTTCAATTTCAATTTAAAATTGAATGAGGTATGGTTCTTGAAAAAAATCAATGAACACTATGTCATTTTGTAAATTGACTGGAGCGTAGTGGTAAATGTAATGAGCTTTTATTTAAAACTGAGTGATGTATTATTTCTGCATAGACCTCTACGTATTACAGGTATTAAGCGCTGCTTAACACGGAGACAAAACAGCAAAATTTCTAGTTGCAATTGAATGGAAATGTCTGCATTAGTAGAGTAGAAAATGCTATAGCAGTCTGTAAACCGAATGAAGAGCTGTTTATTCAAAAGTCACTTTTCCAACATAGAGTAGCAAATGTTCTCTCTGTCAGCTGACTGATGAGGCGCTTGACTAGAATAGAGTAGGAAATGTTCTCTGTAAATTAAACGGTGAGGTACTTGACTAACATAGAGTAGCAAATGTTTTCTGTCAGCTGACTGGTGAGGCACTTGACTAGCATAGAGTAGCAAATGTTTTCTGTCAGCTGACTGATGAGGTGCTTGACTAGCAAGGATTAGCAAATGCTTTCTGTCACCTGACTGGTGAGGTGCTTGACCCGATGATGCTTCTTAGTCTCTCAGTCACTGCTTGCTTGAACGGGTCGATGGAAAAATAGAGTATAATGATGACAATTGCAATCTTATTGAGCAGCAAGAATTTTGTTGAGAATTCCTGTATTTATAGGCACTGATAATTTATACTAAACAATTAGGGACGATGCAGTGACGCATACGTAAACTAACTGGTGGTTTATTGTAATTAAATGGGATTTACAATAATTAATGAGAATTTCATGCGATTAAATTGGATTTACAATAATTAATGAGTTTCATGCGATTAAATGGGATTTACAATAATATAATGAAAGTTTCATGCGATTAAATGAATTTTACAGTGCAAAGTGAGTAAATGGATTTCACTGTGATAAATCTATTGTCATTGTGATTGAAGAGACATTTATAGTGACTTTTATATGTGGGTTTATTTTAACGACCGTGCCTCAGCATTAATTAACAGATTTTTAATTATGAAATTCGATTGAGTTGACTTATGCTGATAACAGCCCCATGGCCTAATCTACTCTTCAGTCTCTATATTAAATCCCATCCTTACGTTATGGGACAGTAACATTACAGCGACAAGCACATTAGTTGTTGCGCTTCTGGAATTGGCGACATTATCTTTTCCTTTTTAACTGATTACAACATTCACATCTTCTGCGGCTCGCCCCCCAGCCAGAATATATATACTCATCCAGTTGGGACTGGTTTGGATTGCATCAGCAATTTCTAGCTTATTCTCAACTCAAGTTGTTTACTCTAACTCTGAATCTTACCAAAATACCATCATAAAGAATGCCCAAAGTCGGGTCACTTTGACAATTCAACAATTTATATAACAATTAAGTCTAGAAATAGGGAGAGGCAAATTTACTCCACCACAGGTATTAATCAGGTTTAGTGTTACTTATCAGGTTTTTAGGAATAAACCAGGTTTCTTTTAAGTAATTTCGAGAGATTAATCTGTTTACGAAATTAAAGAAATTTTATTGTGAATAGTAGTTTGTATTTGAGGTAACTGACTCTACCCCGGGACTTTATAGTTATAGTACTAATCAAGTTTTCTTGACATTAATCTGTTTATGATATTAAGGAGATTTTAACGCCTAAATGGGATCTCTTGGCTTTAATCTGTTTACAATATTAAGGAGATTTTAACGCGATTAACTCCTTGTTGAGGTAACTAACTCTAACCCGGGGTTTTATAGACTAATCGAGATTTCTTGGCATTAATCGAATTTGTTGTGATTAATTTGAATTGACAGTGACTCACCGGGTTGAAGATGAGCACCTCGCCATCTAGCGTGACAAGGACGTAGTAGAGTATCCAGGACACGCCAGTCAGCACGTACGACACGAAGAGATTCTTATGGATTGTAATGCGCTCACACCGCAATTGCCTGTAAGCATTGACAGAATCGATAATTATAATTATCCTTCTAATCATATAGTGACCTCATTTGATGATGATGATGAGGAATATGATGCTGGTGACATCACGATCTTTTGATTACCAGTCAAAAATAATATTAGGACACCATGGTCTTTTGATTACCAATCAAAAATAATATTAGGACATCACGGCCTTTTGATTACCAGTCAGAAATAATATTACGACATCACAGCCTTTTGATTACCAGTCAAAAATAATATTATGACATCACTCCTTGCATGAAACTCTGTTAAACAAAAAATACCACTGGGTCGATAAGGAATTTTCGCCTGTACTTCGATGTTTTTTTAAAATATAGTCTTCATTAATTAGCAAGCATTTTACGACAATCAGCAAGATCTGACAAGTCAAACTGCTTAGTGATGATCTAAGAATGAAAATCAATAATTCAGAGCGCACTCTTCGTTATTGTAACTAAAAGCAAATATGATGGAAACAAACTATGAACTAAATTGTACACTTACCAAATGTACCTAACAATAAGTTGAAAAGACAAAATATATTGTACAAGAATTATAAAATGAGTAAAAGAATTAAAAACAATTGTTAGATTCATTTATACTATGGACATATGAACATCTCATCTCCGATGTACTACAATGAGCCAAAGAACAGTTTCTAGGAGATACATGGTAAAGAAGACCAACTTCATCCTGCAATTACAGCTACAATGTCTAGGGACTGTTTGGTAAAGACCGAGCTATATAATAGGTCTGCAGTTAACGACTAGGAAATATCTGGAAGAGACTAACCTGTACAACGATATCAATCTGCAGTTAACGACTAGGAAATATCTGGAAGAGACTAACCTGTACAATGATATCAATCTGCAGTTAACGACTAGGAAATATCTGGAAGAGACTAACCTGTACAACGATATCAATCTGCAGTTACCGAATAAAACAGCAATGTCTTGGAGATATTTGGTGGAGGCAATTGCCTTAGTTTGCAGTTAATGAACACAGCAGCATGACTAGAAGATATTTGTTGAGACTGTTATGGGTGATATAACATATATGAAGTGTATGACAGTAAGACACGAGACATCCACTGTGGCACATACTTCAAAGCCACGAGATCTCATAAGTGGTACAATCCACAAAGACATAAGATCTCTCAAGTGGTACAAGCCACAAAGCCATAATATCTCCTAAGTGGTACAAAAGTTTAGACACAAGACATAATATGTCCAAAGCAATAACAAAACTATTCTACTATATGACGACAAAAAGAACAAACCACAACCAGAGTGGAAAAGATTAACCTACTGGATACAAGTTCCACTGAGGTGAGCTTGGCAGCTAAAATGGTAAATCGAAAAAGCCATATTGTGAAAAGTAAATTCCATCGAATCAAGAATCATGAAAAGAAATGCTTAGAAATAAATATATGAAATGCTTAGAAATAAATACACGAAGAGTTTAAAATAAATACATGAAGAAGAGCTTAAAATAAATATATGAAGAAGAGCTTAAAATAAATACGTGAAGAAGAGTTTAAAATAAATACACGAAGAAGAGCTTAAAATAAATATATGAAGAAGAGCTTAAAATAAATACGTGAAGAAGAACTTAAAATAAATACATGAAGAAGAGCTTAAAATAAATACATGAAGAAGAGCTTAAAATAAATACGTGAAGAAGAGCTTAAAATAAATACATGAGGAAGAGCTTAAAATAAATACACGAAGAAGAGCTTAAAATAAATACATGAAGAAGAGCTTAAAATAAATACGTGAAGAAGAGCTTAAAATAAATACACGAAGAAGAGCTTAAAATAAATACAGGAAACGCTTAGAAATAAACACATGAAGAGCTTAATCATACTTGACAGAGAGCCTACTGAGAAGGAAACCTCCGTGAGATACAGCAGAATCTACAAAGGAAAATATTCCGTTGAAAGAACAAATAATGAGACAATCATTACATATTAAACATAAAGTTGTAAAGCGAAAAAGAACAAAAACTTTATATAAATGAAAAACTAATTATAAAAAAGGATCAAGACAAAATATAATTTTTAAAAGCAACAACTAACAAAGATAAATGTGTAGCTGATAAAAGTAATAAAGACAAAATCGTGAGATCAAACAACTGAAAGCTGATATAACTTATACACACAATTCTGAGACACAACATATTTGTAATGCTGTTTACACTGATAATAACAAAACTCATGAGACGAAAGAGAGCTATAAACTAAAGAAACTGATCAAGACAGAAACCATGAGACGAAAAACATGCTTGTAAAGCTGATAAAACTGATCAAGAAATAAATCGTGAGACAAAAACATGCTTGTAAAGCTGATAAAAGTGATCAAGAAATAAATTGTGAGACAAAAACATGCTTGTAAAGCTGATAAAAGTGATCAAGAAATAAATTGTGAGACAAAAACATGCTTGTAAAGCTGATAAAAGTGATCAAGAAATAAATCGTGAGACAAACCAGAAAGCAAAGAAAATTCCAAGGGAAGCAAGGAGCATGAGTATTGACACGCAGTACCCAGCGACGAAAATGTAGATATGCGCAAAGTTGTGTGCCCCACTGTCCGAGCCCTGAAACAAAGTACACAAAAGTTGTCACTCGGGTCATCAGGCTTCATCTTAGCCCTGAAATAGTCAATGCATGATGTTCATTAATCCTTCTTTGTCCCAGTCATGAAATAGTTAATGAACGATATCGATTAATCCCTCGTATTCTCAGTCACGAAATAAGTATTTATAATTAAAATATCGGTAAAAATGAATTTATTTATTAATGATAATATCACAGCATTGTTCTTGATCTGTTTTCTTGTGTGAAATGTGCCGAGTGAGTGAGTTATGTGCGTGCGTGCGTGCCTGTGTGTGTATGTGTGTGTGTGTGTGTGTGTGTGTGTGTGTGTGTGTGTGTGTGTGTGTGTTGTATTGTTATGTGGGACTCTGTATTATTGTCTTATAGTTTTCTTACTGCTTCGGAAGTTTTAGGCCCTCTCTACAAATGCACAGCGTAAGACTGTACAACATTACTTCTCGTCTACTGACCATTAAGCTGACCAAGTAGACTGTGGTAAATATTTCTTCAATCCCAGCGTTAACAGCACACAACATTTTAGTAAAATGATAATAATAATTATAAACAGTAGCAAAGAGGTGCATGTCACATCTACATACTGGCAAATGAGATTACACTTTTGGACACGTAATGATTATGAACTACATACACATAACTGACAGAAACTTCAAAATATTTAAAATGAAAAATGAAAGAATGTCCACAGATAATTAAAACTATAATGTCTCCACTAATGAAACAAAAGAAATAAATCCAACATATGAATTCTTTCTCTGATTTATTTTTAACACAAGAACTAAAGCCATGACTATGCCGTCTGAAACTTGAAGCTGAAGGATACTTTGATGCGCAAGACGAGAACAAAAGACGACCGGAAGGAAGGAAAGGCACACTTTCAGGATAAAATAGCAAATCTTTGCCTTCTATATCTGGAATCTGTCTCTTTGACTGGAACCCATATCCTTGATCTGACACTACTCAGAGGATGTTAAGTAATATCGAAAATCGTGAATACTGATATCTCGGCGCTTTGTAGTGATATTAACGATCTAATTCCGTCACATCAAACAAGCAACACAATAACTAATGTGATATTAACGATCTAATTCAGTCACATCAAACAAGCAACACAATAACTAATGTGATATTAACGATCTAATTCAGTCACATTTCAAACAAGCAACACAATAACTAATGTGATATTAACGATCTAATTCAGTCACATTTCAAACAAGCAACACAATAACTAATGTGATATTAACGATCTAATTCAGTCACATCAAACAAGCAATAATTTTGCATTGGTCAAAGAGTACAGAATACATGTATAGATGACACTTTAGAGAGTTGTTTTGGACACAAATAAACAGTAGAGCATTTACAAAGAGATATCTCTAGATTGCGCACTGCAAAACGGTTCCACTTATATACATTATAGTGTACCATATAACACGAATCTTTTAAACATCTAAACAGTGTATTGCTTTAGACAAACGAGTTTAAAGAAAGATCGACACAACTAATGTGGGCGTATTCTGTTAAAATAATAGCAGAAGGACCATGTATTCCACTAGACTACCAGAGTAGCAAAATATGGGCCAATATACGTCACTTTACCGTACTCTCTTAGAACAAGAGAGATTAGTCAACGAACGTCACGATTAAGTGTTGACATTTAATGAAGATTTCAAAACTCAACAATTAAAAGAAACCAAACAAAATCCAGACAAAGCAAACTCTACTCCCTACCCTGAAAAAGATAAACAATAAAAAAAAAAACTACTCCAGACACAATAGAAAATACAGACGCACAGTCACACAAATAGAAAGTAAGAAGAGATTGATTACATCCCCTTAAAAGCTCTCCCCATGATACTGTCAACGTTTGTGTGGGAAAGGCAGCAACAGTCCGTGAACGCATGTAATTCGTCTTGCAAAGTATCTGTCTAAGGAAAGCAGCAAAGCTTTCGGCCTACATCTGATATCGTGATGAAGATCCATTCATTTTTACTCCAGGATATCATGCAATGACGAAATAATGTCTCTTGGTGTCCGTCCGTCAAACAAATATGTTGACGAATTCGGCCTGTACGTGTACGTCACTCCATTATTTCTTGATGGTAATGACTTAGAATAAAGGTGCTGTAGATATTTTTGTTTCCAGTTGACCGTCGCGAAAAGATATTAAGGAATGATAGACAGATAGATAGAACAGTTGTCTGTCACGAACTAAAATATAGAACGTGATTCTCTGTATTTCATTATTCTTTACAGATCTCTCTCCTTTCTGTGGTGTGCATTTCAGTCCAGATCCTACCTCCATTTCATCCACATACCTTACCATTATAGTGTCAGTACATCCACATGCCTTACCATTATAGTGTCAGTACATCCTCATGCCTTACCATATTAGTGTCAGTACATCCACATGCCTTACCATTATAGTGTCAGTACATCCTCATGCCTTGCCATTATAGTGTCAGTACATCCTGATACCTTACCATTATAGTGTCAGTACATCCTCATGCCTTACCATTATAGTGTCAGTACATCAACATGTCTTTCTACTATAGTGTCAGTACGTCCGCAGACATGTCTAGAGCACACTGACATTAAAAGGCAGAAAAACGGAACTGACAGTTCATATATCGTGTGTGTGTGTGTGTGTGTGTGTGTGTGTGTTTGTGCGTGTGTGCGCGCGCGCGTGTGTGTTTGTGCGTGTGCGCGCGCGCGTGTGTGTGTGTGTGTATGTATGTATGAGAGTTTGTATGTGTATATGTGCGTTCGAATTTGCAAGCGTATTTATGAATGTTGAATATGTGCGTGCGTATTTATTTTTCTATCTATCTATCTATCTATCTATCTATCTATCTATCTATCTATCTATCTATCTATCTATCTATCTATCTATCTATCTATCTATCTATCTATCTATCTATCTATCTATCTATGTATCTGTCTGTCTGTCTGTCCATCTATCTATCTATCTATCTATCTATCTATCTATCTATCTATCTATCTATCTATCTATCTATCTATCTATCTATCTATCTATCTATCTATCTATCTATCTATCTATCTAGTTCTTTCGAATGCTTGAGTATGCATGCTAATATGTGTTTGGCGGTTTATTTAATGATAGTTCTTTGTGATGACAAGCATAAAGGTAGATTGGCCAGTGTATCAACTTACGAGGGCAAGAAAAATTTAAATAAAGCAAATACATACGTAAACTGAGCAGAGGGTATAATTTGTCCACGCCTCCCAGGATCCATTCACATCACACTTTCTGCTGACAGTAACTGAAACAATGAAACGCTACAGAGTATATTCACACTTTTTAATGACAGTGACCGAAACATAGTTACAGGATCCTTGTTCACTTTTCCTTAATTTCGCTTACCTCTAATATATTACACTGCATTTGTTAAAAAGTTCTTATTCTATTCGAGTGACCTCCTTGTACACTAGCAATAACAATATATACTAGCAATAACAATCCATACTAGCAATAACAATATATACTAACAATAACAATATATACTAACAATAACAATATATACTAGCAATAACAATCCATACTAGCAATAACAATATATACTAACAATAACAATATATACTAACAATAACAATATATACTAGCAAAACGATAAATTTAGAAAAATGAGCAAATAGCTCAAGAAGAAGTTGACAAACTAAGATCATAATTAAAAATCATTGTAATGTTGGACTGTGGCTAATTACGTGGATAAATATGCTGAAAAATATATATATGTATATATGAGGCATATCTCCCTCGAGTGACAGTCTCTTATTCTTTCTTTGTAATATAGGTCACCTGTGTGATCGAGTGACAGTCTCTTATTCTTTCTTTGTAATATAGGTCACCTGTGTGATCGAGTGACAGTCTCTTATTCTTTTTTTGTAATATAGGTCACCTGTGTGATCGAGTGACAGTCTCTTATTCTTTCTTTATAATATAGGTCATCTGTGTGATATATCATGAGACCGATGTCTATTACAGATACTCTAAGTCTAAGGCATGATGTTCTCCGACAATATTTTGAAATACTTAAATGTATCATATCTTTTAGCATAGATATATCTTTCACATATATTGTGAGATATGTCTATTATATATTTTGGCATAGATATATCTTTCATATATATTGTGATATATGTCTATTATATATTTTGGCATAGATATATTTTTCATATCTACTATGAGATTTGTCTATAATATAAATGCTGTGAATTTCAAAAATGTCTATTTGCTACGTATGTGAATTATAGTTATCAGATGCGCGGACGAACCATTTTGTGAAACATAAATGAATGCAAGGAATTTTATTTTGATAATGGTCGATATTCTGACTGATTAGTTAATCGATCTGTTGTTTCCTTCCTTCCTTCCTTCCTTCCTTCCTTCCTTCCTTCCTTCCTTCCTTCCTTCCTTCCTTCCTCCCTCCCTTCCTTCCTTCCTTCTTCCTTCCTTCCTTCCTTCCTTCCTTCCTTCCTTCCTTCCTTCCTTCCTTCCTTCCTTCCTTCCTTCCTTCCTTCCTTCCTTCCTTCCTTCCTTCCTTCCTTCCTTCCTTCCTTCCTTCCTCCCTCCCTCCCTCCCCCCTTATCTCGTTCCTCTATTAATGTGTTAATCGTTTTGTACATTTTGTGTTAAATGTTTGCCAATTTCTTTTATGTTTGTCTTCTCCTCCCTTCACTCCTTATTTGTCTCTTCCCTTTCTATTAAGTGCACAAAGCTCAACATCACAACACTATTTTACGAAATCGCGGTGAATATGACATTCTTGCCATAATATTTCTGCTACCAAAAGGATTCCACCCGCTTTATTCCGAACCTTTTCTCCAAGGCGTGCTTTTAAATTGCGATGAGCCAGGCTTAACGCATTGATAAATATAGCTGTATTATTTTAAGAGAAGGAGAGAGCTTTGCCAGGTTGCTAAATGGCCAGAAAGAAAGGAAATTGACAGAATAGATGTCGTAAATAAGATGACGCTCGTCAATCTCCGGACAAGTAGAAGGCCGTAAAGAACACCGGAATAAACATGAAGGCAATCTTAGCTAGCGTGGCTGAAATAATTTATGGCTATCTCTGCTGATTAAAATAATGCAGGCACAAATTTTTATCAAATTATTTCGCTGACAGAATACAGAAAAAAACAACCTATTTTGTTATCTCGATGAATCAGTTTGACGAGAAGTTACATATAGGTAGGCAGTATTTGTAACAGTGTGTCCTGCCACTGTCAATCTTGTTATTTCCACTTGTTCCTGATATCAACAAAATAGTTGATCAAATATTAATACTGAGGTTTTGCTTTGTATGTTTTAGTTTTCTAGTTGTGCTTTTCTGGAAGGGTTTTGATAGTATTATTATATGCATACATTTTGAAAAAGGACATTCACTAAATCGTTCCTGCCGTTACATAAACTGCAACATGGAGCTTACCAATGAAAAGTTTATTTCACGAAGACATAATGGTTCATTTGTGAAGGACTATTAGAATTGCCACAAGCATTCACAAACTGATGATATTTGTTAACATAATAAATGTTGTGGTCAATAGCTAGAAACAAAATTAAATAACTATAAGTTAATGTTTTTGTCTGCTACACATATAATTTCTCCATCCATCCATCCATCCATCCATCCAGCCATCACTCACTCTCTATCTGTCTGTCTATTAATAGATACCAATATACACAATTCCCCTTCTCTGTATTCAAATAAATGTATTTATAAAATGGCATCTCGTTGTATTTATATTTTTTTTTTAATTTAATAAATTTCTCAAGAATGTAGAGAAATTATCTATCATTTGTCTTACACTTAGAAACCGCTCCAATGAAATAGTTATATAAAATGAATTTATTATTTTTACTGACGAGAGAAATAATTTCGTGTTGACGATATAGTTAAATCCATACCAGTGTCATTTATCTGATCGGTCAGTGTGAAGGAACTGACATTCATTTGATTGGTCAGTGTGAAGGAACTGACATTTATCTGATTGGTCAATGTAAAGGTACTAACACTTATTTGTTTGGTCAGTGTGAAGGAACTAACACTTATGTGATTGGTCAGTGTGGAGGAACTTTGTTCGTCTGCTTAGGGCGAGGGAACGGAATCAAGAGTAATGATTGGTGGGACACATGACGGTGCGAATGGTTGCCCCTGTAAAAATGAAACTACCTCTCCCCCTCAAAAAAAAAAAAATCAACCAAACAAAACCTCCATATCATTATTGCTAATCGCCCTTTTCCAAAGTAAACAAATATGAGTTTATTTTGTTTACAAAATTTGATTCAATCTGAACCAAAAGAAAATCATTCTGTACTTTGAGATGTAAAATTTAATAACACTTTAAAACTTTTTAAGTGCAGTGTTTCTAAAACAAAATTATTCCCATTGAAACATGTCATTAAAAAGGAGCCAAGTGAGAGTCATGCTGGTCTTATGGGAGAATTATTAATAACTATAAATTAAGATTCTCAATCCCTTGTGATTAGTTATTTGGTATTAATTAATAAACAATAATCATAACTAGTGAAGGGTGCCCCAGAGACATATTGATTATTAGATTGTATTCAGTAATACACAATGGCAATGTAATGAATGCGAAAGTAAATTACATGACACAACGCGAATTTAGTGAATGTAAGTGTGAATTATATAACACGTAGGGAACTAAATAATGTGATGGAGACTGACAGCACACAACAGGAATTAAGTACAAATGACACTATATTTACAGAACATCATAGTATGTGTATATTGATTCTGAGTTGAGATGTTAAATTCACACAAGGGTAATATATTAATATGACAATAAATTTATGAGACACATAGAGAATTTATTCAAGGTAAAGGCGATTTATAACTCTCTAGGACACTATTTCAATCAATTTTAGTTTTGTCTCAAGTCATTGAGACTGTGACCGTAAACGCAAACTAGTTAATGATTCTGATTATTATTATTATTTAATTAATCATCCATAACTAATTACAAGTGATGAGAATCTTAATTTATGTTATTAGTAATTCTCCAGCAGACACCACTCGTCTCTCTCACTGCAGACATGCTGGCGCTAAATGTTTTCTCTCTTCCACAACAATAAAGACAAACATTTACCATCACACACTATTTCAGTACGTGGAAAACGTCTTACTAAAGGAAAAGACAAATTCGTCTTTAATCTATATTTAGCGAGCCCCCCAATCCACCCACTTTCGTCTCCACCATATGGTTATCAATATGTGTAAGAAGGTCAATAAATTTAACAACAAATTTATTAAATCAACAATGAAATATGCATATAACAAATACAATGAAAAAGATTACTTGACATCAATATTTCCACAAAACCACATTCAAATAGTTTTAATATTTATACAGTCGTATATTCTAACAAATAATTCAATAGATTAGTGTCAATACAAAATCATAGGGGAGTTCTTATCAGAGAACAGAAATGCAGTTATTAGAGATAACCAGTATTAGTTTGTACACAACCTGATTTAGGTATTGTTTCAATAGACTTTGTGCACTTTATTTTTGTAATAAAGCCACAAGTCTATTGTTCAGTTATTACTGACAATTCCATGTGGCTCCCTCCTCACATTTATTCATTCGATGCTACACCGGCGCTCCTTCACTGTACCAGCTCCCTCAAGCATAACAACAATTGCAGAAATTATTTCCTTGTTCCAATAATTTCCTTGTTCCAGAAAGAAAATGCTCAATGTATTCATCATATTTGCCACCATACATCAAGAGAGTGTAATGTATTCACTACCTTACATATTGCAGTAGAAACACTGCATGTCTACCATGGTTGTAACAGTTTATAATTATTAAGCCAGGAGATTCAGATAAAACAGGAAAAGGCTCCATTTTCCATGTATATATAAAACCAGGTAACAAGTGCTAAGTTTCCAGTTTATTCCATTTTAATTCCAATCTTTCTTACATTCAAGTCTCAACCTACAGTTTCCTACAACAATATTTATTAGTCTTATAAGGAGCATACAGCTTAATACATACAGCGTACTATTTATGAATAGGTTCACTGGAAACAATGTTAAGTGTTTAGCATACTACATAAAAGCATTATAGTACACAATTTGTAAAAATAATAGTCTACTCACATTATGCATCTCTAAATGCAAGTATAACATATACCAAAAAATGCACAAAATATTTATAAGTCCATTCTCTCTCAGTCAGTTAACTCACCATTAAGCTAACGGCCACCTTTCATGACCAGACTTCTTGCGGCACCAAATTCAAGTGATTAGACAATAGAATTCTCTACAGCAGGTAACATTTTGATCTCATCCCATTGGCTGGTCTCGTTCCCGTAAATCCTTAACTATTGGATCATGAAACTACTCATTCATTCGGAACTGGTTTGGATTGCATCAGCAATTTCTAGCATATTCTCAACTCGAGTTGTTTACTCCAACTCTGACACAAAAATACCATCATAAAGAGTGCACAAGGTCGGGTCACTTCGACAAATATAACAATTATAACAATTTATATAACACTTAAGTCTAGAAACAAGGATAGGCAAATTTACTCTGCCCAAAAGATACCTTTAATTTTGTTAGCTATACTGTGAAGATTCATTTTGTCCAGAGGTATTGGCACAATAGTTCAACAATAGTTCGCTAGCAAAAGTTGACATTTCTAAAGATTCTTTACTTTTTTTTCTCTAATGTAAGTGCTCGAGACGTCAGTTAATGGCAGTTTGCAAGTTTTCGATCCAAGCTACAAATGGACCTTTAAAGGGCCGGAACTGGTTCCAGACATGGCCATAAATGGTGACGTCACCGGAAGTACTAAACCGTAAAGTTTATTGCGCTGTAACAAATGCGACGTCGCATCTGACCTCTTGTGAAGCAGACATGAAATAAATTCGACATAAATAATTTACGTTATTACCACGATCGGTTCTTTTAAGGCAGTCATTAAACAGAAAATTGGCAAAATTATTTTTTCGAGCTCAGTCGCTAAGCTATTTAAAGTCTATTTGACTGAGCATCTAGGTTCTTCTGTAAAAGTCGAAAAGGATCACTATAATTTATTCATTTATCTTGTTGCTTTTTGTATTGACTATGCCTAAGCTATATTCTGCTATTTTCTATTGACTATATCTAATTTATCTTGTGCCATTTTCTATTGACTATGCCTAATTTATATTCTGCTATTTTCTATCGACTATGTCTAATTTATGTTGTATTATTTTCTATTGACTATGTCTAAATTAATTTGAGCTATTTTCTGTTGACTATGATTAATTTGTCTTGTCTTATTTTCTATTGTGTAAGTGGTAGGTGGATGTACGTCAGAGCAAAAGGATTAATGACGACATAGGAGGGCATATGCAGATAGTATGGAGTGAGACATGGTGTGTGTATGTGTGTGTGTGTGTGTGTGTGTGTGTGTGTGTGAGTGTGTCTATCTGTCTCTGTATGTATGTGTGTGTGTGTGTGTGTGTTTTTAATGAGATGCTAAATCCTACAGACATTTAAAGCAGTCCAAGAGTTCAATGACTCAATCATGAGAGCTCTCGCACATACTACCGCTGTATAACGCACACCACAGGGACTGGCACTGCAATTTAAGACATCGGGAAGCACAGTGTATTATTTGAATCTTTCCAGCGATTTACGAAGTTGCCTTTCTGTTCTTTTCTCTGTCCGCTAGCCTTTCTGTTCTTTTCTCTGTAATCTAGCCTTTCTGTTCTTTTCTCTGTCCGCTAGCCTTTCTGTTCTTTTCTCTGTAATCTAGCCTTTCTGTTCTTTTCTCTGTACGCTAGCTTTTCTGTTCTTTCCTCTGTAATCTAGCCTTTCTGTTCTTTTCTCTGTACGCTAGCCTTTCTGTTCTTTCCTCTGTAATCTAACCTTTCTGTTCTTCTCTCTGTAATCTAGCCTTTCTGTTCTTTTCTCTGTAATATAGCCTTTCTGTTCTTCTCTCTGTAATCTAGCCTTTCTGTTCTTCTCTCTGTACGCTAGCCTTTCTGTTCTTTTCTCTGTACGCTAGCCTTTCTGTTATTTTCTCTGTAATCTAGCCTTTATGATCTTCTCTCTGTAACCTAGCCTATGTGTTCATCTTGCTGTAAGCTAGTCTTTCTCTTTACCTCGATGTAATCTAGCTTTCTGTTTATCTCTATGTAATCTAGCCTGTCTGTTCTTCTTCATGTAAGCTATTATTTCAGTTATATATTTAAAGCCTGCTTTAATGACGTCAGGCCTTCCTCTTTAGAATGTAGGTGGGTGGGCTCTTTGAAATTAATGCAACCACCGAGGTACACAATCGTATTAAATTACGACAAAATCTCTACATAATGATGCAGAAAGAGGCAATTTTCCTACTCATACAATACGGCTCTAAACGCACCATTTTTCGATTCTAACTTTGGACTTAAGCTCCATGTCACTTGGACGATCATACGCTAAAAATAATCCAATCTAGCTTAAAATAAATTAGTGTTGATAAGCAAGGCATGACATAAGTGATGAATGATGCTTTAACGACAAGTTTCTGAGTTTACTAAAAGGAAACACCAGGCAGGAATGAGACGTAATAGTTTACTAAAAGAAAACACCAGGCAGGAATGAGACGTAATAGTTTACTAAAAGGAAACACCAGGCAAAAATGAGACGTAATAGTTTACTAAAAGGAAAGACCAGGCAGGAATGAGACGTAATAGTTTACTAAAAGGAAAGACCAGGCAGGAATGAGACGTAATAGTTTACTAAAAGGAAAGACCAGGCAGGAATGAGACGTAATAGTTTACTAAAAGGAAACACCAGGCAGGAATGAGACGTAATAGTTTACTAAAAGGAAAGACCAGGCAGGAATGAGACGTAATAGCGGTAACTACGTGTTTAATCTGAAGGCAAATGTCGGTATGAACATTTAATTTTAAATTTCCAAAAATATAAATTTTCAGCCTTAGGGGATTAGTATTTTCTCATTCCAGTTGATTGCAACGATGTGTCGTTAGAAATCAGAAATGTTTCTTTTAATGAGTATTGTATTCACGTCTCTTGGGCAATGTTCGTCACTGTAATTGTCCCAATATAGATGTCTTCACTCTATGAGCGTCAGGAACATGCAATGAAAAATAATGAAGTGATGTTCATGTGACATTTCTTTTTAAAACATCCAGTCCACCCACCAACTCAGCTCTCCCCGATGCAACCATCTATTCCTATCTCACTCTCCTTCTCTCTCTCTCTCTCTCTATCTGCGATGTCTGCCTGTCTGCCTATCTATCTATCATCTATCTATCTATCTATCTATCTATCTATCTATCTATCTATCTATCTATCTATCTATCTATCTATCTATCTATCTATCTATCTATCTATCTATCTATCTATCTATCTATCTATCTATCTATCTATCTATCTATCTATCTATCTATCTATCTATCTATCTATCTATCTATCTCTATTTATCTATCGATCGATCGCGAAGTCACAATCAAGCCAAAAGGGTGTTTCTTGCGAAGTCACAATCAAGCCAAAAGGGCGTTTCTTGCAAAGTCACAATCAAGACAAATTGAGTTTCTTGCGAAGACAGAATCAAGACAAAAGAGTTTCTTGCGACGTCAGAGTCAAACCAAAAGGAATTTCTTGCGACGTCAGAGTCAAACCAAAAGGAATTTCTTGCGACGTCAGAGTCAAACCAAAAGGAATTTCTTGCGAAGTCAAGACAAATTGTGTTAACGAACGTGAAAGTCTCTCGAGGGCAACAAAGTCACCTATCTGTCACTATAGGCTAGCAGTAACACATGTACGGATGACAGGTCACTTAAAGTCCAGCAGTCAGAAATAGGGAATGGTAGAACAATGCTTTTCGAACTAGGCATTGAAATTACTGTAGCAATATGTCACTATTTCATATTAAAATACTATAGCAATATGTCACTATTTCATATTAAATTACTGTAGCAATATGTCACTATTTCATATTAAAATACTGTAGCAATATGTCACTATTTCATATTAAAATATTGTAGCAATATGTCACTATTTCATATTAAATTATTGTAGCAATATGTCACTATTTCATATTAAAATATTGTAGCAATATGTCACTATTTCATATTAAAATATTGTCGCAATATGTCACTATTTCATATTAAAATATTGTAGCAATATATCACTATTTCATATTAAAATATTGTAGCAATATGCCATTACTTCATATTAAATTACTGTAGCAATATGTCACTATTTCATATTAAAATACTATAGCAATATGCCATTACTTCATATTAAATTACTGTAGCAATATGACATTACTTCATATTAAATTACTGTATAAATACATTACTTCAGATTAAATTACAGTATAAATACATTACTTTAGATTAAATTACAGTATAAATACATTACTTCAGATTAAATTACAGTAGCAATATGACATTACTTCAGATTAAAATAATTACTGTAGCTATATGACATTACTTCAGATTAAATTACTGTAGCTATATGACATTACTTCAGATTAAATTACTTCATATTAAATTACAGTAGTAATAATACATTATTGCATATTATTATTTTGTTTTAAAGTACAATAGCGATATTACATTTGTATTAAATTACAGTATAATGGTATATTATTTTGGATTAAATTTCAGTAACAATATTACATTTATATCCCTACATAGATTTCAGTTCAAGCACAAAATCTTACATTCAATGCTCCTTGAAAGCAAAATTTTATTTTTCTGAATTCTGTTTATAAAAATTTACAGTCAAAGTCGAAGTGTGCATTGCAATACTTTTTCCAGAATAAAGTCTAAGCTACATGTTATTCTGCCTTGTAAGTGATATCCGTTAGCGCTGAATACCAAACGAATTTTGTTTTCACCTGCAGCACTAACATAACAAATATGTCTCACTACATAATTCGCCTGAAACACACCAAACATAACAAATATGTCTCACTACATAATTCGCCTGAAACACACCAAACATAACAAATATGTCTCACTACATAATTCGCCTGAAACATATCAAACAATGAAATAAATCTCACTATAAAATTCACCTAAAATACTTTAAACATAAAAAATTTATATCTCACTACATAATGCATCTGAATCACCTCAACCAAAACAAACAAGCATCAAGAAATGCAGAGCAGAGAAATGCAGAAAACAGTCTCGAATGGTTGAATAAATATAAGAAGAGACGAATGATCAATAGAATAAATAAACCTAACCTCACACATGTACTTAAACAACAGGATTTGGCAAAGAAGTAAAAATAGAAATGAGTTAAATGACAAGCATCAAAGCCAAAAGATAGTAAGAAAGAAAATGGAGCATTAATAAATATAATTATTACACGATAGAATTAGCAAGGATTTTTCATATTTCTTCAGTAGGCTGTTTAAAAAAAAATTTAATTAATGTATATGTCTAAAGATGCCAGAAAAATACAAAGCAGTAATATTCACACTTTCTTTAAATTTATTAATTTATAAACTGTGATACTAAATTTTACACGCATTTATCTTTAACCTGAGAATTATACATTTTCATAATTTTAAAGAAAAAAATCTTATCAAACACACATTAAATTCACAATGAAATGGAGATAAAAATCCGTTTTACCTAGAGTTAGTAAATAAAATTTATTTCTATAATACACCCACCCCCACATACTGAGATACATGCAGTCGATAGCATGCATACACAGAAACACACATACACCCACCCACGCGAATAAATCAAAATTCACGTCAATGGTTTCAAATATGAAACGTTACATTCGACATTAGCTAATGCAGGATGCTGAATTGTGGCCCGGATAATTAATCGCATTACACTAGGCGAGAGAATTACATGTTTCATAGAAAGACGAGAATTGCTTCCAAGGGAAATACATCAGAGGTGTCTGATTGCCTCCCTTCACGATTCTAGATGTCATTCGGTAAGTGGCAAAATATAAATTATATCAGTCGTCTCACACGTGTGTTTATTTTTATTTTGTTACTTTACACATTTGAGGCAGTCATGAATATTTCATTCTTTTGTCTTTAATTAAAAATAAAATGAAATTCTCGCAGACAGTCTCAGCGTGGTAAGATGTGCCCAATTTCCAAACAGTTAACAAAAAACAATAGATTAAATTGCCAATGTCTCTAAAGAAAGTGTTAATATACATGAAGATCAGAAACTCCTAAGGCCATTGATCATATAAAGATCTACCAACCTCTAATCAACTACCCACTTAGAATCCACCGTTTTGTGTTTCTGTTTGCTGTATTTATTTCGTTTTGATTGCGTTTTGGTGCTGCTGATTTGCTGTATTTTGCTCCTTTTTTCTGACTGTTTTATTGCGTTTTGTGCTCCGATTTTGCTGTATTTTTCTCTTATTTTCTGTCTGTTTTATTGCGTTCAGTGCTGCTGTTTTGATGTATTCTGCTCTTTTCCCCTGTGTTTTTATTGCGTTTTGTGCTCCTGTGTTGTATTTTGTTCTTCATTCTGTTTTTATTGCGTTTTATGAAGCTGTTTGCTGTATTTTTATGAAGCTGTTTGCTGTATGTTTTTTTTTTCTGTGTTTTTATTGCGTTTTGTGATGCTGTTTGCTGTATTTTGCTCTTTTGTTTCTTTGTTTTATTGCGTTTGTGATGCTGTTTGCTGTATTTGCTCCCGTTTTTCTGTTTATATTGCGTTTTGCGTTGCTATTTTGCTCTACTTTGTTTTTCTTTTTCTTTTTTTTATTGCGTTTTATGCTGCTGTTTTGCTGTAATTGCGCTTTTTCTCTGTCTTTATTGCGTTTTGTGCTGCTGTTTTGCCGTATTTTGCTATGTTTTTCTGTTTCTTTTATTGCTTGCTGTGATGCTATTTTAATTATTTTTGCTTTATGTTTTTGCTGCATGTTGTGCTGCTATTTTACTGAATCTTTATTCTGTTTTTGTTAGTTTTATTGCGTGTTTAGCTGCTATTGTACTGTATTTTTGCTCTGTTTTACTGTTTGTGTTTTTGTATGTTGTGCTGCTATTTTGCTGTTTTGTTTGTTTTATTGCGTGTTGTGCTCTTGTTTTACAGTAGTTGGCTCTGTTATGCTGTGTGTTTTATTATTTGTTCTGCAGCTGTTTTGCTGTATTTTACTCTGTTTTCCTGATTATATTTTTCACTGTGTTGCTCTGATTTTGTTCTGTGGTTTACTGCGTGTTTTACTTCGCGTTTACTGTGTTTTGCATTGTGTTTTGCATTGTGTTTTGCAGTGTGCTTTGCTGTGTGTTTGGTGCATACTTTGCTGTGCGTTATTATAATTATGTTTTATTGTATTTTGTTGTGTGTTTGGTGCATACTTTGCTATTAGTTATTATAATTATGTTTTATTGTATTTTGTTGCATTCTCGAATGTTTCGAATGTCTCTTGCTGCATGTTTACCTTTTTTGCTGTGATTTGCTGCGTGTTTTACTCCGTGTTGCGTAGTTTGCTGTGTATGCTGTACTGCAAAGTAGGATGTACTTTTGATCGTCATTTGGTGAGGGAGTGATTGCTTCTTGCATCGATTTTGCGAAAACAAATTTTGTTATATATATTTGAAATTGTCAGTAAATTTCGTACTTTATGATGTTATCGTATATCTTTTTATAAAGAAAAATGTCCAGGACAGCTAGGCCCCAAGACAACTGGGACCGAGGACAGTTAGAACCCAGGATAGCTAGAACCCAAGACAGCTGGGACCCACGACGGCCAGAACCCAGGATAGCTAGAACCCAAGATAGCTTGGACCCAGGACATCTAGGAACCAGGACAGCTAGAACCCAACAGCTAGGACCCAGGATAGTTAGAACTCAGGATAGCTAGAACACAATACAGTTAGAACCCAAGATAGCTATGACCCAAGGCAGCTATAACCCAGGACATCTAGGAGCCAGAACAGTTATAATCCAGGATAGCTATGATCCAGGGCAGCTAGAACACATGACAGCTGGGAACCAAAACAGCTAGAACCCAGGACAACTATGAACTACAACACGTCTAGGAACAAGAACAGCTAGAGGTGAATGCCATCAATGTGGAACTACATTCCTTATGTCTTGAATGTCACCATAGCATCCTTCATCGCAAGGATTAATAGGAAAACAGGAAGATCAAAACATCTAGAACCCCAAACTGGAATTAAGGACGAAATATGATGATCAGGCCAGTATTAGTCAAGTGAATGGAATAATGGCAAAACACGAAGGTTAAATCTGTCCCCAGGCGTAATAAGAAAACAGGAAGGTCAACTGTACCCAAGAATGACAATGAATATTAATAAAACGCGAAGACCAACACTACATTTGAATGGCAAAGAACACTGCAGTTTACAAAGGTCAACAATACACTTGAATGGCAATGAATACTGCAAAGTACACAGGTCAACAGTACGCATGAATGGCAAAGAACACTGCAATTTACAAAGGTCAACAGTACACTTGTATGACAATGAATACTGCAAAGTACAAAGGTCAACAGTACGCATGAATGGCAAAGAACACTGCAATTTACAAAGGTCAACAGTACACTTGTATGGCAATGAATACTGCAAAGTACAAAGGTCATCAGAACACTTGAATGGCAATGAATATTGTAAAGCACAAATGCCAACATACTGTGAATGGCAAGGAATATTGTAAAGCACAAATGCCAGCATACTTTGAATGGCAAAGAATATTGTAAAGCACAAATGCCAACATACTTTGAATGGCAAGGAATATTGTAAAGCACAAATGCCAACATACTTTGAATATCAAGGAATATTGTAAAAAGCACAAATGCCAACATACTTTGAATGGCAAGGAATATTGAAAAGCACAAATGCCAACATACTTTGAATGGCAAGGAATATTGTAAAGCACAAATACCAACATACTTTGAATGGCAAGGAATATTGCAAAGCACAAATGCCAACATACTTTGAATGTCAAAGAATATTATAAAACACAAAGGTCAACAGTATTATTGAATGTCAAAGAATATTGTAAAGCACAAAGGCATTCCACGCAAAGAAATATGAATATAAATGTCTGAAGCGACTCAGCATTTGCCAACACAAGCATTCACTGAAAGTCCAGAAAACAAAGACTGTCTATCTTTAAATATCTGTGGACAAATAAATAGAATGAAATTGAGGCAAAGCGAATGGATTTCAGGAAGACCCAAGACTTTTCATTACAACGTTTCAAAACAGAACAAAACGACTGTCATGTAGCACTGTTGAAAACAACATTCATCCATCTCGATCCTGTCATGAAAACCCAAGATATTCACGAACGCAATGGTACTTTGCGATGTTCTCTATAATGGAAAAAAGTGATTGATTTTCCCATCGTACAAAGGTTGCGCTAAAAGTTATCATAGCAAATCTGCATGAACTATTGCATGAGAGGTCAAGGTTTGACCGGTAGTTTACGTATATTATTAGTACAAGAGAAGATTTCAGCACGAGTACTACAATATTACTACTTCATCGTACGCCCAGGTCCAGTTGTCACAACATCCATGGAATACTCGTTATTTTCTTCACACTTGAATATACCAGGTTACCATGTTTGAAACAAATTTAAATGAGCTAAGGTATAAAATATACTGCAACAAAGACATGAAATTATTAAGCCTCAAAGATAGCAGTCAGTCAGCCATCAACCATTCGAGCCGATATCCAGGAATCGGGGTCCAATTGCGATAAGGGAATACAATTACATTTTATATAAAATTGATACTTTTAAACTTTCAAATTAGAAAATATATTTTCTGTATAACAAAATAATTATATATACTCTCATTACGTTATTTCGCAATCCCAAACTGTCATATTCTTGCTGATAATGTATCTCAATTTGCACTGAAGACATACAACTAATAACACTTCTAACTACACTTAGGAAGTCTTGATAACATCTCTCGGTTCTGCGCTAATGATGGTCCATTGTAAACATCTCTAAAATCCATATTGATGATATCCTTTTCATAACATTTCTCAAGTTCTACGATGCTTAATTGATGTCTTCTTATGGTCACACTGATGTCGTCTTGCAATGCTTTATTGATGACCTCTTACGGTCACACTGATGTCGACTTGCAATGCTTTATTGATAACCTCTTACGGTCACACTGATGTCGCTTGCAATGCTTTATTGATGACCTCTCTTTGTGCTAAATGGTGTCATCTTACTGATAACATATTTCAACTTCACCCTGTAGCATTCTAGTATCCGCATTTCTTAACCACTTACTAATATCGTTCAATTTATAACATCTCTCATATTCTCATTGATGAAGTCCTGCTGTCAAGATATCTCAACTTCAATTGATAACAACTTCCCACTGACGTCGTCTAAGTGATACGCAATTGTCCCGTGACGACAAATCAAGATGAAAACAATAAATACAAGTGGAAAGTATAGTTATACATCTTCATCGTCATATGGACTTGAGATAATCATTTTTGTTTTTATAGCGGTATTCCGATATACTCTCTCATTGTGGATGATTAATTATTTTAGAACTCTGTTCTCATGGTGGTCAGCAGATATATGTCGCACAAGTGACAAACTACACCCATTATCTTCGTGTTTTGAAAATGGTCTACAAAACTGATGAGTATAGACATATACTACAAAACATATAATTATAGACATGTACTGATGAGTATAGACATGCACCACAAAAATTATTATAAACATTTACCAAAGCAATGATGAGTATAGACATGTACTGCAAAAATGATGACAAATACCACAAAAACTGATGAGTATAGACGTACCGCAAAAATGATGACAAATATAGACAGATAACACAAAATTGATGAGTATAGGCAAACTTAATGACAGATATAGACAGTACCGCATCAATTGCGATAGTATACAAAGCTGTACTGCGGCATTGATGATAAAGTACACAAACGTGCCTCAGTACTAATGCACCGCAACGCTGTCATGTGATGGGAAATCACTATACCCCCATTTTAAAAATAAAATAATATTTTTTTTTCATAATTTTAAATGAAATGTTATTTGTAAACTGTATGATTTTAAAATGTTGTATAAAGTTTTTCTCAAGTGAAAGTCCAGGATGGACAGGTTGGATGGGAAGATAAGCTGTCTAAGGGAGTGCAATACTGATAAAGTATATAGATGTACCGCAAAATTATAACAAAGTACACAGCAGTACCGCAATACTGATAAAGTACATAGGGTACTGCGACACTGACACAGTACATGGATGTCCTGCAACATTGATAAAGTACACGGATGTACTGCAACACTGATAAAGTACATATAGGTACTGCAACATTGATGACAAAGTACGTAGATATACCGCAACACCGATGACAAAGTACATAGATGTACCTAGCACTGAAGGCGAAGTGTAATATACCACACATATAATTAATTTACTCTAATTGTGTAGATTGGACGAAATTTTAAAGTAATTTTCATCACCACGTATGTAACAAAGGACAACATATGTAACAAAGTACAACGTATGTACCAAAGTACAACATATGTAACAAAGTACAACATTTGTAACAAATATTCCAACTAAACAAATGAAATCTTCAACAATAAAACCAGTAGGAAAGTACCTTCACTCACACCAGGCTGTACATTTAGGTGGAAGATTATAACTTGCGCGTTTGATATTGCAAACAAAAAGACATGGAGAAATACTGTAGTACTTGTCCCCCAAACTAACTAAAGTGTTAAATTTAAAGAAAACTCACACAACTTTAAATTTAAATGTTGATTTTATCAAAGGTAATGACACTTCTCCTCCTCGTAAGTCAATCCCATTGTGACTTTCCCCAACCAAACTAATGCGGAGATCACGTGAGAGTTTCGTATGCGTCATTGGACTATTGTTAGGCTCAGAGAGTTATCTGTGGGCGAGCAGCTCAGATCAGCATATTGGCCATCTGAGAGTTTTTTCCGTTTGCAATTTAGGAGGTTTTTCTGCTAGTTTAATTTAGATCATTTCGCTAATGCTTATTTACAGCAGACTTTAAAACATATGATCGAGTACAACGATATCTTTGTCTACTAAATTTACTCGTTTTAAGACTGACAATGTCTGCCTTGATGGGGCCATATTAGCTAAAATTCTATATGAACGAGTATCTTTAAATAGAAAACAACAAAAATATCAAGCAACAGTTAGAAAAAAATCAAACAAATTAAAAAACTTAATTATCTTTAATATTCATGGATCCTCAGCGTTGTATAGGCAGTTATTTTATCCATTGCCATATTTCACAGTTCTCTACAATAATTGCATGACGGTCCTATACAAATGAAGCGGTTTTCTACAGTTCAAACAACAATTGTCTACGTTTCTATAATGCAGGAAGCAGTTTTCAGCACGCAAGAAACAATCTTCCGCTCAAATACAGTAATTGTCTACAGAACGAGTGACTGTTTCTACAACACAAGTAAATGCGTTATACAGCACAAGTAACAGTTTCCTACAACGCAAATAACTTGTAACTGTGACATACAGTACAAATAAATGTGTTAATCAGTAACTGTAACTACGTTTCACTGCACAAGTAACAGTGTTTCTCTGCACAAGTAACAGTTTACACAGCACACGTAACGGTGTTGTACAAATACGAGTTTTCTTTGAATACAAGTAACGTTTCTTCTATAATGAATTACCACAGTAAACTTATAAGATACACAATCTTCCCTAATACCACTATAATCCTTCATTATTTGACCCCAAGCAGATATTTGTTACAAACCACTGGTATTACATAGTCTATGTCTTTTCCAGGTAATTATTGACACGAAACATTTTTCTAACACAGAAAACATACAATTAATGAACACCCCCAAAAAACACCAATCCACCCATACCCACCATTCTCAGAATGCAGGATTAATAATGTGTGATTCTGCATGACATTAGCTTCTGACAAAGAATAAATTTGTAATACCTCCATCATTGCTCAGAAATACTGGACAAAGATTGGTAGCGACAGTTCCTGCTAAAGTATAGTTCCAGCAGCTCCACCCGTCAAAAGTCGTGTTACAGTATAATTGATCTGTGTTGAAAAAAAAGATAAAACCCAAATGGAATTAATAAAGTACTGTTCATTTCATTTTAAAACTCTCAATTGCAATGTCTTTTACAGACAGCATTAAGAAGTATTTGTAACATATTAATTTACGACTATCTATCTATCTATCTATCTATCTATCTATCTATCTATCTATCTATCTATCTATCTATCTATCTATCTATCTATCTATCTATCTATCTATCTATCTATCTATCTATCTATCTATCTATCTATCTATCTATCTATCTATCTATCTATCTGTCTATCTGTCTGTCTGTCTGTCTGTCTGTCTAATACAACATATGCAAACAAATATAGTAATTATTATCGATAACTATATCGATTCCGAACGAAACAAAGTCATTAGCATGATACTGATGATACTGCAATGAAAGTGCCTATGGTAAAAAAACACAGCAGCGGACACCCAGAGACCGACCACATCCTGTGATGATAATTGTCCTAGGAGGTTTCCCTGTAATGACTGATATCGTGCTAAGCACTTGACGTCAGTCTGAAATATTTTTTCATGAAAGTTAGAAGGAAGTTTTTCAAATCTATTTTCACTTCTGTCTGTCATGGTTGATACATCAACGGAATCGTACCCCTATCTCCCTATGGCTGCAATCCGATCCCTTTAACCGAGAAATGAATGGGATCGGTCTATAGGTCATCGTTGTCATTCAGTTCATTTATTTTCTGTGTCGTCTCGTTTTTTTCCTAATGTGTCTAATGTGTAGTTGACTTTGCTCGAAATTATCGAGAGAAAACAAAATCGCTGTTTAGGTAATTGTGAAAGCACTGCATATGAAAACATTGCATTCTTTTTGTGTAATTAGTCATGAAATCCAATGTTCTATTTCAAACAACATAGTAAGAAGGAATTTCTATTTGAACTTTATAAATAGAACAGGAAGGGATTATATGTATAATTATATATTTACACAGAGGATTGAGATTTCTCTTGTTTACTCTTTCTCACCCGAAACGTTTACTTGTTTTAATGACATTTTCTTGTTCACACTACCTTGACCAGCCCAGTCTTGACCAGCCTAATCTGGACTGACCAGGTCGTTGGCCGGCTCAGTCCTTACTGATCGAGAATGATGTATATTAAAAGAGTTCGTCTTCTTAATTTATTGTCAAACGATCCCATCGATCATTCATCAGAAAACCAATAATGACCGGTATATTTCTGATCCAAACCACCAGTCATAGGACAGAAAACCAATAATGACCGGTATATTTCTGATCCAAACCACCAGTCATAGGACAGAAAACCAATAATGACCGGTATATTTCAGATCCAAAGAACCAGTCATACGACTGAAAACCAATAATGACCGGTATATTTCAGATCCAAAGATCCAGTCATAGAACTGAAAACCAATAATGACCGGTATATTTCAGATCCAAAGATCCAGTCATAGAACTGAAAACCAATAATGACCGGTATATTTCAGATCCAAAGATCCAGTCATACGACTGAAAACCAATAATGACCGGTATATTTCAGATCCAAAGAACCAGTCATGGGACTGAAAACTTAACACTTTGGATCCAAACCACCAGTTATGAAACTGAAACTGAAACTGAAACTGCTTTTCACACTTGGGATCTAAATACCAGCCATAGGACCGAAAGACTAACTTGCCCTTTACACCTGAGATCTAAATAACAAAAATCGGACTGAAAAGTCATCTTAAGGGTTAATGTATAGGTCAAAACGACAGGTTATCGGACTGAAAAGTGAAAGTGGTCAGCACAGGAAAAGAAAGTAGTAAAATAAAACCGAATACCAGTTACAGTACAACAATAAATATTTGCACAGTACAAAATAAGCGAATCACTAGAGCTGAGGAGTCGGGAATTTCAAGGTCATACCCCCATTTGCATACAACAAGAGTTTCAAACTCCATCACGATCATGGAAACATTGCTATTATCCAATTGAATACCCTTTCCATTGCTTGTGACTTGTCATGCAAATTACTACTTGAGAAATGCTAGAGATAAATGATGTGAATAGATTTCAATAAATCTACATGGTCATTAGCAAGGAGATTTATGAATCTCTGATAGTTGTTTCCTGACTGACGTGCGACTGACGTGCGACAGAAAGACTATCAATCGACAAGCTCACTGTTTCAGGGAGAAAAGTTCAAACGCTTGACATTTCTCAGAGGAATACATTAAATGTCTACATCAAGCTAATTTGCAAATATATAGTGTTAAGGCTGTAAAGACATTTATAATTTTTGTGTAATGGCATTGTCTCGTGAGGGCAAGCAGTGTGTGTTCCACTAGCAGTCGCTTCACCTTCAAAGGCCCGCAAAAACCTTTCGTCGATTAGACGTTATCAGTCATGGAATGGCCTTGGATGGATTTGGTGAACAGACCACCTCGTGGACCGCCTTATATGTATGAGTGGAATATGTTATTTTCGGGTTTTCCAGTAGTGTACGTTACAGCCGTATTACTGCCAGGTGAAAAGGCGATAGACATTCTAATGCTTTAGAATACTTATAATACTGGACTGCTCTAAAATGATAAAGTTCACGGTGTTTAGACGTCTTCCACACACGATCCATTGTATTCATTCAGGAAATAACGTCATTTAAGCAAAGTCGTCATAAACGCAAGGACTGATCAAATTCATTCAATGCCTTAAACTTCACTAGCCATCAATTCGATGCTTATAAAAGTAAACAGATCGTCATGAATATTTTGATGTCATTGATCATGTTGCTGGAAAGACACATTCACATTGTTAAATATAATTCACATGATGTGACTGATCAGTCTCTTTCCTAACATTCTGAAATATAACAAGGCTTGTGCCTTACACGCGAAAGGCCAGCGTATTTATTCTTATATTAAGGTATGGCGCTAAAACATTATCGTAAGCAGCATATTAACATTTTTTCACGAATTCTCGTGGTTACAATTTAATACAGAGCAATTATCAGTTAGTGCTTGTACAACGTGTGCATGAACATAATAATTCCTGTTGTAATAATCTTGATTTGAATGTTGATTTCTGTTACGAAATATGCAATTCATCCTTAAAACTACGTAATTAGCAATTATTATGTTTGTTAAATAGACATCATACATTATTAGTATTGTGAAATGTGTGCTGAGGATGTCATCTCGTCGTGTATAGAAAATGCACTTAGTGTGTCTGTAAATTTGCATATCATAAAATGACTACGTGTGTGTATTTGATGTGAATGATGAATTCTTTAAAAATATAAAATAAATTTAGTATCTTTAAAATTTATATTATGCACTGACTACTGAACGCATGTGTTTGTGAGTTGAATGTTAACTTTCTACAAAAATACAAATAACCCCATATGTGTAAAATGCGCATCATAAACTGATTATTGCTGTAGTTTTATTGTAATATAAATGCTAATTCTTCTATAATTAGAAAATGTGTTTAATGTAAAATTATGCAAACGTAGTCTTAATGTTGATGAGCGACATATGAGTGGCGTAACCTACAGTCATTAGTACTAGTGACGTTTCAGTGACGTGGCATGAAAAAGAATTGTTGATAAAAATGGAAATCCGAAAGATCTTTAGAGCAGTCAATAGACAGCAGTCCCGATTTACTCAAGTTCAGGCGGTACACCCCTAATTCTGACTGTCATATAATATTCTAACTTATACATGGAGTCAGAGGAATGCCAGTGATTCGGACACTGATACAAGTTATTGACTTGATTCGAACACTGATACAAATTATTAACTTATGCATGGAGTTAAAGTATTACAAGGAAAAGTTATGAAATAACAAATATTTTGAGATTTATCAATGACACGGTCCAGACAATTATGTCTATATATATGCATGTGTGTCCTTGGCTAAATATATGTGTAAATATATGTAAATATATGTATATATATTGGTAAATATATGTGTCCTTATATATGAGTGTGTATGTAAATAAGTGTGTGTCTATTTATATGAGAGTATGTCTATATAAATATTTGTATGTCCATGTATATGAGAGTGTCTATTTAAATATATGTATGTTCATTTTTATGAGAGTTTGTCTATTTAAATATATGTGTTCATGAGTATGACAGTGTGTTTTATAAATATGTGTTCATGTGTATGAGAGTATGTCTACATAAATATATGTGTATTCATGTATATGCTAGTGCGTCTATATAAATATATGTGTTCATGTGTACGAGAGTGCGTATTTATATACATATATGTCTACGAGGATGAGAGTGTGTGTCTATGTAAATATATATGTGCGAGAGAGTGTGTTTCTATGTAAATATATATGTGCGAGAGAGTGTGTGTCTATGTAAATATATATGTGCGAGAGAGTGTGTGTCTAGGTAAATATATATGTGCGAGAGAGTGTGTCTAGGTAAATATATATGTGCGAGAGAGAGAGAGAGAGAGAAAGAGAGAGAGAGAGAGAGAGAGAGAGAGAGAGAGAGAGAGAGTGTGTGTGTGTATGTAAATATGTGCAAGTCATGTTTCTGTTCACTGTTTCTTTTGTCGATTTCTTTAATGTATTGTTTCCTCTGAACTTTTCATTGTGACCTGTCGGATTTGCATACAAGATAGAGTGTGCGTATGAAATAACCATAGATACTAGGGACTCCTCAATCCCTGTTAGAAACTAATGGCGCACTGTAAGCCTCTCATGGATATGGTTCTCTTCTGGCACATAGGAAATGCTTCCTAATCATGTATCCCCATTTTGGAAATGGTTTTCTTGGGCTATACATTGTTTTTTCTTATCGTTGATTTCTTTTCCAACAGGATCTGCAGGAAACTTTCGACTTCAAATGTACTCGGTTATGGTAAGTTTCTGTGGGGTCCTCCTCCTCTCACTTATTTCCGAGGATGGTATCTGTCATGGTGTTGTGAGGAGGGTATCTGTCATGGTTTTGTGAGGAGGGTATCTGTCGTGGTGTTGTGAGGAGTGTATCTGTCATGGTGTTGCAGCTGGAGGTGTTAAGTGTCGTTAATGTATCTTTGTTCTTAGTCCGTGACTTTTCCCTAGGTGTTATAGGAGGTGTATTGTATTTATTTGGTTGAGGAATGTGATTAATGCTGAGTGAATGATTCTGAGATTATATTCTTGTCGGAAGAGTAACGTCTGGGTTGTGAATGGGAGTTGAAGAAGTGATATTACCTCCTGAAGTGTGTTCGTTTCACCAGTGTGTAGGGTACATTGTAGAATGAAATGTTGAATAGTGTTGTCTGTTCTGCAGTGTGTGCATGATTTTGGTTCATGATTTAATTTGTGTGTGTATCTTGTGGAGTTAAAACTAAGTCTCGATATTGCTATGTCGTGGGATGTTATGAAGTTTGGGGTGAGGGGGTGAGTGTTTTTTTATGTTTTTAATTTGCGCTTCTAATTCAGTTGTATGGATTGGGGTGTAGAGTTGCTTTCCGAGTGTGGAACATCATTTTGACGCCACTAACCCCCCCCCCCAATCCGTTTGGCTGCTTCATTTCCTGCGATGTAAGTGTGACTAGGTATCCATAAGCTTGTAGTTTGGGTACCTTTGTTTCTTAGTTTATTTATGTGGTGGTTGATTTGGTTTGTTATTTGTGATCTTGTCTGATGGAATGCGCTTGCTAGGTTTTGTATTGATGTTAATGAGTCTGTAAGAATGAGTATGTTTTGGGGGTGTGGGTTTGGTTTCTCTGGCTAATTCTAGTGCTTTGCCTATGGCCATTAATTCTGCAGTTAGTACTGAATGCATTGAATTAAATTTGCAAGTGTGAGTGCGTGAAGGTGTGTGTGCTGCTGATCCAGTTCCTAAGGGGTTTTAGAGCCATCTGTGTTCATGTGACAGTAAACAGCATAGATGATGTTCACACTGACCTACTAGTTCTCAATATATATGCATTATGCTTATGACTTTCATGCGTCACCAATAACTTTCAAGCGTAACCAATGACTTTCATGCGCCACCAATGGATTTCACGCGTCACCAATGACTTTCATGCGTCACAATGACTTTCATGCGTCACCAATGACTTTCATGCGTCACCAATGGCTTTCTTGCGTCACAGAGTGGGTCACTTGAGTAATCACTGGAAAGAGCATTGTACACTTGAGTTTCTTGTTGGTATTCGCAATGAGAGCTCTTACGTGAAGAGTAAAATAGAAATTATGCAATATAAGTATAATTTCAGAATATCCAAATAATTAATAAGCATTCGTTATATACCAAGAACACGATGGACGTAATTTAGTTAGATCAGGATCCAGTTCAATGTAACAAATGTTATAGCAAAGGATTGTTCTTTGCTCACTTTGCAGTAGTATGTATGCCAAACACCCTCATCATAGAAGAAAATGTATTTTCCTCTCTTCCTCTTTTCATCGGCATCTCAACCACCCAAACCCACAAATCCCACCCCCCAAAACCCACCCACACGTTAATTATTGTTAGCAGGAAATATAAATATATTTTTTGACAGCTTAACATTAAGTATTTGTACTTTGCTCGACAATACTATTTAAAAGGAAGCTAGTGTGTACATGTTTTCAGACAGGTTCTTCAGAGCTACATCGTGACTTTTGCACGATTAAACCTACTAAAGAGTGTACACCGCACGACAAGAATATTACATGTACTACCTGCGTATCGCTCAACAACCGTTCTTTACTACTGTAACTGTTTGATTAGTAAATGTATAGTTACAACATGTATATACCAGCGTTCTCTCTTTACTCCTATTACGTATTATTTGACAAAAGTGGACATAAGAACTTAAAGGTTACAGCATGCATTATTCCTCATTTACAGACTTGGTTGGAATTATATAAAGTGTATTATTCTAAGAAAGACCTCGACCTCCTTTATTGTTCCATGCAAATGTTTCACAATTACAGAATGTATATTGCCCAAAGTACACACGGTACATTTATATTAAACTTCATTGATCTAAACTGAATACAATTGTCGAGCAAGGATGTACACTGCATATTTATGGACCATTCGACATAACCATACGGAACAAACATCTGTTAAAATGTCTTAAGTTTCTAGAAGGCTGAAAAATAAATGCTTGACGTATTGAAGTTCTTGAACATAATTAAAATTAAATATAAAATTATTAATGTCTTCGTAAAAGTATCAATAAACAACCTAAATACAGATCAGCGAGTTATCATATTACTGTGCCCTAGGAAAAAACATATTTCATGTTTTTATTTTACGAAATGTATCATATCTCAAAGACAAGGAAATGATATTACTTCTACTTTTTTTTTTTTTTACGATTTCGACGGGAAATGTTATCATTTTACTGCATCATGAATATGCTGTCAAATGCATAACAAAATACACATGAAATCAGGGACTTGTTGAACATAAAGTGTTGTACATTCACATTCGCGTAAAGCGTGGGTTTGGGTTGGGGAGAGCTCTTCTGATTGAAGTACTAATTGTGTATGAGTATACAAGTTCTTTTGTCCAATTTCTATCTATCTATCTATCTATCTATCTATCTATCTATCTATCTATCTATCTATCTATCTATCTATCTATCTATCTATCTATCTATCTATCTATCTATCTATCTATCTATCTATCTATCTATCTATCTATCTATCTATCTATCTATCTATCTATCTATCTATCCATCCATCCATCCATCCATCCATCCATCCATCCATCCATCTATCTATCTATCTATCTGTCTATCTATCTATCTATCTGGACTAACAGGAGACAGTAAGTTGTACGATTGAACGACTTTACTGTACAGTATGACAGAAAGTATTTTTACTCGTGATAGAAATCAACCAACAACAAACACCGAACCACTTGCATTAAAATATAAGTATATAATAAAGAAAATTATTAACTACAAAATAATTATTTATTTTATTTTTAAAAACTTCTTATAAACTTTGAAAATTAAATCTTCCAGACTCAACGAATTCACATAAATTTACTGAAATGTGGACAGTATACACTTATCGTAATAACAAATCCTGTAGCTCTGATCTTACAATCTATTTTCGCTGCAAAGGAAAATACCTAAGCATTACAAAGGAGGACAGTATATACCTTTTCAAGTAGCGCATTCCCCTTAGTATCTAACCTCTAAGAAGAATGCGCAGCAGTTCTTCCAAGTTATTCGAAAAGTGCACACTTGTATCCTAGTAACAGACTCATCAGTTACAATTACAATCTCTCATCTCCAACATTATAGCTAACAAAAAAGTTTACTTATTACTTAATTACTGACTCTACAGATAATGGTTAGTGATGAAATTACAGTAGCTACGAGAAATGGTTAATAACTACCTAAGTATAGACAGTTACAGTGATAGGTTAGTAATTACTGTAAATACCTTCGGCTACAGGTAATGGTTAGTAATTGGGTCATTGAGACCCAAACCTGTCTCACAGAATGCTAACGAATGCTAGAAAAGTAATGTGTCTAACAGAATGCTGGAAAGGTAATGTGTCTTACAGAATGCTTGAAAGGTAATGTGTCTTACAGAATGCTAAAAAGAAAGGTAATGTGTCTAACAGAATGCTGGAAAGATAATGTGTTTCACAGAATGTTTGAAAGGTAATGTGTCTTACAGAATGCTTGAAAGGTAATGTGTCTTACAGAATGCTTGAAAGGTAATGTGTCTTACAGAATGCATGAAAGGTATTGTGTCTTACAGAATGCTGGAAAGGTATTGTGTCTTACAGAATGCTAGAAAGGTAATGTGTCTTACAGAATGCTAACGAATTCTGGAAAGGTAATGTGTCTCACAGAATGAAGGCTGGAAAGTGAAGGTTCACTTAGTTTGAGTATACATGTTTCACTGGACAATTTGTGAATGCTGTAAACCACCATTAAATGCTTCCCATATATATCGCAACTTTTAATTCTGTCTATTTATTGCAAAATTCATAGACTTGCCTCTTCAATCAAAGCAAACTTTTAAAGGTTGACCCACGAATTAATGCAAGGTTTAAGAATGTTTCTACAAAAGAAGTATGAAGACTGGAGTGATAGAATGTTCTACCTAAGATGTATGACAGGACTTTTGTTTTACGTATGGAGTGTGATAGAATGTTCTACCTAAGATGCATGACAGGACTTTTCTGCATAAGTAGTGATTCTGGACGCTTCTGCAAAAGAAGTATGATAGGATTTTTCTACATACGAAATGTGTTAAAAAATTTCTATATAATAAGTGGGACAGAAGTTTCTACATGGGAAGTGTGACAGAATTTTTTTTTACATAAAAAGTGTACAAGGATTGTGCTACATAAGATATGTTAAAGGACTATAGGCCTTTTCAATATGACAAAGTCATAATAAAGTCAAGCAGTGTATACATTGACAAATAGTAAAGTCAAGCAGTTTAAACATTGACAGACAGTAAAGTCAAATAGTATATACATTGACAAATAGTACAAGCACTCAAGAAGTACACGAACCGGAGAATTAATTCCGCATTTAGAAGCAGCTTCACATTTGAAAGAAAGCAAACAACTCATAAACAATAAAACGTTAATGCACCTATAATTTATTATATCAGAATTACCGTCAGCTATCTGAACAATTACGGTTAACTTTATGAAAAAGTGGAATTTTTACCCTTCTGACCATCAAAACAATATAAGCTGGAGTGGTAACCACTCAATCACTAACCCACCAACCAAAGACTCACTCACTCACTCACTCACTCACTCACTCACTCACTCACTCACTCACTCACTCACTCACTCACTCACTCACTCACTCACTCACTCACTCACTCACTCAAACCCAAGACCACCCACCCACTCACTCGGGATAGGGTTTCAAATAATTCTTGACATTTTCTTGCTATCTCACTGGGGAATGAGCACAATCTTAAAACTGTTACAAACTGCAATTCACTTCTCTATCAATAGATTCCCCGAATCTCTAAAATCGATACACGAGATAGCGAGGGGGTGAACTGCGGGGAAAATTAATCCTTCCACTTCATTGTTAAAGCTCGTATTTTTCCACCCGCTTCATTGTTAATGCTCGCAGTTTTCCTTCCACTTAATTGTTAATGCTAGTAGTTTACTTCCCACTTCATTGTTAATGCTCGTAGTTTTCATTCCACTTCATTGTTAATGCTCGTAGTTTACTTCCCACTCCATTGTTAATGCTCGTAGTTTACTTCCCACTTCATTGTTAATGCTCGTAGTTTTCATTCAACTTCAATGTCACTGTTCGTAGTTTACTTCACACTCCATTGTTAATGCTCGTAGTTTACTTCCCACTTCATTGTTAATGCTCGTAGTTTTCATTCAACTTCAATGTCACTGTTCGTAGTTTACTTCCCACTTCATTGTTAATGCTCGTAGTTTACTTCCTACTTCATTGTTAATGCTCGTAGTTTTCATTCCACTTCAATGTTAATGCTCGTAGTTTTCATTCCACATAATTGATAATGCTCGTAGATTTCGTCACAGCATAATGAAAATCGATTACTAATCACTACTGTCAATCATTTAGTCACAGCACAATGCAAAACATTGACTTTCTATGTATATACAGTTACGTGTGTTCCGACTGTACTTTCAAAACAATACTAAATAATACAAAACAATACCAAACAATGCAAAACAATACTAAATAATACAAAACAATACAAACCAATGCAAAACAGTACAAAACAATGCAAAACAATACAAACCAAACACTCAGATTGTTGTTATTTCATTTCTCTTTGCGCAAAATAGATTGAAGGAATGAAACTTTAACGTCTCACCCATCCCGCTACTCTCACCAGTTATCCTGTAAAATTCTTTGTAAAACTTCTGAGATGTAGAACTATAGATGGTTTAGGAAATGTTGAGGAATCAAATACATTTCCTTCCTATTCTCAAGCCAATTGTTGTCCGCCTTTGCGTTCTGACCGTTGGATTTAGAACATGAAACAGACATCATGTGTTCGGACTTCTGGCTTTAGAACAGACATTATATATAACGTGTTCTCATGGCCGGCTTTAGAACATGAAACAGACGTCAGGCGTTCTGACTGCTGGCTTTAGAACAGACAATAGACATGTGTGCTGATGGCCGGCGTTAGAGCAGAAAATAGACATAATGTATTATGATGGCCGGCTTTAGAGCAGAAAATAGACATAATGTATTATGATGGCCGGCGTTAGAGCAGAAAATAGACATAATGTGTTCTGATGGCCGGCGTTAGAGCAGAAAATAGACATAATGTGTTCTGATGGCCGGCTTTAGAGCAGAAAATAGACATAATGTATTATGATGGCCGGCTTTAGAGCAGAAAATAGACATAATGTATTATGATGGCCGACTTTAGAAATGATAAACAAGATATTAGATAGTATTTCGCAGCACAGAAAAAAAAGGAAAGATAAACTAGCCGTTGGGCAATATTTCTTGACGGAGACATGACAGTGAAAAAATAAATTGGCAGTGGGATTCTATTTCGTAACACAGGATTGACAATAAAAGAATGAATTGACATTGTGATAATATTTCGTGACAGAAACAGATAATAAGAGAATATTTGACTGTGGGATTCTATTTCGTAACAGGAATTACAATTAAAAAATAAATTGACAGTGTGATAATATTTCATGACACATGTAAGAGAAATGAGGACGAAAGCAGTATCTCATGATGCATTTTACAGATGATAAAATCAATGAAGGAATAACTGATGGTAGATATTAAATTGTAAAGATACATCTTTAATGTTAGTGATTCATGAGAAAAATGACTTATTATCGCATACACAATAATGAGAAAATGTACCACTAAACTGTTGATTGTATATTATCGTTCAGCCTCTATTAAGCATTATCACTCTTATCCTATATTTCCTGAAACCACCACAATATAACTTCAACTAGTATTAAAATATTCATCTAAAATCAGTCAAAATCTATTGGCTATGGTAAAATTAAAAAAAATAAAATAATTCATTGCTTTTTCTTTCTGTCATACATTTCACATCTTCCTCCTTGTCGTACAGGTCGTCATGTCATCATCATGGTTAATATCATAGTCTTACTCATTTCCGCATTCCACAAGTTCATTATCAGTTATATTTATAATTCTTATTTAAAATTCCATCTAATATTTCTCCAAGTTACAATCCTCTTTGCCATCGTCACTCAAATCCTCTTAATCATCCAGCTTGTTATCTAAATTCTTGCCATATACATGACCGTCGTTCTGATTGAAGCAGTACGGAAAATATGTACAGCAAGTCTTCACTACAGAATTCCTACATGATTATTGTTCACTTGGCAACAAACATTAAGCATGGGCATTAATAAGCATTCGTCAAGTAAACTCAATGTCTGAAAAATAAAATAAAATTCAAAGAGAAAACGAAGTTCACCTGCTGCATAATTAATTATGAAGGACACACACACACACACACACACACACACACACACACACACACACACACACACACACACACACACACACACACACACACACACACACACAATCTCGTCATCCAAATGAAAGGAAATGCAAGTGAGAATGAAGTTGAGTACTCAGACGAAATTACCTCCCCTTCAATCGATTGTCAAGTGAGCGCAATTTCATCCAACAGTGTGAAGACGTATCTTTAAGAAGTCTCTAGGTCCCTAAGGAGCCATACATAACAAGTGAAGGGGCTACGCGATGCTCGGTAACGAGACATAGAGGGGATTATTTTTATCAATAAATTTCAATGTGCATTCACATTGTCACCATGTACGTTAATGACAGTAAGTAAAAAACAAACCTTTAATTATTTTTTTACAATTAACGAACTGAATCATCTGGTTGAAATCATTCAGACAACTCTCAAACGATTTGCAATCAATCGTCAGCTCTTGCATCATTCACGTTGCAACGATTGTTTTCGAGTGTTGTTTACGAAGTGTTTACACCCAACCCTTGCTAATTTTCCATATTGTAGCTGGTTAGTACATATGGCAATGATGTTTAAGTTAGGCGTTCAATCTTCGGGCGTTCTTGGAAATCTAGTCTCTTCCAGACAATGTTAAATACGTCTTACAGAATCACATGTGCGCTTGCGTCTGAACATATGTATGTACTGGCAGACCACTTATATATACAATTCACTTGTTCAGCTGATTTTCAACTTTAAAATAAACACTGTTTTGTTTTTAATTTCGACAGCGGAAGGATTTGAAAGAAAGTAGCCATTGTTAGTTAATTAAGAGTTTGTATTCACTACAGACCGGAACTGTCTTTCCGTGCACCGCAGTGTCCTATAACGCTATGAATTGGTGTTTCAGATAATAATGATTACTAATGGAAATAGTCTGTTCTCACCCTCGAAGGATTTCAAATACAAGTGGCAATAAGAAAACATGCATGATGTAACTAGTTCCTCACCATCTTTGGCCTGTGTAGAGCTTCAGCTTGTAAGTCAAATGCCGGAAGGTCCTGACGCAAAGGTTACCGCTAGATGGTCTCTAACCTTTTGTGAAGCCCTAAGATAGTCGTTAGAAAACTAACTCTAGAAGTATTTCAGCGTGAATAAAATCAAGGTAGAATTCTTCGAACCAGGACAAAAAAAGTTGTCTTTTCTTAGATATTCTATAACATATTTGTTTTGTGGAGTTTTGGAGTTTGCATGGCTGTACGAACGCACAAACACACTTGAATATATATATGCATCCACATTTATGCAGTCAAACATGCGTATATATATATATATCACTTTTGAAGTCAGTACTCTGATATGGATTTTGCATTGTTGCTGCAGTTTTTTTTAAATCTGTGGTGTTACTACTACTTCAACCACCAATATCATCATCACCACCACTACTACTACTACTACTACTACAACGACTACTACTAGTATGACGACGATTGCTACTACTGCGACTACGACTACAACTACTATGACGACAACTACTACTACTACTAAAGATGATCGGAGATAACGTAATTAAAGAACTGCAAGACACGTCATCAAGCAAGAGGCATACGTTTTACAAGTGTACAAGAGTGTTGGTTTATAAATGTGTACAAGAGTTTTGGTTTATAAATGTGTACAAGAGTTTTGGTTTATAAATTTGTCCCAGTTTTGGTTTATAAATTTATACAAAGATTTGGTTTATATGTGTACAATAGTTTTGGTTTATAAATTTGTACAAGAGTTTTGGTTTATAAATTTGTACAAGTTTTGGTTTATAAATTCGTACAAGAGTTTTGGTTTATAAATTTGTATAAGAGTTTTAGTTTATAAATTTGTACAAAAGTGTTGGTTTATAAATTTATACAAGAGGTTTGGTTTATAAATTTATACAAGAGGTTTGGTTTATAAATTTGTACAAAAGTGTTGGTTTATAAATTTATACAAGAGTTTTGCTTTATAAATTTATATAAGAGTTTTGCTTTATAATTTTTTACCAGAGGTTTGCTTTATAAATTAAGTATTGTATTTTTATTTCACAAGCAGTGCCTAAACAGTATACGTGCAATAATACCAAATCCTGACTAGTGCCCATGTAAAGAGCACCCACAACCACTTCTCAACAATTTATATTTTTCCACAGCCATTTTTGAAAGTGTTCAGATATATAAAGAGTAACCCATAACCAGTGCAAGAATATTGTACACGTATTCTTTAAAACATCATTCAGGAGAGTCTAATGTGAGTACCCATTTAACAATTAGCACGTGTTTTATTTTCACTCACTACTAGTGTCTATGTGATGTTCAACTACATGCATAACTGGTCTAAATATGGCAGTAAACGATATCTGTATCACGTTGTCCAAGTATGTTACATTAATAATCAGTATTTAAGTAGTGCCCATATATAGAACGACTTTGAACTGTACGTAGTTAGTAGAAATCAAAGAATGCACATAGTGTGTCCAAATACTACACACCAATAATAACTGTGTCCAAATACTACACACCAATAATAACTGCATCCATATACTACACACCAATAATAACTGCATCCATATACTACACACCAATAATAACTGCATCCATATACTACACACCAATAATAACTGCATCCAAATACTACACACCAATAATAACTGCATCCAAATACTACACACCATTAATAACTGTATCGAAACTCTTTTCACCAATAGCCAGGGATTATATATTTTATCGGCAGCTGGTGGCTATATTGACTAAATACCATAATCCATATGTAGTATATATTTGAATAGTGTTTTAAGAAGGGTGTGCGGAAGCAGTCTAAGTATAGTTTAAATAAGGTTCTCATGACAAGCGATTAAGCCATGTTGATGAATAAAACAGCATAAATGTTGTCAAATTGCGGTACTCATAGCCAGAATCAATAATTTGTGTCAAAACATTACGCAAATAAAGTACAGGTATAGTCTATTATATAAACATCCCTACAATTGTCCAAGCACTGAAAACCCCAACGGGTTTAAGTACTGTTTATAGTTTAAATGCACTGTTTATAACTATCGTCTACGTACGGTTTAAATACATCAAAATTATGAATTAAAGTAGGAGACATTTCTTGTTTTCTTTTCAAACAGGCATTAAACAGAAGTAATGTATGGCACTAAGTTAGGAAAAGGAAAATCATACATATATTTTGAAATAAAACAGGAAAACAGACTAACAAGACAAAATAAACCATATTACCAAAGATACTCTTTTATAAACAATTTTATAAATATCTTTTAAAAGCAGTTCTTGTTTATTTAATTCTACTAATGTAACCATTGTTTGGCTGTAAAAATGTGAGGTACATTTTAATAAGAAATGCTACAGGCTGTCATGATTTGTAAGTACTCTCTTGCTACTAAAACTACATTAATATTTTTTATTTTTATATTTGTCTTTATTTACTTTTATATTGTTGTATGATAGGAAATTTTCCCATATATTTTATATAAATTTTTATGTAATTTAAATTGAACGCTAGTTGTAATTTGAATGACGTGTGCGTTGCAGCATGCTTGTTGTGGAAAAGAGGTCCTGAACGAATGAGTCATGCTTGGTGGCACATTTACTGAACCGTGTTTGATGTTTACGCCAATTAGGTGATCGAGTGTTTGTTGTTTAAATGTCCAAATAAATGTAGCAAGGGATTAATTTGCGGCGTGTGAGTGTTTTTGGAGATACAATGGGATGTGTGGTCAAAATTTGTTACGAAAGTCATAATAGTATTAGCTCTAAGTAATTGACCGGATCGAAAGGCGTGTCTTGCAGACACAGGTGTAATTGCAAGGGAAGATAAAAGTGAATGAAAAATGTTCCACTTTACTAATTTTACACATTGGGGAGAGTGTTTTCGAGATTTGGGTCCCTCCCTACATTGGTTTGTACACGGAACAGTAAAACCCTGGCTGGATAAGGTAAAAGTGTCTTTGTATTGTGTGAATGGTTAGGTTTTATTATGATGTTATATGTTATGTTTTACTTTGAACATGTTAACATTTATTCCTTTCAGAGGCCTATGCCAAACTTAGTACTTATTAATAGAGCAATTGACTGGACACTTAGACTCTGCAATTGCTTGTGTTTCAGGGTTTCTGGCTTTTTTTCTGATTTTGGTTTTGGTTCTGATTTCTGATTTTGGTCTCATCTTGATCTTTGATTTCAAGTGGCTTTGGAATCTATTCCTGATGTGATGTCATGTCCTACTGAGAGTCTACCAGTGTGTACGTCACTCCAGCGCATCTAGATAAGTTTTGATCATGTACGTTACTACAGTGTGGCTTGAACTTGCTCGTATGGCATTATGATGAAACTATCAAATACTATATATTACTTATTTTTCTAAATCTTGTTAACTTTTCTTTTATTAACATTCTTGTTATTTTTTTAACCTCGCGTATTTGTTAGTGAAGTATTTTCTATCGTTTGTTATCGTAGTCTGAAGTGATAATCTAAGGATTACGTCTTGTTCTCTGTTCGTCTATTTATAATCGTCATACATCTATTCATTAACATCGATTCTCAGCTATAACTGAGTGGGGGCCGTGAGCCAACTTGGCGACGTACTAATATATCGGCGTAACAATTGCAGATATACATATATAACCAGTGACCCATACTCTGCATCGGCACTTGTAGATGTCTTGTATCATAACTAATTACTAATATTTGATATAATTCATTATTACAAAGTCACCCCAGAGTACAGCGGCGACAGAGAGGTCTTGTGCATGCCCAAAATAGATGTGTGCATGCCAAAGAATATGACTATTCAAACAAATTATTTTATATCAGCAATACTCATGAACCTGATGGCCATACCACTTCACATGAACGCATTTGGGAGAGAAGAAATAATCTCGTCTTTTGTTTGCATTATTGCTTCGAGTCTGGGTTAGGGTAGAACCATGTAAAAGGCTATCAAATGGACAATCTTTCCTCGATTATAAATATGCTTTGGCTTTGATCACTAGAACTTCCCTTCGTTGCTTAGTGACAAAACACCCCCCCCCCCCACAACCTCACCAATTTAGCTAAATAAACAAAAAAAGAACACCCATTGCATCTTGTCAATGGTCTCTTGAAAGAAAGAGGCTTTCTCTCCTATCCTTTGTTAGTTGGGGATATTAGAAATATCTTTTAATTAATGGGGAGTTGTGAGAGATACTGGGCTCTAGCAGTCCTCGATTTGGTGAGTTCATTTTACATGGCAAGAGACTATTGATCTCCGTCTGTTAGAGTAAACAATCTACACGCATTATGCCTTTAGGGCGGCAATTACCAATCGATAAATAAAGGGTAACAATATATATAAATATATAAAACCTAGTCATTCTAAATTGCTATTTAAGGTAATTTAATTTATAACGAAATTCTTTCTAAATTAAAGACTTTTCAGTTCGACAGAGACAGCGACAAACAATACAAAAATAGACTAAAGAATCCCATCAGTAAGCTTTTAAATTAAGATAAGCCAATTTGCATTATTTTCAGTCGAGGACATAGTTAACAAAGTCATCCGTTTCTAGACATTCATCCCACCTAACAAAGAGAATTTCTGTCGAGTGAATTAGACATTTGTGAGACAATCTCAATTGGATGATAGATGCGAAGTAACAGATTGATTACCTTCAATTTCGTACCATTCTCAAAAGGGAAATGAATAAGAATCTAGTTGATGTACAATTATTTGCGTAAATTTATTAGATTTCATTTTATTCCTTTTAAGTAAAAGAAAACGCGTCAGTAAGACCTATGTGTCTGCAAATATATTCGTCACAAGATTGCGGATCTCTTGAAGTTTGTGTCAATAGTATCCTGGAAGAGTAAAATATCTGAAAGTATACAGGAAGGCGTTGAAATAAAACTAAAAAGATTTTCATTGGAATATTAAAATGGTTGACTCTCAGGATTAGATCTATCTATCTATCTATCTATCTATCTATCTATCTATCTATCTATCTATCTATCTATCTATCTATCTATCTATCTATCTATCTATCTATCTATCTATCTGTCTGTCTGTCTGTCTGTCTGTCTAACTATCTATCTATCTATCTATCTATCTATCTATCTATTGAAGTAGTGACTAATCCATACTATGTGTATATATATATTATATATGTGTGTGTGTGTGTGTGTGTGTGTGTGTGTGTGTGTGTGTGTGTTGTGTGTTGTGTGTGTGTATGTGTGTGTGTGTGTTTTACAGCACAAATGTTTAATTATATCAGTGCTTAGAGTCTCCTAGAGAGAAACATACACGATATATATATACCAACAATTCTTGACAAGAATAAAATAAAAGCAAACAAACCCCGGCCGTCATATTGTTTCTGACATTGTTTTACAAAAATGTCCAGATCTTATCTGAAAACGTCTGCAATCCTCATGACAGCTTCCTCGGCAACAAATGAAATCGGTGGCAAAAGACAAATGTGCGTAAAAGCAATGCTATTTTGGAAAGTCTAATTGTATTTTATCACCATAGCTACTCTGTCCTATTTCACTCCCCAATAAAAAAACAATAACAACAACAAAACTAAGTCGAAAAAATCCGCTATGATACATTTGTATGCCAGGACAGAGATAGGTGGACCAATCAGGCCACTATTGCTCATCACTCAAAGGACGCGGGATTCTGTTCTCAGGCCGTAATTACATTTGACACACACATGTCCTGGTGTCTGTCGATTTTGAGAAATTAAGTTACTGATATTGTTTATGTACCGCGCAATAGTTTGATTAAGTGGTATTGCAAAACCGGTTCTTGCCAAAATTAGCTTTAAAACAATCCTACCTACACTTAAATATCAGTCGTATAAAATAATCTTGTATCCATTTCAAATAGTAATCCTACTATACAATCCTATCCCCATTTAACGTATAAGCCTGTTAAATAATCCTATCCCCATTTATAGTATAATCATACTAAACAATCCTATCTTCATTTAACGTATAAGCCTATTAAAAAATCCTAACCCCATTTAACGTATAAGCCTGTTAAATAATCCTATCCCCATTTAACGTATAAACCTATTAAAAAATCCTAACCCCATTTAACGTATAAGCCTGTTAAATAATCCTATCCCCATTTAACGTATAAGCCTATTAAAAAAATCCTACCCATATTAAACGTATAAGCTTCATTTGATGTAAGATGGCAATGTATGCTGACGACATCGGGCATTATCTGGAACATGGAGTTACTGGAAATTGCTACAATTGTTGTTTTGCTTGAGAGAGCACGGCAGAGCGCCAGATTAGCCTTGAGACAATAGCAGCAAATCAGTGTTTTGAATATCAGATTACAATGGGATTAGACGGCACTTAGATCTCAGGATTAAACTTAAAATTTTAAAATTGACGGAAAATTGACACAGCATAATACCTGTAATAACCTCTGACCTCTCATCTGTCAATACATACGGTTATTGACGAACTCGTAACCCGAGTTCGATTCATTTTTATTTCAAGTACTATTGAAAATAGAATTCTATACTGAAAGATTAAATGATATTTTAATTTAAAACACGTGACATAGGAATGTATTGTATTCTTTCGGAAATTAAATACTGCAATCGAATTTCTCGACTCGGAAACTGTAGATGTCATCCGGAACTTCGAAGTAAACAAGAGAAAGCAACTCTTTCCCAAATGATTTGAAAGTGTTGGCCCACACGTTGTGGTCCATATTTAGCAAACCACTCAAGTTGGATTTCATTTTGATAACCGATTAACTAAGTTTGATGGATTCAACTAGTGCAGTGTGGATTCAACATTTGCTTCTAGTCACACATATTTGCTTACGTCGTTTGTTATTATTCTCACATATTTGTTAATGTAATGTGTTCTAAGATTTTGCTAACACAATTTGTTAATCTTAGATATTTGTTAACATAATTTGTTTGTTACCATCTAACTTATTGTCATTTGATGTTAACAGCTAGGGACTATTATGGTAGCATTTTTATACAGCCCTAAAAGAAATGTCATCAGTTAGATGTAGGCCACGGAAATCAATATAGAAATTAGATATTCACATGTTGCGAACCTTTTGCCGTTATGTACGATTCTGACGCAAACAAAACTCGATACAAATAACTACTTTTTGATAAATTGAGCTAGTTTCTTCTTGCAACATCAATCAGACAGACTACCAGAGACACTGCGTATGCGTACTGTGTGTGTGTGTGTGTGTGTGTGTGTGTGTGTGTGTGTGTGTGTGTGTGAGTGTGTGTGTGTGTGTGTGTGGTGTGTTTGTGAGAGAGGCAGCTTACGACTGTGTATATTTTATTGCAGTCCTGCTTGTCTGTCCGCGTTTGGACATTTTTATGCACACGCATGTGTACCTGATTGTATGAATGCGTATTGTAGACTTCAGCATGGTGTGTTTGTGTGTTAGTGAGTGCATATTTAAAATAATAACTCTTAATAAAGCTCTTAAGTTTCTATGAGTTCTATACACTTTACAATAATTACGCATAAATAACATATTGTTTAGACTCATAAGAAACTTCGAAAAGATATAAAGATAATTGCATTTTAGAACTATCATTATTTAAAGTTAATTGCATTTTAGAGCTATCATTATTTAAAGTCTGAATTGCATGAAATAATTCTATCTATTTAAGTAATGGATTATATAAATGAGTTATATCTATTTATTAACTTGAGATCATTCAAGAGTTATCTTATTTTAAAGACTTGATTATGTAATGGAATTTTTTTTTCATTTACAGACTGGTTTATGGTATTAGAGTTACCTATTTACAGATTGGTTACATAATAGAGCTATCTCTATTTAAGGACAGGATTACTTCTATTTAAGGTCTGTATTACCTCTGTTATTTAAAGTCAAGATTTCTTGTATGAGAATATAGAGTTTGGACTCGATGCTATTCATCACTATATAAGGAATTCCTACTTATAAGGAATACCTTTTCGGTATACAGAAAGCTGATTAAACTAGTTCTAGGCTGGATTATACCTGTGTCTCATCTATATAAATTTAATGGTGGATTCGATAGCAACTATTTCTGCTTATGGATCGGGTTACTGATTTTTCAAAAAGTAAAAATTAGTAAAATCTGTTTAAATACAATACCTCCCCCACCAAAAAAAGAAATAGAAAGGAAACATAAGTATGCACGTATCAATATATCTATTAATACTACGGGCATCTCTCTCAGGGCTTGGTTTTCACTAATGTCTAATTAAAGTCAGTAATGAAACAGTTTTTGAGATGTGACGTAAGTGTCACTATTTCATCATTACCACCATTCCGTTAAAATCGCGATTGTAACAAGACAAATGTCTTCAGATGGCGTCCGTGTATTACAAATCTTGAAAGATGTTATGGGACACGAAGCTTGTGCGATGGCGCCATTGAAGTTATTCTGGCTTCCATTCGCTGTAAATCGCAAAACATTCAGACAATTTGCCTCCATGCTTCCAGTCAGACTCCATGTCCAAGTAAAAGTGTTTTTCATCTCCGCATAAGAACAGGAGTGCAGGTGGCAGGGGTTCTCAGTCAAGAAGTGATGTCAATTAAGTTTTACATTTAAGCATTTCGCAAATGGTACTCAATATCTGAGCATTCCCATTAAGAGAACATTGCTGGAGGGAAGGGGGTAAGAGAGACCATTGCTGGAGGGAAGGGGGTAAGAGAGACCATCGTTAGCGCAAGATGAGTTCGCACTCTTTCTTTTATAATAACAGAACACCAAATAGAAGAAATCTTCATTAAAAATACAAACCAATCAATCGGTCCGTAAGAAAAACACATCCTGTACCATTGATAATGACATGACGACAATGAATTAAGCATAAAATTGTTAGGCAGCGTTCACACATAAAATGACTAGCGAACTGACATAAAACAAAATCCAAAAATGAAATATACAAAAGAAGGAAATAAATTGACAAAATAGGCATAAAACAGAATTCACAGGAGTCAAACAAATTATATTCTCTTCCCCTCCCCCACTGTAAAACATTCTTAAATAAATGTATTTAATCTGAACAACTTGAAATTGATTAAATTTTAAAATGTCTAATGATGCATTGTCAATCACCTTCATATAATTATTTCAATAGGTTCAGAAACGTATCGAAGTGTGGCGGAGTAAACTTGTTTGTTCCTATTTTAAAATTTAATTATTATATAGTTTGTTAAATATCAATGTGACAAGATCTTCAGGTGCTGAACAAATAAAAATAACAACCCTGGTAAAGAATATGCTAGAACATGCTGATGTAATCCAAACCAGGCCAGAGTGGATGATAATTTTTGCTATCCAATAGTTTAAGGATTACCAATAACGAACTAGCAACGGGTAGAAACCAAAACTTACATGTACTAAAACATAGGCTGTGGCTGAATCTGACGGGAAAAGGCTATGCTCAGAATGGCACAATTGGCAGATGATTCTCTAGAGAAATATGAGAAGACCAAGCTCTCAGAATCATATGCATTTAAATCTTCTTGGAAAACTATTGAGTTTCGCTGAAAGGATGGTCTCCTGATTCATAAACAGGAAGGGACTAATGGGAGTTATTTAGTGGTACCTCTGAGCTATCGAGCGAGTATGCTTCATTTGGCTCACAACCCGCCTATTGCCAGTCATTTAGGATCGGGTAAAACTTACGTGAGTGTGCAGGCTGATTTTTATTGGCCAGTCATTTGGTATCTGTCAGTGAGAGAATAGAAAAATGGAACACCTTGTTTTTATAGATGAGACCCCAATGAATTATATTCCTTTTAGGTGTGTAGCCGTTGTCTTAGTGCAGAATTCATGCCCTTATCGGGTCAAGGTCACAGGTGAATTCTCACCATCAAGGATTATATTATGCCTCACAATACCCTGAAGCAGTTGCCATAAGTTCAATTAGTATCACATCAGTAGAAAGTAGGATTTTGCTGAAAAAATCTTGTCTGATGGTGGTGGTGGGGGCTTCATTCACTAGCGAGCTAATGAAAGAGATTAACCAACTTCTGATAGTAAAACAGTTTAGAACTACTCCTTTCCACCCTCTGTGTAATGGTTTAGTCCAAAAAACTGAACGCTACTCTTACTAAGTCCTTGAGAAAACTGCATAGAAAGAACACGTGATAGGGATGTTTATTTGCCAGAACTTTTGTTTGCATTGCGAGAAGTACCACAAGATACAACTCTTTCTCACCTTTCAAACTCTTGTATGGTAGAATCATTTGGTGACCCTGTCTATATTACGAGAATATTGGGCTTAGAGTGGGATAATGAAACATTAGGGTCTTTATAATGAAAGTCATTCATCGCCCAAACACTTGTAGTTTCTATAAATGGAAAAATTCATATATAATACTGCTAATATTGTCTAGCAAGGACAGTAATATAATGTTAATTTTTCAAATCAACTTGCAAAGTGAAACTGTACTTACATATGCTCGAGAATCAGTTGTGTGTTTATAGGTGTGTTTTGCGCACGCGTGTCTGTGTTTCTTGATCCTAAACTCATATTAAGGACATGTCCGTTTCTAGAAGCCAGTCACATGAGACCAATATTATCCTGACTGTAATTGTGAAACAAAAAGCAATCTATTCCACTTGTCACAGTTACCCCGAGGCGAAAGATAAGAGAGAAGATATAACCCAATCAAACCGGAAATGAATTTAAAGTCTGAGAGAGCAAGATACTGCGCATGCTCGTTAAATGTGAAGACTCGTAACAAAAACTACATTCCTGTATCATGTCCTTTCTTTATATTTGCTTCTCGTCTTTATGACGAGCTCGGAGTTATTGTTCTTTGGCGCTGTAAAAGTGTGCAGCACAGATCTGGTCACTGTTGTACACGTCAGTCGTTGCACGCTGACTGCACACCAAACTGTCTGGAAAACAACTTGTGTCGTTAATCACATGCTTTTCATTGAGTAGATTATTCTTTACGATGAAGTTTACTGGCTATGGGTAATTCCAAGGCAATTTACTTGCTGAATTATTTCTTCGCAAAGATGTGTTACTGACATAAATGGGATAGTGTACTATCGCCTGCACTTTTACTACATGTTAGTATTGCTACTGTCTTTTAACTAGTATTGCTAGTGTTTTTAACTAGTATTGCTACTGTCTTTTTAAACTAGTATTGCTACTGTCTTTTTAACTAGTATTGCTACTGTCGTTTTAACTAGTATTGCTACTGCTGCTGATGAAAATGTTAATGACGACAATGATGATACTAATAGTAATTGCCATGACATTGGACTACAAGGAACCTATGTAAACATGATTCAAACTACTGAAACAGAGAGAAAAGGGGAGAGACAGAGATATAAACAAGACAAAAATGAGAGCAAGACAGAAAGACACAGGCACACACACACCCATACACACACACCACACACACACACACACACACACACACACACACACACACACACACGCACGCACGCACGCACGCACGCACGCACATATACACTGGGAAAGACAATTGACACCGAGAGCGCAAGAACAACCCTCCTGCAAAAATCAGTGAGTTTCAAAGCGGCGATCACTTACTGATTACACAGACCAGTCACGCCAACAGCATTCAACTAATAGCACGCCAAACACCAGACAACTATTAACTCCAGCAACACGGTCCAGTCGCGCCAACAACAGCCAAGCAATAACATCGGTTACTATTCCTAAGAAAGGACCTCGAATCAGCTACGAAAACCTAACTAGGCATAGCAAAAAAAACTCTCACCATCAAACACGTTGTCATTAAATCAACGTTCCCTATGTCTACAGATCAGCGAAATCAACTAATATTGGAAGCAGATGTTAAGCTGAGTCAATCAATTAGACAAGAGAGAGGAGTAAAGACAGATCTAGCAGCATTTGTATGACGTAAAAATGGTTTTCTGACCTCTTTGTCGATAGATCAGTACTATTTTAATCTTAATAATTTTGACTTACACATTACGATAAGACACGTTGCCAGAATTGGTTTATGGTATAATAAGACACGTTGCCAGAATTGGTTTATGGTATAAATACGACACGTTGCCAGAGTAGGTTTATGGTATAATAAGACACGTTGCCAGAATTGGTTTATGGTATTATAAGACACGTTGCCAGAATTGGTTTATGGGATATTTGACACTTTTATGTGGGACACATTGAAATTCAGTTGCTCTGATCGTTTACTTTTACTTCATTGTGGATAATGTTCATATACTTCATATTTCTCCTCAGTAATTTTACACCATTGTATGCGTCGTGAGAGAGCATTTCGTTTTGCTAAACACATTACTGTAAAGCACACTCCATTGACATTTCTTTTTCATCCGCTTACTACTGCTTCTTGTGACGATATTATTCATCATCTTACTTTCTTATTTTTTCCGTTTATTTATTTTAATTACATTTATCGGTCAATTTTATATCTATGTAATCAGTACGTCTACACAGTTATGTGACTGTAAATTATCAATTTTACTTATTAGTAAAATTTTGAATTGTTTTAATTAGAGGCTGTTTATGTACATATCTAACATATACTATTTTCTTACCTGAATGAATGAATGAGACATTTGTATATATCTTTGGCTAGTCAGTGTGGAAGTTAGGAATGTGACAGCTTGCAGACTATTTTGTTGGCTGATGTCATTATAACACTCGTACATGAGTGTCTACACAAGCTTCCTTCGTGCTTAGCCCATTTAAGTGGGCTAAGTGCTACTGTCCTAGTAGTGTGATAAAACTTGCTATCATTCCCCAGCCAAAATTCTTAGTCTCAAACCTGTCTGGGGAAGACGCCTCTATAAGCGTATATTTAGTCTGTGTGCATCCTGTCCAGTAGATATAACATGCTTTTTCTGGAGAATGCAAACATGTTGACTCCTTTCAACTGTGTTCACTGTATAGAGATGACTCTTATATTCTGAACCTTTATATATACTATTATGTAAATTGATTTTTCATGCCTATTCTGCCAACTATAATATTTGTTGTCTTATTTTGACATCTTTCAGTAGTCAGTGTTTTCAATTTACCCCTTAGTTACAAATTAGATGTTACCATTTCGTTCAAAATATACTTTTGTTTATTTTATAATGTATCTATGCCAGCCAAGATGTGAATGAATGCGAGCTGTTATCTATCTATCTGTCTATCAATCTGCCTGGTACAAGCCCAATCAAGTCGCTTTGGACTGTATACACGCCTAAACTACGTCATGCGAATGTCACGTGTATACAAGTGCCCTCTCTTCTGTCACCAATTATCAATGACCTCCTCTATCTCCAATACGTCACTCACCAATTATCAACGGCTTCCCAAATCTCCAATACCCCACTCACCAACTATCTACGGCCTCCCCTATCACATGTCAATATCTGAGAATGATCTCAATCAAATGAAAGACCTCTAATAACAATTCTAAAGAGGTCATTGCCTTCTACTGAGAGTGCAAAGAAAATAAGCGATGTTTATTTTTATTTCTAATTACGATATCTCAGGGAACAGCAATACGTATGAGAATAAATATTTTTTTCTGAATAAATGCATATATAAGTAAGACTTAAGATAAAATGAATATTCAAATTAATAAGGAAATAAATATATTTGCTTGCAAATATAAGCATTGAAATACTGATGCATATTAACATATAAGTACACACACACAAACACACAAACAACGTGTCCAGCCAATAATCAAAAGCACTTTTACACGACTGTTTTCTGCATAAATATGGAGCAGCCATGCGCATTCTCACGCATAGGCAGGCTTAATTTTATAAGTTAAATTTCAGAGGTTGTAAAAGAAATCAATATTTATTATTAAGGAGCGAGCACAAAACTCCTCTGAAGTCAATAAAAGCAACAACCAAAAAATAGCACACATTATGCCAAATCCATCTTTTGAACACGTATATTAAGTTTTCTTTCTCCTAAACTAAGACAGTTTCCATTAAATTTTCTTGTGTCAGTCGATGTGTGTGAAAACATTTTCCACACGTCTTTCGTCACTTGTGACATGGTGACAGTTTCAGTGCGTCAAAACTCCTATGTACGTTTCTCGTGTCATTCTCAGCAGTTTGAAAGATCTTCCAAATGCGTCACTTGTGTCAATGCGTCAGCCTAAGTGACAGGTGAACACGGCAGCAAGTTGCTGGGGGTCACTAAATGTCTTCTCTTCCGATGGCGAGTGGCAGACGACAGCATTCATACATCTGATCGTATGGTGTCGACATTCTTTTGTAAGAGCACTCCAGGCCTGCTGTTTTTGATTGAGAGCATTTCAGTGTGTAAGGAACGGAATGCTTCTTTGAGAGACAGGCACACAACAAAAGAACAAACAGATGAACGAAAGTTGATTTCATTTACTTGGAAATGTTAAGACACTGTTTTATTTACGAATTTGCTAATCTAAGAGAGAAATAGGAGACAAAAGTGTTCTTGGGGGGAAGTGTGTGTGTGTGTGTGTGTGTGTGTGTGTGTGTGTGTGTGTGTGTGTGTGTGTGCGTGTGTGTGCGTATGTGTGTAGAAGTAGAGAAAGATTGGACGTTAATTACAGGGAGTGAAAGAAGGAAGAGCATGGAGATGAAAAAAACGGTTAAGGAAGAAAAATTGAAAGATAGCGGCGCGTATAATTAGAAGACTGAAAGCCGCGAGAGTTCCACACGAGAGACCAAGTGCAGTTAAACATAGAATCATTCTTGGTGGTAAACGGTTATCGCCAGTTCAGTGGGTACGCTGCAAGACCAATTTTTGTGTCGTGCCAGTCACAAATGCTCTTTATTACATATATCGAAATATATCGGCAAATGTTCTTGCTGATTTATGACTGGCAAATGTTTTGGCTGATTTATGACTGACTGGTACATTTTATACACATGTTCTGTATAACTGATATCGGCAAATGTTCTTACTGATTTTGACTGACTGCAAATTTCCTTACTGATATATCACTGACTGGCGCCATTTATATAATTCGGGAAAGTGACAACAAGAGTTTCTTTCTGCATTTTGAACCTCGAGAGTCCATAATGCTGACGTCAATAGCTAGACGGAAATCGACAACTCGTAAATATGGCTTACATTACAATTTTCATGAATATCATCATTTAAGTGATTTATGTGATGCTTGTTAAAGATCTGTTTTATGTTATTGACATTCTTCATACATTACACTTAATATAGTTCTTTATCTAACTTACTGGCGTGCTTTTGTTAATGATCTCCGCCATATATAGCTGTGTGAATTAATGAAAACTCGGTAATTTCATGAATGCTGTAAGGAAAACTGTAAAAACATGAGAGAAAAGAACTCCGCAATAAAACGAAGTGCTGTACATGCATTGGTTAACATGGTGGAATCTTTCTGCTTTCTGTTGTGATTCTGCAAAATGAACATTGTTGTCTCTACTTTGTTTATCGCATTTACATTTTAATTTTAATTTGTTGTAAATGGCTAGGGAGTGAAGAATGAATGAGAATGAAAAGAAAGAATGAAAGACCGCCAATACCATGAAATCAACAATCACCAAGATAGTAGGTTTGCTAGCCATAATGAACCTACACAAAACAGGTATAGTTTGTCTGCTAGCCATAATGAACCTACACAAAACAGGTATAGTTTGTTTGCTAGCCATAATGAACATACACAAAACAGGTATAGTTTGTCTGCTAGTCATAATGAACATACACAAAGACAGGTATAGTTTGTTTGCTAGTCTTAATGAACCTACACAAAGACAGGTATAGTTTGTCTGCTAGTCATAATGAACATACACAAAGACAGGTATAGTTTGTCTGCTAGTCTTAATGAACCTAGTCAAAGACAGGTATAGATTGTCTGCTAGCCATAATGAACATACACAAAGACAGGTATAGTTTGTTTGCTAGTCTTAATCGTAATTTCCAGACCATCAATTTCTAAAGCTGGCAAGTCGTGATACCTTAGACTTTAGATCTCGACGGACGATTAATTATGGTTAGCAAAACCACTTACTCTAGTTACCAGGCCATCGAGATCTAAAGAGGAAAGTCGTGATACTTTAGAGTTTAGACTTTAGATCGCAATGGGCTGGTAAGTACGATTATGGCTAGCAAACACACTCTAGTTACCAGACCATCGTAGAATAAGAATCTTTAGGTGGTTTTATATTAAGACATGTATTATTATAATTGACATTATTTAGATTTCTTCTTTGAATTCCTATAAGTAACGTCAATTAAAATTTTCGTAATGAATATTGATAATTGATATAATTTAACTGTCCTTAATGAATTTGTTATAACTGATATCTTTGAGATGTTCTTAATGAATTTTTATAACTGCTACCATTTAGATGTCCTTAATAAACTGGATAAAACTGGATTTCCTTTAATGAACTGTTATAAATGATACCAATTAGAATTACTAAATGAATTGTTATAACTGATATTTTCTCAGATGATATCATAGTTTATTTTAAATGAATTCCTATAACTGACAAGATTTTCTCAACGATATATCTGGTATCATAGATTATTTAAATTTGTCACAACTGACATTTTTAGATTTTATCAACGATGCAAGTGATATTATTAGTATAAAACTATAATATTTAAAACTGATATCATTTACATTTCAATAATGGTTATTCAAGATATGTAACTTCGGATCCCAAGCACATAGATCGTTTTTGGAAGACAGCTTCATTTTACTAGTATTAAATGATTGATGAAATACTTGCACTTCTGTTTTCTATAATTCTGCAAACATTTTCATACGGTCGAAAGAAATATGCACGCGAAACACAAGACGCTAATGCACAAAGGACCTTGGAACTTTACCAATCAACAGCTGTCAATTTCTATATAATCAACAGGCGTTTTTCCGTTGGCAGCCACAATTAGCTCTAAGGAACTGGTCAGCTGTCTTGGACGTGTGTCCCTAACAGCCCAGGGCAGATACGTAGTTTGTTTCTTAAGTGGTTGGCTTTTGTTCATCGTTATCATCGCCTTCCTCTTCATAGTCAGGAAGTAATATCCTCTCTATAAGAACTCTTTGTTTATATTATAATTATAATTTAGGCCTGTCACAAATTGTCTGCAGATAATAACAATATGTGTATAACCACCAAACTTTCTATAGATATTAACAATATGTGTATAACTTTCAGACTGTCTACATATATTAATAATATAACTGTATAACTTTCAAGTTGTTTTCAGATATTAACAGTATAACTGTGCATCTTTCAAACTGTTTTCAATGTATTTTTCAGAGAACTCGTTACAGGCGACATTTGGAAGTGAGTCTCGGATACTGGAGACCTTGTGTTAGGTCTTAGTCTTGGATATTGGAGACCTTGTGTTAGGTCTTAGTCTCGGATACTGGAGACCTTGTGTTAGGTCTTAGTCTTGGTCACTGATATTTTTTCTCTATCGAAGTTCTCGTTTTCAACGCATTGATAATGAACTTAGTTACTGTGATTACGTCCTCCTCCTCCTCCTCCATCATCATCATCATCATCATCATCATCATCATCATCATCATCATCATCATCATCATCATCATCATCATCATCATCATCATCATCATCATCATCATCGTCATCATCATCATCATCATCGTCATCATCATCATCATCACCATCACCATCATTATCATCACCACAATCGACATTATCGTCATCACCGTCATCATCATTATCATTAGTGTTTACAAATTATGTTATTTTGCTTATAGAAAATATTCATGCTTGCAATGCAGAGGATGGACTCTGACTCTGAAACGATGTAGCTAATACCGTATTTGTCTCCACAGAGGTACAGTGTTTACTGGTGACATGTATGTCAATCATGCCTCTACCTCTCAGCCAACTGTACTGGTACAGTTACACCATAGGATTGCTTTAAATGTACTTGAAGGCACTTAATAACGATATTCTATAAATACGTAATAGTAAATAACTATGGAACTATACATTCAAAGAGAACTGGATAAAATCTCTTAATGACAAATTTAAATCCAAGAGTTGACATATATGCATTTACACTGAAGTAAACAGAAAAACTGACTGAAGTATGCCACTATAACCTTGCTGCATTTACAACCATTAGCGAGGTAGAAAACATTATTTTTTATATCTCTATTAATTTTTTAAAATTTGTGATTTATGTAAATCTTCAATGCATGTTGTCAGGTGTATTTGTGTACTCTACTGTACATACATACATGCATGCAAGATTATATTTTCTATAACTCTACTCTCTAAGTAGTACCTAATAATAGATTAATTATGTGTTATGTATTTATTCAATGGTCAAATGTTAACTTGATAATCAATGTCTTACGTAAGTAATTTTTATACATCTGACTTCTTTTTCACTCTATACAACGTATGCATTCATCACTTAACGCGTCTAAGAGTGTAATGATCAAATGTTTGCTGTAATGATTCTATATGTAAACCTTTATTACTGAAGAAAAACATTTGTTAATGGCATAAAAAAAAAGAAATTTCCAGGGCACAGGAGAAAAGCAGACCTTGTTGATCTATAAAATTGCAGATGTCCTTGACATGATTCTACACAGACTGACGGGAAGAGAACAAGCGTGCAGCAGGTAAAAGCAGAAAACTCAGGAGAAAGGGAGAATCTTAAGTAGATGTTTTCAGTGTCCTCAAGGGGGTTAAGACGAAAGAAACCTAAGTAGGCCTGCCATAATCAATGGCTCACTCTTCAGCAGTATGCCTAAGAATCCATACAAATAATCAAGATAGACCTTGAGTTTTGGAATAATACAAACATATTCAGTAATAGGGATTTTTAAAATGAAACTCTATGATGAGAATTATTTATTTTTCTGGAGAGATGACAGTTGTCTGAAGTAACTGATACTTACATGAAACTGTTTTGTAGTGCAATGACTTTGCCCACTCTTTAATCAGCTGCCTTAAATACATTACTACATGATTGTGAGGACTGGAACCAAACCCATTGCAATTGTGTGCCCCTAATAATGTTCATCAAACGTTCGTGTAATCAACTTCAGTTGTGGCTTGTCCGATGCGTGAGGGATTCATGATACACCAATATCTTTGTCACAGTCATTGTCACCGATCACCACATTGTATTATAATTCATTCTTAATGTGAATATGTTTAGGGGATTGTTTAAACAATGGCTGTGAATATATTTAGGTAACTGTATAAAATTGGCTGTGAATCTATTCAGGTGATAATATAAACATTGGTTGTGAGTATGTTTGGGTGATAGTATAAACATTGGCTATGAACATGTTCAGGTGATCTTATAAAAATTGGCTGTGAATATGTTTAGGTGGTAGTATAAACATTGGCTGTATGTTTGGGTGATAATATACACATTGGCTATATGTTTGGGTGATAGTATAAACATTGGCTGATTGTTTAGTGATAGTATAAACATTGACTATATGTTTGGGTGATAGTATAAACATTGGCTGTATGTTTAGGTGATAGTATAAACATTTGCTTAATGTTTGGGTGATAGCATAAACATTGGCTGGCTGTGTGTTTAGTGACAGTATAAACATTGACTATATGTTTGGGTGATAGTATAAATATTGGCTGGCTGTATGTTTAGTGATAGTATAAACATTGACTATATGTTTGTGTGACAGTATAAACATTGGCTATGAATATGTTCAGGAGATTATATAAACACTGGTTGTGATGATGTACAGCCCTACCCCTGAGAGCATATATTAATCACATCGATTGTAAATATTGGACATAGTAGTATTGACCGTTATTTACTTTGAACGTTAATGTGTCATCAGTTTACTGGCCTCATATATCATCGTTGGTACTGGCTGTATTATACATTATTTATATTGAATGTAAACAATTTATATTGGCGGAAATATTTGTCGTAAATTGTATGAGATAAAAGTTGATTGTAAGAGTTATCTTCATGCCAAGATCATTTTCCCTGAAAAACAAAAGTTACCAGTAAAACCCAAATAACGAATCACTTTGCTCTTATTTAATTAAGTTATCGATACATAAATGTCACCTGTGTTTTACACGTCTGTCAGTTGTATTTAAAAATTAAATATTTCACCCAGCGAAAGCGTTTTTAAGGAAATAAAACATTCTGTGTTTATACATTACTCACAGTGACGCAAAGGTTCCGTGAAAACACATCTCATTTAGATGTCTCCCTCTGTTGGCTTCAGTAAGAAGCCTTACAAATGAGATCTTTTCTCTGACTGCATTTTTAGCGCAACTGACATCAAAGACTCTGGAAGCCGTTTTTCTTTATAGAAGAACTGGATTACATCTAAGCTATATAAAGAAAATAAACCACATAAAACTTCGTATTGTGGCCTCGCTCTGCTTAAATCCTCTACTGTCCACCTCTTTCTGTCTGGCCCATAACGCTCTTTGAACAAGTCAAGCAAGCATGAAGTTTGATGGTAACATGGCATTTTCTGAATTACGCACGATTTCTTTATGTGGTTAAAACAGTTTTGGATAACATCAATTCAAATTTTTTTTTTAAATGAACGTATTCCAGAATCGAAATGTAGTACATGTGTCAGTGATAAAATCCTTCTACTCGGTTCTGGGAGGTCGGGGTTTGGGTAGGGTGGGAGAAAGTATTTTTAACAATTGTTTTCAGAAATGAGTACCGAGAAATGAGGAGGCACACATTTTCTTGCACTTCAAAACAGATAGTGCTTGTTTATTTTGACTGTCATTTTATCTACATTCAAACGTGTCGCATACACAAAGTTGGAGCGAGGCAATGGTCATGAAAAATGGTCCTGTAAGATTTAAGCTAAGCAATTTGTTTTATTGAATAAATCACATCTAACGTAACAATATAATACTGACACTTAATAATACAGCAACTAAATAGTACATACTAGCAGTTGTATGGTGAAGTCCAAAGGCCCTAACGACACGAAAATGATTTCGGCACGACATAACAGAAAACTATGGATGAGAAATAAATAAGTTCATTACTCGCAAGCATGCTAGCAATCTGGTGGTGTATGAGTGCATGGAGGAAAGATAATAATCACTTGGTAAAGTACATGCGTACAGTCATCTGATGAAGAAGTTACTTGAGGCAAGATAACAATCATCTGATGCATACGTTACTTGAGGCAAGATAACAATCATCTGATGCATACGTTACTTGAGGCAAGATAACAATCATCTGATGCATACGTTACTTGAGGCAAGATAACAATCATCTGATGCATACGTTACTTGAGGCAAGATAACAATCATCTGATGCATACGTTACTTGAGGCAAGATAACAATCATCTGATGCATACGTTACTTGAGGCAAGATAACAGCCATGTGGTGAATAAGTTACTTGAGGTAAAATAACAATCGAATTATTCAGAACGTACGTAAAGACAAAATAATAATTCAGCAGACACCTAAAGACAATCTAACAATCTTTCGAACAAGGTGCTTGAGACAGTTACAGACATTTTAAAAAAACTTATACACATGATGATAAGAAAAAGATCACTTAAAATTACGAACATTTTCTTAAGTTGTATAAATGAAGATATGAAGAAACCCACTTAAATTATTAGTTATAAAAATACAGGATAATAATATTTTGTTTTACGAAATTGTGTTCAAGCAGACTAAAAGTTGCTTGATTAGTAGTTCTTTCAAGGCAAGATAAATAACTATTTAAATATGAAAAAGTCGCATCGAATCAGATTAAAGACTTAGGAAATAACGAGCTCACAAGAAGCACGAATTGTACTTCTTGAAAACAGTTTAGCACGATTTCATCACATTTGATTAAAGAATTTTTCTGAAAGAAAGATAAATGTTTCTCTTCTAAAAACAGCAAAGGGCATACTTAAAGCTAGAGTATAAGACGAAAATAATGGAAATGAAAAGATAAAAATAATGGAAATGAAAAGACAAAAATAATGGAAATGAAAAGAAAAATAACGGAAATGAAAAGACAAAAATAATGGAAATGAAAAGATAAAAGAAGATAAATGCAATTAAAGTAGGTAGTAGTTCTAAAGCATTAGAAACGAAGTTTTTGTTAAAATCACTATAATTTAAATTATTAATAGTATATTTAATATATATACAATCACATCTGATAAGTTACGTTTTTAAGATTTAGGAACGCTACAGTTGAAGCTATAACAGGCAAGAGAATAATTGAAAAGCCCTTTCTTTTCATCAGGTATAACAATTGAAATACGCTATTTATTAAGCATAAATAATAATTAAAAACGCTCTGTTAAGCAGAGATAATAATAGAAATGGGTCTTACCTTTGAATCAAACCTAACAGCTGAAAAGTCCTATTTTCAAAGCAGACATAATAATTGAAAAAAACCCTACACTCAAAAGAGACAATAATTAAAAAGTCCTGCATTTTAAGCAGACATAATAATTGAAATATCCCTACACTCAAAACAGACAATAATTAAAAAGTCATGTGTGTTAAGCAGACATAATAATTGAAAAAACCCTACACTCAAAACAAGACAATAATTAAAAAGTCTTGCATTTTAAGCAGACAACTGTGGGCAAGATAATAATATCTCAAGCGCAAAATAATGAACACAGAAGTTATTACTCTGGATCAGAAGTACTTAGGCTGACAGAAGTTATTACTTTGGAACAGAAGTACTTAGGCTGATAGAAGTTATTACTCTGGAACAGAAGTACTTAGGCTGACAGAAGTTATTACTTTGGAACAGAAGTACTTAGGCTGACAGAAGTTATTACTTTGGAACAGAAGTATTTAGGCTGACAGAAGTTATTACTTTGGAACAGAAGTACTTAGGCTGACAGAAGTTATTACTTTGGAACAGGAGTACTTAGCTGACAGAAGTTATTACTTTGGAACAGAAGTACTTAGGCTGACAGAAGTTATTACTTTGGAACAGAAGTACTTAGGCTGACAGAAGTTATTACTTTGGAACAGAAGTATTTAGGCTGACAGAAGTTATTACTTTGGAACAGAAGTACTTAGGCTGACAGAAGTTATTACTTTGGAACAGGAGTACTTAGCTGACAGAAGTTATTACTTTGGAACAGAAGTACTTAGGCTGACAGAAGTTATTACTTTGGAACAGAAGTACTTAGGCTGATAGAAGTTATTACTCTGGAACAGAAGTACTTAGGCTGACAGAAGTTATTACTTTGGAACAGAAGTACTTAGGCTGACAGAAGTTATTACTTTGGAACAGAAATACTTAGGCTGACACATAAGTTATTACTCTGGAACATAAATACTTAGGCTAACACAGAAATATGTATGACATTTTAATTTAGTTTGTGAAGTAAATGAGGAAGATACAAATGTAAACCATATTTTCGTTGTAGAGAAAGCGAATTGGAAAACAAATTACATGTTCGAAAGATAGAATTTTTAAGTGAAAGGACGAACGAATGAAATTAAAATAACCTTCTCTTAACAAATAATGAACGTGTAACTGAACACTGACAATGAAAAAAAGAAGAAACTATCTATTCACAGTTGAAAGTGAGTTGGACGAGAAAGGAAAAAAATATTTTACACCTGTCGTAGGCAAAATAATAACTCAGCAGAGAAATATATTCCGTCTGAGTCTGTTCAGTCAGCATTGGAAAGTGACAGAAGTATTGTCTGTAACACGTATACTTGTGACCTCCATTTCCTTTATGTCACGTGCAGTGGTGACCTCTATTACACACATCAAACATTGCCAATCCACTTGCATCACGATTCGCTGAATGATTAAGTTAGCATCGAACAGACATTTTGTAAAGGGGCGTTACTCTGTTGACTACGAGAACAAAGGACCTACGAATGAGTCGTGGTTAAAAAAAATACTTGTTTAATATATTGCGCATACTCTATGTCATTACCTAATAGAGTTTGAGCATCAAAGAGGACTGTTTTTTGGTTCGACAAGAAATGTTAATTTTTTTTTTTACTTGAAAGTTTTCCTTACTGTTAAGGGAATTAGTGTTTTTCGCATCCAACATCACACTACAATTAGTATGGATGAAAGAGCTTGAAGTACGAAAAAAGTATTTTGCAACACTTACTGTAGAATATATTGTTCACACTCCTGTGTATAGTGTCGGCCTAATGTGTTCAGAAAAAAATCCTACTAGGATTATTTCGATCAATGACTAGATTTTTCAGAGCAATATGCGATTTCAGCCTACTGCAACATTAAAGAAGGCCGCAAGTTTAAAATAATTCATGATTATGATAAAATTAATCACTGTTATTTTTGGTTGTTATTATTGTTCACATTATAACTTCTACAAAATCACGATTGAAACTGTTTAACTATATTTCATACCAGTGACTTAATTTCTTCGTGTTCGATGTTTTCTTACTGTATCTGTCCGTACTCGATGTTTCCTTACTGTATCTGTCTGTACTCGATGTTTCCTTACTGTATCTGTCTGTACTCGATGTTTCCTTACTGTATCTGTCCATACTCGGTGTTCTCTTACTGTATTTGTCCGTACTCGATGTTTTCTTACTGTGTATGTCCGTATTCGATGTTTCCTACTGTACCTGTCCGTACTGATCTCTCTGTTAACCGTATCGTCAACCACTGATATTGTCTTAACTTTCACTTTCATTGATTTGTTTTCGAACTACACATTTTACTTTTCTTACAAACTTGCTACCACAGATCTCGTTTCATACACGAAGATCTACCAATGTCTTTCTTGTTTTCATTTTACCCCAAACTAGCAACACTGATCTGTCAGCAACGAAACGTCTACCACTGACTTCACAAATATAATATTTTTTCCACACCATAACATCTGCCTTTAATCCACTTAAATACGTCCAACCGTTAATCTCCATTCTTATCCAAACTGCCACTACTGATTTATGTTTGCACCGTAACACCTACCACAAACAACCATCAATGACATTTCCTACACCGTAACACCTACCACAAACAGCCATCAATGACATTTTCCTACACCGTAACACCTACCACAAACAGCCAGCAATGACATTTTCCTACACAGCTACAAGCATGAACTATTGCTCCTACTGCAACTAGTAATCCTTCCTTACTGCAGCTAGTCATCTCTTCTATCACTGATTGCAACTAGTCATCTGCATTGTTATCAATCGCCTTCTTTATTGCAATTAGTCATCTCTGCTCTCATCAATCGGCTTTATTGCAATTAGTTATCTCTATTGTCATCAATCGGCTTCTTTATTGCAATGAGTTATCTCTATTGTCATCAATAGGCTTCTTTATTGCAATGAGATCTCTATTGTCATCAATAGGCTTCTTTATTGCAATGAGTTATCTCTATTGTCATCAATATGCTTCTTTATTGCAATGAGTTATCTTTATTGTCATCAATAAGCTTCTTTATTGCAATGAGTTATCTCTATTGTCATCAATAGGCTTCTTTATTGCAATTAGTCATCTGCATTGTCATCAACCGGCTTCTTTATTGCAATTAGTCATCTGCATTGTCATCAATCGGCTTCTTTATTGCAATTAGTCATCTCTGCTCTCATCGATCGCCTTGCCGATTGTAAGCACTGTACGGAGTCTAAGCAAAACTGCTATAACTGACTTATTGTCATACCATATCTACAGCTATTGATTTACTTTTTATTTACTGTATTGCGTCATTCTTTACTGTTTGATTAAGTTAGGACATTTTTAGTAATGTGTCTGATTATCTTTAAAAGTATAGGACAGTTTTTAGAAGTATATATATTAGTACAAGTATAGGACAGTTTTTTTTAGTAGTATATATATATATATATCAGTACAAGTATAGGACAGTATTAGTAGTATATGTGAATATCATTACTAGTATAAGACATTGTTAATCGTATGTTTGTGTATCAGTACAGAGGACATTGATTATGGTATGTTTGAGTATTAGTACTAATATAGGACATTGTTAGTAGTATGTTTGAGTATTAGTACTTGTATAAGACATATAAAAGGCATATTTGAGTATCAATACAAGTATGGAGCATTGTTAGTAGTTTGATTATCAGTACAAGTATAGAACATTGTTTGTAGTATGATTATTAATCAATACAGGTATGGAGCATTGTTAGTAGTATGCTTATTAATAAAAGGGTATGACACTGCTACAATGTTCTTAGAATATTAGTAGCAGCAGAAGAAAGCTAGGATTGGCAAATTAAGTTTATGGTTGACCGAAAATCGTTAGACTTACACAAATAAACGTTATCGTAATGACTCAGTTTTGTATTTCTATTCGAGTTTGGAGTCATCCTCGTCCAGATATTCAAACATTCATATTAGATGTTAAAAAAAGAGTCAATGTTTTATGAATACTGTTTGCTTTGGACTCATATGTCTTTTTTAACGATCTTTTATTTTGCAGGTACGCGTTTGTTTTCTACACGAGAATTTTAACAAGGTCGCGCTGTACACATTGCGATTTTCGACATAAGCCGTTTCTATTTAACAGCTCTGAGCAGCTTAGTAACATAAGTCACCCATTCTAACCTCCCTCCAGGCCTCTTATCCCTCCTCAAAGAATATAATTTGCTACAAAGACGTGTTGTTCATGATGCCGACCAACCCTGGTGTGCACTTGGATTCGCACGGCTTTAAGATAAGAAGACAAGATTCCGAGCAATTATTTCAAGATGAAACCAGGGGACATTATGAAAGTTTGTGAAGTATCGAGCACAGGGGATCAAGAACAAAGCAAGGAATGAAGACATGGAACACAGCAGATAATAAAGGCATGGAGCACAGCATAGAACAAACGAAGCATGGAACAAAACGTGAAATGAAGCATAGAGCTGATGATTATGTAAAGCATAGAGCAAATCATGGAATACATCTTGGAATAAAGCATGGAACAGCGTGGAATAAAGCATGGAACATCTTAGAATAAAGCATGGAACACAGCGTGGAATAAAGAATGGAACACATCTTGGAATAAAGCATAGAACAGCGTGGAATAAAGAATGGAACACATCTTAGAATAAACATGGAACACATCTTGGAATAAAGCATGGAACAGCGTGGAATAAAGAATGGAACACAGAATAAACATGGAACGCATCTAGGAATAAAGCATGGAACAGCGTGGAATAAAGCTTAAAGCACGTAAATAAAGAGAACGTGAAAAGAGAATGGAACTTAAAGGAAGAAATTAATAAAAAGAAGCATGGTGGACATCATGCGGCGAGGCTTGAAAACAACGAAAGAAAACAAACGCAAATGGGTTAAGGTCTGAAATATGTTCCCACCAAAATTAAGAAATTATATCATATTCCAATAAATGAAACAAACAAAATAAGTAAAATAGCACACATTTGCTATTAAATAAATGATAAAATATAACAAAGTAAAATACAAGAAAAAGAAAATGAGAACCATGGCAACGCAGTGACGTGAGCAAGATAGAACCTAGACACTGCTACGCTACAGCGCGCACACGCCAGACGTTAAAAGGTTTTTGATTTAACCTGTGACGTCACTCTGATTATCAATTCTCGAGGAGACATCACCGAAACGTGTTCAGATAGACGTCTCCTATTTATTTTAGATTCATTTAAAAGTTAAGGAAATCGAGTTTGGAGTATGAAGCGATTATATATTTAATAGTAGTAAACAGTTATAAATACGGACTTAAAACTACGTAGTAAACACTTCTAAACACACAGTATAGATTACCAAGTAAACAAGTGCAAACACACACTTAGTACTTACTACACAACTATAAACTAGTATTCTCAAATGGTAAATATACAAACACACACTATAAATTACTTAGTACACAACATATAAACTAGTATTCTCAAATGGTAAATATACAAACACACACTATAAATTACTTAGTACACAACTATAAACTAGTATTCTCAAATGGTAAATATACAAACACACACTATAAATTACTTAGTACACAACTATAAACTAGTATTCTCAAATGGTAAATATACAAACACACACTATAAATTACTTAGTACACAACTATAAACTAGTATTCTCAAATGGTAAATATACAAACACATACTATAAAATACTTAGTACACAACTATAAACTAGTATTCTCAAATGGTAAATATACAAACACATACTATAAAATACTTAGTACACAACTATAAACTAGTATTCTCAAATGGTAAATATACAAACACATACTATAAAATACTTAGTACACAACTATAAACTAGTATTCTCAAATGGTAAATATACAAACACATACTATAAAATACTTAGTACACAACTATAAACTAGTATTCTCAAATGGTAAATATACAAACACATACTATAAATTACTTAGTACACAACTATAAACTAGTATTCTCAAATGGTAAATATACAAACACATACTATAAATTACTTAGTACACAACTATAAACTAGTATTCTCAAATGGTAAATATACAAACACATACTATAAAATACTTAGTATACAACTATAAACTAGTATTCTCAAATGGTAAATATACCGATCATACGCATACAATTTATTATAAACATACAGTAAATTTGCAAATATCAAACAATTACTAAAATGCACTGCACAATTACCAAATAATTTACAGCACGCACACTAAACTGGTAAATAAACAATTATTAACATTTCAAATGTGTCAACATTTAATATCAAATGTAAGTTATCAAATTACAGTCGAGCACGTATTTCTCCATAACAAACAAGCGTAAATGCAGTTGCCATAGCGACAATGATTGGAACTTGAGAAAATCAACTTCTTGACAATTTTCGAACGCATGTTTCCTCTTTAGGTTCCATTTATACCATTGTGTGATTTTGTTGTCAATTCCTGGACTGATTAATAAAACTGGAAAATAGTCAATGCACATTATGTGCTTTCTGAGTAGATTTTACGTGATAATATGACAGAATTGAACGATGGGAAAATATTTTAAAACAGTTTAAAAACGATGATTAATCCAATCAGCTGTCTTAATTAAAACGATGGTTAACCAATTACGTATCACAATTAAAATGATGATTGTTCCAGCGACTGTCTGATTAAAATGATGGGTTACCTTTCAAGCATTTTTATTTAAACAAGGTTTAGGCTATCAGATATTCTAATTAAACGAAGATAGGTATTTTGCTACCCTGATATAAAGGATAGTTTGTTGGAGTAAATTTGCCTATCCCTAATTTTAAACTGAATTGTTATATAAATTGTTAAACTGAAAAGTAACTCGGCCTTGGGCACTCTTTTATGATGTTATGTTTTGTTGGAGTAAGCACTTGAGTTGAGAATATGCTAGAAATTGTGGTTGTAATGCAAACTAGTTCAACTGGATGAGTTGTGTTTTAAAAATTTTATTATCCAATGATTATGATTTACGAGAACGAGACCCGCCAATGGGCTGAGATTAAAATTGTGTACCTGCTTTAGAGAAGTCTATTGTCTGATCACTTGAATATGTTGTGGCAAGAAGTCTGTTCATGAAAGGCAGTAGTTAGCAGAATGGTGAGTTAACTCATTGTTTGAGTGAGAATGGACATAGAAATATTTCGTCCATTTTTGCTATTGATGTGTTATACTTGTGTTTTATGTAGAGACGTATTATGCGAGTAGACTATATTTCTACAAATGTTTGAAGTCAAATGCTCATATATAGTATCCTAAACACTTGACATTGTTTTGATATGTTGTATTTATTATATTGTGTGAGTGTTTCGAGTTAATAAATACCATTGCAGGAAACTGTAAATTGAGACTGGAATGTAAGAAAGAATGGAGTGATAAACCGGAAACGTAGCATTTGCTCCCTGATTTATTTTTACAAAGCAGCCTTTCATAGTATGAATGAATTTTCTGGTTTACTGATTGTAAACCGCTACGACCTGGGTAGATGCTGGAATCGTCTGCAAAAGTGAGTGTAAGTGTAAATGAATACACTACATTCCTTTGATGTACTGTGGCAAAGTATGCTGACTACACCAAATGATCTTTAGTACAGAGAAGTTACTAGAAATTTTTACAATTGTTGTCCTGTTTGGAGGAACTGGTATGACCAGCAAAAGGTGCACTGTTTGGCTTTGAGAGAACAAGCAGTGAATATGTTTTCAATGTGAGGAGAGAAACATATGGACATTGAACTGAACTATAACATGTGACATTATTGCAAAAGTGTGTGAAAGTTAAGCACTACGTCCACCGTTTCCACGATCAGAGAAGAAACCCAAACTTTACAGGATTTGTCTGTAGTGCCACCAGGCACAACAGTAATAGATTTAGCAATACAAGACTTCACTGTACCACATTTAATAGCATCAGATGGTCACGTGTCGCACCCAACAATACCGCAGATAAAATATCAGATCAGACAACATAAGTATTTCAGTATCAGATTTAATTGCCATCAGACATGACACCAGTCCTCAATTTGAAATATAAACTATTATGGTAACATACTTACTAGCACCAGTTTATCAAATTTTAGGTCAACAATTTCATAGTTTAGGGAACCAGATGTAACAATTCAAGACTTGTTTAACAAGACACATTTTGCAACCAGATGTGCAAATCAACTCGTGATGTATCGAAATTTATAATATCATACTTTATTGAAACTTTGGTGGAACGAGAAATGACAAATCAAAACAGAGAGTACTGATAATACCTGGTCTCACAGTACTATATTGTCACTTTCAGTGAGAGTTTCTAACTGCATTTCTCTGTACAGACCCTTACAGTATTTATCCGACAATACCTTACCTCACAGGATTGTACTGACTGTTGCAGCATTTACCTGACAATACCTGACTTCACAGAACAATACCGACACTGATAGCGTTTACTTGACAATAACGGACCTCAGAGTACCATCTGTACAGCATTCATATAAACAATATTTTGAATGAAAAATCTAAAGTCAAAGGTCCCCTAAAAATAGACTGCATAAGTCAGAAGTCTTCGGTAAATGACTTAGAAATGAACGAGAATCCAACAGAAAGACTGCAAGCGAAATTGCAGAAACCCACCAAGTGTCTCTGTGTCTCATTGTGTGTTAGAATGTCAAAGAAGAGGTATCGTGGCGAAGAGTTACTAAAGGTTTGAATAAGTAAACATGTTACGCTAGAAAGCCAATGGTACTGTTAATAATCTTTTCTGCTAGGAAAGAAACAAAATATTTTTATTTGGTAAATAAGCAATTCGTTGTTCTTATCAAACATCAAAGTATAAAGTAAATAACATTGGTAGCTAATCTTATCAAACATCAAAGTATAAAGTAAATAACATTGGTAGCCAATCTTATCAAACATCAAAGTATAAAGTAAATAACATTGGTAGCCAATCTTATCAAACATCAAAGTATAAAGTAAATAACATTGGTAGCCAATCTTATCAAACATCAAAGTATAAAGTAAATAACATTGGTAGCCAATCTTATCAAACATCAAAGTATAAAGTAAATAACATTGGTAGCCAATCTTATCAAACATCAAAGTATAATGTAAATAACATTGTTAGCCAATCTTATCAAACATCAAAGTATAAAGTAAATAACATTGTTAGCCAATCTTATCAAACATCAAAGTATAAAGTAAATAACATTGTTAGCCAATCTTATCAAACATCAAAGTATAAAGTAAATAACATTGTTAGCCAATCTTATCAAACATCAAAGTATAAAGTAAATAACATTGGTAGCCAATCTTATCAAACATCAAAGTATAAAGTAAATAACATTGGTAGCCAATCTTATCAAACATCAAAGTATAAAGTAAATAACATTGGTAGCCAATCTTATCAAACATCAAAGTATAAAGTAAATAACATTGGTAGCCAATCTTATCAAACATCAAAGTATAAAGTAAATAACATTGGTAGCCAATCTTATCAAACATCAAAGTATAATGTAAATAACATTGGTAGCCAATCTCATGCTGATCACGGCGCGCGCACTGAGAATTAATGCTACCTAAATCAACCATTTGTAATCCTTCATCATTTCCAGTCCAGAATTAAGTGAACATTTTGTGTATTTTGTATATTTTCATGCAGATTTTAGGAAAGTTACATACACAGACATAAGCAATCTAAGTGTATTTAACCTCCTGTCCATATACTCAACACACAGCCATATTCAAACTACTGCCGAATACTCACAGCCATGCTAAACCCAATGTCCTTGTGCCAAACACTCACAGCCATATTAAACTTACTGTCCATGTGCCAAACACTCACAACCATATTAAAATTACTGTCCATGTGCCAAACCACTCACAGCCATAGTTAATTACACAAATGCCCCTATACCAAACACACAGCCATAGTTAATCACACAAATGCCCCTATACCAAACACACAGCCATAGTTAATTACACAAATGTCCCTATACTAAATACACAGCCATAGTTAATTACACAAATGCCCCTATACTAAACACACAGCCATAGTTAATTACACAAATGCCCCTATACCAAACACACAGCCATAGTTAATTACACAAATGCCCCTATACTAAACACACAGCCATAGTTAATTACACAAATGCCCCTATACTAAACACACAGCCATAGTTAATTACACAAATGCCCCTATACTAAACACACAGCCATAGTTAATTACACAAATGCCCCTATACTAAACACACAGCCATAGTTAATTACACAAATGCCCCTATGCCAAACACAGCCATAGTTAATTACACAAATGCCCCTATACCAAACACACAGCCATAGTTAATTACACAAATGTCCCTATACTAAATACACAGCCATAGTTAATTACACAAATGCCCCTATACTAAACACACAGCCATAGTTAATTACACAAATGCCCCTATACTAAACACACAGCCATAGTTAATTACACAAATGCCCCTATACCAAACACACAGGCATAGTTAATTACACAAATGCCCCTATACCAAACACACAGCCATAGTTAATTACACAAATGCCCCTATACCAAACACACAGCCATAGTTAATTACACAAATGTCCCTATACCAAACACACAGCCATAGTTAATTACACAAATGTCCCTATACCAAACACACAGCCATAGTTAATTACACAAATGCCCCTATACCAAACACAGCCATAGTTAATTACACAAATGCCCCTATACTAAACACACAGCCATAGTTAATTACACAAATGCCCCTATACCAAACACACAGCCATAGTTAATTACACAAATGCCCCTATACTAAACACACAGCCATAGTTAATTACACAAATGCCCCTATACTAAACACACAGCCATAGTTAATTACACAAATGCCCCTATACTAAACACACAGCCATAGTTAATTACACAAATGCCCCTATACTAAACACACAGCCATAGTTAATTACACAAATGCCCCTATACCAAACACACAGCCATAGTTAATTACACAAATGCCCCTATACCAAACACAGGCAGCTAGATGTAACCCTCAATGCCAAACACAGAACGAGTGTTGAAAACATTCAGTATAATAATATTTTATCGTTTGTTTTATCTTTATAGTAAGTGTCTAACGCATGCAAAGTGTTCGTCTTCAAAAAGTCGTTAAAGAATAAAAACGAGGGGTCTATATTTGTACTTCATTCCATTACAACCAAACTAAAATGCATTAACTCATCCACGCCCATATCCAACACTGAACAGTAAGAACGTGAGTGTTGCCAACAAATGTTTACGCAGACTTCGCATATTCAGACAGAAGAAATGTCTGTTGTGAGACACCCCTACTTAATGATCCCCACCCTTGTCATTCAAACCTCAATCCCGGCAATAAAAGACCTTGTAATATTGCAAGAAGCTGTTTAATGTCCAATTTTCTAGATGTAAACGCACGTGTGTATTCCGGGCAGCTGCATGTCAACACTGGGAATTGTGGGATTGTTATCAGCTCCCCGATTTGTCATTTCAATGAAGAGTTAAAACTCATCTCATGTTTGAAAGAAGTACGTAGAGACCTTTTCGCTGACTACACATCAAGATTTGACACGACTCACTGGCCAACTGACTGTTCTTGTTTCTTTTGTCCGATAATTTTTCTGTTGTAAGTTTACTCGCACAAAATGGGAGATTTCTCCAAGTCCGGAATTTCATTACGAGTTTTAACACACACACACACATATATACATATTTTCTGTAACCTTTTTTTTTGCAAGAATGTGCTATTTATATGCTATCATACCAGTTCCATTACTAAACACTTTAAAAACAAAAGTCATTATCTGGCACAAGCACTTCCTGTGTAAAATTAGGAAATGTATGCTCAAACATCAGGTTATTAGACGGTGAGACTGATCGAAAATAAGACAAATACAGAGTTTCTTCCCTTGCAGACTAATGTAAAATACATGAATGAAAACCAAGCTAAATATTAAAGGTAGGTTAATGCAATCTAAAATCAGAAAATCAACCAAGCAACCAATAAATACATAAATAAATAAAAGGGCTCGTAACAATGTTGAGAGAAGTGCGCTAAAACACCATTGTCCTCACGCTAGCTATTGTCAAAAACAAGTGGTAATGAAAACTTACAATTCAATGTTTCAACTTGCCTTTATTGTAATAGGGAAGTTGTTCAAGTTTGCATATTTCATACAGTTTGCTTATAATACTCTTATAAGTTTGCAAATTTAACCCAATTTACGAGCAAAAGATTTGCAAATTTAACCCAATTTACGAGCAAAAGATTTGCAAATTTAACCCAATTTACGAGCAAAAGATTTGCAAATTTAAATATGTTATGTTACCTTAGGTTACGTGCAACAATTACATAACACAGTTTGCCTTATAACAATAATTTTAATATACTCTTATGAATAAAAATGTACACATGGGATACGCAGTTTAAATATATATTGTATAACTATCAACATATTATAAATATGAATAAAATTATGCAGTTTCAAGAGAAAAAAAAAGTTATTCCAGTGTGAATAACTTTGAGCATGTGTAGGTGCATAATTGTGTGTGTGTGTGTGTGTGTGTGTGTGTGTGTGTGAATGCATGAGAGAGGAGAGAGAAAAAGAGATAAAAATAAGAGTGAGTGAGAAAGTGAGGAGTTTGTGTAAACATTATCACGGAAGCTGTTTATGATATAATAATACAAAATTCTGCTCGCCTTATGGACTCACCTGTCTAAACCTTGCCGCGTTTGTCAAGTTCCTGTCTGACCTTTAATAATCAAGTTTCACTTCTGCCTGCAAATGTGTAATGAGGTGCAGATGTGCACATATGTGCATTAATTTTGTAATTAATAGTAAGCAAACTTAATTATGTTTAATCATTCAAACGTTATTATGTTTTAAGTTTGCAAAGATAATTATGTTTAATTATGCAAACATTATTTTTTAAGATTGCAAAGATTATTGTGATTAATTATATTACATACACTATTATGTTTAAAGATTATATGCGCTATTGTTTTTTAAGTGTGCAAATGATACTGAAGTTTGACATCTACAGAAATTACTATATTTAATTATGTTTTTGTGTTTTAAATATTAAACATTTTTATATTTCAGTACCAACAATGATATATTAATATATACGTGTTTGTATTTTATGTGGTACAAGCAGTAGTGTTTTTAAGAATATAAATTTAATCCACAATTCTGATAGTGGATTAAAAATAAAATAAATGCATTAGTAACATAACTATGCAGATCGTTTGTTGTAAAAATATATAAATACTATGGTATAAATATTCCGTTATCCATTACTTCGCATAAGTATACACATATTGCAGCTGTATAAATGCATGTATATACACTTTAATGCGATATAACTACATGAAGACTATGATAATAAAAGTATATAAAACATCACTTAATGCGGTTTACATATACGATAATTATTTAGGTGTCAATATACAAATAATACTGTGATAAAATATAAGAAATAGTATTGTAATATTTAAGTGTACAAATATTACTGTGATAAAATATAAGAAATAGTATTGTAATATTTAAGTGTACAAATATTACTGTGATAAAATATAAGAAATAGTATTGTAATATTTAAGTGTACAAATATTACTGTGATAAAATATAAGAAATAGTATTGTAATATATAAGTGTACACATATTACTGTGATGTAAGTATAAGCTATAGTATTGTAATATTAAGTATACAAATATTACTGCAGTATAACACAACACAACACAACACAGTCGTAAAACTATACAAACATTCTTAGTTAAAGTTAAAATAAATATTAAAGCAGAACGCATATACACTATAATATAGCTAAACAAACATAAGTGCTCTGTAAATCAAAAATTATATTAGTCTGTGTTGGATGAGATAGATTAATGAAATTAATTACAAAATAATAATAAAAAATGACTCTTCTTTTCTCAGGTGTGGCCGAAATTGCAATCTGTTATCATCAGACTGTATTAATAGACTGTATAGACTGTCCGCTATCACCAGACTGTACTAATAGACTGTATAGACTGTCCGCTATCACCAGACTGTACTAATTGTCCGCTATCACTAGACTGTACTAATAGACTGTATAGACTGTCCGCTATCACCAGACTGTACTAATAGACTGTCTAGACTGTCCGCTATCACCAGACTGTACTAATAGACTGTCTAGACTGTCCGCTATCACCAGACTGTACTAATAGACTGAATAGACTGTCCGCTATCACCAGACTGTACTAATAGACCGTATAGACTGTCCGCTATCACCAGACTGTACTAATAGACTGTCTGTTCCAGACTGTACTAATAGACTGTCTAGACTGTCCGCTATCACCAGACTGCACTAATAGATTGTCTGCTATCACCAGACTGTACTAATAGACTGTCTAGACTGTCCGCTATCACCAGACTGTACTAATAGATTGTCTGCTATCACCAGACTGTACTAATAGACTGTCTGTTATCACCAGACTGTACTAATAGACTGTCTAGAGTCTAGACTTTCCGCTATCACCAGACTGTACTAATAGATTGTCTGCTATCACCAGACTGTACTAATAGACTGTCTGCTATCACCAGACTGTACTAATAGACTGTCTGTTATCACCAGACTGTACTAATAGACTGTCTGCTATCACCAGACTGTACTAATAGACTATCCGCTATCACCAGACTGTACTAATAGACTGTCTGCTATCACCAGACTGTACTAATAGACTGTCTGCTATCACCAGACTGTACTAATAGACTGTCTAGACTGTCCGCTATTTCACTATTCGTTCTATGACTAAATTCTATTCGTTCATGACTAAACTGTCAGTTATCCAAATTCAGTCAGCAAGCCTTGTGGGGAAACGTTCACTGCAAGATTACAACTGTTCGAGTATCGTCCACTATGAGAAAATATTTACAAGGCTGCAGTATTTGAGGGCTATGGACACCTCCTGGACTGACCCTCGTCTACCTAATCTAGGAGAGACTGAGTGTTAATAGATGTAAGCCATTTGCACATCTACTGACCTGTCCTGTGTGTGACCAATCACTCAATTTGCAATTTGGCTCATGCATAATAAGTGAGGTGTGTGAGAACAGTTAGAACAGTTTACACATCGTCAACACTTACATTGTAATGCGTCGTGGACAGTTTTCCTGCTTGGAACATTATAAATACAATTAGTCATCAATTATTAATGTATTCGTGTTTTGCGACAACTGAGTTTTCTATGCTTTTATGCCATTAATTGCTTAAAAGTAATAAATATTTCACATGCATATAGCAACTCAAATTCTAGGAACACGAAAGCTAGAGGCCGGTTAAATACCATCTGACGATATGATAGCCCATAATATGCATGCAGTCTTGGTATCAATTGATGATATTAAATTCGATAATATGCGTGCAGTCAAGAATACGTTGATGTCTTTTTCTTTCTGTATAATAAACCAATCACACCTTTCTTCATAGATTTCTGACCACTCACAAACTAGCTGTGTTTCCACAGTATTTCAGATTTACAACTAAATTCTTCACTCTTTATCCAGCATAATTGCACAAAAATGAACTCTTTCCAGATATGTCTGACTTTGCATTAATGTATAATTAATACATATTTTAACTAGCAGTTCAATTATTTCTGTTTTAATATCTTGGTACTTCATCTAACTTCATTGTTTCAACAGAGTGGCATTCATTGTATGATTCGAGCCAACATTCAAAGAGGTTTGCGGTTGATTGCAAATTAAGTACAGACGCATATCGAAACATACTTATGAAAACGGACACACAGAAGGGTCACGTTGCCATCATCAGACTGTACAAATAACAGACTCAATCTCCAGAACGCAGGTTTTCTATTGCTTATATGTTCTAATGCTTGTTGTGTAGCTACGAGTTCTGCCATTAGTAGGGAGTGTAGAGGGGGGAATGTTGAGGTACAGGAGCAGGCCCGACCATAGGGTAAGATAAACAAAAGAAACTGCCTAGGGTCTCGCGCTTTTGGGGGTCCACTCCTTGGGAAGGGGGGAGCAATTGACTGTTCCCTGCCTTCTAACACCAGAACCCTACTTAAAGCGTCCTGTCTCGGACCCTGAAGATCCTAAAGCTGGACCGGGATCTGAGAGAATGGTGTGCTACCTCCATCCCAGCGGTGTTCCTATCTATCTATCTATCTATCTATCTATCTATCTATCTATCTATCTATCTATCTATCTATCTATCTATCTATAGCAGTGTTCTTTGATACATCGGCATATATTTAGCGGTATACTTTGATCGATCGGCATGTATTTAGCGGTGTTCTTTGATCCATATATTTAGTGGTGTTCTTTAATCCGTCGGTATGAATTTAGTGGGTCTTTTTCCAATGGTATATATTCAGTGGTGGATTGGGTAAAATATGTTTTAGCATTCCTCTGAGTTTGTCCTATGCGGTTCATAGTGTAATTTTTATTTGAGTACTGAAACTTTCTTGTATGTGGTTGATAGTGTCAAATCTCTATTAGTAGAGGAAGTTTTGTCTTATGTGGTTGATACTGTAATGCCTATATGTATACACTTATATTGTTTTCTGAGCATAATTGTGTAATGCCTGTATTTGTACTGGGATATTGTCTTCTGAACATAATTGTGTAATGCCTGTATTTGTACTGGGATATTGTCTTCTGAGCATAATTGTGTAATGCCTGTATTTGTACTGGGATATTGTCTTCTGAGCATAATTGTGTAATGCCTGTATTTGTACTGGGATATTGTCTTCTGAGCATAATTGTGTAATGTCTGTGTTTGGAGGCTGAACTACACAACTACTAATAATCACCGACTCCTTTCCCTCCCAAAACACTCCGAAACAATTTAATCGAAATCGATAAAATAAATTCATAATAATGAAATCTACACTAACTCATTACAAGCCAAAAAAACAATTATTTTAGGAGTCTCCAGCCATACAACTATACCAGGGAACATCACAGCAGACAGGGGGGAACATCACAGCAGAGAGCGGGGAACATCACAGCAGACAGGGGAGAACATTACAGCAGACAGGGGAGAACATCACAGCAGACAGGGGAAACATTACAACAGACAGGGGAGAACATCACAACAGACAGGGGAGAACATCACAGCAGACAGGGGAGAACATTACAACAGACAGGAGAACGCCACGCACATAACTGCACAAACACGCCCATATACACAACCGAACTCATTGCAAAAATACAAAACATATACAAAAATCCCTAAGTTTTCCTACAGCAACCTCGAAACAGCATACCATCATTAATTATCAACAAAAGTAGGCTTAAAACACTCTACTACTACACAAACTAAATACTGAAACCAATAACATGTATACAGTACAGAAAAAGATAATTCAACACCACTTTTTGTGTCCGTCCAGAGACACACAAGTATACAACACTTAAAAAACCAAACCAGCACAGATAAAATGCCATTCACAACAGAAACACTACTATACCCAGCAAAACAATATGAAGTACAGATACACACAGCAACCATAGACTTCCTGGTAGACCTAAGCCCTTTAGACTATAAATTACATAACATAACCAGACAAAGCATGCTCACTCGCGCACACATACACACAAACTAAACCCGCTTCTCCACCCTCCCCCACCATATCCACACCCAAATAAACGATACGTCACCTAATGAGAAATGTGGAATAAAATAAAACTTAACACAAAGACAGCGAAACACACAATGATTCATGACCACAGGGAGAGCTACGATGCTGACTGAAATCATGCACAGAGGCGTAGTTTACCCACGGGAAAGTCTTAGGGGTCATGATCCGCCCATTGGAGCGTCCCATTAGTCCATACATGTACACGGAACATTAATACACGGGAGAGAGTTAGAAATGTGATTTTTTTCCCATGGAAGTGTTGTATACCTCCTCCGACTCCACTCATATAATTATATTAAAATAAATTCAAGACTACATATCGAATATTATACTTGGGCAACGTCGGGTCTCTCTGCTCATTGTACATAAATTGAACAAAATATTAATGTATAGATTATTTAAATAATTAAGAAAATTCATATAAAATTGACATTATTTGACATCAACAGTAATTACAAGAAAGATAAATAAATAAAATTCACAAATGTCAAAGAAATATTTACAAAACGGAAATATAAATAAATATGAATTTACAATGATACAAAAGAGACAAATCTATCTATATATCTATCTATCTAAATCCAATCTATCTATCTATAAATCTAATCTATCTATCTATCTTAATCCAATCTATCTATCTATCCACCTATCCATCTATCCATATATCCATCTATCCATTTATCTATCTACCTATCTACCTACCTACCTACCTAATCCCATCCATCCATCCATCCGTCCGTCCGTCCGTCCGTCTGTGTGTCTATTTATCTATCTATCTATCTATCTATCTATGTATCTATCTATGTATCTATCTATCTATCTATCTATTTATCTATCTATCTATCTATCTATCTATCTATCTATCTATCTATCTATCTATCTATCTGTCGATCTATCAAGTACATTAGCCAACAACTACATAATAAATCGGCCATATATTTTACTTCAACATCATCCATTTTTCTGTTTCTTGAGACTCTCAAAACGTAGGTATTTACAGAACACAAAAAATAAAATAATGTTGCTATGTACACAGATTGAAGTAGTCTTAAGAACAAATGCAGGTTTAGGATATAACGAAACACTCTATTCACATTCATAGAATAAACCTTTCTGAAACCAGAATAGCTCTCGTTTGTAAACAAACTTCATCTCAACAAGCGATCCCTTTCAACAGTTAACAGGATCCTTAAACATTCTCAGCATCACACGGATCAAAATGGCAAATCGGTCTTTCTGTCTCAGTAAAGCCATCTGGCAGGCACCGCATACTCTCTGATCATAGCCCAACACCTGTTACAAAGCTAAGACTCACGATTTCAGTTTATCAACTAAAAGACCACACAGCCTTGCCGCATAAGTTGTAGGGCCCGAACCAGTAAAATCAATTTACAACTGTATGAATATTCTCAAGTACAGATGTATGAAATATCTAGAAGGAAAAAATAGTTTTTATTTATCAGTAGTACCAGTCTGATCAAGTACTATCTGGAAGAAAATTAGTCTTTATTTATCAATATTACCAGAGGAAGGGTGTTTGGGAGTGACCGGTGTGAACGCGAATTACGGCCATCTTGGTAAACGCAAAGCAAGTTTCAATTTCGTAACCATCACCTTCAGTCGAAAATGTTTAGTGATCCATCCATCAAACTTATGCTTTAATTTACCACCACATCTATTACTCCTATTATACTGCTCTAGTAATTTATACTGTTTATATTCTTACTAGTTCATTACCACTATTTTTCATATTAAAATTTACACTTTTTCAGCATTGACTATTCAGACTACTTCTACTGCTATATATACTATTTATACATTTACTTATCTACAGTATTTAAACTACTACTACTGCTATATATATACTGCTTATTCATTTACTTATCTGTATTATTTAAACTACTATTACTTTTAAGTGGTACATTTGAGCATCATATTTTTTAACTATTTCTCAACTAGATTTAGACTCTACAAATTTACTCCTACCGCTCTTATACATGGAAAGGTATATGTTTACCTCTAATATACTTCTATTTGCCTATTTCCATCCATCATATGGCGGGTGGAAAATTAAAATGAATGCTTTGCTAGGAACACAAATGAATTTGTTTGTTGGAAGGCTTGATTAAAAGTCACATTGTGAGTGAAAATTCTAGCATCATTTAGCAAATGACCTTGACTGTTAGTTATGTTTATGCGTACTTTGATGTTGTCTCTGTTTTGTGAACGTAACAATGCAACATAAAGTTGGCCACGTGAAAAAAAAACACCTCCCATTTGCTCGAAGGTTAAGGACACTATAACGTCTTTCCCCCAAACTCCCACGTGCTAGAGGGTAAAGCAGGCCATGTGAAAAAACATAAAACCCCACGTTATCGAAGGTCAAGGACGCTTTAGCGTTATACACAGATAGAGCTGGAAAACTATATATATATATAGAGAGAGAGAGAGAGAGAGAGAGAGGTTTCTAATATTAGAATTACTGCTATTATTATACTTCTATTTCTAATATTAGAATTGGTATCACTAATATATTCAAACTTCTATTTACAATATCTCCATCACTACAGACATACTTATACTAAGTATTCCTTTCTCTAAACCTAAACTGCCGCTATGGTATTACACCTGCAGTCTTCCGACACCTTCTACTGATACTTTACAGGTTTATGTAATATGAATTACATTTGCTATGTTTGATAGTACTTTATCTAGAGAAAACTCCAGTGTCGTTATTACGTATTTACTGGGCTCACTTGAACTGTTTTGATAACAGTGTGGACCTCCAGCTTGTTTATGATGATGGTAATGATAAGAAAATAATTATAGTAATGTGGTGTTATCATAATAGTGAAGAAAAGAATATTTTTGAAATTTCTTCCTCTTTTCTATATACTGCACGTGTACGTCTGGACGTGTGTGAGAATTTGTGTGCATGTGCATGTGTGTGCGTGTGTGTGTGTGTGTGTGTGTGTGTGTGTGTGCGTGTGCGCGCGCGCGCACGCGTGTTTAATTGCATAACTGTATTGTGCTTGTTAAATGTACAAACCGATTTTGTTTGTAAAACTAATACAAAATACAGATTTCTAACTACAAAAAGTATTTTTCAGTAGACGAATTTAGAAGGTTATCATGCTACTTATTCTTGCTTACTAATCCTTTCATGTTTCTTATGATATAATACTTTGCATCACTATACGGTTTACTTTATTTTGTTCTCTGTGTGTGTGTGTGTGTGTGTGTGTGTGTGTGTGTGTGTGTGCGCGTGTGTGTGTGTTTGTGTGTGTGTGTGTGTGTGCGTGCGGTGTACGTGCCTGTATGTACAAAAACAATGTCTGGCAAAAACACTTTTGCTGTCTACTTAAATCCGATCACACTCTCTCTCCATAGTAGAAAAATCTAGACAGTGTAGTACACAATTCCAAAACACTATTTTGACAGTCTTATGAACAAGGCCAGCAAGCCGCTATTTTGACAGTCCAGTTTAGTAAACAAGGCCAGCAGGCCGCTATTTTGACAGTCCAGACTAGTAAACAAGGCCAACAGGCCTTTATTTTGACAGTCCAGACTAATAAACAAGGCCAACAGGCCTCTATTTTGACAATCCAGCCTAGTAAACAAGGCCAGCAGGCCGCTATTTTGAAAATCTAGTAAACAAGGCCAGCAGGCCGCTATTTTGAAAATCTAGTAAACAAGGCCAGCAGGCCGCTATTTTGAAAATCTAGTAAACAAGGCCAGCAGGCCGCTATTTTGAAAATCTAATAAACAAGGCCAGCAGTCCGCTATTTTGAAAATCTAGTAAACAAGGCCAATAGGAGGCTATTTTGACAATCTAGTCTAGTAAACAAGGCCAGCAGGCTGCTGCGCGTGACTGTTTTAGTGTGGTATACGACACAAGCATCTATAGTCGTATTCATCGACCCACTCATCAAAAATCACCTCTTAAAGCTCCAATGCAAGTTTAGTCACGTACTAACGCACATAACATCCATACATCTTATATTCGCACTACTAAAATAAATATATTTAAATTTAAATAGTAGTTTAGCTCTGGCACACTTTCTGTGGCTAAACTTAGATTATATTAATTTATATTTACTACACATTACTAAATTTATCTTGAAACTATTTGTTTGAAATATGCCAGCGAAAATCGTATCTCTCTAATTGCAGGTAAATAACGAATCAGGAAAATGAGTTCTCATATTCGAATAAATTTCGGCCAGTCATGTTGTCTTGCAAACAAGATCGAAACTAGTTGTCAATCCGTTAATGTTCAAAACACTCAAAGCAGAAATGGCGTAAATTGCGTTCATTTTCAGAAAGCAGAAATGATGAACATTTCCATTAACGTTCATTTTTCAACTCATTCAAAAGCAGAAATGACGAACATTACGGTGTATTTAAAGGACTTCATTTAAAATTTATGATCACGACGTGTTCACATTTCATGCATGAACGTGCACACGGTAAAAGGACAAATGTTGGGCCACCTGTAGCGATGCGATAAGCAAGAATGGTTTGTATGTTGCAGACTTGTTAGGCACGCGCACGTACGCACACACACACCAACACATATTTTTTCGTATGTGTGTGTGAGGGAGTATTTCATACGCTATATTTAAAAACTATTTTTAAACATAATATTCATTTTACATTATATTTCCGATAGCTCTAACTACTGTAACCAGATGTAAAATATTTATTTAAAAAGCTCTTATTCAATAAATGCTAGGTATTTTAAAAAAAATAAATTATCTTTACTATTAAATGCTAATTTTGCAAGTGGGTATACCTCCATACTTCTCAGTTCAAACACACGTTTACCGTGATGCATTTGAATAAGTGGCTAACTCTAACCATGTTCAGAAAAATCAATTGGAAAGAGCGAAAATGATATAAATAAACATATATACATGTAATCAAATTTCTCAAGAAATTTACCAGCAATCACAGAACGTCTGTAATCATATCCTTTTGGATATGAAACAAACCAGCTAATTATGGGAAAATCAGCAAATCTATACTTAGAATGATGACGGCCCTGGCTGTCAGACAACATCAGGAATGCCAAGATGTTAGCAGGAGTCATAGAAGCAGCGCCCCTCAACTGATGACTGAGCCATTATCCTGCGACTGACGCTTTTTTTTCGAGGGATGCTTCCTGTCTGTTGAAGGTGACGGTCAGTTGCTTAGTTTGGATGATGGCCGTTTTCCAGTTTGCACTTATTTATCGGCATGGAGAAAGGTTTTGTGTGATTTTAGGATGAAGATTGACAGAGTGAAGTATTGCTGGTAGTATAATTGGCAATATGATGATGAAGATTGGTAGAGTGAAGTATTGTTGTAGTATATTGGGCAATGTGATGATGAAGATTGACAGAGTGAAGTATTGTTGTAGTATATTGGGCAATGTGATGATGAAGGTAGGTGGCGCTCTATCTGTTACAGAACGTTTAGTTGTCTGAGTGATAAAGGCCGTGAATAATTAATCTAGTGATCCGTTGATTACTCGCCTGTTGGCAGGCTGGTGTGGTAATATTTGCCGTCTTGATTTCATGTATTGTTGTTGTTGTTTTTGGTGTTGATGAGGGTAAACCTGATGATTTCCGTTGAGCTTTTTCCTGCAGAGTGCAGCAGACAGCCAGTACAGCCGGTTTAATATTAGTCGCATCCCCACTGCGGGTATCAGATGTAAAATCTTTGACAAAGATTTATAGGCTGTATGACGCAGAGTTGACTTATGTGTTGTCAATATTCAGGAAGCATTAGAGAGTTGACTTATGTGTTGTCAATATTCAGGAAGCATTAGAGAGATGACTTATGTGTTGTCAATATTCAGGAAGCATTAGAGAGATGACTTATGTGTTGTCAATATTCAGGAGGTATTATGATTACTACTTCGCAGACAATTGACCTAATAGGTGACACTATTCAGGAGAATTAGGATTTTAACTTTGCAGGGAGTTAACTTACCAGTTCTCAATATTCAGGAGGTACGAGAATTTTCAATACGCTTGAAGTTGACTTACAAGTTATGACTTTTGAGGAGTAGTGAAGGTTCCAATTATATATAACAATTTCTCGAAGCTTATTTTGAAAAGAATTAATATGTTTACGGAAACCTTTTCATCGAGAATATTTCAAATAATTTAGTGAGGAGAGTTTTAAAAATACTTTGGAAAGATTTTGAATATCAGAGCATATCAAGAAAAGACAGAAAATGCTCTCACTCTTTGGATTTAATAGATTCGAGACATAGGGTATCCACCAATTGTACAACGCATTTGTTTCACAAGCAAATAAACATTGTTCTGTTTTATCTTCTTTATTGTATTGAAGTATGTTTAACAAGTGTACTTTGGTAAAGATAAGATGTCCGCATTGTGAACTATAATGCTCTCTTCAGTAAGACCTACCGCAGTTTATATGAAATTTGCTGCCCGTTATATCGTAAGCGGCCTGTGTGGGGAGGGGGGCACAGAAGTTCAGGTGTTAGAGTTTGTGCAATTATAATCTAGATCAGGAACACAAGGGTTTATTAAAACGTGTCATTCATATGCAACCATGTTTGTAATTATAGATATGTATCCATACTTTTTAAACATAATTATTGCTAAGTGTCCACACTTTTGAAACATAATTATAGCTCTTTGTCCACACCTTTTAAACATACTTATAGCTATATATCCACACTTTAAAAACATAATTTATGACGTTTATTATGCCTTAACCTTTATCGCACCTATATAATGGTTCATGTCTTAGCTCCTTAATAAAATCATGGCCAAAGAGAATAATTGTGGCTACAATCTGAAGAAAAATGTACAATAAAATTTATCATTTAAAGTTATTTTTCTGAAACAAGTTCAATAGATTTGCTTTTATATATTCCTATCAGTCAAGTAATTTATAACCATAATTAAATATTATAACATTATCCGAATCTATCATTTAATTTGCATTATACACCATTATCAGTAACGTTTTAAAACAGTTGTCACATTTAATATTATAACTTATTACAGAAAAGTTTATATCCATATTCAAAAAGCATGCTTTAGCACATTATCGATACCTCATGCACTGTCACTTAATATATTCAGATTGAAGCTGGTGGTAGTTGTTCTAAATTCTAAAACATGACAGCAATATGGTCACGAAGTGGGTGAATTTAATAATAGCTCTTGAAAAACGTAATAATAATAATAATAATAATAATAATAACCAACCCCTAGAAATAATGAAACATGGAAGAAAACAACGAAGCCTTGAGAAATGTGGAAGAATTGTCATCCAGAAAGGCAAGGTCAAAACAACCTAGGGCCTGCAATTCGACATCGGAAAAATCAACGATGTTTCAATGGAAAATGGATATAAGTATCTTGGGATACTACAGAATCAAGAAAATATGCAGAGAGAAGTGAAGTCCAAAGTTTAAGAGATAGTATGAAAAACGTGTTAGACAAGTCCTGAAAGTCCAAGCTAAATGGGGCGAACAAAATACAATCCCTTAATGCATACGCAATACCAATAGTAAGCTAAGCTATCATAGATTGTACAGCAAATGAAATAAATGAAATGGACAGAAAAACAAGAAAACTACTCACAATACATAAAGATTTAAACCCAAAGCAAACGCAGATAGGCTCTATGTATCTCGAAAAATGGGAGGCCAAGGTCTCAAGAAAATAAAACATGTCATTGAAGGAGAATTCATTGGTATTGTGGACTACATCTGGAATAACAACAAAGATGATCCACTGATAGAAGCAGTAAAGATGAGTGGACTATTCCAACCCCCAGAAACAGTCACGTTTGAATGCATTCATCGTTTCGGTAACACAAGTGTGCATACATTTACAACGACACCCAGTGCATTCCAGCCACTCAGCCTAAGCACAACATGCTTTACATAGGGTACACATGACGCATCATATTCATAGAAATAAGCAAAGACTCAAGAAAATCAGCTTTAATTTAGAAACAGTAAAAATAAATATAATGTATTTTTTTTATAAATTGTATTCTTATAAGTATTATTTTTAGAACATAATACTGAGATCAATACCCATATCAGTCTACAAGAACATGTATATATACATATTTACGAAAGCAAACGGAGCAGCTTTTCACCACCCTCCCTACATATTCCGCATTACTCTGCTTCTCGCACGCCCACCAACGCCTTCAACAACGAACAACCTAAAGTGGTATTGTCTCGTCAAATTTGCTGAATAGTCTGTTCGTAACAAAGAACATGCTGTGCTTAAGGGCTCGGAAGGGCAGACTACTCTGTTTGAGCTGCTTTCTTTACTTTACTGATGGTCTATTGATTCTAATGAATGCAGCCAGAGTGAATCACCCTTTTCGCCCACCGTTCAATTGCCTTCTGGAAATGGGGAAATTAGGCAAAGATAGTAAGGTGTATATTGATTGAGGGGGAGTTGTTTTGATCACTTCACATCAGGTAAATCACAGGATTTCAGTTAATCCTCATAAGTATAATGCATGTTGCTGTTATTATTAAAATACAATCCAATATTCAATCAAATTTTAATTGATAATATGTCTGTCGTGCTTTTTTCCTATCTATCTATCTATCTATCTATCTATCTATCTATCTATCTATCTATCTATCTATCTATCTATCTATCTATCTATCTATCTATCTATCTATCTATCTATCTATCTATCTATCTATCTATCTATCTATCTATCTATCTATCTATCTATCTATCTATCTATCTATCTATCTATCTATCTATCTATCTATCTATCTATCTATCTATCTATCTATCTAACTATCTATCTATCTATTATGTATTTAAGTCAGTCTATTATATACATTATTTCAATATAATGTAGAAATGCAAAACTACCCTTTTCATGCTTTCTTTGATAAAATATAAAAGACATTCAACCCAGGATTGAAGAAAATTGCTGAAATTGAGATTTTGTTTTGATATTTTAAAATAACATAACGGATGTTTACTGGTGTTGGATGACATGACGTATCCATTTACGGTACAACACCGAGTACAAGAACGTTACACGGCTTCAGGTATCAACCTTTAGCAGCACACGACTTCCAGAAAGATTGTACCTCTTGAGGTCCTGAGTTAACAATTTCTCTTTTCACTCTCAGGTATGTTAGGAGAAATTATGATTATCAGATCAAGCAATATAGTAAGAACAGGAATATTTTCAACATTAACATTATGTTTGGCGACAGCAAGTGTAACGTTCGATGCTAGACATATGTATAGCTGCACAGCAAGAGTGAATTTCGTTACGAGACCTTTGTATACCTGCATGTCAAGAGTGACATTCGGTACGAGACCTTTGTATAACTGCATGTCAAGAGTGAATTTCGTTACGAGACCTTTGTATACCTGCATGTCAAGAGTGACGTTCGGTACGAGACCTTTGTATACCTGCATGTCAAGAGTGACGTTCGGTACGAGACCTTTGTATACCTGCATGTCAAGAGTGACGTTCGGTACGAGACCTTTGTATACCTGCATGTCAAGAGTGACATTCGGTACGAGACCTTTGTATAGCTGCATGTCAAGAGTGACGTTCGGTACGAGACCTTTGTATACCTGCATGTCAAGAGTGACATTCGGTACGAGACCTTTGTATAGCTGCAAAGCAAGAGTGACGTTTGGATCGAGACCTAATTACAAAAGTAGTAGAATTTATTCACAGAAAGAGATGTATCATAGCAGTTGCAAAGGAAACGTACACACCAAAAGAAAAGAAAACATGTATTAGCCTATCGTAGATCTAAAAGTGACTGCACATCTATACGTATGCATGTCAGTAATAACAGTGTGGTTCACTTGTAAACGTTTAGCAGTAGTAAAAGTGACGTTGACATAAATACGTGTGTATATCAATAATATAAGTGACATTCTCTTCCACATGTATTTATTCAGTAGTAACTGACGTTCACTTCATAGGCATGTATCGCAGAAGCTGACCTCCACATAAATACGTTTTAGAAGCAGTAGTAAAATTGATGTTCACATAAATATATTTTAAAAGCAGTATTATAATAGGCATTCACATAAATACGTTTTAGAAGCAGTAGTAAAATTGATGTTCACATAAATATATTTTAAAAGCAGTATTATAATAGGCATTCACATAAATACGTTTTAGAAGCAGTAGTAAAATTGATGTTCACATAGATATATTTTAAAAGCAGTATTATAATAGGCATTCACATAAATACGTTTGTAAAGCAGTAGCAAAATGTTCACATAGATATATTTTAAAAGCAGTAGTATAATTGGCATTCACATAAATACGTTTGTAAAGCAGTAGTAAAATTGACGTTCATATGAATACGTTTTTAAATATGTAGTAAAATGGTACTCACATAAGACATTAGTAAAATTGATGTTCACATAAATAAGTCTGTAAAGCAGTAATAATATTGACGTTCACACAAATACGTCTGTAAAGCAGTAATAATATTGACGTTCACACAAATACGTCCGTAAGGTAGTAATAATATTGACGTTCACACAAATACGTCCGTAAGGTAGTAATAATTTTGACGTTCACACAAATACGTCCGTAAGGTAGTAATAATTTTGACGTTCACACAAATACGTCCGTAAGGTAGTAATAATTTTGACGTTCACACAAATACGTCCGTAAGGCAGTAGTAAACGTGTTGTGTTTCTAACAAGATATGCAGAGCAGTGGCAAACTGAGAATAACAAAATGACGTCAAATGTACTGCTGGCAGACAGCTGCAAGTTGATTATCAAAACTGTTATCAATGGTAAATTTCGTGCTGCAATACTCTTAAACAGAAGCAATATTAGGTTAGGCTATACTCGAGAGTAAGGTGTCTCATGCAAGAACATACTATGTCAATCAGAAGAGTAGGATTTGTGTCACAGGCAAAAGAGAAGAATTTGTCACAACCAAGAGTTATTTAATTACAAGACAAAGTTATTTAGGTACAACACCAAGTTATTTAGTTACAAGACAAAGTTATTTAGTTACAAGACAAAGTTATTTAATTATAAGTCAGTTATTTAATTACAAGACAAAGTTATTTAATTACAAGACAAAGTTATTTAGTTACAAGACAAAGTTATTTAGTTACAAGACAAAGTTATTTAGTTACAAGACAAAGTTATTTAGTTACAAGACAGTTATTTAGTTACAAGACAAAGTTATTTAATTATAAGACAGTTATTTAATTACAAGACAAAGTGATTTAGGTACAACACCAAGTTATTTAGTTACAAGACAAAGTTATTTAATTACAAGACAGTTATTTAGTTACAAGACAAAGTTATTTAGTTACAAGACAAAGTTATTTAGTTACAAGACAAAGTTATTTAGTTACAAGACAAAGTTATTTAATTACAAGACAGTTATTTAGTTACAAGACAAAGTTATTTAGTTATAAGACAAAGTTATTTAGTTACAAGACAAAGTTATTTAATTACAAGACAGTTATTTAGTTACAAGACAAAGTTATTTAATTACAAGACAGTTATTTAGTTACAAGACAAAGTTATTTAATTACAAGACAGTTATTTAGTTACAAGACAAAGTTATTTAGTTACAAGACAAAGTTATTTAGTTACAAGACAAAGTTATTTAATTACAAGACAGTTATTTAGTTACAAGACAAAGTTATTTAATTATGTCAGTTATTTAATTACAAGACAAAGTTATTTAGTTACAAGACAAAGTTATTTAATTACAAGACAGTTATTTAGTTACAAGACAAAGTTATTTAATTATAAGTCAGTTATTTAATTACAAGACAAAGTTATTTAGTTACAAGACAAAGTTATTTAGTTACAAGACAAAGTTATTTAGTTACAAGACAGTTATTTAGTTACAAGACAAAGTTATTTAATTATAAGACAGTTATTTAATTACAAGACAAAGTGATTTAGGTACAACACCAAGTTATTTAGTTACAAGACAAAGTTATTTAATTACAAGACAGTTATTTAGTTACAAGACAAAGTTATTTAGTTACAAGACAAAGTTATTTAGTTACAAGACAAAGTTATTTAATTACAAGACAGTTATTTAGTTACAAGACAAAGTTATTTAGTTACAAGACAAAGTTATTTAGTTACAAGACAAAGTTATTTAATTACAAGACAGTTATTTAGTTACAAGACAAAGTTATTTAATTACAAGACAGTTATTTAGTTACAAGACAAAGTTATTTAGTTACAAGACAAAGTTATTTAGTTACAAGACAAAGTTATTTAATTACAAGACAGTTATTTAGTTACAAGACAAAGTTATTTAATTATAAGTCAGTTATTTAATTACAAGACAAAGTTATTTAGTTACAAAGCAAGCAATGGCAAGACAAGAAAATAACTAGCATAACTCAAAGTAGAAATCAATTAAAATTTGTACTGGGTTTATTTGGAACAGAACCATACTATGCTATAAGTCGAGTAGTAAACTGCTTAGTAAGAACTGTTACGATTATCACAGTCATAAGTAACTTATCAAATTACATGATAAAACGCGAATAGTTTATCAACTTACGAATGCAAACGCGAATAACTGATTAGCATGCAGCATGGCAAAGAATTACAGCGTGGTTGCAAGGAATACTTACGCTGTGTAAAATATCAACTCCTACCATTTCAGTATCAACTCCTACCATTTCAGTATCGACTCATACCATTTCAATATCAACTCCTACCATTTCAGTATCGACTCATACCATTTCAATATCTACTCCTACCATTTTATGTTGTTATCTTTGGAAGTGACTACTATCTTGTTATATTGAAATGTGATTCCCTGCAGAGTTCCCTGTAATGTTGTTCTTTTCCTTTCGTGCGAATGAAGAAGGCAATGTCCGTCCAATCTGTGAAGTGACAATTCCAATGCAGTCTGGTGCGCTTCCTTTCGGCGGGTTTTAGAGATGTCTGTCAGAAGCAAAGTTGGTAAAACCCCGTGGTATCCGACAGAAAATTACTATTACCCTGAGGATTGATATCCTTTATTTTATTTCATATTCACCCAACACTCTTTTCTTCCTACCACGATCAACGATCCAATAATGAAATACAACTTAGATTACCTTCAAACCAACGTAAACCCGAAATTTAACTAATTATACAACTTCGTTTCTCGATATGAAATTAAATTGATTTGCATTCAGTGGTAGGCACTAAAATAGTTCACTTCCAGAAATGAAAAGTTAAAATCCAGTGTTTTGGAGATGATAGTCTACCTTGAAGATTTTAACATCCTTACTCTGCTGCTTAAGGACACTTAGAATTCCTAATTTACGCCTTTTCATTCAACATGAGAATGGTTTTAAAACGCATTTAGGACGATTCCTTTTTCAAACAACAAAACTGTAAGTGATTAATTTGCTATTTACTTTATTTAAATTTGCTTTAAGTGACGTAGAATAAACGATCGACTTAAGGTTTCTCTTTTTTTTAATCTTTGATTCCATCGTTTTATTTGGCTTGAGTTCAGACCTTTCGGTCATCACATCTCTCTGTTTGTCTAATAGGAGAGCACATCCACCACCCCTGCTTGTCTAATAGGAGAGCACAGCCATCTCCCTGTTTGTCTAATAGAAGAGCACAGCTCCCTGTTTGTCTAATCGGAGAGCACAGTCATCTCGCTACTTGTATAATAGGAGAGCACAGTCATCTCGCTACTTGTATAATAGGAGAGCACAGTCATCTCGCTACTTGTATAATAGGAGAGCACAGTCATCTCGCTACTTGTATAATAGGAGAGCACAGTCATCTCGCTACTTGTATAATAGGAGAGCACAGTCATCTTGCTACTTGTATAATAGGAGAGCACAGTCATCTCGCTACTTGTATAATAGGAGAGCACAGTCATCTTGCTACTTGTATAATAGGAGAGCACAGTCATCTTACTACTTGTATAATAGGAGAGCACAGTCATCTCGCTACTTGTATAATAGGAGAGCACAGTCATCTTGCTACTTGTATAATAGGAGAGCACAGTCATCTCGCTACTTGTATAATAGGAGAGCACAGTCATCTTGCTACTTGTATAATAGGAGAGCACAGTCATCTTGCTACTTGTATAATAGGAGAGCACAGTCATCTCGCTACTTGTATAATAGGAGAGCACAGTCATCTTGCTACTTGTATAATAGGAGAGCACAGTCATCTTGCTACTTGTATAATAGGAGAGCACAGTCATCTCCCTACTTATGTAATAGGAAGACACCGTACCAGGAGGAATGTTTCAGAATTTTCATGTACTACTCAGCACACCACAAGGAAATTATCTTTGTGAATACTTGAGACCTAACTCAAGCCACCATTTTTGCCGTATTGGCTCTTGAACAGAATTCACATGAATCATCTTACACAACACGTTACTGATAAGTTTAATGATAGCACTGGATGCACACCAACATGATCAAGTAGGGTATAGTAATCACTGTAGCCTGAAGTAATCCCTGTAGCCTGAAGTAATCCCTGTAGCCTGAAGTAATCACTGTAGCCTGAAGTAATCACTGTAGCCTGAAGTAATCACTGTAGCCTAAAGTAATCCCTGTAGCCTGAAGTGGAAAAAAGTGTTCTTTTCTCATAAGCTAACGATCGCCTTTTTGGATAGACTAGAGTTTCGTCAAATTCAAAGTGATTAGAATATAGACTTTCCTCAACAAAATAACTTTTGGTCCATCTCCTTTGGATGAATTTGTTATGAACAGGTGAGAAACTCTTAGTTAGAAAAAAACTACTCATCCACTTAGATCTGTTTTGGATTGCATCAGCAATTTTCTAGCACATTATCCACCTGAGTTGTTTACTTTCAACTTTGACACTAACAAAAAAATACCATCATAAGGAGTGCTCGGAGTACTCAAGGCCGGGTCACTTTAATATTGGCAACAAAGATATAATTATTAAGTATAGAAATAGAGATAGGCAAATTTACACCAGCACATCCTTTTTGATATGTCAACCATTGTGTTAACATCTACTCTATTAGGAGTAAATTTCAAACATTACCGGTAACCCCCCCCACACCATAAATCGAAACGAATAACTATTCTCAAGAGAAAATGTCTAATTCGGTTTTAAGAAATAGGCATAATTAAATCAACACGTTTTAGAAACAATGATAATATAATCTTATATGCCTCAATAATCGTGGAGTATTACAATATCAAATACCACATTATTTTCTCTCATTATAAGTTGAGACATGATCAGTTTGTCTCCACACTAAATAGAGAAATACAAAATACTTCATCAAGATAACTCATTACCCTTGTTTTAAATTTGAGAAAACACCCGTTTATGTCTCTACATGTAAGGAATACAATGCAAATCATATGCAAAAATCATTTTCTTTCCTCCTTGTGATAGTAGAATACAATCTGTACACGCATATTAGCATCATATAAATGGTCTGGGTAAAATTTATTCCTTCCTGTCTACAGTAGAGAAGATACAAAATATGTATATAAAGATTTCGCAACATTTACAGGGACGTATGTACTGGACCCATATATACTTCTATTTCTACTCCTCTGGACAAATAGTTAGCCCTCACATTGTTGGTGCCTTAGATGACTTCCACAGTATATCTATACTGTTGTAATAGTAATGACCACCTGGTCAATTGCCCATTTGCTTTAGTCGAGTAAGCTACGTAGGCAAGAGGTTGATGATCTGCCTGATTGACAAAATGCTTGCCATATAGGTATATGGAATTTCTGGACTTCCAAGACAATTCCAAGACATTCTTTCTCTGACGTTGAATAATTTTGTTCAGCTGCATTTAACATATGACTGAAATAAGCAATTGGATACATACAGAACATTGCAGTGTTTCTGCATCAGTCTACACCTAGTTCTACACTACTCACATCAGTTCGGAGTACAATTTTTATCAAACTCTGGTAGGTGAAGGACAAGAGCACGTGACAAACATGCTCTTCAACTGGCAAAACTGGTTTCACACTCCTCATTTCAGATAACTATCTCTGGACTGCATTATACATTTACTCATCAAATCAATCTGAGGTTTGGTGAACACACTGAAAGTTTGTAAAATTAATTTTCTATAGTAATACCAAAAAAGTTTTAACATTTGTTCTGAATATGGGTATCTCCATCTCTCCAATGTTTCTTACTTTTCTTTCCTCTGGTCACAGGAGACCCTCTCTCAATGTGTGTCCCAAACAATCAAGTTTGAAATGTCCAAAGAAACATTTGGCTGATCGAGCAATAAGGTTACATTCATTCAAACGCTGGAATAATTTCCATAACACTTGGATGTGTTCTTTCAGTGTCTGGGTAGCCACCAATATGTTGTCCATGGAGAGAGAGACAGATTCTTCTTTCATATGTTCGAGAGGAATATCATCATCTTAGTGAAAACAGCTGGTGTTGTGAGAATACCGAATGGCATTGCCCACCATTGATATTTGACATATGTTGTACTGAATGCTAATTTCAATAGTTCAACAGTTACAATTAGTGTGTATATAATTATTTAAGTTCATAATCACGACCATGTGGTGTCTTAAGAGATTATCTGTTTGTGTCCTATGGCACTGTAGTAGATATTTGGTTCGTTCGAATGAGTGAACTATAAATGAGTTTATAGAGAACAGCGAATGTTTCTGAGTGGAACTCTAAAAGTACTTTGGTAGTGGTTGTCTACAACTTGACTGAGACTGAAACCGTTCAGCTTGTTGGTTTTATAATAATCACTTAGCTTTGGTTTCATGACATGACGTCTGGGGTTCCAGTGTCATATATATATGATATTCAGCCTTTCTAGAAGGTAGATTTACAAGTAATTTATTTTTAAAGGCGGTGTGTGTGTGGGCTACATAGGCCATTATGTGACACTTATATTTATATGATAGAAAGAATTTAGGCAAATGAAGGTTTTATCTACACATATGTACAAAATCAGAGGCAAAGGTGTGCTTTTTAATGTTTGAAAAGAAATGTCAAATATCAAAAACACTTCAACTTTCTTTTTCAGTATTATATTATTGTATAATGAGACGATAGTTGTAAGATTAATTAATTAATTAATTCATTCATTCATGCACTCTCTCTCTCTCTCTCTCTCACACACACACACACACACACATACATATATACACATACACACCTACATATGTGCATGCATCTGTGTGTGTGTGTGTGTGTGTGTGTGTGTGTGTGTGTGTGCATATTGAATATTATAATCAATTGGAATTCTTCGAAATGTGCGGTATTGATTGCACTTAGCTAATCTGGAACCATGCGAACGGCATCAACGCAAGATCATATTTAGGCCGCGTGTTTCTAATGGAATTTGATTATAAAGCTCTTGTGTCCTTGCTTCTATTACTTTTTATTTGTCAAGACATCTTTATCATGAGTGTTCTGGAAACGCACGCCAGTTGTCTCCAGTTTCTGCTCATTCCTTGTCGCAAAGGCTCTTCTGTCATCATTAATTCTCTGGAAATCTGGCTAAAAGAACTCGAATTACGCAAGAAAACACACAAATAATGGAACTTATGTTTTTAAGTCTGAGATCTTTCATTAGGTTTTATGTGACGTTAAGTGATGACGTTCAAAACAACCAGAGGTATGCCTGCACTCGTACAAGGGACATTAAGTGATGACGTTCAAAATAACCAAAGGTATGTCTGCACTCGTACAAGGGACAGCGCCAGTACCAGACCTGTACGTTGAAATGTGACAGTTTACGACCGCACGTTATGTGATTTAGTTGTTTATGAAACTACCTAATGTCATATTTTATGAGTAACTTTCGATGGTTTTGTTAAGAGTTCGCTTAAAATCAAGTGGATACATTTTTGTTCAACACCATTTTTACAATTTAAAACACAATATAATTAAATTATATTTAATTTTGAAACATAATGACTCGTGTTTTTCCACAGTATAATCGTCCAAATGACAATCTAATTTACAATGTAAACTGTCAGCTTATAAAAATAATATTTTTCTTTATACATCACACTGTTTGCATTGTGTGACATGGTTCATCCTGTATATTAATCGGACATTGCAATAAATCGAGATTTAAGTACAGTTGCAGTTGACTCCATAAAGGAACAACCATTATTTATCGTAAAAGCGTCTGTTTTGTAACTGAACAACAGTCAGCCATGTTTATAAGAATAACTTTTAGTTTTTCAGTTAAATACCAAAGCTGACATCTAGACAATAATTTAGAAATACTTTAATAAATGCATCCGACAGTCATTAATTTAAAAAAAATCAATTTGTTACACTAAGGGATAAAAGTTCTTAAAGTAAAAAAAAAATAAATAAATTTGTGAATGAGAATGACCATTAGTATTGGCGTGCAGTGGCTTGGCTGCGATGACAACAAGGAAACAGTCTTGTACTGAGGTTCGATTCCACGTTCTTGCAATTTCCCTAAAGTCATCGAAAGACAGGCGCGCTCTTTTGTCAGGAATCATCTGCCGAGACTGCAAGACAGTTGTCAACGCAAACAGTCTCGTACTACAAAGGGAGCGGAAAGGCCATAGATTAACGGCTCCGTCCGCGACCGATACAAGACAACGCAATCTCAATTTGGCACCGTGGTAAACGCGTCTCTGAGCAGGGTTCAGTTTTGCGCTGTTCTAGTGGAAAGATAATCTATCCTGGAACATTTACTTCTCTCCCTTTTTTATAGTTTCCCGCTTTAGTCTTCAATCCATACATTGTTTTCTGGCAACTGCCTGTTTTTATCCTTCTCAATGGAATTGGGAAAAAAACACATTATTCTTGTCATTATTTATCTGTCTAAATTGCAGGAAGTTGCTCATTGTCATGTATGTGTATTCATTTAGCAGCTCGAACTTGCTGTAAGTAGTGAACTACATTTACGCCATCTTATTATTTGTTAATATTATGTCTCGTGCGAAAGCTCTTTAATGCGGATGGCATTCTCATCTCTACTGCAGTTATCTTGCAATTGATGCAAAGGGAGAGAAGTTCACATAAAATACTGCACACCATGACGAACACACTCTATGGTTGAGTAATCCTGTACAGGAGAATGATCTGTCCTGTCTCCTTCCCTCCCTTCCATATACGTTGAAGGCTCCATTCCATATAATCAGTTATTTTTCAGATTTCTGGGCATTTTCTTAACTGTTAATGACAACAAAATGGACAGAAAGACTTTTGATGCGAACGATAAATGTACGCAGGGATTAAATTATTATTCCATGGGGATAACCATTAAATCCAATTTTCAGTTGGCTCCTCGAGGTACGTAAGGATACAGTGACCAGATTAACATGTCAGTCACTATTAACATATATCATTTAACTGGAACATTTAATTAGAAGTATGTTAGCCGCGTTAAGGAAGAAACATCTCAGGCGAGTGAAATAAAGGCAAAACGGATTTCAACACGACACCGTTAAACCTGACTTCTAATTAAGTATTTTTCTTGTGGGAAAACTCCTAGGATTTTCCGTTTTCAATCTAACACTGAAAACGGACATGCAAACATCCATGTATTACATCAGTAGAATATCGTATAGATTGTAAATCAGATATTTCAAATAAATGCGAAATACTCCATAAGTACATTTCCTGACGACTAATTGTTTTTTTTAGATAAGAGTGCGAAAGGTTAAAAAATGGTTTTAGTCGACCGGAGCAATTAAAATATAAAATGGCGTCGTATGACCTTTTAAAAGAAGCACTTGAGGGAAAAGAAATCGAGAGTGAGATATATTTTTGTCTCTAACCAAATCCGGATACCATTCGCTCATCAGACTGCGCCATCTCCAATAACGTCCTTTAGCCAATCGTACGTCATATATTGAAGAAAATGACTTTGTTCCATTGCGCCCTGACGGGAAATAGGTCATGTCATAGAGTAAGGAAAATTACTTGGTTTTTATACTTTTTTCACATTGCGCCCTGACGGGAAATAGGTCACTTATATCTCCTATACATATCTTAGATATATATTTGCGTCTAACGTTTTTGAGTAAATTTATCAATGATGAGACAATGGCATATATCCTCAATCAACAACTGACCCACAAATTGTATGTCTGATTTTATTGATCGGGAGATAATGACTTAAATCCTTCATTAAGAGAGGGCGCAAAACATTTTCAAAGGACTTTTCCATTAATCCTTTTGTTATAAGCATATTGATTAACACGTCTTTCATCAATCGTTGACATAAAAAAATTATATCCATTAAATCAAACTGTGACAGTAAATTTGCAACTCCCTATTAAAATTTAATTGTTATATAAATTGCTAAATTGTCATAGTAACACGACCTTGGACACTCCTTATGGTGTTATTTTTGAAGTATCTAAGTTGAAGTAAACAGCTCGATGCCAAGAATATTCTAGATGGCTGGTGTAATACAAACAGCGTGAATATATTTCTACTGTCCAGTGATTATTATTTACGAGAACGAGACTAGCCAATGGGCTGAGTTTAAGGAGTTCAGTTGTTATAGAAACTTTTATTCTCTAATCACTTTTGAATTTGAGTGGAAGGAAGAAGTCCAGCTTTGAAAGGCAATCATTAGCTTGATGGTGAGTTAAACTGACTGACTGAGAGTGAATAGACTTAGGAATATTTCATGCATTTTTACTTTTGATATATTATACTTGTGTTTATGTAGAGATGTATTATGTGAGTTGACTTTTATTACTACAAGTGTTAAAGTAGGCAGTTCACAAGTAGAAAACATGGCATTGTTTGTTGCTCTTTATTTATTTTACCATATGTGTGTATTGGGTTAATAAATAATGTTTCAGGAAATTGTAAGTTGATAATGGAGTGTGACGTGGAGTTATATTGTGCTAAACAAAAAGGAAACATAGGTTTGCTTCTTAATCATACGTTGCAGTGAACAAGTGGCCGTTCAGTGTCACGTTTCACCTTTTGATTCTTGTGTGTTGAGTTTCAAGCTTCAAGTTTCAAGTCCATATGTTCACCAATTATAAACCTGAGTGACCAGGGAGTTCACCAGTTATAAACTTGAGTAACCAGGGAGATGCATGAAGCATCTGTTGTGGGAAGTGTAAACATAAGGGAGTACACTAAACACTTTTGTTATATCAGAGCAAATTACGCTTGGCACATTCTGGAAATATCTAGTACATTGAAAGTGCCAGAATTATTGTGATCATGTTCTACTTGACGGAATGGACATGGAGAGCTGAGCACTCAAGCAGTTCAAGAGGAAAGTGCATGTCCATGTTTTCCACACGTGTGGCATTGTAGTGACACATTGATATTTGACATTGTGACATTATTGCAAAGACAGTGAAAGACTGTTGAAGCAGTGCTTAATCCAGGTTATGTAAATGAATACAATAACATATCTCTTATAACTCCATTTCCATTCTCTGATAACACTAACCTGTGATTTGTATTGACTCTAATTTTGAACTGTAATTTTATTTCTTTAGATATAGAGATTCTGTAATGTAAAATTATCTGAACGTGTGTTCCTGGAATATTGATGTCAATTAATCTATTTCATTGCAATTGCCATATGTATATTTGATTGTTCTTTTAATAAATGCACTGTTAACATTTATTGACCTTCTTATGCATATTGATAATCTTACATGAGAAGAGAGTGGGTAGATAGGGGCTCGCTAAATATATATTAAAGTCGGATTTGTCTTCTCCTTTAGTAAGAAGTTTTCCCCTCACGGAAATATTATGATGTTGTAAATGTTTGTTGTGGAATAGAGAAAACGTTTATAGCACCGAAAAAATCCGCCAAGTGAGAGAAACGAGTGGTGTCTGCTGGAGAATCATTAATAACATGAATTAAGATTCTGTGCAGTTATTATGGAAGATTAATAAATAATAACAATCATTTTCATTAACTAAGCAGCGTGCCCGTCACACACACCATATACAAGACACTGATGTAAAACAACTTCCACAGGAACATGACGTAATACACACATGAACTAGATGCGTGTGTGCAACATGTGACCAATAAATTATGATTTCAAACGTCATACTCAGTCATCAGACAGTCATAATCAATTTGAAACAGTCAGTCATCGAGAAAAACAATATTTTCAGCATATAATTTGTCAAACATTATAGTTAGAAATGTCCATCAAGAATGGACTTTGTTGGTCAGACACACATTATGCCTCACATGAGCGACCGTTAGTCACGGAGGAAAACACCCTTCCCAGGGACTGCTCCTCACACATTGTAAGAAATGTGTCTATCAAGCATATATTTCACCAGACTTTGCTCTCTCTCTCTCTCTCTCTCACACACACACACACACACACACACACACACACACACACACACACACACACACACACACACACACACACACACATCATGGCTTACAATAGCGACCACGGTCGCTGAGCTAAGGCAGTCTTCTTCAACACCTTGTTCTCCAGGAGAACGACAAATGTCCATTTACAATACGTTGATCATCCAGCCGTGACGTAAATTTCAATGTTATAAAAGTAGAGCTTAAAGCACTTCGTTACACAGTACTGTAAGCCGTTACAAAACTTGCACTTCAACCTTTATAAGTATAGCACTTCAAGCCGAAGAAACTTAAATCCATTATAAAACTAGAACTGAAAGCCATTATAAACATAGAACTTCAAACCAGTAAGACAAAAAAATCGTTATCAGAGTACTTCAACTCTTAAACCATTAGGACTAGAAGCTGTTATCAAAGTACTTCAAATACTTAAGTAGAACAGTTTCTCTGTAAACATAGGATAAAAGATCATTATGCAGAAGTTATAAATAAACTAGTCAAGATTAGTTTATCCTATTATTCTAGTGACTTTCTGCATCTTAATGGAATAGTTATTTAAAAGCTACCCAGGAATGATTCCGTCTTGTGCCCGACTGACTAAAATTAATCTAAGCACTTCATATCCCGTAAATTAGGGACGTAAAGTAATAGACAATTGTGCACTCAAGAGAAAATTCGAAGAATCGTTTTAATAATATTTATTGTTAAATATTACACACACACACACACACACACACACACACTTTATATATTAAGAAATTAACTAACAAAATCATACAGAATTCAAAGCTGAAGATAAGCGAGCCCATCCTTTGAGAGCAGATAATTCCTTGCTCGCATTAACAGGAATCTATAAAACAATGGAAGTCCTTTCACTGTCACACGAGGACACTTACATTAAAGTCCTAGAAGCCATTAAACCTTTTAAAGAAGCTTTGGCTTCGAGAAACAAAATTAGATACAGAAATAGAAAGGGAGATTGTCTAAAAGTACGCAAGATTTTCTTGCAGGACGCTGACTAGAGAAAGCACAGCGTGTAACTGACTCAAGTGTAGAATTCACTGACAGGACATCGTTGGATAGAGTGGCGGTAAAACAACGAACACAAAGCCCAATTGTAAAACATAATAAATTCGCGTCTATTAGAAGCTTTAAAATGTGTTGTTCGTTTTTCTTTTAAATTTTATTTTTTAAACACGAAACAAGGGGTACTCCAAACGTGACTTTATGTCAACAGTTCCTGTCCTACTAATCTTCGAAAAGCAGTATTTATTGGGTTTTGAAAAAGCAGTCGTGCCGTGTGAGTTAACGGGTTTTGTGTAGGTAGATTTTAGAGAAAGTTCAACTCAACTACTGATTTATTGCGCGAACGAGAACCACTTTCGTTTCGACTGCATCACAAACAGCAGTGATGACAGACTCTGTTACCATAACAACCATTCCATCGGTAGCTTCTAAATCTTGTAATTAAGAACAAAAGCGGGAAAAAAGAAACAATTTCTATCGACTTTCGTTGTTTAGTCGCAATGGCCATAAAAGCGCACTTGAATTTCTGTAAATATCGCCGCAGAAATGTGAAAACACGCGCAATTAACGAACACTTAGAATGTACGTGTACTGCTTGAAATGTATGCACGTTGCGCGTCAAAACTTAAACTAAATTATATCTTTAGGCACCACACACACACACACACACACACACACACATAATTATTAGTAACAAATCTCAAATCAACTATATCTTATTTTACTAAATTAGGTTTAGGTCTGGTTTTCTGGGAAAGGGCCCTGTGAGAGCAGCAAGATATACTACAGTCTTAGGGTCGAAGAGGTGGATATTTATGTCTTAAAGCACTTCCTTTACAAGCACTTACAAGCTCTTCCTTACAAGTCGATTTGCAGTACACTCAATACTGAACTTAATCTAGACTAGTAAACACAACTAAGGCCTCGTTTTGAAAAAAGAAAAATAACTGCCAACAATAAGAAGCACGCTATGGATTTTTTTGAAAACAAGAACATTTCCATAAAATGAAATGGGAAGAAATCAATCCTGAAAGCGTTCGAACTAAGAACGAGTTGTTTTGTTTTAGTTTAAACTGCAAACGTAGCACGAGACTACTACTGCAGATCATTGTGCTTTTAATAAAATCTTTTCCTCGAAAGACTGACCAATCAAAGGATTAGGCATAAAACCCTTTCCTCGAAAGACTGACCAATCGAAGGATTAGGCTTAAAATCCTTTCCTCGAAAGACCTACCAATGAAAAGATTAGACTTAAAATTTCTTCCTTGAGAGATGATCAATCAGTGGGTTGGCAAACTTAAAATCCTTTCTTTGAGAGACTGATCAATCAGATGATTGATAGACTTAAAATCGTTTGCTTGAGAAAGTGACCAATCAGAGGATTGATACACTTAAAATCCTTTCTTTGGGAAACTAACCAATTAAATGAATTGTTAGACTTAAAATTCGTCTTCTTTGAGACTAACCTATCACAGCATTGACTTCGCAGTAAGATCAGAAAAGTCTGAAAAATCTCAAAAACTAGTGTTTCCTAACAGCGTTCTGCTTAACGCATCCAGTATGTACAGTTAAGACTTACCAGTGTGTGTGTGAACAGTTGAGTCTGACCAGTGTGTGTACAGTTGAGATTGACCAGTGTGTGTAGAGCTAAGATTGACCAGTGTGTGTACAGTTGAGATTGACCAGTGTGTGTACAGTCGAGATTGACCAGTGTGTGTACAGATTAGATTGACCAGTGGATGTACAGTTGAGATTGACCAGTGTATGTACAGTTGAGACTGACTAGTGTGTGTGTACAGTTGAGACTGACCAGTGTGTATACTTGAGACTGACCAGTGTGTGTACAGTTGAGACTGACCAGTGTGTGTACAGTTGAGACTGACCAGTGTGTGTACACTTGCGACTGACCAGTGTGTGTACGTTTGAAGCTGATCTGAACAAATTTGCGCGCCGTGTCAGTGAGAGGTGAAGTGTTGCCTTACTGGAGTCGAATGAAGTGAACCTGAGAGCAGTGGGCACAAGAGTTATCTCCGCCATACAGAAAACAACTACTAGAGCTTTGGTTGCTGTCTTTATTATAAATATTACAAGAAATAATTTTCCGCATTTATTTATTTATTAATTGCTTTCTACTAGAGCATTGTTTATTAGCTCTACATGTACTGTTTTAACATCTTAAAATAATATTTATATTAGCATAAATTAAATAATTATTATGTGAGATATGTTTAATTTATTTTTCAAAGTTTTAGAGTACAATTACGAAAATCTAGCATGTGCAATAAATCAATTCAAAAATTAAAATTTAAAATCAAATAACAAAATATGTGAATGCATTTTCAGTCCAACAGTCTCGATATTTTGCAAATAAGAAATATAATCGAAATTCAGATTTTGTAAAGTTTGTAAATCCTTTACACTTTTTATTTTAATCCATAAGTTTTATATCTTTTAAAAATAGCATTTGATATAACTGAACACATTTATAGTTCTTCCTGAAATTTTAAATTTCTTTAACAACGACAGGCTTAAAATTTTGCAACGCTTCGCTGCAGATTATGTATGGTAAGATGAGTCAATAGGAAAAAAAATGACATTTCGAGAAATAGTGTGGAGAACAATAGTATGGAAGCGAAAAAAATTTTAATTAATATAGGAGACTGAATATCTCTGCTCTTTTTGTTCAAGTCAAATTTCAAGGAACTTTTTCTGTTACTTAATTTTTGCAATTACCGCTTTCTGGAAAAAGACTAATCTTGAATTATAAAACAAACATTGGTTTTGTCTTCTGAAAATCTGTCTGTACAATTGCTTATGTAATTTTTGTGCGCGAACATGCGAGTGTGTGTGCGTGTCTGTGTGTGTGTGTGTGTGTGTGTGTGTGTGTGTGTGTGTGAGTGTGTGAGAGAGAGAGAAATATACAAATTAAAGGTTAAATTTAACAGCCAATCCAACAAAAGTCGAAGACATGATTGGATACAACATAACAACATCCTAGGAAAATAATATATTAGCACGACATAGTAAGACAACATTACAACACACTTCATATATAAAATATGGCAAACAGTGCTAAGACAGCTTCATAAACATCATAACAACATAGTGTGCATCAAAACACAATATAAGAAAACACAATTAGGAAATAATACAGTTTATAAAGCAAATCTAACGACATATTTATGTGGTAATAACACTTCAACTTTATATTTATGATCAAAAATCAATTGCGTAAATACGAAAATAACAGAAAAGGTGAATGTATAATTCTATACATAAAATAATGTAAAAGAAATGATATATTATCTTGTCCTGATAACACAAGATGAGAAAAAAGAGAAATAATACTATACATACATACTCTTTCTCACAAATGCAAACACACACACACACATACATACTCTCTTTCACACACACACACAAACACACACTATCTCACACATACAAACATACATACTTTCTCTCACACACAAACACATACTATCTCATACATGCAAACACACACACACACACACACACATACATACTCTCTCACACACACACACAAACACATACTTATCTCACACATGCAAACACACACACTTATACGTCTCTTACATACACATATACATACTCTAACAAATGCAAACACACACAAACACATACTGTCTCTCTCACACATATGCACACACACATACATACATATATACCATACTTTCTCACACTTGCAAACACACATTCATACTCATTAATTGCTGAGGCAATTTAAAGAGCGGACGTTACGAATGTAAATACTGGCACGGCTTAACTTCAAAGAGTTTAAAGGGTTCTACTAACAAAGCATTAATTGCGCGAAAAGTCTAAATTTGGACGGTGAATTCCTTTTTGAAAAAAATAATTTGAATGATTTTCTGAATGTTAAAATAGTTCTTTCTATTTCGAATGCTCTTCAAGGTTTAACTGTGTTATGGGACAAGAAATTAATTTACTCTGTTGAAAACATGTTGCCAGCAACTGTTTTCATTTTTAAAAATATGTAAACATTTAGAGCAAAATCATGTTCCTTAGCCTTGTTATGCTTCATGTGACAACTTGTAACATATGGAAGAAACACGTGCTAGATGCTTGGAGAGAGAACAATGCAACAAATGAAAAAATCTAAATGACAACAAAAATCCTCGGCATTATAAAATCGGTAATACTATAAATCAAGGGAACCCAAAATAAATAAATTAATATTAATGATGCTAATAATGATGATGATGATGATGATGATGACAACGACGACGATGATGATGTTCTCATATTCAACTTAAACTTTTGTTACTTAACACTGAGATGCCACAAATATATGATTATTAATTTTGGCAATAATGAGATGAAACTTCTGAATAAAAGGATGGACTAATATAACAACAAGATGAGCCATCTAAATATAACAAATGTTTGCTATATTAAAGAGTTGGGCCATCTAAATATAACAAATGTTTGCTATATTAAAGAGTTGGGCCTTCTGAATATAACAAGTGTCTCCTATAACAACGAGTTAAGTTTACTGAATATAATACATGCCTGCCATAACAACGAGTTAAGTTTACTGAATATAATACATGCCTGCTATAACAACGAGTTAAGTTTACTGAATATAATACATGCCTGCTATAACAACGAGTTAAGTTTACTGAATATAATACATGCCTGCTATAACAACGAGTTTCGTTTACTGAATATAATACATGCCTGCTATAACAACGAGTTAAGTTTACTGAATATAATACATGCCTGCTATAACAACGAGCGAGTCTGTTGACTATAAAGACTGGCTGGTATCGTAAGAATAGTGTACATTGTCTTTGTCTATAAAGATTTTTCAGAATTAAACATTTGCCTCAATCATTCGTCATCGTTTGCATCAGTTACTTGCCTCTGTAACTAACCACTCGCCTCAATTATTTGTCATTTGCCTCAGTCATTTACCTCAGCACCTAATCATTGCCTCAATCATTCGTCATCATTTACCTCAGACACTTGCCTCAGCAATTAATCATTTGCATCACTCATTCAATCATTCATTCTGCCTCTCAATCATACTTTGCCTCAGTCACATGTCGCTCGGATTAGTTACCTGATGCGGCCATTTGTCTATTTCTTCACAAATCAACTGCTTCAGTGTTTTGTCTCTCGTTTATGTCGTCACACGCCTTTGTCATACCTAATTTAGCCACCTATCTCGGATATGTGCATGCTGTTTAGTCGTCAGACACTACTCACTCACAGAAAACTGAGTACTTAGAGTAATAATGGTTAACTTGCATATTTAGTCGTCAGACACTAGTAACTCACAGAAAACTGAGTACTTAGAGTAATAGTGGTTAACTTGCATATTTAGACACTAGTAACTCACAGAAAACTGAGTACTTAGAGTAATAATGGTTAACTTGCATATTTAGTCGTCAGACACTAGTAACTCACAGAAAACTGAGTACTTAGAGTAATAGTGGTTAACTTGCATATTTAACGAATTGTAAAGTTTCGTTATTCGTTTTCGTAAAGGAGAATCTTTTCTTCCCACTGCGTTCAAAGACCTGTTTATTAATATTTTAGAAGAAAATACACAGTAATAGAATCTCTCTGAAACCTGCCTGCTTTAGGACGGACAGTGGTCGGAGAAGATCTCATTGATCCGCACACACACCAGGGAACTAAGTAAGCAGATGCCAGAGAGCAGAAGCAAAAAAAATCTATTGATTTTTTTCCAACAACATTGAATAACTTCAAGTCTATACTAAGGATAGCAAAATTAGAAAGGAGTCTGTGACGCTAACGCCACCTAGTTAATGGTTATTATTATTAAATAATTAATGAATCGTCCATAACTAATTACAAGTGATGAGATTTTTAATTTATGTTATTTATATTCTACAGCAGATCTCTCTCTCTTTCTCTCTCTCTCTCTCTCTCTCTCTCTCTCTCTCTCTCTCTCTCACTTGGCGGATATGCGGGCACTGTAAACGCTTTTTCTCTTTCACAACATTATAGATAAACATTTACCGTCACACAATATTTCCGTAGGTGGAAAACGTCTTACTAAAGGAGAAGACAAATAATGTCCTTAATCTATTATTAAGCGAGCCCCCATCCACCCACTTTCTTCTCCAACATAAGGTTATCAATATATATATAAGAAGATCAATAAATTTAACAATAAATTTATTAAATCAACAATCAAATATATGTATAACAAATACAATGAAAAATATTACTTGATATCAATATTTCCATGAAACCATGTTTGAATAATTTTAATATCTATACATTCTTATATCTTAACGCAATTCAATAAATTAGTGTCAATACAAATCACATGATAGTACTTATCAAAGAACAGAAATTGAGTTATTAGAGATAAGCGAACATAGTTCTTACATGATCTGATTTAGGCACTGTCTCAATAGTCTTTCATGCACTTTTGTAACAAAATCACAGTTATTGTTCACATCAATTCCACATGTTTCCCTCTTCATGTTGTAGAATACTGATTTGCTGCTATTCTCTTGAGAATAATCTCTCACTCTGCCTTAATAGCACCATCAAGCAGAACAACAAAAGTGAGTGAAGTGTATTCTTTACACTTTCACACTGCAGCAGACACCCCATACGTCTACCACGGTTATAGCAGTTTAGTGAACCAGGAGATTCCATTAAAACAGAAAAAAACTGCTTTCCCCCTGAAATATAACCAGGGAGCAAATGCTTTCTTTCCTGCAACAGTATTTATTAGCCCAATACATACATATACTGCATAATAAATACAGCATAATAGATTATATTATGAACAGGCTCACTAAAAACAATGTCAAGTGTTTAGCATACTACATATAAGCTTTATATTTCACAATTTGTAGAAATAATAGTCTACTCATATAATGCATCTCTAATTAATGCAAATATAACATATCAATAGCAAGAATGAACAAAATATTTCTAAGCCTCTTCTCTCAATCAGTCAGTTAACTCACCATTAGGCTAACAACCACCTTTTATCACCTGACTTCTTGCTACACCAAGTGATTAGACAATTCTCTACAGCATGTAAACATTTTATCTCAGCCGTTTGGCTGGTCTCTTTCACGTAAATCTTAACCATTGGATAATAAAAGTTACTCATCCAGTTGGAACTGGTTTGCATTGCAACAGCAATTTCTAGCATGTTTTCAAATTTCCAACTCTGATACTTGCAAAAATACTATCTTAAGTAGTGCCCAAGTTTGGGTCACTTCGACAATTTAACAATTTATATAACAATTAAGTTTAGAAAAAGGGATAGGCAAATTTACTCCACCACAGGGTCATTGCTACTCTTCTTTCATCAGCCCTCTGAAAACTATCTTCTAACATCAGTAGTGAACTGACCACATAGAACTACCAATAATACATAAATGTGGTCAGTTGTGGTCAGATATCAGAAGTGGATTGACCACTTTTATGTATTATTGTTATTTCTTATATCAGTATTGGACTGAGAAATTTTAAGTATTATTGTTATTTCTGATATCAGTAGTGGATTGAGCATTTGACGTAATATTGTTACTTCTGACATCAGAAGCACTCGGCATTGTTACTCTATACTCGCTGGTATTTGTACAAAGGATATAGTGACAAGGACACATGCACATATGTTTCTCCACAGAAACGTCTACGGTACACGCTATTCATAGTCTCTACAATGCAGTAATTATGATGATAGATTGTTTTCATGAAAAGTTTGATATGAAGTAATATTATTACTCTAATGATTCGTACAATGAATGACTTGCTCATTAAGCATAAGTTTGAAATGAAGCAATATTATTACTCTAATGATTCGTACAATGAATGACTTGCTCATTAAACATAAGTTTGAAATGAAGCAATATGATTACTCTAATGATTATTACTATGAATGACTTGCATATTAAATATAACTTAACTTACAAATCTCTTGTAATGTTAGTTAATAACTGATTCTCGGTTGTTCTTTGCTTTTCTTTCTCTGATGCTCAGTTATTTCCGAATTAAAAGTTTAAATGATGGATTCTTCTACTCGATTTCCCCGGCAGACAGGTGTAGCTGATTGACTAGTGTGAGGCCTTTTTGGAGGTTTGGAGAGATTCCCACAGCTTTCCGTTTTATTGTTTGTCTGCCGCTCAGCCAGTGCCCATTTTGTTTGGCTGATTCTCACTGAACTATTGACTGATTGGTCTTCAGTTCTGGTTAGAGTAGTTTAATTTCTTGCTTTGCTATACATAAACGAATCAGTTTACTTTGCGTACTGAATTACCGAATTGATTACGTTGTGTATTGAATGACCGAATCAGTTAACGTTGTGTACTGAACTACTGAATCAGTTAATGTTGTGTACTGAACTACTGAATCAGTTAATGTTGTGTACTGAACTACTGAATCAGTTAATGTTGTGTACTGAACTACTGAATCAGTTAACGTTGCGTATTGAATGAGAAAATCATTTACGTTGTGTATTGAATGACCGAATCAGTTACGTTATGTATTTTATGCCTGGCGGTTTCTGAGTATTTTAATCATCGAATGCTTAGAATTCTTTCTGAGTTTTGTCACTACATGTTTTTCAATTTTAAATTGTTATCACTAAACATTGTTCGTATCGTTCTGGGTTTTAAGGGAATTGAATTAAAATTTAAATGAAAACGGATATAAGCCAGATGTCTGATAAAAAGCTTGTATATCTAGCTTCTGTTACCCTTCGAATTTCTCATCTTATAAACTTTTACTATCATGCTTGTGGTTTAAATACCTGTCTGCTAGACTAGGGGAAAACGTTAGCATCATGCAGGTTGGTACCGAGAGGATCTTGTGTATACCCATGGGCCTTCTTACCTCGGTACTCGCGCCTAAACACGCACGCACATCCCAACAAGTGCGACAAGCACACGCACAGATGAAATCAAACTTCATCGAAAAGCAGATGAATATTTGTAAACTGATATTTGCATATTACGTGTGCTTTGTGTTACTGAGTGTTTGAAAGGAAGTTGGTCTTGTGAAAATGTCAGGAAAATATTGAAATAAAATGATCTCGTTAATTGTATTTATCGATTGGTAGACGTTACATAATTCCAATCATTTATTTTTTTATCTATGTATTATGGCAAGTTTTCGTATTTATGACATATACCTGTACTACATTCTCACATTACATTCCTATATTACATTTCTACATTATATTCCTATAATACATACCTGCAGTACATTCACGTACTACATTTTACATTAAATTTCTATACTAGATTCTCATATTACATCCCTACATTAAGTTCCTATATTATATTCTTACATTTCATTCTTATACTAAATTCCTACATTAAATTTCTATATTATATTTTCCTATACTATATTCCTACATTACATTCCTATTGATGTAGAGTAAATTTGCCTGTCCCTATTTCTAAATTGTTAAATAAGTCATTAAACGTCAAAGTGACCCGACCTTGGGTACTGCTTTTGCTGATATTTTAAAGTGTTAAAGTTGGAAGTAAACAGATCAAGTAAAGAATGTGCTACTCTTGCTGATGTAATCTAAATTGGTTTTAGGAGGACGAGTAGGTTTAATATCCAATGATTAAGATTTACGAAAACGAGACCAGCCAATGGGCTGAGATCAATAGTATACCTGCTGTAAAAAATTATATTGTCTAATCTCTTTGAATTTGGTGTGGCAAGAAGTCCAGTCACGAAAGGCAGCTGTTAGTCTAATGCTGAGTTAAATGACTGATTGAGAGAGAATAAACTTTGAAATATTTAATGCATTTTGCTATTGATATGTTATAATTGTGTTTTATGTAGATATGTATTATGTGAGTAGACTATTTGACACCTACAGTGTAAGAGACGTACCTGTCACCATTGTTTGACACCTACAGTGTAAGAGACGTACATGTCACCATAGTTTGACACCTACAGTGTGAGAGACGTACATGTCACCATAGTTTGACACCTACAGTATAAGAGACGTACATGTCGCCATAGTTTGACACCTACAGTGTAAGACACGTATATGTCACCATAGTTTGACACCTACAGTGTGAGACACGAAAAGAGAGATTCATGTCGCTATAGTTTGGACATAATTCGACTGGGAACAGATTACGCCATCTTGACAGTAGCTTAGTGATGTGTACGACTTCAGAAGTAGTTTGCCTGTTGTCTTGGTTATCGAAATGAGAAGAAAATGTCCTTCGGATATGGGAGACAGAAAAAATCTTGATAGAAAAATTTGACTTAATAAATATCCTGCATGGTCATCAATAAAGTTGGAATTGCTGAGGTTAGATTCTGTACGTAAGTAAATTTAATACTGTCAAAGAAGCTGCAGGAAATTATATGAGACAGATAATTTTAAAGACAGATCACACACAAACTTCGTCAAACACGACAAACATAAAAGTTCAAAATATTATATGAATCATGTCACGAAAAAAACAGATTTTGCATGCTTCAGGAACAAAAAGTCAATTACTTAAATGAAATATTCATGTAGTTTTTGGGAAAAGGCGACGTTTAAAGACGTATAAATGATACAAAGGCGATGTTTAAAGACGTATAAATGATACAAAGGCGACGTTTAAAGACGTATAAATGATACAAAGGCGACGTTTAAAGACGTATAAATGATACAAAGGCGACGTTTACAAAAGTATAAATGATACAAAGGCGATGTTTAAAGACGTATAAATGATACAAAGACGACGTTTAAAGACGTATAAATGATACAAAGACGACGTTTAAGGACGTATAAATGATACAAAGGCGATGTTTAAAGACGTATAAATGATACAAAGTCAAAGATGGCAAAAACAAACTGTTATTTCAAAGATTTAGATGAAAATGTTAAAAAGAGTGAATGTAATTAACAATGTGTAAATAAGACACTGATGAAATGCAAAATGTGAAACAACGTATGACTGAAGCAGTTATCAAATGAAAATGTTTTAATAAATGATGAATGAAACAGATAATATGCGATAAAGACATGAATGCAATGCATAATGAGTCAATACATAGATGGAAAGCAATGTGTATTGCTATAAATATAATAATAAAATATATATCCAAACGACTAGTATAAGATACATATAGACATTCAAATTATTAGCATGAAATCCATAAAGACATTCAAATTATTGGCATGAAATCCATAAAGACATTCAAATTATTAGCATGAAATCCATAAAGACATTCAAATTATTGGCATGAAATCCATAAAGACATTTAAATTACTAGTATGAAATCCATAAAGACATTCAAATAGCGAGTAGGAATGCATAAAGACATTAAAACTGCTAATATAAAATACATAGAGACATTCACATGACGTGTATGAAATACATACATTCAAATAACGTGTATGAAATACATACATTCAAATGACGTGTATGAAATACATACAATCACATGGGTGTATGAAATACATACATTCAAATAACGTGTATGAAATACATACAATCACATGGGTCTATGAAATACATACATTCAAATAACGTGTATGAAATACATACAATCACATGGGTGTATGAAATACATACATTCAAATAACGTGTATGAAATACATACATTCAAATGGCGTGTATGAAATACATACATTCAAATGACGTGTATGAAATACATACAATCACATGGGTGTATGAAATACATACATTCAAATAACGTGTATGAAATACATACATTCAAATGGCGTGTATGAAATACATACATTCAAATGGCGTGTATGAAATACACATTCAAATGGATAGTATGAAATACACAAAGACATTCAAATGACTGTCTTTTTGCTGGGAGATGGGCAAGACGATAATTCTCCATCACCCTAGGCCACCTGTAACCTTAGGATAATTCCCAAAATATACCTTGTGGCTGGCCACACATGTTAGAAAGATGAATGATAGATTATGTAGAATAGAAGAACGATAGTTCTAGAAGATAGTTCGAGCCCCGTGATACATACAGTCAGGATAGTGAGTAAATACAAGTGACAGACTACAACATATAAAACGTGAGTCACGACCTTGTGGTGTCGTAAGAGAATGTCTGTTTGAGTCCAATGGCACTGTAGTAGTTATTTGCTTCGTTCATATAAGTAACTATGAATGAGTTCATAAGAGAACCCAGAATGTTTCTGAGTGAATTCTACAATACTTTGGTAGAGTTTGTCTACAACGGGACTGAAGCTGTGAGTTTGTGACTTTATAAATACATAACTTTTGTATGTCTGACGTGTAGTCTAGGTAAACATGAATGACGTTAGCAAACTCGTCAAAGTCAACATCCAGTATACAAGGTTTTTTTCTGGCATTGCTTCACAGCTCTACTCTTGTCGAACTCAATGTCTCAGATATTGATAAAGTCTCACACTGTCACTGCTGTACTATGGAATGGCTTTGTATTAATGAATCATATCTACATTAGCATTTAGTTAGGATACAAAACATCTACACATGCTGATGCAGAGTATGGGCCACTGGTTATATATGTACATCTGTTTTATTGTTTAAAAAAATTATTGTACAAATGTTTTATTGTTTAAAACTTTTAAAAACATTTAAAGTCCACACAGCCAACAAAAATCATAATCTGTCGTACCCTCTATTCCGACATTTGAATACAAGCACTTCAAATGTAACAAGCAAAGAACGGCGCCCTTTATACAGCTTGAATACAAACACACAAATGTAACAAGCAAACAAGAACGCCTTCATACAGCTTGAATACAAAAACTTCAAATCTAACAAAGAACGGCGCCCTTCATATAGCGTGAATACAAACACTTCAAATGTAACAAAGAACGGCGCCCTTCATATAGCGTGAATACAAACACTTCAAATGTAACAAAGAACGGCGCCCTTCATATAGCGTGAATACAAACACTTCAAATATAACAAAGAACGGCGCCCTTCATATAGCGTGAATACAAACACTTCAAATGTAACAAAGAACGGCGCCCTTCATATAGCGTGAATACAAACACTTCAAATGTAACAAAGAACGGCGCCCTTCATATAGCGTGAATACAAACACTTCAAATGTAACAAAGAACGGCGCCCTTCATACAGCATGAATAAGCACGTTAAAATGTCATCAAGTGAAGATAAATATCTATATTTAACATTGAGAAACTAATGCCTCTATCATCGCTCCATTAGCCTTAAGGTCAGGACCTAGAATTGATCCACTGACAAATATAACGAAGGGCAAGTGATGTCAACAGAATCTTTAAAAGGTCATTACGAAGAATGAAGCCACTGACTCAGGCTGGCATTTTCCTTATGCAAGACAAGTTGTAACGCGAAGTACTGTGAATAAGTCGTTAGCAAAGAATGTTGTAATGTATTGGGGCTAGTAATGTTGGTTACAATGATTTAATGACTCTGACAACTATCAATATTATGTTTTTATCACAAATAATTCACTTTTACGTCAACATCAACTGTTATTAACTCTTAAATGATGATTATACTAAGGATGATGACGACAACGACGATGATGATGGTTGAGGATTAAGCGGGTGTGTCTGATACTGGTGATTATGACTAAGCAATGACTGCCATATTTCTAGAGCAATGAATGAGGTTTGCAATATTTCTAGAGCAATGAATGAGGTTTGCAATATTTCTTAAACAATGGCTGAGGTTTGCCATGTTTCATGAACAATGTGAACAATGACTGAGGTTTGCCGTGTTTCATGAGCATTGACTGAGGTTTGCCGTGTTTCATGAGCATTGACTGAGGTTTGCCGTGTTTCATGAGCATTGACTGAGGTTTGCCGTGTTTCATAAACAATGACAGGTTTGCCGTAATTTTTTACATTCTGCCTACATGCTGACACTGTAGAAGTCGCTGGAAATAACTAAGAACCAATGTAGAGAAAAAAAACCGCTAGATTATTTTAATAGTCACTTTATCATTGAAACTCTTTCAAAGTTTGGATCTTGTCTTTTCCGAGAATAAAAGACATTTCTGAAGGAATGAACGATTCAGTGTTTATATTAATATTATCGAGAAATCCATTTATCCATTGGTTGCTACACGACCTCCCGGGCCTCTACAAACACGCACACACTGAGACTCGACACAGCAAAATTTATACTGAAGGTAACAGGACCTCTCGGGCTTCTACAAACACGCACACACTGAGTATCGACACAGCAAAATTTAGAGTGAAGATAACACGACCTCTCGGGCTTCTACAAACACGCACACACTGAGACTCGACACAGCAAAATTTATACTGAAGGTAAGACATAGCTGGAGCAATCTGTACGACGTTGATATTTCGGACTTGAGCAATAGAAACAAAGCGCCATTGCTAACAAAAGAAATACACCCTGCCGGCTATGTCTACAGGCGAGGATGTTTTGCAGCACTAAAACACACGTGTTGCAATAAGTTTTCTTCGAACAAAACCGACATTTATTATGTCCTTGAAGATATTCTAAACCTTGGTCCATAGAACATATTTTAACAGTAAGAGTGAGTAATATTTAATTATAAATATAACGGGAATTCCCGAGGGAATTCACTGAAATTCATGTTGCTAATAGCACTCTTCAGTATTGATTTAACAAAGGAACTTCCTCATTTAAACTCTATTTCATTTAATGGATCTAATGTAAATGTGTCGTGGGACCCATGCAACAAAATTCAGAAAACACTGGTCACTATCAGATTAGTCTATTTAGTCAGGCATGTACTAAGCACACCAAACACTGGTCACTATCAGATTAGTCTATTTAGTCAGGCATGTACTAAGCACACCAAACACTGGTCACTATCAGATTAGTCTATTTAGTCAGGCATGTACTAAGCACACCAAACACTGGTCACTATCAGATTAGTCTATTTAGTCAGGCATGTACTAAGCACACCAAACACTGGTCACTATCAAGTAAATTTCCGAGCGCAAGATATCTTCAACAGTCCTAAACTGTGTATGCACTGTATATCAACCAATCTGATTGGCCTGCACAACATTCAAGACAAACTGGCATACAGATAACATTCACTTTCGCTAAAGGAAGTTACACAAAAAAATCACAAATAACAAAAACAATATATTTTCGCTAAGGTTGAACGTTTCCTTCATGAAGGGAGAAACGGATATATTTAAGAAACTATTCCTAGATGATGAGAGAAAGGAATGTATTTCAGAAACTATTCTTACATGAAGAGAGAAAGGAATGCATTTTGAGAAACTATTCCTACATGAAGAGAAAAACCATTCGCCACACGGAAGGACATGAGGTGCACATATCTCGCTGTCTAAATGGCAACCTTTGAGAAAGTGTGTGGATTACAAGAAATGAAGAGCAAAGATGCCGCCACGGTCAAAAAGACCTAAATAGAAACCTTTATATAGACATGCATTCATCAGAGCTTTAAGAAAAAAAAATTGCGTGCTGTAAATGTGAGCCACTAGCAAGAAGTGGGCCAGTCTGGCAATTGCAGTAAAGTACATAATCATAGCTCGTACACTCGAGGCTTGCATATTCATTATATTTATATCCTTACCGGCAATAAAATTTAATTTAATTTAAAATTTAATTATGTACACCATGCGACAAGAAACTGTGATTCTAAATATAAACATAATAAAAGTGCTTTTATTTACTTCCCACCTCATCAAACAAATGTGTAATGTTTAACAGTTCTTCCAGACGGAACAATGCTTAATACATAAAACAATAATTTCACAATATCAAGTTTACCTCTCTCATGAAGGAAAAATACATCGTACGTGAAATAATATTTTCACTTCGTGTTTCCTTATTTCTCGCTGTCAACAGCTAATTCTTTGTTAGCCTACTTTTAACTATCCCTCGCAGAGCAAACACACATTCTACAGTATACAAAATAACAATTGCAAAAGAGTACTTCTCAAAACATGTACATGCTTAGGCAAATATAACCAAGAAGACATTTTAAACTCAAATTATCTACTCACCACTTTTCATAATTAGCCGTAAATTATTTGCTTTTAACGAATGATTTGAACCTAATTCAAGACAAGAGTCACGAATCCAAAGTACAGACGACCCCACTTACCCATCACCAATAAACAAATGAATGTCCTATGTATTCGAGTCTTTAGATTACACACAGGGCGTGCACAACTAACGATTGTGTACTCGAGTCTTTAGATTACTCAAAGGGCGTGCACAACTAATGTGTACTGGAGTCTTTGAGTTACAAACAGGGCGTGCACAACTAATGACTGTGTACTGGAGTCTTTGAGTTACAAACAGGGCGTGCACAACTAACGACTGTGTACTCGAGTCTTTGAGTTACAAACAGGGCGTGCACAACTAACGACTGTACTCGAGTCTTTGAGTTACAAACAGGGCGTGCACTGTGTACTCTAGTCTTTGAGTTACAAACAGGGCGTGCACAACTAACGACTGTGTACTGGAGTCTTTGAGTTAAAAACAGGTCGTGCACAACTAATGACTGTGTACTGGAGTCTTTGAGTTAAAAACAGGGCGTGCACAACTAATGACTGTGTACTGGAGTCTTTGAGTTACAAACAGGGCGTGCACAACTAACGACTGTGTACTGGAGTCTTTGAGTTAAAAACAGGGCGTGCACAACTAATGACTGTGTACTGGAGTCTTTGAGTTAAAAACAGGGCGTGCACAACTAATGACTGTGTACTGGAGTCTTTGAGTTAAAAACAGGGCGTGCACAACTAATGACTGTGTACTGGAGTCTTTGAGTTAAAAACAGGGCGTGCACAACTAACGACTGTTTACTGGAGTCTTTGAGTTAAAAACAGGGCGTGCACAACTAATGACTGTGTACTGGAGTCTTTGAGTCGCAAACAGGGCGTGCACAACTAATGACTGTGTACTGGAGTCTTTGAGTCGCAAACTGGGCGTGCACTGTGTACTGGAGTCTTTGAGTCGCAAACAGGGCGTGCACAACTAATGACTGTGTACTCGAGTCTTTAAGTTACAAACTGGGCGTGCACTGTGTACTGGAGTCTTTGAGTCGCAAACTGGGCGTGCACTGTGTACTCGAGTCTTTAGGTTACAAACTGGGCGTGCACTGTGTACTCTAGTCTTTAGGTTACAAACTGGGCGTGCACTGTGTACTCGAGTCTTTAAGTTACAAACTGGGCGTGCACTGTGTACTCGAGTCTTTAAGTTACAAACTGGGCGTGCACTGTGTACTCGAGTCTTTAGGTTACAAACTGGGCGTGCACAATTAATGACTAATTTCGAGCGACTTCCAGAAAGACGGCGACACATTTTATATAAACCAGCAGTGCTGCATGTATTCGCGCAGAGAAAGCAAAGTGATGTTTCTGCAAGAACTACTATTTTTACAAAGATTATTTTTCTTCATCTATTTTTATCACTGCTACTATATATTTACAATGATTATTTTATACTATATATTTTATATATCGCTACTACTTATACAATGATTATTTTATGCTATAACTGAAAATAATTTTACAATAATTATTATTGTACTATTACCATTGGTGCTGATGCTGCTATTACTTCTAATTTTACAACGATTATTTTACTACACCGATTGTTACTACCACTTTATTGTCTATTATTTCTAATGCTAATATTGCTATTTCTGTTGTTACATATACATTTAGCATCACCATAACTACTACTACTATATTCTATTATTGTGATGAATAGAAATAGTCTGTGTATATAGTTTTCTACATTATCTTTCAGTACCACCTTTGTTTTACATGGCATAGTAACAAAATGCTTTCCCCCTGTCTATGAGAAACAAAAGAAAATGAAACAATCAAACAACTTTATAATACAATCAAATAAAATAAATACACATAAAAATCAATTGTGAGTAAAGAGGATTTTACCGAATTGCCTGACTGGAATTTTGTTTTTGTATCATGCAGTTTGATTTCTATATCATAGTAACAATTTTAATTTTAATTTTGCATTAATTTCTCGTAAAATTCTTATGGATGGCATTATTACTAAGTTACCAATTAAAGCAATCTTTGCCTATCCATATTTCTAACTTAATTATTAATTATAATTAAATATTTGTTGCTAATATTAATGTCACACGAATTTGGGTACTGCTTATGATGATATTTTTGGAGTAAACAGCTCATTGTAGAGAATATGCAAGAACTTGCTGATGTAATCCAAACCAGTTCCAAGTGGATGAGTAGTTTTTCCAACTAATAGTCTCACACTAGTTCATATCAAATTCATCCAATGTGGATGGACTGAAGGTCACTTTGTTGAAGAAGTTCTTTATTCTAATCACTTTGATTTAGACACAACTCGTGTCCGGTCATAAATGTGATCGTTACCTTATCATCAAGTTTTTATTTGCTTCAGACTGCAGTGACTGCTGTACTCTACTGGATCATTATTTTGGTGTGTGTATCCAGCATCATTGTCGAACTTATCAGTAAAAATGAGGTTTGAGTTTGGTCTCAAAAAGATTCTAATACATTCCGCGTGATGTGCTTTGATAGCGTCATGTGAAGTTCTAGATGATTCTCCATGGTATGCATTGTGATTCTGGAACAGTTGTGTAACGTGACTAGAAGGAATATGTTGGATTATCACCTAAATAAGACAGACAGTGACATATTACAAACCGTGTAATTGTGAACATGTGCCAGCAACAGCTGCCATCATTGGAAAGGTTATATACATTGACTATAATTATCTCTCTGAAACTCCAGTCTAATTTCTATGATGAATTATGTCTATGAGCTTGATTATATATTAATTTGACTATTGATGTCTATGCTAAGATAACTGATTGAGTGTCACATATTTAAACATTGTTGTGAAGTGATGTAAATGTCAATGATCTTTTGATTATATTCATACATTGTATATTTGATTGTTGATTTAATAAATTTATCATTCTTCTTGCAGTGAAATATAAAACCTTTTTGTTGGAGTAACTGTGGGTAGAAGAGGGTCATTATATAGAAATAAAAGACACATTTTTATTACTGTTTTAATAAGAAGTTTCCACCTGCAGAAACAGTATGCGACAGTAGAACGTATATCTTATTATTCTGAAAGAGTAGAGTTTTATGACACCCTTATAATCCACCAAGTGAGAGACATGTTGGTCTTGTGGGACAATTATTAATAACAAAGATTCTCAATCACTTGTAATTAGCTGTGTGTTGTTAATTAATAAATAACAAGGTGCCCAGTTGTGTCACACAGCCAAACTTAAAGCAGTCATCTGCAGTTTTTTTTTTTTATTGTACTAATAATATATGTAAGCCAAAATTAAAGCATCTACTGCAGTTTGGTTATTGTACTAATATATAAGCCAAAATTAAAGCAATATGCTCCATTGGAATTTTCTTTGAATTTCTTTATATTAAAATTGTATTAACGTCAGAAATGCTTAATTTTAGAGAAGTGTTAGAAATTTTACAGACAATGTTGTAAGAGTCTACACAATGTTGTGATAATGGTATCAGAAGCAAATATCACAATTCTCCGTACCCAGGACAGTCAATTCTTTCCTTCTCTCTTGAAAACATGTTCTCTGTCTCATTGTCTCTAATCTCTCATCTCTTTCCTCCCTCCTCACAGACTGTCCATACATCTTAACGATAAAATCTAGACCCGATGAAGAGCAAGACAACTCTCGCGAGACTTTGAAAGTGCTTCCGCCGCATGGCTTCCTCATCTTTCATAGCTTTCCTGCGAGAATCCCAGTGTTGTTTGCTTTTGCGAGAGTACAGGCTCATTACATGCAACAGAATGGCGTTAGAGATTAACAATATGTTTATCTCCTACTGAGGTTGCATAAGGAATATATTTAAAATTACGTTTGTCTTCTTTCTCGAATTTAACCAAAAAGCATATTATATCTTCAGGAAGAATAAGGGTTGTAATGTACAAAGAATGCATTTTACATATAACGTAGTTCGTATTAACAAAACGCTTTGTTGTTTATTGTATCTAAATATGTGCTAATGATGTAAGTTACATATGGTTAATTTATTTATTTCTCTCTGTATCTCGTCAAAGATAATCCATTCAATCAACCGTCTATTCAATGCTCTTAAGTTTATCCAACTTTTTTTCTCTCTCATATATATATATCATCCTACTTTCAACGCTCGGCAGACAATACTTTGAAAACCAGCATTAGGATTTATATATACAACCTTCAAAACCACACTCGAATTTCGATGAAAACTCACAGGAAAAACTGTTAAAATATGAACTATATTGATTTATGTCAAAGATATTAACAATAAAGATTAAAGTAAGAGAGAAAAAAATGGAAAAATGAGACACTAAACCTAGCCAGACCACAGATTGGTGTGATTAATACTGTGGTTCGACATAAGGCTGGTTTTAAACATATTCGGTAGGGTAGGGTTACATTCTTTCTTCTGTATAACTTAAAAGATTCTATTGCAAATATCACTATACATCATGATGGGGTAAGAGTCAATTATCAATGGCTCAAGTTTAAATGCAAAGGAAAAATCTAGCAGGCAGTTTCAATAAAATAGAAATGATTAGGTTTAACTGCAGAAGTAAGAAAAATCAATAATTTATAAATAATTTAGTGTTATTCCCTGGCTCAATGCAGTAGAGGTTAGATGACACTCACATGTTACATTGTTAACTCTTAGAAGTAATGGTAGCATTAGTTTCAAACTGTAACAATCACTTGATTGTTGATTAGTGCGGTAAAATGGGACTCGAGAAAGAAATGCATTTTGGATCTGCATTTAAGGTAGTTCCATCATTCACATTCAAAGAGACTTCAAGACAACTTAATCTTTTACAAATATCTCTCATGTATCACAGTTATTCTATAACACAAAATAGTTTATGAAAGTCTTCTAGAAATGTCTGTCCTAATAATGATCATCGTAATAATAGTCATTATAATGGGAGACATCCTGGTAAGTTTTGAAACCATGCTAAAGAATATGAATTAAAATGAAAACATATAAGTATAATTTACATTGTTCCACCCATTTAATGGCTTAAGTAAATCGTCTGTATGACGTCATTATTGTAATTGAAAAAAACATTATTCTGAAACACATCATTCAGTTAACATTTGATTCACAATGGTTGAGTTTCAAGGAAATCTGCTATACATGTTATGACTTTCATAACTTCATCCCTGTAATTACACCCTTCTTGTGGAACGCAAAATTATAATTTCCATACTGAGTTAAGAGGATTTTTTAAACAATCTATTCGCTTTAGTTGTCGCCCTTATCATCATTGGTGACAAAATGTCGAGGAAGTATGAATGTACTTAACAACTCGACTAAAATTCACAGTACTTTCTATCACGACTAAAAATCACGGTACTTTTTATCACGACTAAATTTCAGGGTACTTACAAACAATACTAAAAATCACAGTAGTAATCAACACGACTAAAAATCACGGTACTTACCAACACGACTAAAAATCACGGTACTAATCAACATGACTAAAATTCACGGTACTTACCATCACGACTAAAAATCACGGTACTTACCATCACGACTAAAAATCACGGTACCAACTAACACGTCTAAAAATCACAGTACTTACCATCACGAGGCTTTGGCATGAGGAGAATCTGTTCCCTGCACTCGAGTTGTATAGTGGCCAAAATGTCCCCTAGTTCCTGGTGTAGGATTCGAGCGCTGGGGTGCTCGGTGTCCGGAGTCGTCAGGCTCTCCGCCATGCTACAAAATTGGGACCCGGCGCGGTACCCAACTCCACAACTTGTTGGCTCTGGGACTTATAACTCGAAGTCTGAAGCACTTGACATAATAGCGGTTGGTATGGAAACACTACGTTTTGAGTCTGGAAATTCCCTGCTTACGAAAGCACCAAAAAAAGAAATCTGGTGTTTTGTTAAATTCACAGATGGTTAAAAATAAAAAATGACACCAGCGGTAGTCAGCTTGCAGTGTTAGTTTCTCTTTTGCCCAATTTACACTCAAATTGCCTTGACCTCATTATAGGAGGAAATGCAGCGTTTTCTGGGCGCTTTATGGAGGAATTTGATATTTTTCATGTAACCATTACCACTTGGAACTCAGGCAGAGTCCTGCCTACCTGTGTTAACGCACGTCTCTGCTGCCGGTGCTAGTCGAAGGGGCCTTAACAAAGTCTGGCTCTATTGCAAGCAAGCCGATTCTGTTTCACTCACAGCAATGATGACTGACACCTACAAAGGAAAGCATTCATCAAGAGGAAGTCATCGATAGACGACGATGGGAAAAAAGATTAACTATCGCTTATCTTGTTTTCTCGTTTTCATTTTCCGTCCATTGATGGGGCTAGTGATTGTGTTATTGTGTCAGCGAGAGGAAATAGCGTATTAATATAGAGCCAATTGCAGAGTTTTCTTCTACTTTGTTGCTATTAATACACCGTCCAATAGCGTGATTGTGCCCTGTAGACGAAAGTGAAGCAGCGATGTGGGTAGATTTTTTTTTATTAATGCAAAGGTTTTTAAAATTAAACAAATCTAGCAAAGTGGTACTTTTTTTAGCCCAAGAGACGTTGGCCTATTAATACAAAAAGTAAAAGACTTCTGGGATTGTTTCATAAGATCCCTGCTAACATTTAGAAGCACCATGCATTTCAGAAACTTATTGAATAGTATATAATTTTACAAAATGTTGTTTATGATGTATAGATTTTGATTTTTAATGCAAAATAAATAAATAAATAAATATAAATGCATGAATCTGAGATCAGTTTATGAGTTTGCGACATTGAGTGCAATTAGCTGCAAAGTGCTTTTTCTTTTCTGTTATTTTATTTTTAATAGTTTGCAATGATTGACTGGGTGAGAATGAAGTCAGACAAGAAAGAATTCACGCTATGACCGATAATATCACTTTCAACGTCTGTTTTCGTTGTGCAAAAGTCTACGCTCACTCAACGATTAAAACATTGTGACGTCATCAGGTCAGCGACCGAAATGAACAGGAAGACTATTTTATTTATTTTTTTTTCCTTCAGTTGTTTTATTTCCAATTGCTTATTATCGATTCCGATTATTACGTGAATGATTTTTTAAAAAATCCATGTAGCTAGAAAACCAATGTTTCTTTTAGAATATTCCGCCCGACACCTTTCGCAGCCCCATCTTTGATTCGTTTTGGTATCGATTTCAAAGAGTGTTTACTATTATTTAGTCCGTTCACTAACGCATACCACAAGAGCCTCTTTACTATCAGGTATGGTTTTATAACCGGAGCTTCTTTCTCAAATTGAGGTACAATTTAGAACTAAGACCAGTTTAATCTTCTTTCTTATTCTATTGCAAGTTCATATTTATATCTTTTCTATTTTTTTTTCATGTGCACACCTTTCTTCTGCAACAAGCGATCAGTGGTTTGGTGACCACAAGCGCACTACATGCAGGCCAGGCCAGTACACAGCGGTAAACAGAAAGATCGGAAATGAGCGCGTGAGGTTGAGCTCCGTCTGCCTTCTGCCATCTTAGGCTGTTTTTATATTCGCAACGCAACTCTTCGGGCCAATCGGTGATGAGGAGAAGGCTGGATATCAGACTCGCGTCTTTTTCTACGTGAGTTCTTAATCTGATGCAGATGAATGCATGCCGCACGCGACGGTACTGACATTCTGAGTGAAGACATGACCACTGTATTAGTTTTACAGCGAATCACTACATCACGTTAAGCACTTGTCTAAGGTTTGTAAGCCCTGCTCATTTATATGTAGAAAAAGAACGGGTTTTGCAGATCAGAAGTGGTAGAGCAAAAGCAAAGAACCGACGACAATAAACTAGTTTAAGAGTTACTCCATTCTGCTGATCCACTTGCTCTATCTTCTTCTCAAACTCAGGTCGCAAAAATGGAAGTAGTAAATTACGAGTAACAATTCATTGTGAAGGTGAGCAATCAGACAATAATTAAACTTTAGTAAATAACAAACATCAAACCGTTCTGAAGATGACACTAAATGACAAGAAATTCACTCAACAGTAAGCAGTATTGTTGTTTGTTGTCTAGTACTGGAGGCAATACACGTGTTGTCTTTTGTCTTTAAAAAATGTTCCAAACAATTTCCCTTCTATTTTAATCGAAGTATAATCATCAGCACATTGATAAACTTAAGTCTTTGCCTCGTGCTTTAAGCATGTATTATTGTTGGTGATCTGATATTTTTTTGTGGTAATTAGTTGTCTTTTATATTCGATGTGAAAAGTGACGGCAAGTAAAATATAATAAGGAGAAGGCATTAGTGAAAGGTAATGGAAAACCAAGTACATTACCAGTCTAATTTCGATTTATAAAGAATGTCAATAAATGCTATATATATATGTGTGTATGTGTGTGTGTGCGTGAGTGTGTTTGTGTGTATTTGCGTGTGTGTGTGCGTGTGTGTTTGTGTGTGTGTTTGTGTGTGTGTGTGTGTGTGTATGTGTGTGTGTGTGTAATTGCATATGACGCTATCAGCTATTCCCGGTCACGAGTGCACTGATCCGTTTCGGTGACGTCACAATCAATAGCGAGTGGCATGTTAATGGACATAAGACAACAGACTTGTATTTGATTTTACCCTAACAGATGTGAAAAGTACATGGTCGTCAATATGCATCACTATTATGTGCAAGAGAAACAAACACACACACACTTTATTTTTGTATCACAGTTACATAATTTTATTTGATTATGAAATGGAAAATCATTTTTTGTAATAAATACAGAGGATCAATACTGTCAGAACCTAACACACACACACACACACACACACACACACACACACACACACACATACACATTTGACTTATATATATTATTATAAATGAAAAGTAACAGAAATTACTCAATAAGTAACTCCTACATCATCCATTCACTATTATATTTGTAACTAGCGAAGATTTTTTTCGATAGACTGAATGAAAGACAAACAGAAAGATAGATAGATGAATAGGTAATGAACAAAAGAAAAATATAAGGTAATGTTTAAAGAACAACGTTTCACCTGCCGTTGTTTCTGCGGACGAACTGTCACCTGTCGTTATCTCTTCAGGCAAACTGTCACCTGTCGGTGTCTCCGAGGGCAACTGTTCGAAGCCCCACTTATCACACTACTGGAATTTTGAGTTTCGCTGCCCATAACCGATGTTTATTCATGAAAGCCGAGCAATTTCCAGAAAGAGAGAACGTTCTGCTTTCATAAAAAAAAAAAAAAATTCCGAATAAAGAAAATAAAGTCAGCTTCAGTTATCTCTCCTTCATGTCCTCACTATGGCAACTCAAGAGATAATAGGAAACCGTCTTGAAGAATCTTTGCAACGTCATTGGCGTCAGAGTTAATAGTTAAACTTTCAATAACTTTCAGGCTAAATTTACTCCTGCAAATTACTGTTAGGCTAAATTTACTCCTGCAAATTACTGTTAGGCTAAATTTACTCCTCCAAATTCTGTCAGACCACAAAGGCGCAATTTCAGATAAAGTCAATGTCGGGAGAATTCAGTTATTTATAATTTGTATAATGACATTTAGAGTGAGGTATTTATATTCGATTTATTATTTTTGCTAATATACTTATATTTTAACTGACTTTAATGTATTGCCAAGAGAACTTTACAAATTTGCGTGCGTGAAATAGAATGAGCAGAAGCTATTTTATGAAACTATTTAATATACGCATTGTTAAGTTCATTTTATTAACTATTGATTATCCAGATACTTGTGTATTGTTTGTACTAATTTATACATAATTGTTCTAGTATAGCGATGGCTCTTTTATAAGTATTACTACAGTTCTTGCCCATTTATTTATTGAATGTTTATTGTCTATAGTTGTTTATTAGTACTAGTAGTTTCAGTTTTAGTAGCATAATAGACCTTGCATAAGTAGATATTGTGCAAATCAAAATCGGAAATTTCTTTGACTTTGTAAATGTATTTAATTTTTCCAATATACACTTCACGTCAATGATTGCATAAGTCACACGTCAACAGACATAAATATTTCAGTTTATAGTTGCATGGTAATTATCATCCATAACCACTGTTTATGTCTACTCAAAGTATTATTCTTATCACTTGTAATTAGTTATGGACGATTAATTAATAATAATAATAACCGTTAACTAGTTGGCGTTAGCGTCACAAAATCATACATTCATCACCTCAATTACTTAGAAAGGTTGGTATTTCAGTAGATATACAGAAGGTTGGTTGGTCAAAATATAGATAATTATAAAGATAATATAATTTTCTTTCATAGATATATAGTTAGAGAGACGAATGAATGGATGGACACGTAGATAGATAGACAGACAGACAGATTAGATAGATAGATAGATAGATAGATAGATAGATAGATAGATAGGTAGATAGATAGATAGATAGATAGTAGTGTGCCTGACGAAATGTCTCATTTATGCTGCTAAGCAATCAGACGAAATAGAAACACGGGATTACCAAGTTGATCTAAAGCAATGAAAATAAGTTTGGCAAATACCATATGATCCTTCGAGACATGACTTCATTGTGAAAATGTGAAGGAGCACAGTACGTGAGGACACAAGTGGTGAAATTCATCGGGTGATATCTGAGGTGTGCGTGTCCACTTGCTTTATATGCATAAGGTCGTATACAACTGACAGTACATTGATCTGCCAGTGCATGAACAAAGTTCGATAAAACCCAAGGGTGTCCAAACTTTTTGCAAAGAGGGCCAGATTTGGTGAGGTTGGGGCTGAAGGTGGCCAGATTTTTGTGAAAAGGTTTTGGGGCCAAACATTCAACACATGAATTTATAGGAAAAATTAAATTTTCCCCATGACTGATTTGATTTTTATGAGGCCTCTGCAGACCGGTGGAAATTTGAACACGGGCCGCAATTGGCCCACGGGCCGGACTTTGGACACCCCTATATAAAAAATGTGAACAGAAACTTATATAGTCCGACTGACCTTATAGATTGCCAGTCTTTGGAAACAATGATTGCCAGTCTTTGGAAATAATGATTGCCAGTCTTTGGAAACAATGATTGCCAGTCTTTGGAAACAATGATTGCCAGTCTTTGGAAACAATGATTGCCAGTCTATGGAAACAATGATTGCCAGTCTATGGAAATAATGATTGCCAGTCTTTGGAAACAATGATTGCAAGTCTTTGGAAACAATGATTGCCAGTCTATGGAAATAATGATTGCCAGTTTTGGAAACAATGATTGCCAGTCTTTGGAAACAATGATTGCCAGTCTACGGAAACAATGATTGCCAGTCTATGGAAATAATTATTGCCAGTTTACGGAAACAATGATTGCCAGTCTTTGGAAACAATGATTGCCAGTCTACGGAAACAATGATTGCCAGTCTATGGAAATAATTATTGCCAGTTTACGGAAACAATGATTGCCAGTCTTTGGAAACAATGATTGCCAGTCTATGGAAATAATTATTGCCAGTTTACGGAAACAATGATTGCCAGTCTTTGGAAACAATGATTGCTGCGTAAACGTATGCAGACTACTGACGTCATACTTCAGTAACTCAGGGATGAAATAACAAATGCAATAACTATCAAAGAAAAAATGACTTTGTGATCTAAGTGTATACTATGTCTTCATTTCGAACTTTATTAACTTATGATAATATAAATTAAATAATCAAGAAAACCATTTTGTGTGTATGCTCAAGTTTTCGTGTTTGCGCAAATCTGTGGGTATGTTGAGCAGGCTTGATAGAAATATAATGTAAGAGATTATAGATAGAATATTAAAAGCAAGCGGTTGTTGGCAAGGCGAATGGTGATAATAAAATTTGTTTAAAAGGAAAATAACGAGTAAGGAATAGTACGAAAACAAATTAGAGCCCAACTGTTATTTGTGTCAGCACAAATTATACTGCCAATAAAGGGCAGAATCGGACAGAGACACAGTCAAAAAGACACTATCAAATGCAGAGGAGACCATGAACTTACAGAAAAATGTACGCGAAGGGATAATAAAAGACACCTAAAACTAAGGAAAATAAAGAATCATAACATAAAGAAAAATCCGAAAGGCTGGCTCGGAAATAATGCAGAATCAGAACAAACAAAATACAGACACACTAATAAAGAATATATTTCCATTTTTTTTCCTTCTAAATTAAATAAATGCTCTCTCATACACCTAAATATTTATGGTAAGATTACACTCTTCCCCTTCCAGCAGTTTTACATAGTTAACTTTCATTTTGTCTCTTGTTGCAGATATGAGCAGGCATTCATTATCTTATTTATACTTATGAAAGACTGTGGTATCACATATGTTATCAGCGCTGACAGAGTGTTTATAAATCCTCCGTTCATTATTCGCCGGTTATAATGGAAATTCGCTGCCGGCACATCTAATTTAAAGATAAGAAGGACATTCCTTGTTTGAGTGAGATGATTCTGAAATTGCACTCCTTTTTTTTGTAGTTTCGAGTTCCGTTCAACTGGAAAGGGTAAACATTTCTTGTATGACTTATGCAAACCATGAACCTCTTTATGATGACTTAGAAAGTCTACACCTACATCATGTATGAATGAAGAATATTCCTAAATATAGCTATAATGCATTATTGCTACGATATTAGCTATAATGCATTAATTATTTTTACGATATTAACTATAACGCATTATTGTTACGATAATAGCTAAGACGCATTATTGTTACGAATTATCGAGTAAATCTTAGAACAGTGTTTTATAGCAGTCTGCAAGTCACATGTAAAATAAAATTATTTTGTCCAGTAGAAAATAAGAACTATAGATAGATAGATAGATAGACAGATAGATAGATAGTTAGATAGATAGATAGATAGATGGATAGCAGGAAGAAGGGAGAAAAAGGGATACACACAGCGGACACACACATAACACTCACTCATATATATGTGTGTGTATCCCTCCAGGAATTTTGTTGTTGCGTTCTGAGTACTTTTCTTTGAATATTTCTACTTCTCAATGTTTTTTCCTTCATGTAGATTCTTATTTTGTCGCACATGTATCTTTCTTTCACTTGTGTAAACTTCATATTTTATTTCTCCAATTCTGTTTTGTTCCTTATTTATTTATAAAATATCATTTGTATTTTTTCTTTTATGATCTATCATTTTCATTCGGCTTTTTATGTTAATAGAATAAGTAAGTAAATAACAAACTGAACACAAGCATAAATCAAAGAAAATATTCATGCTATTAGAAAGATTGTGTTAGAGCCAGATAATGGAAGATAGTTTAAAATAAACAAATACTTATTAATCTGTCTATCCACAAGGTACGTGCACTGGCCAACAGAAGGTCACCTGCTTTAATTAGAGACCGCGGAAATTAACGCTACTTCTGCAGTAGCGGCCTCTTGATCGTCAACTCTTATGGAAAAAGAGCCAGTAAGTGCCTGTGTTAATAAGCTTTTGGCCACTTAGCCGTCATCGATCTATTCGTCCGATGCTCCCTGTCTGCTGTGTCTGACTTTCTTTTCTACATTTAAATTTCTGTTTATTAATCAGTTGACTATTGCAGCTGACGTACACCAGTCTCAAATATAAGCTAGAATTAATTCAGGACTTAGTATAGTTCACATGTGACGTATTTGGTTTAAAGTATACGTTGCACTAACAGCATACTTCTCAATGCAAGTGCTGATTTTAAACAAAACAATGCATTATTATAATTATATTTCACAAATGGCGTATGTGATTTTAAAGAATACAATGCACTTACATGTTTTACAAATGACGTATGTGGTTTAATAGTATACAAAGCACTAATATGTTTTACAAATGACGTATGTGGTTTAAAAATCTGTAAAGCACTAACATCCATCGCGCGTTTCCGAGTAAGAATAAATAATGCAAATAAAAAGTAGTGAACATTTTCTAAACATCACAAAACTAACTCACGTCACTAAGTAACATAAAGCGGGAACATAAAAAGACTAACGGGTTTTGGAAGCATTTGGTGAAAATGATCCACGACTTTGTCCTTCTTTATGCGGTCATTACCTCCCATTATGCTATTTAATACCTAGATATTTTCCTTGATTATATAGGATCATTACCTCCCCTTGTGTCATTTAGTACCTCAAGAAATGATCTCCAGCAAATAATAATGGAGTGGTATTCAGCACGGCGTTATTTTCGACATGAAAGCGGTATCGTTGGAGCAAAGAACAGCAATAAAAAAAAAAAGTCTCTTCTGCAAAAGATATAAACAAAAGTACCAGGTCAGACTGAACACAGACGTGGTTGACAATTGTTTTCAATTACTAAACCACTTTTGCTGTTCGACGAATGTCGATCTTTTACGGGTGTATCGATCTCTGTGGAGAATCATAGTCTGCACTCTGCCAACCACTTTTCAGGAACGGAATTCTAGAGAAGGCATCGAGGAATCCAGTTGGAGGTGTGCTGCTACAATTTGTGCAGACTGTCAGCCACCACACTCTATGAAAGTTAGTCCAGAGAAAACATTTGGAAACAGGTTTTAGCACCTCTCGTAAGCCTGGAGGTTTGCCTACGGCTCGTTTTGAGACCACAGTGTTGAGTCTAGCGCGTTTCACTAGAAAGTTACAAATAAATTATTCTCAAGTCTTGTCTAAAATGTTGTGTCAAAATGTTTGTAATTTATTTTATCTCGTGCTTGTTATTATTCTATTTTTAAAGTGTTTTATGTAAAGTGCTAGCAAAATACTTTTGCCATATGTTTTATGAAATATATTTTCAGATATAATTTTCGTAATTTGTATTATAGAATGTTTGTTATAATATAACTTTTATTATTCGCTTATGAAATGGTCTGCTTAAATATTATTTTTTTTAAAAAGTGATTTGTGAAGGATTTGCTAAAATGGACATTTTATTTATGCTAAAAGAACATTTTCCTCCCAGCCCTTTATTTTCTTTGTCTTTTGAATAAATGTACAACTACTATGTTATTAATGTGTTATGAATGTTTTGTTTTACATGTTCTATGTTATGAATGTGTTTTATTAATGTTTTTCGCTAATGTGCGATGTTATTAAGGTGTTTTAAAAATGTTTTGCGTTTAAAGTAGATAACAATTTAACTCTTTACGAGAAATATTTTATGCGTAATTAAAATATTTCATCGGTGCATTTTGTCACATATTTGCGTTCTGAATAAGTAATATTTAAAAATTAAAACATTCGTTTCGGGTTCTGTAAAGATTACCATATTAAAATGTGTCCGTATATTTGTGTTAAAGGCTAACATTATTGCTTTTAATGATGATTATTTTTATCTTAATTCAAGTTAATAATTTTATCTTCAAGTCACTTTGCCAAAGTTTTGCATTGAACAGATTGAGATTGTTTACAAGCCTTTTCTTTTGTTTACTTCAAATCTGAAAGTTATTATTTCATTTGTATTCTGTTTTTGTATTCACTTCAATATTTCTAGTTCGAGTACTGTATTTCGTATTCACTTCACTATTTCTAGTACTGTATTTCGTATTCACTTCAATATTTCTAGTACTGTATTTCGTATTCACTTCACTATTTCTAGTTCGAGTACTGTATTTCGTATTCACTTCAATATTTCTAGTACTGTATTTCGTATTCACTTCAATATTTCTAGTACTGTATTTCGTATTCACTTCACTATTTCTAGTACTGTATTTCGTATTCACTTCACTATTTCTAGTACTGTATTTCGTATTCACTTCACTATTTCTAGAACTGTATTTCGTATTCACTTCACTATTTCTAGTTCGAGTACTGTATTTCGTATCTCTTAATTTACTTTATTTAGTAGTTTAAATTCAGCTTATTTATTTATTTATTTATTTCAAAATACTTAGTTATTATTTGCTGAATATGTTTTCTTAAACTTTTGAATAGTGTGTACCTACAGGTATCTCTCTAAGAAAAGGTGCTTCGTTAAGATAAAGTCTATAAATATAGTTTTATATGTAGGGCATTAAACTTTTTCAATATATATAACTATTTATATATATAAATATTTAAATATTTAAGTCACAAGATGGTGTAGGTGTACAATAATTTAGATGAGTGTAAAGTAGGAATTCCAAATTATATTAACAAACATTACTTTAGCAGAAGGCAACTTTAGTTTTATAAAGTGTACAAAACATTGTTTTAGAAAGGAAAATATTACATGTGCTGAAGATAAATTTGAACAAAATGATTTACATATGTTTAAATTTAGAAAGAAATATTTTCTAACATAATGAAAATATAGATTATCTTTCACAAAAAGACTAATGAAAACCAGTAGTAGCTTACATATCTACACATTCTAAGGTATTGGTACAGACAATAGGAATGCTTCCATTCATAAACAATGCATAATAGATGGCATGAGTGGCGGAGATGAAAATAGTGTACAATTTTCCTGCTCATCTGGGAAAGAAAGGAAGCATTTTCTACAGATTTGACAGTTAGACCAGACTTCAAAATTGATTCCATCATAAAATCTAGGTCAGGAATAGCTGCTGCTGAGGGATGGACGGGGAGGTGTAACTACATCAAGAGCAAACTCCCCCCTCCCCAACACACACACACGCACACACATACACCACAAAGGCTGTTGACAAGTTGCACTAAATTCTCTTCCGCGATTCTGGCGTACACGTTTTTTTGCTAGAGTCGGTTGCATGACGTCACAGTGCCATTAGAAGAAGAACGGCGCAAAGAATAAGACGCGTACTTTAGTGACTATGGATAAATCACAAAGAATAAGACGCGTACTTTAGTGACTATGGATAAATCACAAAGAATAGGATGCGTACTTTAGTGACTATGGATAAATCACAAAGAATAAGACGCGTACTTTAGTGACTATAGATAAATCACAAAATACTGTAACTTGTAACTGAAAGAAGTAAAAAAAAATAGAAAAGATACACATTTGTAAATTATGTGACAGCAGTAGAATAGTGGCAAATATTTTTTCTTTCCATTTGAGTTCAGAGCTATAAAATGACAACTGCGACAACAATATATTAAAAAAAAAATATAAAGATGCATCGTGCTCAGATATGTGCTTGTTTTTTTATGCTTATTAACGAATGTCTGGGATTTCAATTTATCTAACATGTGACTGGGATTTCAATTTATCTAACATGTGACTGGGATTTCAATTTATCTAACATGTGACTGGGATTTCAATTTATCTAACATGTGACTGGGATTTCAATTTATCTAACATGTGACTGGGATTTCAATTTATCTAACATGTGACTGGGATTTCAATTTATCTAACATGTGACTGGGATTTTAATTTATTTAACATGTGACTGGGACTTCATTTATCCAACATATGACTGGGACTTCATTTATCCAACATATGACTGGGACTTCATTTATCCAACATATGACTGGGACTTCATTTATCCAACATATGACTGGGACTTCATTTATCCAACATGTGACTGGGACTTCATTTATCCAATATATTTGGAAAGACAGAAAACGACTGAGGCCTGCTCTCATAACGTGTACTTCCATTAAACCTGATCCCAAAGCGGTCCACGCACACAAACATATGCTTCTTTTACTTGATATAATGAACGACAAACTTTTATGATTTTCCTTCGTAATTTTGGAGAAAATAATAACGTCTTTTTAATAATATCAATATAATTTTTTTGTACGATTATACATACATTTTTTTCATATTAACCAAAAGAGTTTACACAGCAGCTCTCGCTGTCTGAGCAAACTAATTTCATCAGGTTTTATCGTTGGAAACTTGCAAACAAAGCATCGTGTTTCACTGATTTGATATTTCGAGAGCATTAAAGTATAAGAAAACTCTAGAGGCGGGAAGTCTACTTCGCAATTCTAAATTACGATGCGCCTCTCTTCCTGTTTTAGCGTTCAGAAGGCGTTTATGCTGCAGCAAAAGTTTGTGCTTCCGAGGAAATAAAGTAAAAAATTAATTAGTAATAATAAAAGCAAGAAACAAGAAACTCCACAAAGAATATAATATAGCATTTTTACTGCTGTGAGATAATTTAATATAAATCAAAATTAATAGTCAGTACACAGACAACTAACAATGTCCATTTATGTCTGCATTAAAACGAGTGCCCGACTTAGCTCTATGACATTTATGTTACCCGGGCAGTAACATTTCATGTGGCCTGTTTTGCCACAACTAACGCACACTACTGGTTCAGCACTTTTAGATTAAGTTAAAGACAAAAGACCAAAGAATCTGATGGGATGGTTAGATGTAGCTGACAGGTATGAAATATATGGGACACCTGTTAATCTGAGAGCTAGGCATAACTTTGAACCACAAATGCCAGTTAACGAACGAACCTATCACAGAATCATCTCTCACACCTCCCCCATTTAGTAAGATGAAAGATAGAGTAACCACACCTCACCCCAAAATTAAAAACAAAGTTGTTAAGAATGAACCGGTAGTGTGCTTTAGTTGTATTATGCAATCATTTGAGGCTGTGAGAACTGAGTTAATTAAATTATGTATTACTAGAGTACTCTGATAAGTTTATTTAATGGAAGGAATAAATAGCATGAGCTAGGTCAGACGTATGAAGTAAACACTGTGTTGAAGGAAAATACCAGCAGCACCTTTCCATTTTATTGGTTCCATTTTGAGGGTATCTTAGGTTCCATTTTGAGGGTACCTTAGGTTCCATTTTGATGGTATCTTAGGTTCCATTTTGAGGGCACCTTAGGTTCCTCTTCCTGTGTCAAACATGTTTGCGATCTACCATGATCCACTTGTTTCAACTCTCATTTCGACTTGTTAAGGACAGCACACAATGAGCAACAAACGAAAACTGCTGCTCTTGTCGCTTACATCGTGGCTGGCTGAACCTCAAGACAAGAATTTTCTATGAATTCAGGGTTATGTGTTTTAAAATGTCTGCCTATTTTCCCTTCTTTACTTAATGATGTAGATATGTCGTTCATTATCTCTGTTGACAGTAATAACAACATTGCAGAAATATTATCTAAAAATAGTATAATGAACTCTACAAAGAACATTGAGAACCATATATTAGATTTGATTTAGCTGTCACAAACTGGACTCTATTCCTTAAACAATGAGAGCAAGTTAGAATATTATCAATTCACTGACATTTATCTGTTTGTGTCCGTCCATATTTTATATCCTGATTTAATGTTTTTAATGCTGTGTTGATTGCGTGTGGTAAATTGATATTGTTAAAATAAATTTCTAAATTTACTATTGTTCATCCACGACTATCTAGTTATGTATCTAGAGAGAAAGGGTCATTCCTCATAGTGGTGGCCGTTTTATGATTAAGAAGTTGGACATAATGTTCGAATGTGCCAAACTTGTCCCAATATGGTCGATTGGCTCCGTGGTGGTCGATTGGCCCGGTGGTGGTCGATTGGCTCAGTGCTGGTCGGTTTCCAAACAAAAAAGTGATCAGGAACATTGGTTGTTATGTTCAATGATGGTTAGACTCAACTAACAGTTTCGGACTCCCCAAAACATGGTATTCACTCTAGCGGCATAAAGAATATACTACTGCATTATTTATTGCGATGTGGTCGTAATTTCTTCAGACATTACTAGTGATTATTCACATTTTATGACAGTTTGTTACTGTGTGGCTGTAATTCTATGACATTACTAGGGATTATTCACACTTATTAGAGCATGATGTATCTTTTGGTGGCTACTCTTGGACAATAGCTCATCAGTTGAGATTTTGTGCCCAGTTTTGCTTCAAATGTCTCATTAGTTCATCTTCTCGATTCAATCCTCCATTTTGTTCTTCGAGAAGTGATGAAATGTACTATTCATTTACACGAAGTAGAGAAATAATGAAAAATTTTCTCCACACAATATGTGGAAATCACCTTGTAGACTGTAGCAAGAATGACAATTCAGTACAGACTAGCATGTATGTTTGCTTTACATGAAAACTGTTATACCCCCCACCCCCCCGTAATATATTAACGCTATGCTTTTCCCATACAACTATATAGCAGTGCTATACCTTTCACATTCGATTAGAGAGTAATGCTTATTAATTATTTATTATTAACGTGAACAGCTGTGTGAGTATCCAATCACAAGTTAACGTGAGTAACCACAATATGTTATATACATTCAAAATTAAAAGATATCTGAAGAACAGAGTTTCACTCTCATTAAGTCATCAACACTGACAAGAAACAATGCATCTTGCTCATTCAGTCATAGTAATATCCTATATCATATTTTGCATTTTCATTCAGTCATAGTAATAATCTATAATATCATATTTTCCATTTTCATTCAGTCATAGACATTTATTATGTAAATGTATTTATTCTCATTCAGTCATTAACTATATCGTACAACTGTATAAATTCTAATTCAGTCATAGACATTTATCCAATAACCGTATGCATTCTCATTCATTCATAGAAGGTATCCTATAATTTTATGGATTCTCATTCATTTATTAACAATATCGTATAACTGTATAAATTCACATTCAGTCATATCCAATATCCTATAAGTGTATGCATTCTTATTCAGTATTATACATTTATCATATAACTGTATACATTCTCATTCAATCATAAACATTTATCCAATAAATGTATGCATTCTCACTCATTCATAGAAGGTATCCTATAATTGTATGGATTTTCATTCAGTCAGAGACAATATCCTATGACTGTATGGATTTTCATTCAGTCAAAGACAATATCCTATGACTGTATGGATTCTCATTCACTCAGAGACAATATCCTATGACTGTATGGATTCTCATTCAGTCAAAGACAATATCCTATGACTGTATGGATTCTCATTCACTCAGAGACAATATCCTATAACTGTATGGATTCTCATTCAGTCAAAGACAATATCCTATAACTGTATGGATTCTCATTCAGTCAAAGACAATATCCTATGACTGTATGGATTCTCATTCAGTCAAAGACAATATCCTATAACTGTATGGATTCTCATTCAGTCAAAGACAATATCCTATAACTGTATGGATTCTCATTCAGTCAGAGACAATATCCTATGACTGTATGGATTCTCATTCAGTCAGAGACAATATCCTATGACTGTATGGATTCTCATTCAGTCAAAGACAATATCCTATGTTTGTATTCGTTCTCGTGTAGAAATGGACGTTGATGAAGAAGAGATGAACTATTTCATCATTTTAATTTGATGCAATGAAACAGATATAATTAATTAAACATTTTGAAATATATTTTGGAACAATCAGTAATTCGAATCTAACAAAGGTTTTATAGAAAAGATTGCAAATTAAACAATGCCATAAGAATGAATATGATATACTAATTAGTTAATGCTAGTTTCAAATATTATTCTTGTTTGTTTCTATTTAAGGCTCGCGTCCTACTTCCATCGATATCACAGTTACTTTATTATGGAATGAATAATTACAGCAGACTACACACACTGAGGGTGTTAGGATTTGCCTGGTGCCTGCTAAGATCTACTTTGTACGTTCCGGCTTAAAATGACAAACCAGTCACTCAGAAAATCTGCATGCGCAAACAGTATCAATAAACGTTTTGATTTTCCGATCTGACTGATCCGCAATCCCAACAGAAGAAAGACCTGTTGCTTGCGGTTGTGGAGGGGGAAAAGAAGTGCTCACTGCCTAAAGGGAGAGAACAAATCTACCAATTAAGAAAGTACAGAGCCGATCATTCGCCGCCGGAAGCCAAACAGCAGCCAAATCAGTCGGCGGAAGACTGGCAGATCGGCAGATTGCCTGAAGAGGAGAATATATTGCTTCGTTGACGAAACACAGTTATTCCCCTTCATTTCGTTTACGGTATGAGAAATATGCATTACTTCATGGACCAAATCTTACTAAGATGTTATTATTGTTGTTTATTTTGTCAAATTACATTTATGACTAGGATGGTTGTTGTCATTGCTGTCAGGTGATGAATGTTTGTGTGGGCCATATGCGTATTTTACACTAAATGGCTCCCCTTTGTTTCCGTTATGTTTGATAGGAATGGGTGGGGGAGGGACTGATTTGCGTATTAAAAACCTTAAACCAAAATCAACGACGTCTGTGTGTGTGTGTGTGTGTGTGTGTGTGTGTGTGTGTGTGTGTGTGTGTGTGTGTGTGTGTGTGTGTGTGTGTACTTGTTTATCTAGTTCGTGTGGTCTGTTAGATAACGGTAAAAGAATATGTGCTTTTTGCACATTTTAGTTGGAAAATACGTATAAACTGTTCTCACACATTTATAAAATACAATTTACTGATTTTGTCTTCGACGTTATATTTCTTGTTAACTACTGTTTGGTCATATGGTCTTCCCATTATTTGTCTTCGACGTAATGCTACGGTATGAATAAATAAAGATATTGCATTATTCATTACACATCGCACACAGTAAAGATATTGTATTCGTCATTACACATACACACAATCACACACAGCGAACATATAGTATTCATTATTACACACACGCACAGTGAACATATATTCATTATTACACACGCACGCACACATAAATATACAGTGAATATATAGTATTTATCATTGCATGTACATAGTGAACATATTCATCATTACACGTAGGGAGCATACTGTCTTTGACATTTTTCTCTCACACATACGCATGCATAGAGTGAACAGATAGTATTCATTATTACACGCAGACACACAGTGAACATATCGTGTTTATCATTATGCACACTCACAGTGATCACAGTGAACATATTGTATTCATCATTATACACACTCACTCACAAAAACACAGAGTGAACATCGTTATTGTGTTCGTCTGCATCCTATTATGTAAAGCACTGATCATATTTAATAAAAGTACATGCATTACGACGCCACGCTTCTGTTTTGCTTTGCTTTTTATTGTGATGGAAAACAGCCTTCAAGAGCAAAGAACAAGAAAATAACAGAAACGGTCTGCCTATATTGACGATTTCTTTTTATGTCAAATTAAAATTAGAATCACACCAGCGCTAAAAGCATGCATAGAGGAAATCAAATCTGGGGTGGAGATAACGAAATCTACTGGATAATTTGCCCAACAGCATACCTGATGATAGAAAATAATGTTTTCTTTTGATGCTTTGTGCCGCTATACAAGAGAAATCTTTCTCGCCATTTGTGAATGCTTACAACGAGTGAAATAGCAGGAAGACAAAAGGAACTGAGATAAAATAACAGGAAGCGGTTACGTGAATAAAAGGAACTGAGACAAATAAAATGAAGAGGCTACAAGAAAAAAGAACTGAGACAAATAATAGAAAGAGGTTACAAGAAAAAAAAACAGACAAAAAATAGAAAGAGGTTACAAGAAAACAGAACTCAGACAAATAATAGAAAGAGGTTACAAGAAGAAAAACAACTGAGATAAAGTGAAAGAAATAAGAAGAAGAAAAAAAGTGATATGGAATCGATCAAAAACTAGTCTGGAGAGGGATCTTGGGTGAAAAATGTCGGACTATGCTCAATGGAGACCGAGATTGTATAACTCTATGGTCTTCAACGTCATTTCTGTGCACGTCTGAATGGAAACAAACCAGTGACAACCGATCCATTGTCGTTAAGGTTTACGCTAAGGAGAAAAAGACAAAAGTTTCATGACCAGTAATAAAGAGAAAAAGACGAAAGTCCATCATTAGTAATAAAGAGAAAAAGACGAAAGTTTCATGACTAGTAATAAAGAGAAAAAGTAAAGGAAGGTGTATAAAAATGACGCATATTGCTGTTGTAGATGGAGGATGGAATAGAACTAAACCTCTTTAGAAACAGAAAAATGTAGAAAAACACTTTTTGTTGAAAATAAATCAAAACTAATTTTAAAACCACTGAATTCGCGTATGTTTCAGTGTCTGCTTCGTAACGAAAACTGACCAGAAATATTGAGAGACTGCTGTCCTGGAGAACGCATGCCGTTAATCTTGAAAAGCAGGGAGAGAAATGAGCCGTTACTCACGTAGTGCACCGAGTGACACTTGTGCCTTCAACCACGTGCTTTTACTCTTAAAGAACAGAGATGAAACTAAATCTATTCAACAATGATAATGCAATTTAATAAACATCTTTGTCTGACTTTCATATCCATAACAACGATTGCAAGAACAAGTAGAGCTTAGGCTGTACGTAATAAGTTTTCATTTGACAGAAATAAACACACCAATCATGCTATGCAACCAATAAATTATACAGTAATAAACACACCCAAACCATGTCAATCATGCTATGCAACCAATAAATTATACAGTAATATACACACCAAACCCATGTCAATCATGCTATGCAACCAATAAATTATGCAGTAATAAACAGACCAAAACCATGTCAATTATGCTATGCAACCATTACATTTTACAGCAATAAACTTATCTAATTTACATCTATCATTCCATATAGCTTTGAATTAGTACAGTAACAAACTTAGCTAAACCACACCATTCATGCCATAATACTACATAATAAAACTGTCTTTATCAATAGAGAGGCAGTCATGTAAGCTATGACAGTAAAGATATCTACTGATTAGAAATGATATTAAACTCAAAAACAAATACTAGTTCCACATCCTTAAGGAAGTGAAACAAACATGTCAGTCGCAGACATTTGAACATTGATTCCCAGACGATGCTACAGCAAGACTTCAATGAACACATTCAAGGCGCGTCGACGGCGTGTCAAATGAAGACTAGAAAAGTTTATGGAGGTAATCTATACTTAGAAGTGCTCTTCCATGAATTCTCTGAGTTAGTCTACTTTCAAGTGTCAGAAAGGACAAAAGTATCTTGGTATAATCTGCCTGCAAGTGTTCCATGACAACAAATTATCTGAGTACAACAAGAAGCGTTTCATAGGAAGAACAAAGAACTAGGTCGGTATAATCCATTAACAAGTGTTTCATGTGTTCTGGGAATTGTACAGTACTTGTCGACTTTCATTGTAGAAAAGAACGAAGTTGTACAGCGTTCTGCAGCCTGGAAGAGCAGGGAACTTTACAGAGCTCATCTGTCTGGAATCACTAAAAGTCTAAAGGAATTTTATAGGACTCATCTGCCTGGAGTTGCTAGATGTCTACAGAAATTCTACCGAGAAATGCTAAAGAAATTCTATGGAGATCCTCTGTCTAGAAGTGCTAGAGGTCTAAAGAAATTCTACGGAGGTCATCTACCGAGAAGCACTAGTTGATAGGTGGTGGTGGTTCCGTTCACTTTCCTTTTGTCTTAGGACATTTTCTGCCCTGTATAGTTTTGGAAGGATGTGAACTTTTGTCTTAGGACATCTTCTGCCCTGTATAGTTCTAGAAGGATGTGAACTTTTGTCTTAGGACATTTTCTGCCCTGTATAGTTCTAGAAGGATGTGAACTTTTGTCTTAGGACATTTTCTGCCCTGTATAGTTTTGGAAAGATGTGGACTTTTGTCTTAGAACGTGTTCTGCCCTGTATAGATTTGGAAGGATGTGGACTTTTGTCTTAGGACATTTTCCGCCCTGTATAGTTCTAGAAGGATGTGGACTTTTGTCTTAGGACATTTTCTGCCCTATATAGTTCTAGAAGGATGTGGACTTTTGTCTTAGGACATTTTCTGCCCTGTATTGTTTTGGAAGGATGTGGACTTTTGTGGACCCTCTCGCTATATTTTGGGGTCTAAAACAACAAAGGCGAGCATTTGGGTCTTCACCTTTTGCGAGCGGTTCAAAAAAATTGAAATAAAATATGTGCCTGAGCACAGTGTGGAAAAGAAAAAACGAAGTTAGGATCCAGCACACTTGTTGAGAGCCTGAGCACACGTACACTGACTTGAGAAAAAGCGTCCACTTCTTTACTATTGAGAGCCTGCACGCACACACACACACACACACGTACACTGACTTGAGAAAAAGCGTCCACTTCTTTACTATTGAGAGCCTGCACACGTACACTGACTTGAGAAAAAGCGTCCACTTCTTTACTATTGAGAGCCTGCACACACACACGTACACTGACTTGAGAAAAAGCGTCCACTTCTTTCATGTAATTGCTGAGTTTCTATAGTTCCATGAGTTTCTACAAACTCCTCATGACAAGAACGTGCAATTTGACTTTTCAGCTATATAATTCCTATTGTTAAATGGACGCATTACTGTAATGAGCTCAGACTCCTGATAATAAAATTTAATCCCTATCCCAAAATTACATTAAAGAATTTAAATGATTAAATACAATTCCTATCTACCCCTGATATAATTAACTAATTTCGAAATAAATCAATAAACAAATCTTTATAGTCACAACGATACATAAGCGTAACAAACCGTACATGCGCACAAACTCACTGACAGTGCTTGTATCGACACTACATTCATTCCACAATAGTTTACAACGCACTTCGTGACCATAACAGGGGAAATAATAATGATAGAAAAATAAAGAAATAAATTTTAATGATTACTCCCCCTAGACCGTGACAATCTTTCAATACCATAGAGATTTTACGTTATATTTATGATGACTTTAATGTGTATACGAGTACAAACATTGCTACCAAGGGATATATTTTAACTTCTTAAAATTTCCTGTAGATAATCACAAATAAAACGATTAATATCTAAATGCATAATTTAATATTATGTGACTTTGATTGTTTGTTTGCAAAAAGATTTGTAAGAGTGTCTTTTATGATGGTCTACAGTTGTCTCCCATGCATATGATATCGAACTTTTTTCTCTTCCATAAAACAGTGTTGTCAAATTACCAACTTTCACTCGGTGAAAATTTGGCGATCGTAACTATTCCCAAAACTGTATCGTCAAATTCACACAAAATGTTGCATAAAATTGTATGTAGTCATCTGGCTAATTTTAACTTTCTGTCATATATGCCTTTTATAACAAGATGTTGAATCAAAATATGATCCAGTGAATTGCTCAGAAGGAAGTATTTATTATTTAATTAAATTCCTAACTTAGTAGTCTTATATGTCTGCTGTCCTCAAAATTATGTGTGACTTTTATCTGTCTGCTAGTCTCAAGCTTAACTGTGGCTGTTATCTGCTTGCTATCCTCAAACTTAACTGTGACCTTTATCTACCTGCTGGCCTCAAGATTATATATGACTTTATGCATCTGCTGTCTTCTAGCTTAACTGTAACGTTTACCTTTCTCTTTCACTCTGATCTCAAGTTTAACTCAAAATGAAATGTATCTCTCTGCTAGCCTATTTGAGGTGTGAGATTATCTCTCAGGCAGTTGCCATATTAAACATAGAACTATACCTCTCTGGCCTCTAGAAATTTATGAACAGATTCTACAGATTATATCTTGCCTCTGATAATTTGTGAACAGAATTTACAAGTAATATATGGTCGCTAACCTCTTAATCGAGTTACAAACACGATTCTACCTCTTAATTGTCGTTACAAACATGACCGTACCTCTTAATGGTCGTCACAAACATGATTGTACCTCTTAATGGTCGCTTTAATCACCACTGTACCTCATAATCGTCGCACAAACACGACTCTACCTCTTAATGGTTGTTACAAACAACACTCTACTTCTTAATGGTTGTTACATAAATGACTCTACCTCTTAATCGTCGTTACAAACACTACCAAAATACTTCTACCTCTGTAGTGTGGGAGGGAGCATTATGTGTAGTTTGTTTTCAATGTCTAGTTTCGATTGTGTGACAGACATGCAGCTTAGTTAATGATATGAAAATTATTATTAATTAATCTTTCATAACCAATTACAAGTGATGAGAATCTTAATTTATTTTAGTAAGATCCTCCAACAGACACTCCTAGTCTCTCACTTGACGGATAATTAGTGCTGTAAACGTTTTCTCTATTTCACAACATAAAACAACATTAACAGTCACATAATGTTTCCGTGATTGGAAAACTTCTTACTAAAGGAGAAGACATAATCTATATTTAGCGAGCCCTCGTCTACCCATTTTCTCCTTCAGCATACGATTTATCAATATGCAAAAGAAGGTCAACAGAATTTAACAATAAATTTATTAAATGAACAATCAAATATACATATAACAATCACAATGAAATAGATTACTTGACATCAATATTCCATGAATTCGCATTTGGATAATTTAAAGTAAAGTTTGATAATGTTGCATCCATTTCTAGCTATATTGTTTTTGCATGTGTAAAATAAAGTTTGATAATGCTACATCCATACTTAGCTATATTATTTATCCGTATGCTTAATAATATTTGATAATCTTACATCCATTCTTAGCTGTATTGTTTTTAATGTTCCCATTAAAGTTTGATAATGTTATTGTTATTCTTAGCAATATTCTTTTTCCGTGTACTTAGTAGTGTTTGATAATGTTACATCATTTCTTAGCTGTATTGTTATTCTGTGTTATCAATAAAGTTTAACAATATTACATTCATTCTTAGCTATATTGTTATTCTGTGTTCTCAATAAAGTTTTAAAATATTACATCCATTCTTAGCTATATTGTTATTCTGTGTGCTCTATAAAGTTTGTTAATGTTACATCCATTCTTAGCTATATTTATGTTCCTTAATAAAGTTTGATAATGTTACATTCATTCTTAGCTATATTTGTTTTTCCGTGTGCTCTATAAAGTTTGTTAATGTTATATTCATTCTTAGCTCTATTGTTTTACTGTTTGCTCAATAATGTTTAAATAGGTTACATCCATTCTTTACATCACTCTTTTTCTTGTGCTCAATAATTTTTTTTGTAATATTACATCCATACTTAGCTTTATTATTTTTCCGTGTTCCCAGTAAAGTTTGTAATGTTACATCCATTCTTATCTATATTCTTTTCCCGTATGCTGAATAAATTTTAATAGTGTTAACATTCATTCTTAGCTATACTGATTTTTTGGGTGCCCAATAAAGTTTGTTAATGTTACATCCATTTTTAGCTATATTTTTTCCCCTATACTCAGTAAAATTCGGTAATATCCATTCTTTGGTTTTCTTTTAATTGCAATCAGTGTTTCAATGTTAGATTTTAATTTGTAATATATTGTTACTCTTATTTCAACTGATTGTATTCAATACGTGTAGAGCACTATAGTTATTGAGGGGAAGTAACTCAAAATAAAATTGTCGGCTCAGTTAATATCGGACTACTTCCCTTTGATTCACAATCAGTTTGACTTTATACATGCATTATATATTTCACTTTCATTGGAAGTACAACCAAACGCAATAAATGTAGATGTCGAGATCGGCGAGATCCCATCTCTCTCTCTCTCTCTCTCTCTCTCTCTCTCTCTCTCTCTCTCTCTCTCTCTCTCTCTCGCTCTCTCTCTCTCTCTCTCTCTATCTCTCTCTCTAATTAAAATACTATAAATTAATATTGGCAGCACGAAATGGTTTTCAGATCACGTCTTAATAAGGACAGTGACGGGGAGCATCGTGTGTTAGCAAGCAAGGTGTTCCCAGTGTGAGAATGTTCTTGTTAAATCTTTGCCTCTCTGTGTCAGTTTGAAGAAAGGATATAATATTTTGAGTAAAATTGCATTGTGAATGGATCCAAAACTGAACTACAGTAATCAATATGTATGAACATTCCTTCAAAAATTAACTTCGTACAATAAAATTATTACGTAATGTAAGAATTTTCAAATGTAACTTTAGTCTAGAATCAGGTTTCTAGGCAGGGCGCGATAGATCGCGATGGTTTCAGAGAGAGAGAGAGAGAGAAAGTGTTTAAAAAAAAACACGTGGTAGATATATTAATTTTTACGCAGGTTTCCGGAGACCTGTACATTATTTTAAGGGTTTCTCCAGAGTATAAAGGTTGAGAAAACTGATCAAGAGTATACTACACTTTATTAATTTATGTTAAATGATGATACTAGGATAGTTTTGTCTAATACAAACAGCAGTTTTAATTTGACCTAATCAAGTCAGTAGAGGAACGCAAAGAATAGTCAGTAGAGGAACGCAAAGGAAAGTCAGTAGAGGGACGCAAAGAAAAGTCAGTAGAGGGACGCAAAGAAAAGTCAGTAGAGGAACACAAAGGAAAGTCAGTAGAGGAACGCAAAGAAAAGTCAGTAGAGGAACGGAAAGTCAGTAGATGAACTCAAAGAAAAGTCAGTATAGGAACGCATAGTCAGTAGAGGAACGCAAAGAAAAGTCAGTAGAGGAACGCAAAGAAAAGTCAGTAGAGGAACGGAAAGTCAGTAGATGAACTCAAAGAAAAGTCAGTAGAGGAACGCAAAGAAAAGTCAGTAGAGGAACGCATAGTCAGTAGAGTAACGGAAAGTCAGTAGAGGAACTCAAAGAAAAGTCAGTAGAGGAACGCAAAGAAAAGTCAGTAGAGGAACGGAAAGTCAGTAGATGAACTCAAAGAAAAGTCAGTATAGGAACGCATAGTCAGTAGAGGAACGCAAAGAAAAGTCAATGTGGAGATAATATGTGATATCTCTCTCCTCATATTCACAGTTTTTAAGGACAAACAGCGAAAAGGAAATCTGAGTGTACTACAAGACCCTGTTGTCACTCTTGCACTATAATTCAAGTTCGTGTTTGCCTCACGTTTAATACACACTATAATTCAAGTTCGTGTTTGCCTGACACGTTTAATACACACTATAATTCAAGTTCGTGTTTGCCTGACACGTTTAATACACACTATAATTCAAGTTCGTGTTTGCCTCACACGTTTAATACACACTATAATTCAAGTTCGTGTTTGCCTCACGTTTAATACACACTATAATTCAAGTTCGTGTCTACCTTACACATTTCCTCTCATCATGTCCATGATTACCATATACATTCTGCTATTATGTCCAAGTTCACCTTACTGATTTATACTATTTAAGTCTGTATTTACCTTTGACACTTTTCCTATTTAAGCGCATATTTATCTTAGATATCTATGGCTGCTTTTTTTTACCATGTTTATCTTAGATACCCAAGTTTGTGCCCATGTTTATCTTAGATACCCAAATTTGTGCCCATGTTTATCTTAGATATTAAAGGTTTTGTCCATGTTTATCTTAGATATCTACGGTTTTGTCCATGTTTATCTTAGATATCTAAATTTGTGTCCATGTTTATCTTAGATATCAAAGCGTTTTGTCAATGTTCATCTCTTAAATATCTAAAGTTTGTTGTCCATGTTTGTCTTAGATATCTTTATTTTTTTTGTCCATGTTTATCTTAGATATCAATGATTTTTGTCTATGATTGTCGTACGCATTTATACAACTCCTTTCTGCTTACTTTATATTTCACAAAATTTGAATTGTCTTTCTTTTTGATGCAGCTAATGAATAACAGTATATCTGATTACTGAGATATTATTTTCTCATGACCTGCTATTCCAGATATAGTGACGGTAACTATTCGAAACTGTGCACATTAAGAGAGAGAGAGAGAGAGAGAGAGAGAGAGAGAGAGAGAGAGAGAGAGAGAGAGAGAGAGAGAGAGAGAGAGAGAGAGAGAATATGCGTGTGTGCGTGCGTGCAGGTGTGTATGTGTCTGTGTGTATGTGTGTGTGTATGTGTGTGTGTGTGTGTGTGTGTGTGTGTGTGTGTGTGTGTGTGTGTGTTTGTGTTTGTGTTGTGTGCGTGCGTGCGTGTACTAGAAAAAGAAGAATGATCCTTGATGTCTGCCCCAGGGGCCTCCCTCTCCAGCATAGTAATACTCTTCGAAGAACTAAATCCGATCAGCTTGTTGAGACTTTAAGAGTAGATACATGGATCACATTATTTCTTTAATCTGCTGGAAAATTGTATAACATCTAGAATGAAGTCCAAATACTCGACACTTCTGACAGACTGATGTCCCTTTACGTATTAGCCTTACTGATCTTTTTCTCGCCAACTTTCTGCGCACACAGCGACAGATCTAAACTTGCAAACCTTCCACGCTATATTATTTTATTGCATTGTCATGTAATACTTTAGCGATTTTATTGTTGTAATTTTGAACTATTTTTCTATATAGTAAGAGAATATTTCTTTTCTATTTGACTATCTGGAAATGTTTCTTTTCCTTTTATATTTTAAATACAAACATTCACTAAAGTGCGTGTTTTTACTTTATCAACCATGGCTACAATTTGCTTAGGTATTATTTAAAAGAAGAATATATAGCATTTAAAAAGTATTAATTAACGTACTAATAGCTCACAAATTATGCAAACATTTGTATATACAATGTACTAATTTACATTTGTCTGTAGATTAGTTCCTAGGCAATGCTATAAATTATCATTTTGTTGTACTATTAGCAAAACGACTTATTTACCCTGAAAATATGTTTATTTTCTTATTTCTGTTATCTTAGCTAAGTGTTTTAAGATATTAAGCATATTAGCATCTGCTAGATAATTTAATTAAATATAAATAGGAGAGTTTGCAAACCTAAGAAATCCCATGAAGTCGTTAGAATGCTCCATTGACTATAAAGTGTAACATCTATTCTAATTAATACACACACCAACTAAATCGAGTTAAGTCATTACAATTCTCTATTGACTATAAAGTGTACGACCTTATTTATACACACCAACTAAATCCAGTTAAGTCATTACAATTCTCTATTGACTATAAAGTGTACGACCTTATTTATACACACCAACTAAATCCAGTTAAGTCATTACAATTCTCTATTGACTATAAAGTGTACGACCTTATTTATACACACCAACTAAATCCAGTTAAGTCATTACAATTCTCTATTGACTATAAAGTGTACGACCTTATTTATACACACCAACTAAATCCACTTAAGTCATTACAATTCTCTATTGACTATAAAGTGTACGACCTTATTTATACACACCAACTAAATCCACTTAAGTCATTACAGTTCTCTATTGACTATAAAGTGTACGACCTTATTTATACACACCAACTAAATCCAGTTAAGTCATTACAATTCTCTATTGACTATAAAGTGTACGACCTTATTTATACACACCAACTAAATCCACTTAAGTCATTACAGTTCTCTGTTGACTATAAAGTGTACGACCTTATTTATACACACCAACTAAATCCACTTAAGTCATTACAGTTCTCTATTGACTATAAAGTGTACGACCTTATTTATACACACCAACTAAATCCAGTTAAGTCATTACAGTTCTCTGTTGACTATAAGAGAGCAACGTCTGATTAATACACACACTAACAACAATATGTACACAACACTTAAAGAGGAATTATATAGATTTACAGAGCTTATTGACTGAAACACCCCTCTTCTAAAATATTTCTTCCAGAAGTTCACGCAGTAGTGTTGATGTTTCTATTGTCCAGGTGTCTTTCAATGCCATGTGCACTAACTCTTACTACAAATGTTATATACACAAAAACAAGATGTCTGGCGCCCACCCTTAGTCAGCACTTGAAGTTGTCATATCAGGTTTAGAATAATCGTTTCCAACAGAGACAACACTGTGCAAGTTGTTGATTTTGGTAGGTGCAGACTTTCCGAACTGATTCTCAATATGCTGTGCTCACATAACTGAGAGAACTTCATTGAAATCTAACATTTCTTATAACATTTACATATAACTTTGTCTTTTTCATCAAGTGTAGGAAATTGTTAAATCTCTTTACCGTTACTTCTTTTCGCAGCCAGCTGTCAGTCTACCCTTCGTGTTGCATACCAGAAGTCACCGGTTCGCTCATCATACTTTTGTTTATTCCATTACCTGTTAACACTCGCTTTGGCATGAAGTAGTGTGACAAGAGTGCGCCTGAATCTATCAGCAATGCTTGGTGTGTTGACTGTAGACAAGCTTAAGTTGCAGTGTGTAAGGTGAGTGCGTCAGACACACTATTCCAAAATGTTTAGTCGCATTTTCATACCAAAATGTTTAGTCTCATTTTAATACCAAAATGTATAGTCGCACTGTAATACCAAAATGTCTCGTCGCATTTTACTACCAACATGTGTAGTCGCACTGTAATACTAAAATGTTTAGTCGCATTTTAATACCAAAATGTTTAGTTGCATTTTACTACCAAATGTTTAGTCGCAATGTAATATCAAATTGTTTAGTCACATTTATTACCAAAATGTTTAGTCGCATTTTAATACCAAAATGTTTAGTCGCATTTAATAACAAAATGTTTAGTTTCATTTTAATACCAAAATGTTTAGTTATATTTTCACATTTATATATCACGGCACTCGTGAAAATATCCTGCTCTTGTAGTAATATTCATATTTGAAAAATATATATTTGCACTGTGCAAATGATATGAATGAGCAAACTCTCCATGTTTTATATTAGCAAGTATTCTTTGAGAAGTATAATTTTATATGGACACTGTGATACCATTTACTCTCCGTATGGTAACAACACCATACTTAGCATTTCGTATAGAGATCAAGTCACGAAAGAGGAAATGGGAAACATAATTAGGCTAGCCATTGGGCCCTATGAAGAGCTATTGACCATTATAAAAAAAACGCAAAATAAAATGGTATGAGTATGCCACACGATCAACAGGGCTTGCCAAGACAATCATGCAAGGTAATGTGCAAGGAGGGCGAAGACAGAGGAAAAGATGGGAAGATAGCATTTAGGAGTAGACAGGACTGAAACTGAGCGATACAGTAAGATTAGCAGAGAACAGAATGGAATGGAGGAAACTGGTTTTCAGATCATCAGTGGTGCCCCAACGGTTGACAAGACTAAGGGATGGATAGATAGATGGGATGTGTGTGTGTATATAGGGTTAAAGGTGCAAAAAAGAAGTGGTAAACGGATTATAATTTACACGGATAACCTCTATTACATCGTTGTAAGAAATAACAAGCCAATTAGTTTTCAATTTGAGTGTTGCTCCCAGTGCACTATTAGAGTGAAGCAGATGGGGCATGTGCATTGTGCTCTAAATTTGTGTGTGTGTGTGATTGTGTGTGCGTGTGTGTTTGTGTGTGTGTGTGTGCGCGCTCGCCAATTGCATGGTTAAAAAATGCAAAATTTGTAATTCGATATGTAAACACATGGTATTTATGTACTGACGTTTTGCTTGCTCCTGCGTTTCTCTAAACAAAGTCTGTTTGTCTGTCAACTTATAAGTTATTGTCCAGAGTTCATCTCTCTCTCACTCTCTCTCTCTCTCTCTCTCTCTCTCTCTCTCTCTCTCTCTCTCGTCTCTGTCTGTCTGTCTATCCATCAATGTATGTCTGTCTGTCTTACTAATTTAATCTAATCTAATCTATTTATCTATCAATCCATCCATCATCCATACATCCATCAACTATCTATATATCCATCCATCCGTCCATCCATCCATCTATCTATCTATCTATCTATCTATCTATCTATCTATCTATCTATCTATCTATCTATCTTGTGTGTGTGCGTGCGTGTCCAGTTTATGTGTATTAGTATATTTAAATACATGTATTTTGAATAATTTCAGTTCATTCCATCCTTCTCACCCTAGCATTTGTCTTTCTTTTACTTAAATCTCTTTTCACAAGTGTGTTTGTGTGTCATTGTATTCGTGGTGGTGTTTGTTAATCAATTACTTCATCAATTTTTGTGACAAAATAATTAAAGATGCCATTACACAATAGAAAATAATTTGATTAGTGATAAAGTGCTTTAATGCCGCTACGATCTAATGCCAACTTAATGAATATCAGGTTTGAAAACTGGTAGCTGAAGTAAACCTGATCATGTGAATTAAATATACACAAATGCACTGAACATTGATAAGTGAATTCATATATATTCCAGCTGATTTAATATACCTAAATGTATAGGATTAACAATTTATAATCGAGAGAAAGACAATCTTTTATTAATTATTACAATACATTTTTCAATTCAGACATTTTTTTCTCAGAATAATAATATTAGTTATTGTTATATCTTAAGTTGCAGCAATAATCACAATTTATAACAGGAAAAAAAATCAACAATATAGACAATGAAAAATAGAAAAATTTAGATAGTAATTATTTTGTTAATGTTAAATATTATTTATTACCTACAAAATACATTATTATTATTGAAAAACATAAATTCCAAACGCTCACTGCAACAACACGACTTAAAGACAATTGAAGTAAATAACTGTTACATAATGGAGTAAATTAAATAACTGTTACATAATGGAGTAAATTAAATAACAGATACATAGTCAATTACGTGCACACACTGATTCTTTATTTGAAATTTATCGGAATAAACAACAACAACAACACAATTACCATCAAGTTATCCCCCCCTGTTGGAGGAGCTGTATGTATAAGTGATGATTACGTAGCATTCTCGTGATGCAGTATGTCATCTACTAAGAACTTAACATACCACCACCACCACCACCACCACCACCACCCCCGTCGTCGTCATCATAATCATCACAGTAGTAGTAGTAGTAAACACCACCACCAACACACTTCATCATAGAAATAATCCCCCTCTCAATATAAGACATATGTTTCTGTTTCGATTGCTCACAATTGATTTTTCTGCAAATCCTTCCCACGAAATAGAGGGCTTCGCTTAATACTTTAACATATTTTTCAACAGACCTGTCAGTTAAGACCAGTTAATACTTTAATGCATCCACACACGTCTCACTATTATCCTCGAATCCACACTGGCGTACGGCGAGCGATGACACAATTAAACCTCTGTTGTGAAAAGCTAAAAGAAATTCCGAGATGTCTGGAATGTGCTTAACTAGGCTCAATGCAAGTGCTTTGTAACGTTATTCACAGCGTTCGCAGAAGCGTAATGATAAGTTCTGAAAAGTTTCCTCCCTTAGCAATTTGATGAAGGTCGTGCCGCGGAAAGAGCTCATCAATTAATACTGTCATGCTCAGCGGTTCGAGTCGAAATTTCAGTTTAGTTTCAACCATGCAGGACACTACCTTAATTTTCAAAATTAAACCAGACATTTAAAAAAATTCTTTGCTTCAATCGTTGGATTATGCCCGAGTCGTAGAGCCCCTCCTTAGTCAAATATCATTTACTGTATTCAATACAAATAGACCTAGTGATGAGTAGTCAAATATCATTTACTGTATTCAATAAAAATAGACCTAGTGATGAGTAGTCAAATATTTTATTGTATTCACTACGTATCAAATAATACGATGTCAATTTAATTTAAGTGAGTCAAAGTTCATTTCAGATCTGCACTACGTAATTCACTTAGTTGTTTGCTATCTACTTCTTTTATCATTTCACTCGTGTACACCTCTCGCACAGGCTGTTATTTTTTATGTTTGTTTTTTGTTTCAAGATTTATATTGATTTAATAAAACTGACATGCTGTTCTGAGATGACATGGCGTGTAATGACAAAGTGGGTGAGGGAATTTGGGGATATAAATAAAGATAGAGAGGGAGAGACGGAGCGAAAAGGTAGGATAAACATTAAAAAATAAAGAAAAACCAGTGCGAGAATGAGGTGGGGAGAAAAAAAGAGAATAAGAGGGGTTAAGTGAAGAGAAGGGAAAGGTCAAACCTTCAAGACATTATTTAGAGTTTAATTTAGATAAAATATAGATCTAATATAGCCTTATGGTCTCAATCCAAGTTCATTTTGGGGATAAATCTTTTTGAATAGGTATTCTGCAAGCCATACTCTACATGTATCTTTTATGTCTATGTATAAGTATTCTGTAGGTCTGTCTACAATGTAACTTTTAGATCTGTCTGGGTAAGTATTCTGTATGTCTTACTATATATGTACTTTTCAGACCTATCTATAGAGGCATTGTATAGGCCTTTCTATACATATGTAATTTGTAGATCTTACATTTGTACATTATGTATATCTTACATTTGTACATTATGTATATCTTACGTTTCAGACCTATCTATAGAAAGGCATTGTATAGGCCTTTCTATACATATGTAATTTGTAGATCTTACATTGTACATTATGTATATCTTACATTTGTACATTATGTATATCTTACGTTTCAGACCTATCTATAGAAAGGCATTGTATAGACCTTTCTATACTTATGTAATTTGTAGATCTTACATTGTACATTATGTATATCTTACGTTTCAGACCTATCTATAGAAAGGCATTGTATAGGCCTAAAAAAACGAGTGAAGGTTGAATGATATTAAGAACTCATATTATAAATCCAGAGTGTATGGAATGTAAGAACAGAAGCAATGCCAATAGTAAACGAGGCACTGGGTAATATACATTCTGAGCTTGAATTTTACCAGAACAAACTGTCGTGAAGCCACAGACTTAACCGAGTGTTAAAGTACCTATATTTGGTCTATATCACCATTTTCACAGAATCCAGGTAGGATTCAATAGCGAAAAGATCACGTGACTAAAGTCGTAAGAAAGGTGAATAACAATAATAATAAGTTAATTTACTGTCTGCGTCCTGTATCTACCGACACAGGGCAAGGGAGCATTACTTCGCTAAGGTCAGACGGTGCAGATAATTATTAGCTGTATGTAAAACAAGAACAAGTATTACATTTTGCGTTGCAAATACTGTTACCTCGGTACTTAATAATAAATAATCGCTAGAGTTGCAGATGCACTTTATAATTAAAAATAAAGCCATATTTAAAAAGTATGTGTACAACAAAATCTTGCAATATCCATTGGAACTATGACTTTCAAATTTCATATACATTATTAGGACATCTAAACCTCTTATTAAAGATCATTTGCCAATTTGACCTAGATTCATCTTCACTTGATCTTTATGAAATCTCTACAAGAAAAGTTAGTAAAAGTAAATAAAGTTTTACTGTTTGTTAAAGATAAAATCTGAAACGATTGTTTCATCATGTTTTGAATTACTCGAGATCACAGGTGAATCGCGGGTGTGGTATTAAAACAAATCTACGAGTGCCGTTAATAAAAGAAGAAGAAATCTTAAAGAGTATTGAGTTTGATGGGCTTGTATAATAGTTACTCTTGAGTTTAACAAACTTAAAAATAAATCCATTTGACTCGTTATTCTAACATAATGTACGGGCAAGAAAAGACGCTTTATCAGTGCTTATGTTTGTATACATAATATGTTACAAGATTTTCACTATCACTACTTCTTAATTAACTGTACTTATAAAAACAGCACTTGTTGTCTACGATGAGGACTCTTAAAAATTAAGAAATTAAAAAAAAAATATTTGCAAATGGATCTCTTACATGAATTGATGTGAAGAGTTTTTCACTTCACGGCGGCTCCAAAGGCTTTCCTTTGTAAACTAGGTTTCTGTTTGATCATATTTTTTCTATCGATTAAATAGTGTTTTTTGTTCAAGTACATTTGTCGTCAAATGGAACTACATTAATAAACATGCACTACAAATGCGAAAGAGCGTACATACAAGGTAGATGTAATCTACAAATGGTGAATATAACTAATAGATATTCCCTCTTCATCATAGTGGATCACGTGTCGAAAATAGTCTTCAAAGGATGATAATAGTTAATAAATGATAAATTATTTTGCTACTCAGTGAGCCACATCAGCGGGTGATGTGCTATTTATATTAACATGGATTTAGTCAGTCAGTGGTTAATATTATCGTTCAACAATGGTCTGCTGTCACTATGCGTGCAGGGGTGTCTTCATCATCTCATCGCAACACAAGTTCCTATGGGTCTAGTCAGTACACTGCGGGTCAAGTAATTGTGGGTCTAGTCTGACACCGCGGGTCAAATGACTGTGGGTCTAGTCTCTACATTGAGGGTCAAGTACCTATGAGTCTAGTCTGTACACTGCGGGTCAAGTACATGTGGGTTTAGATACATTTGTTCCTTTATCCGTGTCTGCCGCAGATTTCTCACTACTGTCGTGTGGGAGTGAAGTTTTCTGTACTGCCTTTATAGTGGGTGATGTGATCTAGCGTGAAGTATTGTTCTGAGAGAAGCTACTAATATATATTTTTTTGTTATTTTTAAGATATGTTGTGCTTTATGCACCAAAAGAACACAGAATAAATTTAGTTTTTATGAAAAACGTGTATTTTTAATTTTATTGCAATTTTTGTTTGCGTTCCACATGAGGAACGCTAGCAGCGAAAGGGTACATTCACTTATTGAACACATATTAAGAAAAATAAAAGAATCTGCAGTTGTTATTTATTTTAAGCCTTTTACAACAGCTAAATTAGCCTTCACAACAGCCAAAATTCAATCATCTGAATGTTATTCCAGGTGAAAGTCTGCAGAGCACTCGATATGGCAGGGAACCTGGCACTTGGCGCACAGCAGTTTGGTCTTTCTGCCACAGTGTGCGCAGCGTCGTCGTGTAGGTCCGTTGGTCAGGTGGTGATCGCGCCCATCAGTTCGAATGTCTGCTGGAACTCTCTTGTCAAGTGGTGCAGGCCGTCCAGACAAGGGTCTTCCAATCTGTTTGGATGACACCATCATTTTGATGTACACACTGACGATCTGCCGTTTGAAGGCAAGCAAATCCATAGGCTGCTGTTGTTGGGCTGGTGACATTCTGTACAAAAGCCATCCATTCTGCACAGAAACATCATTGGCAAAGGCAAAGAAGGGCCACCACCACTTCTTAGTGCGCATGGAGATCCTGTAGGCTCCAACGTTTTGATCCATGCGGTCGACACCACCCATGCCTTTGTTATAGGAGGCAATCATTGCTGGCTGCTGTAGCTCAATCTTCTTTTTCTCCTTGGCTGACCACCTGCTCACCTTCGACAATGTGTACACGCCGTCATTGTTGGATGCCATGCTGACCACAGAGTTGTCATTCCAGGAGCAAATGCATATATTGGAAATTGTGTCCGTCCGAAAGTCAAAAGTGCCTCTATTTTCCTTAGAAAGTTCTTGGATTTTCACGGGACACTTTTCCACTCTGTTGCTCCGGATTGTTCCTGTGGCCCTCAGTCCTCTTGATGCCAGATCCTCCAGCAGCGGAATCCCCGTGAAGAAATTGTCAAAAAAGATGTGAAATGGCAGATCATCCGGAAGCTTCTTTGTGAGGTCAAGTACAACTGAGTGCCCAAGACCTAGGTTCCGGTCGTAAACTGCTGATGCTCCTTGGTATGGAGACAAGCACAAAGCATATCCTAAGGGAGTCGCCATCACCCACTGCTTGTATCCAAACCGGATAGGTTTCCCGCGGATGCAATTTTTCATTGAATGTTTGCCGAAGTAAGGAACCATAGACTTGTCAATAGAAACTTCACGTGTCATGGGAAAATACTTCAGAAAACGCTGGTTGAGATGATCATAAAGCGGTCTTACTTTGGCAATTTTGTCATTCACAGGAATATTGGTGTTGTCAGCCAAGTGAAGATATTTCATGATATGATCAAACCTGTTTCTGGACACACAATTTGCAACGGCAGCATTGTATACGTCATCTTCTTGTGCCCAGTACAGGGAACGTCGTGGCAGAGGCGCATATCCGGACACTAGAAGGATGGCAAGGAAAGCTCTGATATCTCCTAAAGAAGTGCTGAAGTCATGCTGACCCTGACTGAGAGCGTACTTTATCGTTTCTGATACGATGTGTTCAACCACTGCGTTGTCGAAAAAACGCTCAAACTGCCCGGTTGGGGTCAAGTCATCATTTAGAAAGTCTGGTTTGGGAGTTTGCCAGGCTACTTCATCTTTGTTGAGATCGACCTTCTTCCATTGTCTGTCTTCTAGTCTGCGCCGTTTGACCGATCTCCTTGAAGTTGTTGGGCCTTGATCTTGATCTTCAGATAATCCAATATGCCGAATGGTCCCATCAAAATCCCTCAATTCGGCTTCAGCCTCACTCGTGAGTTGGTTTGGAGGGAGGTTGTCTACTGACACGTCCCCTGTGTCTTCGTCACCGCTGTCAACATCTGAATTGTTTCCATCACCTGGCGGGCTTATGTAAACATCAGCTTGGGCCACAGTGTCCCAGTCAGTCTCAATGATTGACAGCACTTCATTCAATGAAAAGTGCCTGCAAAACATAACAAAGACAAATTCCTATAGCATTTATTGTATAAAAAGTATAATAATAATATCTAAAACCCTAACGTTGATCCCCACATATGGTAGAATCAAATATTTCTATAGTTTTTATTGTATAAAGAGTTTAATCATATCTAAAACCCTAAAGTTTATCCCTACATATGGTAGAAACAAGTATTTTCTTTAGTAAGTAACACTACTTAGTAATATAAAAAGCATGGGGGCATTCTCTGCTAGCGTTCCACTTGTGGAACGCTCCATCTTAGGCTTCTTACTTCTTCCTAAACTGAAATATGCCAACTTTTTTACATTAATATAATTGGTAAGAGTCTTGTTTAAAAGAACATAATGCTTTTTACTTTTCTAATGCAGAATTAATATGTATTTGCAACTTACCTTTTTGCTTGTGTGCTGGAAGCTGCCATTTTGGATAAGTTGCTCGAAAAATGCGGATTGCCGGTAAAACAAAATTCAAAACCGTAATAAAATAATTCAGAAATATAAAACAATCATAGGAAAGGCACATTAAGCACAAAATAATATCAATTTGGTTTTTATAAAGTTATTGTGTAAAGATGAAGAAGCGTTCCACATGTGGAACGCTAGCAGAAAATGGGATATCTATATATCAGAGTTTAACTGTCTGGTGCGTAGGCATACTTTCTTGTGAGTGTGTACTGTTGTCTTGTGAGTGGACGCTACTGTCTTGTGAATGTGTGCTGCTTTCTTGTGAGTGGACGCTACTCTCTTCAAAGAGAGTGTTATTATCTCTGAGTGGGCACAACTGTCTTCTGAGAGGGCGTTTCTGTCTAGTGAGTGGACTCACACTCTTCTCAATGTTACTACTGTTTTCTGACAGACGCTGTATTGAGAGGGCGTTTCTGTCTAGTGAGTGGACTCACACTCTTCTCAATGTTACTACTGTGTTCTGAGAGACGCTGTATTGAGAGGGCACTATTGTATTCCGAATGCCGCTACTGTCTGTAACGGGTGCTAGTGATTGTGAGAGAAACTATTGTCTATAAATGATACTACTGACCACAATGGGTGACTCTACGGTATAAAATGTGTATTACTGTCTTCAATGACCCTTCTTTCTATAAATGGTGTTACTGTTTTCAGCGTGACGGATGTCTTTTGAGAGGGTTATTTTTGTATTCTGGGTTTCCGGAGAGCTTTACTCTGTTGAGAGTGTCGCTACTGTCTTAGGAGAGATCTCTGCTGGTCGATGCTGGCATAAATGTCTTTTTCAGGACGGGGTCAATATTGTCTTCCGATTGATGCCATTGTCTTTGAGAAAGCGTTACTAATGTCAGAGTGGCACCATTATCTGTTGAAATGGTACTACCGCCTTTGAATTGGATTCTAGTTTTATTTTTGTTAATTTATTTTATGCCAAGGTCGGATTTACTTATTTCTCAGCCTGAAACACATATAATATAGTATGAAATGAATGCAGGTGAAATATGTAGTATAATGTGATAATCAAAACACATATAATATAGTATGAAATGAATGCAGGTGAAATATGTAGTACAATGTGATAATCAAAACATATAATATAGTATGAAATGAATGCAGGTGAAATATGTAGTACAATGTGATAATCAAAACACATATAATATAGTATGAAATGAATGCAGGTGAAATATGTAGTACAATGTGATATTCAAAACAAGAAGCAATAATTTTAATGAGATTCAAAATTATAATCAAACAAAATGTGTGTATGTGACCTAAACTAACTAAAGAAGACATTTACGTTATGTCTTCAGTTTCAGTAATTAACACCAGAAGTTCAACAAACTACATATATTTATCAACAGAGTATTTCAATAAGCAACATATACTTATCAACAACAATATTTCATTGAGCAACATATACTTATAAACAACAGTATTTCAATAAACAACACACACCTATTTATAACAGTATTTCAATGAGCAACATGTACTTATTAACGACAGTATTTCAATAAGCAACATATACCTATTTATAACAGTATTTCAATGAGCAACATGTACTTATTAACGACAGTATTTCAATAAGCAAAATATACTTATCAACAACAGTTCAACGAAAGTTTATTTTATTCCTGCTCGATTCGATAAATACTGACTGGAGTCAGTGTTACTTTATTATACATTACATCGTTTTCAATCTTGATCTTATATGTCAGTGTTACTCTATTATGCATGATGTCGTTTTCAATCCTACAATTATATTATAATATTACTCTGTTATACACAATATCGATTCCAATCTTGATATTATATTTCAGTAAACAACCAAATTTTGTTTTATGTTGACTTTGTCCTCTGAAAGGAAATAATTCGTCTTACAAACAGTATCATACGATAAAACATTATTTCTGTCAGTCTGTATATTATTTTATAAAGTAACTGGTATTTTGTTATATATTGCAATTGTAATCTAATCAAACAAGACAAAACATCAACAATTTTAATAATATGTTTGTTGTAGTTCATGTTTCAGTAAGCATCCGGCCTTTGGGTTTATATTGCAATTGCAATCTGATTCAAACTAATTCATGTTATGAACGACACCACACTGTTAAACTGCAATATATTGTAGCAATTTTTTTTTAGTTTTTGTAAGCAATCGGTCGTATTTCTTATATTGCTATTGTCGCCTGAGTCAAACAAATTAATATTAGAAACATCAAAGCAGACTATTTAACATTATATTTGTAACAATTTTCATATTATTAAACGATCGTATTTCATATATTGCATTGCCGTTTGAATCAAACTAGTTACTATTAGAAACGATATTATTTTATTAAATAGTAAATGTGTGTCATCTTTTATATTATTATAGTAGGCAACTGGTATTTTATCAGAAGAAGAAATTAATTTTGCATGTTGATTTACGTTGATTTTATTGCAACTGTCGTCTGGGCAAGACGAATTAATATTAGAAGCAACATCTCTGTGTTATAGTCGTGTCAATTTTCATAGTAGTATGCAACATCTCTGGGTTATATTCATGTCAATTTTCATAGTAGTATGCAACATCTCTGAGTTCTATTCGTGTCAGTTTTCATAGTAGTGAACAACATCTCTGAGTTCTATTCGTGTCAGTTTTCATAGTAGTGAGCACAGCTGACATGCCGTACAACATAATTGTTCAAATCAAACTAGTATTGTATACAACTTTCAATTCCACACATATATTCTCTTCAAAGTTGATGATTAATTTTAGCAACAGTACTAGTTTTATGCCTTGTATTTCCACTTATATCTGAAAAATCCGAAATATTTGTTTTTATCTCCACTAATTTGAATCAATTGTTGTTGCTTGTATGTCCACTGACAACCGAATCAATTGTTGCTAATGATAGTATCTCCTATGTCATGTTAATAATATTGTTGCTGCTAGTACCACGACTGTCATTTGCTTCATATTGTTGCCGCTAGTACCTGGACTGTCATTTGAATCATACTGTTGTTGCTAGTACCACGACTGCCATTTGAATCATACTGTTGTTGCTAGTACCACGACTGCAATTTGAATCATACTGTTGTTGCTAGTACCACGACTGTCATTTGAATCATACTGTTGTTGCTAGTACCACGACTGTCATTTGAATCATATTGTTGTTGCTGGTACCACGACTGCCATTTGAATCATACTGTTGTTGCTAGTACCACGAATGTCATTTGAATCATACTGTTGTTGCTAGTACCACGACTGCAATTTGAATCATATTTTTGCTGCTTGTTTGTTGCTGTTGTTGCACGGTGCATACATCTTAGAGTTTAATCAGGACTTCAATCAGTCGTGTGCAGCAAGTCTTCGAAGAAACATGATCAGGTCTAAACAAGATCGTGTAAGTATATACATCAATTTTAATGTCATTGAGGCTATTGGTATTTTACAGTAACTCACCATTAGCATGGGACATATACTACGTTATCTTATTAATCAAGCATGTCGCTCCCGTAAAATCCCAAACACTGTGTTTATATTAGAAACCATATATCTGTATATCACATTAACATTCCACACAACTGTTTCGTGATAGTCGCCAGACCTGTCTTTCACATTAATGTCTCCACACACCTGGTTCATAATAGACGCTAGACCTGTCTTTCACATTAATGTCTCCACACACCTGGTTCATAATAGTCGCCAGACCTGTCTTTCACAGTAAAATTTCCACACACCTGGTTCATAATAGTCGCGAGACATGTCTTTCACAAAATCTCTGCACAATTGTTTGATTTTAGAATCCAGATCCGTACAGCTGCTTTAGGACTGATTCTGTTTCTCACACCTAGTTCTCAATACTAGTAGCCAGATCTGATTGACACTGTCTTCCGTATACCGGTCGTTTTCTAGTATTATACCTGTCTTTTATCTTATTAACGAAACATGTGTCACCTACTTAAATATTCATATACCTAAAGATCTGGACCAGGAAATTTCACAGTAAATTTTACTTCATACAGTTTTTGTTCAGAAACTAAATCTATTTTGTACTGTTAATTTTCATGCACAGGCTATGCGTTCGAACCCCATCATATATTTATTTACTCGTAGAGTGTCACTGGGACCCCAAACCCACAAAGTCAAACTGGTCCGTATGCCACTGGGACCATAACTCCCCATAGATGCACACGCTCAGTCTCAGCAATCCTAGTCACTAAAAATAACCAATCAGAGTGAAGGAAACGTGCCTTCACTTCAGCAGCCAATTTGTTACATCTTTTTTTATTGGGTAATGTAATACAGTGCCATCTGACGGGATTTTTTAACTTGACACTGAACAGGATATTATATAGATTCCCTAGGTATGCAATTGTAAAGAATGCCACTTTTAATTTTTATAAATATAACTCCGATATTTCTTGTCTAGTATTAGTAATATTGGTCTTTCTGGAAGAAAACAACTTTGACTAATCAGATCCTCGAAGAATCTTTGTTGTTTGTCTAATAAAATATTGACAGGAATTGTTTTTATCTCTCATCGACCGCTGTTCTTTGTATTCTTCCAAATTTACTTGTTTCCTGATTTCTTTCAATTTCTCGCGACCAAGCCTTTCCACTCTCAGTCAAGTTTTTTCTTTTTATTTAAGCATTTATTTGATAAATTATGCTCTCTGCACATGCTCGAGAATTTATTTCATTCTTTGGCTGGATCCATAATCGGCATTATTCCTCAGACGTTATCGACAATTTATGCAAGGAGTAACTCCACCATAAATTTCGGAATAAGTGACAGGAACAGATTTCAGGACTGTGAACAGTGTATATATTTCTGGAGATCTATTATTAGCGGACATATTTCAGGAGATCTATTAATCAGATCAGCGCGTTCCATAATATTATCTAAATCACAATGAACAAATCTATTTGCACTGCCAATTTTCCAAGACATTTTCTTTTTATTCTTATCCATATATTTGCCGTACATTCTATTTCCAACATAGATCAGATCGGCTTATCTTACTCAGTAACGTGCAAAAATATCACTTTTAATCTCAATAAATATAACTAAATCTGCCGTATCCAGTAAAATGTTTAAATTATTGTGTGTGTTTTTTTTTAACCACTCCTTTTCGAATCGGTCTTTCCTATCCAGTTAATTACTGGCAGAAGCCACTTTTCGTCAGGGTCATTATTACATCCTTCTAATATTTGTATTTCGTCTCATTTGACTGATTTTATGAGTACTCTGAATAGCTGCAATATTTCAATAGGAACTTCAATATTATCAGTTGACAGAGTTCCAAAGAATTTCTATAATGTCCAGTAATTACTGTATATTATGGTAAACAGTCAATTTTATGACTTGAGTTTACAGGGAAATTTTAAGAATATATTCTTATCATTAACGACCTCCGACAGCTGTCTCATTTAGTTCAGAACAGCGCGTCCAGAGTGGCTCGCTCCAAGTCTGTTTTCTAATTTGTTTTATGTTTTATGGGCACATATACAAGCCGGATTACGCTATCTTTAATATTAAAACAAATTAAATATTTTCTTCTTTCCTTTTTTATCTTTCTTTCAACACAATATTGTCACATCGTCTAACGTATTTAAATGGCAATTTGGTGATGTCAGTGCCCGCAAAGCGAATCTAGAAAGTTGAGTGAGAAATCAAATTGTTTGTCTCACGTCATTTTCTCAGTATTTTGTTATTTGAAACTGTTCTTATTTCAGCATCATTAAAATTCAGACAAAAGATACAGGCTGACGACCTCGGACAAATTTCTCTGTACTGCAGGTACCATGTTTTATAGCTAATCATTTTAACCTGGAGGAATCCTTGAAATGATTTTTAGGTCTCAGGGAACCCGTAAATAAAATTGCCCTATCTATGATGCTTATTTCTTGCCAATGACGATCTCTCGGGGAACTCTTGGAGAAACTCTGCTATAGACGGCACGTGGTACATAACTGGATAAGATAACAAGAGAGCTGTCCTCCTTCTTCTTTCGGTAGGAGCAGATAATTTTGATACTAATGATATCCAAATGCTCTGACCACTGGATTCCTAAGCTGTACCGCTAATCGACCACAGGATTTTCTGCTTAAAGGCATCAGTCATATGAGCACTGCAGACAATTTCGTGTCCATGAATCCATAAGCTGTGCTATCTGAAAGACTTAAAACATTCCATCACTAAAGTACTTACGTTTTGTCATTAGCATCTCTTCACACTGCATCGCCCCCCCATCCCCCCATTTCTCTTAGATCGCTACTCTAGCATTTACAGTTCCTGAAAATGCCCAATTTCTTATATTATTTTATCCTTAAAGTTCCTAAAAATGCCCAATTTATGAGATTATTTTATCCTTAAAGTTCTTCAAAATGCCCAATTTATGAGATTATTTTATCCTTAAAGTTCTTCAAAATGCCCAATTTATGAGATTATTTGATCCTTAAAGTTCTTCAAAATGCCCAATTTATGAGATTATTTTATCTTGCCGCTAAGTGTTGCTAACAATCCATACCACGTTGTTTATTGTACATCCAGACATTGGGTCATGTTGCTGGTTGTACAATCAGACATTGACCATATTTGTTGTACACTCAGTCACTGGCATTTGTTGTACACTCAGTCACTGGCCATGTTGTCTGTTGTACACTCAGTCACTGGCCATGTTGTCTGTTGTACACTCAGTCATTGGCCATGTTGTCTGTTGTGCATTCAGTCACTGGCCATGTAATCTGTTGTACACTCAGATTCTGGCCATGTTATCTGTTGTACACTCAGTCATTGGCCATGTTATCTGTTGTACACTAATCACTGGCCATGTTGTCTGTTGTACACTCAGTCACTGGCCATGTAGTCTGTTGTACATTCAGACATTGGCCTTGTTGTCTGTTGTACATTCAGACATTGGCCATGCAAATATTCTCTGCAGAGTTTGACAGAGTGTACTGAGTAGTGTTGATGAGTGTCATGTCGCCTTTCCTCCGAGGGGAGGCTCTGTGACACGTCACCAGATAATAGAACTGCGAGCGAAACTTCCGTGCCGAAAGAAAGTACAGGTAGAAATTGATCGCGTGGTTTAGATCTGCAAATGCCGAAGAAATCTGGTGGAAAAGACTCCATCGCGCTATAGATAATGCATCCTGATCATCCAGTTCGAAAGAAGCTAAGAAGTAGATACAAGCTGGCAATGTGCAAATCAGGAACACTACGCCAGCTACAGCCATCATTACGCTGATAGCCTGCTCCAGGTTCCCGCTGTTGCCTTGACCTTGGTGACTCTCTCTTAATATACTCTTGCGTTCTTTTTGATATTGCCTTAAGCCCACTATAATGAGCGTAGAGAAAATGACGAGAAGGACGAAAGGAGCCAAGAAATACGCGAATACATTGAACCAACTCCAAACTGTTTCGTTGATGGGCATCAGAAAGTCACAGCGGCTCTTATTGTTTCCATAGGTGATAAAGAGGTGGAAGAAGAACACAATGACGGCAATAAAGAGCAGTAAGGCAATTATGAAAGCTTTCCGCTTGGTGAAGTAGATCCCTTTCTGGAACGGGAAGCACACGGCGAGAAAGCGCTCGAAGCAGACGAGAACCAGAATCCAATTGGCATAGTAGGGGAAGATGAAGGTCAAGATGGTCATCTTGCAGGCGATGTTGTCGAAGTAGATGTATTTGTAGAGCTGTTGAAACAGCAGCTTCAGAAATAGCGCTGCAGCGTCAGCTATCGCCAGAATCGCCACATACAGTGTCGCAGTGGACAGCTTGGACATGGACAAAACGGTGATGACAGACGCGATGTTGCCAGGGAAACCAATGCAAAATATGACCCACAAGTAGTATTTGTTGATGCTGTTGCATAACTCGTTTAGACTAGCTACGGTCTCGTTGTCCTCAGTAGACATGGTTATTATCCCTGGCAAGGAGAGCGATGTGGTGGGAACGGGCGTTGTTGTATTCATTGTGTAGACTGACGTGACTGACTGGAACAGAAAGGGTTAAAATCATTCGTGTTTATTTATGTACGAACCTCTTATTTTCTTTTCTTTCATAAAACACAATTTGGTTTCAACAAGGTCCCTACGAGAGGAAAGAATGGTTGGCTGCTGTTAGCATTAAACACAAGATATCGAGTATGCATTTATCGATCTTTCCGTCTAGATGGAAGTAAGTAAAGCAAACTTGACTGGCCAAGTTTACTTTATTTACTCCCATCTAGAAGAAAAGATAGTTATCGATAAATGCATACTCATCATTGGCTGTCTTGTTCACTCGCATTTGTTGCATTAGAATAAAACAGGAAGAAAGAGGACAGGCACCAAATTGATCTGCGCTGATTTGTGTTAAACGACTAAAGAAGAAAATGATCCTTAATAGGTCAATAATGACTTCCGCAGTGTTGGTAAACAATAAGCTATTAGCAATTGAAAGCTCGTTTTTTATGCTTATAGTTTCCCTTGTTAGATTCATTTTTAATGTTTATTTACTTATTTATTATTTATTCATATATAATATTTATATTTTCAAGCATTTATTACTATAAGCATGGAGCTTTTGATATATTGAAGTATTTATTTATATATATTCATGTCGTTTTAACTTTTTTTTAATTACTCCAAATATAATTTTTTAATGAAAAGACCGCTCTAGGGTTCCGTTTAATCTGTACCAAGCAGCTTCTTTAATCGCGATCTTTTCTATTAATTAAAGAACTTAAACACGATATAGATCTATCCTATTAAACTGAATGGGAAATGAGAACTTAAACACGATAAAGATCTGTCCTATTAAACTGAATGGGAAATGAGAACTTAAACACGATATAGATCTGTCCTATTAAACTGAATGAGAACTGAGAACTAAGACACGATATAGATCTGTCCTATTAAACTGAATGAGAACTGAGAACTAAGACACGATATAGATCTGTCCTATTAAACTGAATGAGAACTGAGAACTAAGACACGATATAGATCTGTCCTATTAAACTGAATGGGAATTGAAAAATGCTCTATAGAGAACAAATAAGTAATGTGAATTTTGCTGCATGGATGCCTCTTGTTTACATACCTGATTAGAAATATTAATTATGAAACTGATTGGTTTTAACGATTGACTAGAATCCTGTACTTAGAAGATGCATCTTAATATGGTCACTGTCACCTCCGAAAAAATGGATCTGAAATACTCTCATTACGCCTTTAGCACATGTCACCACAAGGTTTTGTAAGAAATAGTACCTTTAAAACACGTCACAACAAGGTTTTGTAAGAAATAGCACCTTTAAAACACGTCACAACAAGGTTTTGTAAGAAATAGCGCCTTTAAAGCATGTCACAACAAGAAGCTAAGAAATGTACGTAAGAGGATTAACATAGATGCGAGCATATTCAATTCTTTACTCCATTGATGGCGGCCTGAACTATTAACAAAGACTGTCCAACGACTATTGATTACAATTAAATCGTTTAATGAGAACCAGATGTGACGTAGTAAAACAGCCAAACATGTGTGTGCGCTTATTAAAACACTCTGAACTTATTACTTTTGATTTTTAAAATATCCGTCTCACTTACACCTCTCTAAGGGGCGCAAGTCTAAAGTTTTCAAAACAAACTACATTTGGAAAAAGAAAGTAAAGATGAACTTAATAAAAGACCCAACCTGAAGATGACTACTAATCTTGTGATGACATGTGTTCTAAAGGCGCTATTTTCTTCAAAACCTCTTGAAGAATAAATCTGAATCAAATGTTTGCCAAGCAATCTAGAGGAAAGTAGCAAGTGTCAATTCGCCATTATTTATTATGAAAATTCATTGGTTAAATACGTCAGTCATATTTCTCAAGAGTTGCGCTCCGTGAGGAATTTTCGGTCCAACTAAACTATGTGATCGGGTTTTATATTGCAAGCAAACAGCTGTTTACAATTGCGAATAGCTAAGACAGTACATATTATGCACAAAACTTTGCTTCAAATTTTAGAATGAAACAATTATGAGAACGATTGGAAGGTATGTCATTTAGAAAATAAATAATTACTTTAAATCAAATTACTTTTCCCCCAGCTTGCGCTTACAGATCTACATATGCTATTATTGGTATTTACAGAGTGTAACATTTCCAGCAAGCTGTAAAACTTACAGTTCTAAGTATGCTATTATTAGTATTTACAGAGAGCAACATTTCCAGCAAGTTATAAAACTTACAGTTCTAAATATGATGGTACTGGTATACATACATTACGGATTAACATTTCCAGCATGCTATAAAACTTACAGTTCTAAATATACTACTGCTAGTAGAAACCTGTCAGGGAACTTACAATGTAGAAAATCAGCAAATATTATGGGTCCAAGTTCTGTGAAATCAGTTTATAAAGTTTATACATTTCCTGCTTTTTTGTTACTTTTAAATACTATTATATTTGTAACGAAAATTTGTCATTCTCAACTGTTTTTTTTTTAATTCACTCGCAATTTGATGTGATCTTGGCGACTGAACGTTTAACTTCAGGAAATGGAAAGTGAAGAATAATGGCTGTCCATCATTTTGAAAAAAAAAAGATTATTTTTGTTCTAAAGAGTATAACATTCGATGAATCTCATTCTTAGTATGTAACATTACACTACTAAATAAATATTTCTAAATGCTTAATACTGTTTTATTTCATTTTATTACCCTTCGATCTTAGCTGACCGCATTTATTCGCATTTAATCGCTTAATATATTCGGCCCATAAGTTCGACTCAAGAAGAGCTGGACTTAGACTAGAGTCAAGCAAACAAATTACTGAAAAGATGTTATAATGCACACCATGAATCAAATTTTAAGAGCACATATTATTTATAATCTACAAAATATAACACGGAACTCTTTTACCTTGCGGATATGAATAAACATGTATGTGTGCGATGGTTAACAGGAAACGATTCATGCGCGCTGTTTGTAAAATAAGAGACGACTGCAAAATTAACATGTACTAATTTACTAATTAAAGGAAGAATTTCTCTGTCTCAATTTTGTATTAGACACAACAGCCTGAAAAATAGTGACAACAGGTTGGTGTCAGAATCGTACAATGATAAAAACTGTAGGCAATAATTATCACAAGCAAATGATTGCTATTTTTAACATTTTTAATAGTGCGGAGCCATTCCATGTAAAAGAACTGCAGAGTTTTAATGTTAATGCTAACTCTCGGTACTGTGGAAGCAGTAGTACCTTTAGATTCTGATGGTGAAGCAACTTGCCATAAAATAGTTATCAATCTACATCAAATCAGTAATATGTTCCTTTCAATGTACTTCACGATTTTTAGTAACGGCACATAAATGTGTGTGCATTTTACAAGTCTTATTTTTAAATATGTTTGCGTCAGGGTTAACATAGGCCAATAAATGTGTGTGCACTTTACAAGTCTTTTATTTTTAAAACTATTTATGTTTGCGTCAGGGTTAATATAGGCCAATAAATGTGTGTGCACTTTACAAGTCTTTTATTTTTAAAACTATTTATGTTTGCGTCAGGATTAACATAGGCCTATAAATGTGAGACTAAACGCAACACATATTCTTCAAACCTAGGTCACAAATGAATGTGTCTTTAATATATTTTTCAACTCTTCGATTAAAAAATGTTATTTAAAACTGAAATTTATCTTCTTCATTACAGGGTCTGAAAACTTGTATATTCTATTCAATATATGATTTAAATTAAACTGCAATAGAAACACTCGAGACAAGAATAGTGAGATAAAAATCAGATTACTCTTTTTACCATGCTAGTATTAAATGTATGCCGATTTTCCTTATATCAAATAGCAAATAAGTATACAACAAAGAAAAAGGTCTGGATGCTTACTTTCTTGCACCATCATTTAAAGGTAAATATACAAATTATATGTATACTAAACGAGTGAAAAGTAAATCTTGACATCTGTAAAATGAAATCAACTTTACAATCACCTTTACCTTCACATTAATATATCTTTCATAATCCAGTTTCGATTCTCCAGGGGAAAGAAAGAATGAGTCAATACTTGTTAAGCGTTTGGCATACCACTCCAGTGACTACCAAAGATCAGGGGCCACAATCTGCAAAAGCGTTTGGCATACCACTCCAGTGACTACCATAAGATCAGGGGCCACAATCTGCAAAAGCGTTTGGCATACCAGGCAGTGACTACCATAAGATCAGGGGCCACAATCTGCAAAAGCGTTTGGCATACCACTCCAGTGACTACCATAAGATCAGGGGCCACAATCTGCAAAAGCGTTTGGCATACCACTCCGGTGACTACCATAAGATCAGGGGCCACAATCTGCAAAAGCGTTTGGCATACCACTCCGGTGACTACCATAAGATCAGGGGCCACAATCTGCAAAACGAAAGGCAAAACATTCACACGAACAGAACATATACGTGGAAGCATATATTAATAATACGCTAATTAAACGGTGCAAAGATAAACAGAAATACATATATATATATATATATATATTCTGTTGAGAAGCGCATGACATATTTTCTGTTATTCGTTGCAACAGATGTATGTATCAATCTTCAATTTTTGGCATGCACTGACGTAATATATATACGACAATTTTTATTGCCCTATATCTTTCACTTTTTATGCACTCACTTTAAATGCATAAATATATTTCTTGTTACAAACGCTTATAATTTAAAGTAGATGTCATGCTCTGCACGTTAAGTGCAACATTAATAAAAGTTAGTCTAGGCTGCTTACCCTAAATTTCGAGCAGAGATAGCATATTTTACATCCTAAGCATTACCCTTGTTGCATAGAATTTCAGTGGCCAGCGTTTCCCATAAACAGGTACATCTACTTGACCCAGATTTGCCAGCTGAGAGACAACTGATTGACAGTAATAGAGTGAGATAGGTCATAACTAACCAATGACCTTATAATCGTCAATTAATAAATGAGAAGTGGGGTATGATAAGGAGAGAAATGTTGACACAAAAGTATTTAAGTTTTCAAAATCACTCTTTGAAATTCCATCATCATGAAAAGATACAATTTTGAGAGGCCCCATTTTTTTGAAGGTGAACGCAGTCTAGGCGTTCACCTTCAAAGTAAATTTAAAGTTACAAATTTTAAACTTGTAATATATATATATATATATATATATATATTTGTATAATTGTTTGTGACATTTTATAACCTCTGAAAAGTAATTTCCTATTATACTTTGAGTATAAAGTGCTACGTCAATTGTTATAAATGTATTTTGCAAGTAGTGTATATAGTCACTGTTAAATGCTTCATAGTTCAACTTAACTCGGCAGTTTTAGATTTGTAGAATCTTGTTCATTCTGATCATAGCTTACATTAGTTTTGTGATGAGTACTATATTTGCTTTTTAACATTTATTGTTGTACCATGTATTTTACAATCTTTGTAAGAAGATTGTGTACTGCAATTTTGTAAAGAACACTACTCATGTTAATTTTAACTAATTTTATATATATCGTAGGCTGCAAGGAAAGTGTGTAGCATAATTTAATTGAATAGAGTGCTAGGACCAATAATGATGTAATATTAATCAGTCCAGGATGAGTGAGTTGAAGTAATTAGATTATGTGCTTACTACAAAGAACTGATAATTTATTTAATGGAAAGGAAACCTGAAGTGAGTTATTCGAAATTCTTATGAAATAACATGGTTAGTGTAGAAGAATGTGGTAACACGTTTATTTCCTTTTGTGACTTTCATTTCCTTCTGGGACATTTGGCTTTTGGGGTTGAACATGTCTACCTGGTTTTGGACAAAAAAGAGAACCTTTGGCTTTGGGGGCTCAACATATCTACCTGGTTTTGGACACAAAAGATAAACTTTGGCTTTTGTGGCTCAACATGTCTACCTGGTTTTGGACACAGAACCTTTGGCTTTGGGGCTCAACATGTCTACCTGGTTTTGGACACAAAAGAGAACCTTTGGCTTTGGGGCTCAACATACCTACCTGGCTTTGGACACAAAAGAGAACCTTTGGCTTTGGAGCTCAACATACCTACCTGGCTTTGGACACAAAAGAGAACCTTTGGCTTTGGGGGTCCATATGTTTACCTGGTTTTGGACACAAAAGGAATCTCTGGCATTGGGGTCTCCACATGTCTACCTGGCTTTGGACACAAAGAGAACCTTTGGACGCGGATGTCCACGATGAGTACATGGATTGATATGTCAGGTTAATGTTAACTCGAAGTACATATTTGGAATACTACGATTAGCATTGGGTAGGGTTGTGTGTGTGAAAATCAGTCTACATTTAGATGTGTGTGAAGACATAATCCCTACTATTAAGTGATGTTAGAATCCCTACTATTAAGTGCTGATATAATCCCTACTATTAAGTGCTGATATAATCCCTACTATTAAGTGATGATATAATCCCTACTATTAAGTGATGATATAATCCCTACTATTAAGTGATGATATAATCCCTACTATTAAGTGATGATATAATCCCTACTATTAAGTGATGATATAATCCCTACTATTAAGTGATGATATAATCCCTACTATTAAGTGATGATATAATCCCTACTATTAAGAGACTTCTTACAATAAAAAATACCTGTCACACTTTGTATGTGTATATGTATACTTGTTGGTTTGCATGTATTATTTGTTTCTATGTTTTCAATGATGCAATACACAGACAGAGAGAAATTAATGTATATATGGATGGATAGATAGATTGATAGATGGATGGATGGATGGATGGATGGATGGATGGATAGATAGATAGATAGATGGATAGTTAGATGGATGGATGGATGGATGGATGGATGGATGGATGGATAGATAGATAGATAGATAGATAGATAGATAGATAGATAGATAGATAGATAGATAGATAGATAGATAGATTATAAACGTTTATTTCTACACAGCCGTTTGACATTTATCTGTTTTGTTATATTGTATGTCTAAACAGCTTTTTCAAATCTATCTGTTGTGTTGAAAGACGGACTCTACTGAACTGCAACAGTAATATCAAGGAATGAAAAAAATATTAATTCCGCCATAGTAATCTGTTCACCGTCACATTTGTCTCTGTTCTCCACTTCTCACATTTAGGAAGTAAAGTACTGATTGGAATCCTAATACAAGATTGACTTCGATTTGTCTCCGGTTACTTAGGAAATAAAGCACTGATTGGTCTCCTAAGATTGACTTCGATTCTCTTTGTCATTTTACAGCCACATGATCGAAATCCACAATCTAGCGCATACAAATACCTCACCATAAAAGTGCACAAGTCTTCGCAAACCAATGGTCGCTGAAATCTTCATCTCAAGACAATTTTCACCTGATAGTAAAGTTTGCGTTAAATCGTATTTGAATTCATTTTAAGAGTAGTGTGCTCTTGCCATTTCTGATGCGCACATTCAAATAAGCACTTAGTATGCATCTTCCCTATTCAGGGAAAAGGTCATAAAACCAATACAATCAGACATAATTCTCATCATTATTCAGAATTATCTATAAAAAATCAACGATTTATTAATGCATTTATTTATCATTTCGCATGTCTATTTTTGATTCGTGTATGCGAACGTGTCACTTGCCTTTGATACAAAAATGCGAACAATTGATTATATATTTGTCCGTTGTGAATACAGTTAACAGGGAAGTGACTATTTCTCTGTTTCAATACAGATAAGAGGCTGATTTCACCTGCACACTGAATATGATTGAACAAAAATAATTTGGACCGAGTGTGCTTTGATACACTAATAACTGGTAACATTCTGTTATATTCAATTAAACATTATCATTAGTGTATACTGTTCTTATCATATCACTTCTAATTGTGTGTTATAGATAATAATCATTGACAATGTTGTGCTATGATTAAACAGTATGTTAAATACTATGCTTAGGAAATAATTTGTAATATTTTTGGGTGTTGGGCTAATCATTAGTAACAAAGTGTAATGATTATGTAAGCAATGGAATAGTGTGTGATATTCAACTAATCGCTATTAACAGAGTGTAATGATTCGATAAGTATTGCTATATTGTGTGATATTCAGCTAATCACTGTTAATACAGTGTAATGATTATGTAAGCAATGGACAATTGTGCGATATTCAGTTAATCACTGTTAAAAGAGTGTAATGATTAGATAAGCATTATAATATTGTGTGATTTTCACCTAATCACTATTAATAGAGTGTAATCATTAGATAAGAATTGTATAATGGATGATATTCTGCTAATCACTGTGTGTCGAGTAAATTTTCCTATCTTCTATATTAAGATGTTTTCATCCTATGGAAATATTGTGTGACATTAAATGTTTGTCTTTAATGTGGAAGAGAAAAAACGTTTATAGCGCCCGCATATTCGCCAAGTGTCTTTAAACTGCACAAATCAATGAAATTTGCCCGATTGTCTAAAAGCAATGTAATTTGCATTATTTTCCATAAGCTGCACAGATCAGTGGAATTTGATTTATAGTCTATAAACTGCACAAAACGTGGAATTTGCTGTATTGTCGCTAAGCTGCACAAATCAGTAATATTTTTATGAACTACAGAAATCAATGGTATTTTTTCTATAGTTTATAAACTGCTCAAATCAGTTGTATTGTTTCTTTAATCTATAAGCTACACAAATCAGTGGATTTTGTTCTATAGTCTATGAACTGCAAAAATCAGTGGAATTTGTTCTAATGTCTATGAACAGCACACATGAGTGAAATTTGTTCTATTGTCTATGAACTGCACAAATCAGTGGAATTTTTTCTATTGTCTATGAACAGCACAAATGAGTGAAATTTGTTCTATAGTCTATGAACTGCACAAATCAGTGGACTTTGTTCTATTGTCTATGAACAACACAAATGAGTGAAATTTGTTCTATAGTCTATGAACTGCAAAAATCAGTGGAATTTGTTCTATAGTCTATGAACTGCAAAAATTAGTGGAATTTGTTCTATAGTCTATGAACTGCAAAAATCAGTGGAATTTGTTCTATTCTACAAACCGCACAGATACGTGAGATTTATCCTGTTGTGTAAGACAACATCTCTCAGTGTTTACCACTTTCCCAACAAGACATTGAGTTTAGGTAAGTTGACACCTGGGATATCTGATTGCGAAACATTTTCTTAAGTTCTCTTCTCCAGAATATCTCATTTACTTGTACAATGTGTGAAATATGCATGCATGAAGACTGATGGGCTTAGCAATTTGCTTTTTACGAAATATACGTCACACGAGGCTGGTAGTCGTTTACCTCTCTGTGTAGATATTGGCTGTCGTATTCAAATTTGAAATCGAACTTTGAACTGTGACGAGTTCATCGATATGCTATATATTAAACAAACTTTACGCTGTGTGTACGTGTCTATAATTATGTGTTGCGTTTGTGTGTGTATGTGTGTGTGTGTGTGCGTGTATGTGTGTGTGCGTGTGTGTGTGTGTGTGTGTGTGTGTGTGTGTATGTGTGTGTGTGCGTGTGTGTGCGTGTGCGTGCGTGCGTGTGTGTGTGTGTGTGTGTGTGTGTGTGTGTTTTATATACCTATAAGACAGAGAGTGAAAGCAGTTTTTGTTCGAAATGCTATATATTCACTACTGAAATAGGAGTTAATACTTGCTATTACTTAAAGCAAAACAACCATAATTTTGCAATGCAGTAATTATAGTAATATAATTATTAAAATGTTTGTTGTCGTTTTGATCAAGTCGCTCCAAAACAAAGAACATAAATTAAACCACGATACAGTAAGCTCTCCTAAGAAGGTGAAAGAAGAAAATATAACAAAGAAAAAAATCACTACACAATCTAATTCTGCGACTCGCGGCATTATGTATATCTGCCTGCCAGTCTGCCTGGGAGAATAAGGAAGTTTAGGAATTCCGTCTCGTTATACAGTTAACACGGAAACCACATGTGAATAGAAACTCGAGAAAGTGTTGTCAGAAATGTGGCTTGGGCCTTTCGCTCTTGGAAGTAAGGGATGCAGAAAATGAGATGTTATTTACCAGAACGCACTTTCTTGACATGGCACGAATACAAATTACATGTATATGAGTCTAGTAATTACTAATAATACTTAACTCCCCTGTACGTGGAGTTGCATGACTTTGAAGTTAATAAAAGTCAGTGAGATGGGAGAGCATAAGTGCTGTTGTCCCAGATGAACATTTATTCTTCCAATGAAGAACGTGTTTCTTAACGGGGGTATGCTATGAGTTTTGGTGTCAGTTTTATAATCTTTCCAACACAAAGCAGTATGGTAGGTGCGAATTCGCGGAGGAAACTTTTGCATGCTGTTGTCCCAGAAAACGTTCAACAGCACACACTGTACCTGACCTGTGTCAAGGCCTCCTAAACTAGCAATAGTTAGAGAGCACGTAATTAAGACAATGTCAAGGTCACTTGATGTAACATTCAATAGTTAGAGCGCACGTAATTAAGACAATGTCAGGAGCACTAGCATTCAATAGTTAGACAACACAAAAATATGATAATAACAAGGATGCTTACAGCTAGACTTAATATTTACCTAAGAAAATAACAAGAGCAACTAGTGCAACATTCACTAATTAGAAAATCCCTAGGTAAGACAATAGCAAAATCATTTACTAGAGAATACTTACTTAATTGAGTAAGACACAAACTAGAGAATACCTATGTAAGACGAAAACATTGACATTTACTAGAGTATAGCTATGTGAGACAAAACATTGACATTTACTAGATGTCACAAAACGGGAGGCTCATTACAAGCCGTCCCCGAGCTGAAGTTAGAGATGCAAGGGGTGAAGTCTATTTTTGGCCTGCTCCGGTGCACCTCCAAGAAAAGCCCGGTGACGTATGCCAGTATTGCGTCGTGTCAGGTTGTTACATAGACACACATGACACACACCATTGATGTTTGGGTGGGGCCCAGTTTATTAGTGTCATGCCAAGGAACGTTTTATTGGCGGTGTGTGTTGTGAGTGTGTATCATAAATGTGAATAAATGGACGAACAGACGAACGGTGCAAAACAATAGTACAAATTCTTTCGTCCCTCTCAAAAACTATGAATAACAAGAGAGTTGAAAGATGTTTAAATCAGGTTATTTATTTCCCGATTTAAAAGGGGCACTACTCTTTCGCACAGTGATTAATCATTCATTCAACTTTCCAATGTCATACACTCTGTGGGAAATAAGGGGAGATGAAAATGATGAAATTCAAAATATAAAATAAAAATTAATTACACAATTCTTATGCGGCAAATGTGGCCGCTTTAACAATAGTTCACATATAAATAAGCATTACTTTTAACATTAAAGTTCTTATTTTTGCAAACGATATAATAGTGTTCATTTTCTTCGAGTTCTAGAGTTAAGTATGTGCGCGTTAGCCGTGCTAATGATTACTCACTATTAATGTCAGAGTTCCAAGGAGATGACGTAATCTCACACGTCACTTATAAGCGGCACTTCAAAGTGAAGACGGGACGCAATTGAGGCGTCGCATTACAGGTGAAGATTCTGCAGAATCTAGGCACCACTTTCAGATTATCACTGGGGAGAAATCTGAAATTTAGCTGACTGTTGTCAGCCTCGATAATTATCGTTGTACCGGTTGTCGTGGAAACGGACACCCCAACGACGTTTAGCATTATCGGGTGGAGTCGTCCAGTGGGAGGTGTCGTCGCATCACATTGAGTGTAGAAATCCGGATTGTCTGTAAGAAATCTCGGTGCTAGCCCCTCAATTTGCGGGATAGACTGCCAAAACGAACTCAGACAGGGGGAAGAACAAGTTGGTCCCTCGTGTCGTTAACTGCATACAACCAGCGTCACATGCATCGGGTTTTTCTTGACAGCGAACTTTCCACTTTGCCAACAATTATACTGAGTAATTTTGCCTCGTTACTCGATATATGGCATCAGACGGATGGAAAACGGATGGAAAGAGATTATTGCAGCTTTCCTTTATGAAATCTCTGTACATGAGATAATTCATACGTGAAGTTAGACTGGCTTCAGACGAATCGACGTTTTCAACATTGAGAATAAAGTCTTCATTTTGCCTCTTATATAGTTTCACTGAAGGTTTCCAAAACTTCCAGAAGCTATGTCCTGTGACATGATTTTTGCCTTGGATATATAGTGGTAATCGTGATGCACGCTTTTCTGTGGTCAATTCTAATGCGCACTGGCCATTTCACTCGTCAACAACATGTGACTGTAGTGCGCAGTTGTCCCAATCATTTAATATACATATCCATCCTAAACTAATATATATATTCAATATGATATATTAACACACACTGCGTCACGAACGTCTGTCTACTAAAGAGATCTTAGGTGACCGTTACTGGAAGTTTCATGCTACATATGTAAAATAACAAAACTCGGGTGACTTCAACTAGTTTTGTTAGCGGTTTATTAAAATGAAATAAAATATAATTTCTGTCCCTCATTTCCTGTGACAACCCCCTTCTTAAAATTGATTGGAGCTCACAGAGTGGAAATCAAATAGGAACAAAAAAAAATTTTATTTCACACGATAGTCTCCACAGGAATTTTATGCGCATCTGTGGAGAGACTATCCTCTCTCTTGTTTATATCGCGGTTATGGCATGCCGGGATAATGCATCGGCACCCGAATTTTCTCTGCCCGCGATGTGTTCGACAACGAAGCTATACTCCTGTAGCAGGAGTGTCCATCTAGTTAGCCTAGCGTTATCATACATGCTAGTGCGCAGATATGTAAGCGGCTTATGATCGCACTGCAGGATGAATGGTTTAGAGTACAGATAAGCACTAAATTTCTTGAGTGCCCATACGATTGCTAAGCACTCTTTTTCAATCGTAGAGTACCGTGTTTCACGATCTAACAGTTTCTTAGACGCGTATGCTACCGGTAGGTATTCGTCATCTGTCTCTTGGAGAAGTATGGCACCGAGGCCTTCGTCCGATGCGTCGGTCCTGACAATAAATCTCTTGTCAAAGTCTGGTAACTGTAGGACGGGTTTACTGGTCAAGATGTCCTTCACTTTTTCGAGGGCGGTGCTACACTCTGCCGTCCATCGTATTTTCGTGGGTTGTTTGTTCCCAGTTAAGTCCGTCAGTGGTTTAAGAAGCGTACTGAAGTTTGGGACAAATTTTCGGTAGTACCCCACTAGCCCCAAAACTGCCCTGACCTGTTTCTTTGTAGTCGGTAAGGTCATGTCACGAATGGCTGCAGTTAAGTCTAGATTAGGGCCTATTTGTCCGTCACTTATGATATGGCCAAGAAATTCAATCTCTCGAAAGCCCGCGCGTACTTTGGTGGGTTTCACGGTCAATTTATGGCGCTCGAGAATATCAAGTAGACCACCCACTGAGGATAAATGTTGGTCCCATGTTCCTGTTGCTACCAGTATGTCATCAAAGAAATTCAATGCGTTAACGCTCTCTAACGGTAATTTTCGCATGAAGCGCGCGAATGTTGCGGGTGCGTTCGCTAGTCCGAACGGTAGTCGGCAAAACTGAAACAAGCCTAGCGGAGTTGGGAATGCTGTTTTTGGTCTGTCGTCAATAGCAACTGACAGTTGCCAGTACCCTTTGCACATGTCAAACTTTGAAAAGTAATGTGCCTTGGTTAGTTTCGCGAATAATTCGTCCTGATTTGGAATGGGTTCCGCATCGAATTCAGTTATCTCATTTAACTGTCTGTAGTCCACACAAAAACGAAGCGTACCGTCTTTCTTTTTAACTAAGACGACCGGTGATGAATATGGGGAGATTGACTGTTCAATCACGCCCTGTTCTTGCATTTCACGCACCTGTTCTGCTATGTACTTTGTGCTCTCATATTTCTGTGGGTACTGTTTTAAGCGTATTGGTTTGTCACTTAAAAGTTTGATGCGGTGTTCAACCAAATCTGAGTGGCCCGGTTGGTCGGTGAATATGCGCGCGTGTCTGTGTAAGAGCTTTGACATTGCGTCGCGCTGTTCGACAGTTAAGTTTGAGTCAATCTCGACTTGATCGACTGTAACTGCGGAGTTAGGCATGGTTTCGGCGGACATCATGTCTGTTCTGAAATTGGAGTCTTCCAATTGTATCAGTGCGACATTCACGTTTTGTATCTGTTCGTCGCTGCGTTCATAGTAACGCTTGAGCATATTTATGTGATAGGTTTTCTGCTTATTTCCTATCTGTATGCTATAATCGTTCTGCTTCACACGCTTAATAACGCGGTAGGGTCCACGCCAGTGCATTTGCATGCGGTTGTTATGGGTGGGCCGCAAGAGTAACACGAGCTGACCTGGTTCGAGGTTACGTTCCACAGCTGTACGGTCAAAATTTCGCTTGTATCGGGGTTGTTTTTCGCGAATGTTTTCCTGTGCTAAATGACATGTCTCGGTCAGACGTTGACGTAGTTCGGCTACGTACGTGTGAACATCTTTACCATCGGTCACAGTGTCTCCCTTGACCCATGTTTCTTTAATTAGCTTAAGGGGACCACGAGGTTGTCTGCCGTATAGTAGTTGGAACGGTGAGTAGCCCGTACTCTCTTGTGGGAGTTCGCGATACGCGAAGAGTAATGGTGCTAGAAAACGTGGCCACTGGTCGGGTTGTTCCGAGGCCATTTTAATTAACATTTTCTTTATTGTACCGTTGAAACGTTCAACGGCACCATTAGACTGAGCGTGATATGGTGATGAGAACAACTGTTTACACGCTAGTAGACGCATTGTTTCAGCCATCATTGCTGAGGTGAATTGAGTGCCTTGGTCACTCAATATTTCTCGAGGTACACCCGTGCGAGAAAATACGTCTATTAAAGCGTCTGCGACTTCGATCGTTGTGATGCCCTTTAATGCGACTGCTTCTGGATATCGTGTTGCAAAATCCACGATTGTTAGGATATAGCGATATCCTCCTTCGGCCGCGGGAATGATTGGGCCAATAATGTCTACTGCGACTTTTAGGAATGGTTCCTCTACTGTTGGTACTATCTCGAGGGGAACTCGACTGACACGCCCTCGGTCGATATGTTGTTGACACTGCGTACATGTACGAACGTACGAGCGAACATCCCTACTCAGGCCTGGCCAAAAAAAATCCTCACGAATCCGTTGTTCAGTGCGACGTGCGCCCTGATGTCCGGACATGATTGAATCGTGTGCAAAGCTAAGAATCAGCTGTCTGAGTGGTGTAGGGGTAAATAAACACGTGGTGCTTCTAGTATCATTTTCCTTATAGTCGGTGCGCCGAAACGCTAGCCCGTCCTTCAGGAAATACGTAATTGTCGCGTACTTGCTGGACGTAATAGTGTTTTTCCGTGCCAGCTTTAGCATTGAGGACAAGCTTTTGTCCTCCTGCTGCAGGTGACTGAGTTGACTTGGGGTCAACTGCGGAAATGTATTCTCGACTATCTTTAGAGCTGGGGGTCCTTGTTTACTACGTTCCCGTTGTGCTCTAGTGGTTACGGGGAGAACAGGATAGATGCCATCAGTGTGTGCGTCACACTGTTCGGGCGATAGTATGAATCCGAACTGCATGTCTCTTATCACTGCGGCGGTGACTGTACCGGAAAATACGGGTGACGTAACATGTACAGTGGCTCTTGGACATGTACTAAGGTGTCCCATAACACATCGAATGCGGACACTACCTCTTAGATACTGTTCAGGGCGTACAAGTTTAGCATTTATGCAGCTTATGGACGCGCCTGTATCGACCAGTATTTTGACTTTTTGTCCGTTTACTGTAGCCTGTTGGGTCTTTAGAGTTGCACCTGTTTCAGTGCATACTTTTACATCACGTGGACTGGGACAGTTCTGAGAACTATGCCCCTTCCCTTTGCAAGTGTAACATGTCATAGGTGGGGAGTCACGTGTGTGACGTCGTACGTCTTGTGACTTAGTATATGTCCGCTGTACCGGTTCGGGTTTTTCCGATTTCGTCATTGGTCGGTTCAATTTCGGTGTATACTTCTGCCGATTTGTAAGAGGAGGGCGTGGCGCACTCCTCGTAATTACCGGATCAGGGTAATCGTTATACGTGTCTGCTAACTTCAACATATCACAGAAGTTAGTCGGGGGATTTCGCTGCAAATATGTCGTCATTGCAGGCGGAGCAATATGGAGAAATTGATCTCTTAATATCAAATCAAATAGGTCCTCATATGTCTTCCGGATGTCTGTCAAATCAATCCATCTATCAAGATAATGGCGTAACCGGGTACCGAAGGCTTGCATGGTGTCATTTGCTTTAGGTATGGCTCTCCTAAACATTTTTCGAAAGCCTTCTGCTGTACATTGAAAAGTACGCATCAAACCCGTTTTGAGATCTGCATAAGTAATCGCGGGATCGCGCGTTAGATCAGTAAATGCGCGCGAGCTTTCACCTTGGAGTATTTGACCGAGTTGTTGTTTCTTTTCAATGTCAGAGTAATTAAAGTTGGCAATGAAACTGTCAAAGCGTGTCAAAAACTCGTCAATCGTCTCGACTTCAGGGTTAAAGAAAGCTAGCCGTGTACGGGGTTTATTTAATTCGGCCTGTTGCTTAGCAGTCCCATCTAACAACTTCTCTCTAGCTGTTACCTCTTGCTTAGCTAATTCAAGCTGTTCCTGATGTGCTCTAGCTTTTAACTTAAGCTTTTTCTCTTCTACTTCCTGCCTTTTATCTTCTAAATCCCTAGCTGACTGAATCTTTAATAACTCTATTTCTCTCATATCTTGGATTTCTTTCTCTTTAAAATCTCTCGCCTCTTTCGCTCTTTTTTCCTCTAGCTCATTTTTTCTATCCTCTAGCTCTCTCAGGTTTTGCATCTCTAGCTGTTTAGCTAACTCTCTCTTATCTTCTAGCTCTATAGCCTCTTTCGATCTTTTTTCCTCTAGCTCTCTCGCCTCTTTCGATCTTTTTTCCTCTAGCTCTCTCAAAGTTTGCATCTCTAGCTGTTTAGCTAACTGTCTCTTATCTTCTAGCTCTCTCACCTCTTTCGCCTCATTTTCTTTCGCAACATACCATTTAGCTATCTCCTCATCCACGTATTCCTTTAACTCGGCTTTCTCATACCCGAATTCTCTACCCATAGCCATGAGTTCTTTCTTTATGTTTACTAGCTCGGCCATTTTTAAAATTGCTAGTTATCACGAGTATGGATAAAGTGACTTAGAATATTCGCGGGATTTTGACCTCTGTCGGTCACAAGTGGTGCAATGGTGTGCGTATGAACACCAGCCACCACGTGATTAGGATTATTACAAACACGAGTAAAAGAAATCCTAATCGGAAATTTGCAAAGTTAGCAAAATTAGCAAAACAACAGTTGCTAATGTAGCGTACAAAATATCGATCTATGTACGTCTAAACACGAGTCGGTACGCGTTAACGATAATAGCGTAAAGATTATAAAACTTATTTCAACACAATAATAAGTCTTATCAAAATCCAGTTCACCTAAGTCTCAATAGCAAAGCCCTAGCTTGCAATAAACAATGCATATGGTGATGAGATAGAAAAGCAGGAAAGAGATGACACTTTCTTACAACAACACAATTTACCTTGTCAGATCACGGTCAGTGGTCACCAGAATGGGACAAAACGGGAGGCTCATTACAAGCCGTCCCCGAGCTGAAGTTAGAGATGCAAGGGGTGAAGTCTATTTTTGGCCTGCTCCGGTGCACCTCCAAGAAAAGCCCGGTGACGTATGCCAGTATTGCGTCGTGTCAGGTTGTTACATAGACACACATGACACACACCATTGATGTTTGGGTGGGGCCCAGTTTATTAGTGTCATGCCAAGGAACGTTTTATTGGCGGTGTGTGTTGTGAGTGTGTATCATAAATGTGAATAAATGGACGAACAGACGAACGGTGCAAAACAATAGTACAAATTCTTTCGTCCCTCTCAAAAACTATGAATAACAAGAGAGTTGAAAGATGTTTAAATCAGGTTATTTATTTCCCGATTTAAAAGGGGCACTACTCTTTCGCACAGTGATTAATCATTCATTCAACTTTCCAATGTCATACACTCTGTGGGAAATAAGGGGAGATGAAAATGATGAAATTCAAAATATAAAATAAAAATTAATTACACAATTCTTATGCGGCAAATGTGGCCGCTTTAACAATAGTTCACATATAAATAAGCATTACTTTTAACATTAAAGTTCTTATTTTTGCAAACGATATAATAGTGTTCATTTTCTTCGAGTTCTAGAGTTAAGTATGTGCGCGTTAGCCGTGCTAATGATTACTCACTATTAATGTCAGAGTTCCAAGGAGATGACGTAATCTCACACGTCACTTATAAGCGGCACTTCAAAGTGAAGACGGGACGCAATTGAGGCGTCGCATTACAGGTGAAGATTCTGCAGAATCTAGGCACCACTTTCAGATTATCACTGGGGAGAAATCTGAAATTTAGCTGACTGTTGTCAGCCTCGATAATTATCGTTGTACCGGTTGTCGTGGAAACGGACACCCCAACGACGTTTAGCATTATCGGGTGGAGTCGTCCAGTGGGAGGTGTCGTCGCATCACATTGAGTGTAGAAATCCGGATTGTCTGTAAGAAATCTCGGTGCTAGCCCCTCAATTTGCGGGATAGACTGCCAAAACGAACTCAGACAGGGGGAAGAACAAGTTGGTCCCTCGTGTCGTTAACTGCATACAACCAGCGTCACATGCATCGGGTTTTTCTTGACAGCGAACTTTCCACTTTGCCAACAATTATACTGAGTAATTTTGCCTCGTTACTCGATATATGGCATCAGACGGATGGAAAACGGATGGAAAGAGATTATTGCAGCTTTCCTTTATGAAATCTCTGTACATGAGATAATTCATACGTGAAGTTAGACTGGCTTCAGACGAATCGACGTTTTCAACATTGAGAATAAAGTCTTCATTTTGCCTCTTATATAGTTTCACTGAAGGTTTCCAAAACTTCCAGAAGCTATGTCCTGTGACATGATTTTTGCCTTGGATATATAGTGGTAATCGTGATGCACGCTTTTCTGTGGTCAATTCTAATGCGCACTGGCCATTTCACTCGTCAACAACATGTGACTGTAGTGCGCAGTTGTCCCAATCATTTAATATACATATCCATCCTAAACTAATATATATATTCAATATGATATATTAACACACACTGCGTCACGAACGTCTGTCTACTAAAGAGATCTTAGGTGACCGTTACTGGAAGTTTCATGCTACATATGTAAAATAACAAAACTCGGGTGACTTCAACTAGTTTTGTTAGCGGTTTATTAAAATGAAATAAAATATAATTTCTGTCCCTCATTTCCTGTGACACTAGAGTATAGCTATGAGAGACAAAAACATTGACATTTACTAGAGTATAGCTATGTGAGACAAAAACATTGACATTTACTAGAGTATAGCTATGTGAGACAAAAACATTGACATTTACTAGAGAATAGCTATGTGAGACAAAAACATTGACATTTACTAGAGTATAGCTATGTGAGACAAAAACATTGACATTTACTAGAGTATAGCTATGTGAGACAAAAACATTGACATTTACTAGAGTATAGCTATGTGAGACAAAACAATGATACTAGAGATTACCTATTTAATTGAGTAACAATTCAAAAACAAATACACTAACTAGAGCATACCTATGTAATTGTGTAACAAAGACATTTACTAGAACATAAATATGTAAGACAATAGCATTGTGTGGTGAAATAAATTTGCCTCTCCTTATTGTTAATTTAAGTGTTATATAAACTGTTAAATTGTAAGAGTAACCCGACCTTGGGCACTCCTTATTGCGGTATTTTGAAGGTGTCTGAGTTGATGTAAACGCTCGAGGCAAGAATATTCTAGAATTGCTGATCTAATGCAAACCAGTGAGTAATTTGCTTTTAAATTATCCAATGGCTGTGATTTAAGAGAACGAGACCAGGCAATGGACCGAGATCATAAAATTTACCAGTGTAGAAAATTTTATTCTCAGATCACTTTTGAATTTTGGAGTGGCAAAGAAGACGTCCGGTTTTGAAAGGCAGCTGCTAGCTTGATGGTGAGTTAAACTGACTGGTTAAGAGAAAATGGACTTAGATATATTTCATGCACTTTCGCTATGGATATGTTATACTTGTGTTTTGCTACACCACATTCAAGTGATTAGGTAAAATAATTCTCTACAGCATATAGTGTTTTTATCTCAACCTATTGGCTCGTCTCATTCTCGTAAATATTAACCATTGGATAATAAAGCTACTCATCCAGTTGGAACTAGTTTGTATTGCATCAGCAATTTCTAGCATACTCTCGAGCTATTTACTTCCAAATCTGAAAATTACAAAATAATGCCATCATAAGGTGTGCCCTAGGTCGGGTCGCTTCGAAAATTTAACATTTTATATAACAATTAAGTTTAGAAACATGGCAAATTTACTAGGCTACAGAAACTTACTAGAGTATACCTATGTAACATAATAAGAATGACACTTATTAGAACATACAGATGTAAGTCAATAACAATGACACTTACTAGAGTATATCTATTTAAGACAATAACAATGACACTTACTAGAGCACACCAATTGGTGACAGTAAATTTGCCCCTGCCTATTTTAAAATTTAAATCTTTATATAGGTTGTTGAATTGTCAGAGTGACCCGACCTTGAGCATTCCTTTTGGTTTTATTTTTTGAAAGTGTTTGAGTCAAAGTAAACAGCCTGAGGCAAGAATATTCTAGATTTGCTTACCTAATGGAAATTGAGTGAGCATATTTCTATTACCCAATGATTATAATTTATGAGGATGAGATTAGCTAATGGATTGAGAATACAAAAATTCACTTGCTATAGAGAATTCTTCTCTCTGATCACTTTTGAATTCAGAGTGGAAGAAGAAGGTCCAGTTTGAAGGTAGTCGTTAGCTTGATGGTGAGTTTAAACTAACTGACTGAGAGAGAATGGACTTAGGAATATTTCATGCATTTACTATTGATATGTTATACTTATATTATTTATTTCAAGGGCACTTACTAGAGCATGCCAATGTAAGACAATAACAATGACACATACTAAGTTGGTAATGAGCCAGGATCGGCCTCTGGCAAAATTGCATTCCATACCAGAATAAATAATGGCAGATTTTAAAGTGTATCATTTCCCAAAGTACCGTTTGACACGAATATATAATTAAATTAGTAAATTAATATAACTTGTTTACCGTACCAAGAGTTGAAAAATAATATTATGAAACCTTTTTTCTGAAGTAACACTCTAGGGTAATATATTACCCCGAAATTATACCAAATGTAAAATTAACGGTAAGTTTTACATAAAACTAAGAAATATTAAATTAAATTAAACATTTTAGAAGAGAACAAAATAATGTGATTCATCATTGAAGTCTAAAATTAAAAAGACAAACATATTTGAAGATCTCAACATTATGTTTAAGTTAAAGAGCTGATTTGTACACATGCCTTTCGCGTTATAGGCAGATGTCGGTATAGTTGTGGATGGCAGTGCATAATCAAACGAGATATGTGGGCGCCGGATCTATGTAACTCTGTAAACGTGACGGTTACACTTACTGGGAAATGTTATGTTTACTAGATATATATGGATATACACACATCTAAGTAAACTCTGGTTCTCAGTACAACAGTGTTGTATCACTCCACAAAGGCAAACCAGCCTTTTAATAAAAGAGCTGAATCAGATCATCTGATAAAAGAAGGATTGATTTTCACAAAATATATGTTGCTTCTGTCAAATTTAAATGCTTCCAGATTATCATTGAGGCAAAAAGCCAACCAACCGAAAGCAGAAGGAACAATGGAAATAACTAAGTAAAGCTAAAATACGTGCATTTCTCCTACCCCTCCTCCCAAAGATCATGATAATTCTGAAGGGAGGAGAGTCACTAGAAATGAAATAACATATTTTCATTATAATTGGCAAACAATCTGGCGTGGGAGATAAAAGAATGAAAATATTCTACAATTAACGAAATTGCATGTCAAGCCCGTAATGATGTGACCGCATACAGTTCTCTCATACGCTGATACCTATCTTCTTTAATTGCTATTCTAATTATTCCTTATATTTATTTATTAGGCATTATCAGTCAATAAATGTATCTCTCAACCCCTGTGGAATGTTGTAATATTTTCCTCAAGCAAATACTGCATGCACCGTGTATGCATGAATGTAAGTATATAAGTATTTATGTATGACAGTCGGTATGTGATTATTTACTTATACATGATTACACACACACGCGTGCACACACGCATATATGTATAATATATACGTGTATGTGTATGACTATATACTAAGTGTAAGACTGCACATTGTATATTTGTATGAGCTTATGTACTTTTGTTTGCACATGTTAGTTTTATTTGTATATTTGTGTGAGATAGATAGATAGACAGATAGATAGATAGACAGATAGATAGATAGATAGACAGACAGACAGACAGAGTAGTAATCTTAATTTGTTGGGTGTGATGTTCGATTTAGAACAAGTCTATGTGCACTTATTAATCTCGATTGTATACAAATGTCTTGTTTAGAACTGGTCTATCTGTAAATGTTTTTTATTAGATATTGTTTGTGGGTAAATGGGAAATATGGAAACATTCCGAAATAATCCTGGCCAATTTGTATGCGGACAAAATCCGAAAACGTCACTGTGTACGCAATGAAAGACAGACGGAATGGCAGACCAAACATCATTTACCTGACAGGCAAATATCTTGAAATAACTGTAATATATACTTTAATTGACAGACATCTTTTCATTGACAGACAAGCGAGTTCCCTGACAAACTTCAAGAAAGGCAATAATAGCAGCATAATCGACATCTATAATCTCGTAGGATTGTCCCGTATATTTCATGTGCTGGAGACACGGTTTTAGAAAATTTGCTTGGTTGTCAGAATAGCGACATGATAAAAATAAAGAAGAAAGAAATAGAGTGAATGGATGGAAGGAAGAAAGACAGAAAGAATAAAAAGCAAGAAAGAAAGGGATGTGTGAATGAAGAAGTGGAGAAAGAAAGTAAAGGAGAAAGGAAGAAATAAAAGAAGGAAGGAAATAAACAACTTCCTTTTTTTTCACTTGCGCACAGGATTATCAATAGCGGAAAACTATTTGAGAAAGTTTGCAAGGAAGGAAGATTGGAAGAAAAAAAGTTTGGAAGGAAGTTTGGGAGGATGGAAGGGACGGAGGGAGGGGGGGAATATGTGGCGAAATAGAAACAAACTTAAGACGTCCGTACTAAAGTGAAAGTCGAATAAGCATTAAGATTATAAAGTTTACACTATCTCACGTACCACTACTACTTGAACTACTACCGCCACGATCTCTTCACTAATCACGAATCAAACCCCTGCCAGTATCACTTCTACAGCTACTGTTATCAATATATTGCTATATCGTCTTACAAAATAATATATCCTGTCCACAAAAGCTGTTTTACTAATATTTGACAGATGTACGTGTACTTTGTCACCGCAAACTGTCCTATGAAACAATAAAACAGCGTTTCATTGATTAATGGAATACTTGAGGTCAGAAATAGATCCACGAAATCGCATCGAGTTGAAAGTATTGAAGAAAAACAACACATGTCCCCCCTGTGGATATTAATTTCTATTGTCATTTATTCGCAAATATTTGCTTAAAACTATCTATGGCTTGTGTATTCGTATGTGCGTGGGTATTTTAAGTGGATTATATTGAAAACCTGGAGGAAAAGATAATGGTAGAAAGGCGTCTTAAAGATAATAGAAGTAATTAAGCTAGGAAAATAAAATTACTACTAGCTTAAAGATATTTGCATGCACAGTCACATACAAACACGTATTCTAACTGGCAGAAAAGTGTGCAAAATGCATAATTAAGCCACTAGTGAAAAATAAAGGCGAACACTTCAAAGCGTGCCAACATACACACACTATATTAAGTGACATTACCATACCTGACTAAAACAATTAGCAAATCACATGTACACTCGCAATCGTACGTGTGCACACATGTAATCATACACAACATAGCGACAAGCAGACTAACCAGTAACAAATCACACACACTCTCCAGTAACAAAATACACACTCACCAGTAACAAATCACACACACTCACCAGTAACAAATCACACACACTCACCAATAACATATTACACACACTCACCAATAACATATTACACACCGCACCAGTAACAAATAACACACTGCCCAGTATAAAAATACACACACTCACCCGTATAAAATACACACGCACTCTCCAGTATGAAAATACACACGTACACTCACCAGCATGAACATACACACACTCACCAGTATGAAAACGCACACGCACTCTCCAGCAAGAAAAACCTCACACGCACTCACCAGTATGAAAATAAACACAAACACTCTCCAGCATGAAAACACACACACACACACACACACACACACACAGCTTGTGTTAGGAAGAAAACAATGTTCATCTAAACCCGACACTATAGCTACCCTAGCACAGCTGTCGTTTTGTGTGAAATGGGGATACTCCATTCAATGTTCTGATCGTCACCAGTAAAATCCAAACAATGGACTTCAGTATGCGAATACATGCATATTAAGGATAACATCGGGTCTTAAGATATAATGCAATCAAAAAGGTATATTGCCTTTAAGTTTCGTTTCTCTTGTGAACTACTATAGCGTGAGTAATCGAGCAAGACCTCACTGTGTGTCACTGGAACAAACTAAAAAAAAAATCTTATGAGACTCTGTTAGTTAGAGTTTCGTACCATCTAACCCTTTGTCACGAAGACATATGTAGGTCATTGTGTTGATCTAGCACAAGCCCACTGTTTCATTAATAGCAGTCTCTTTTTAATGTGGGATATTCGTTTATTTCCCACGTCAAATAAGAAGCAGACCATGTATATAATTATAACTGAATACTATTATATTAAATTACAATTATATACATTTTCTTAATGTTATGTTTATATGCTTCAGTGGTGGAGTAAATTTATCTGTCCCTATTTCTAAACTTAATTGTTAGATAATATTCTAACTGTCAACGTGACATGACCTTCAGGTATTGCGTATGATACTATTTTTGTAAGTACCAGAGTTAAAATAACAACTTAGGTAAAGAATATGCTAGTAATTGAAATTGAGGCTTGAGTTTGGTCTTGCGAATTCATGAAGATTTTTGAACATTCCTCGTTGTGTGCTTGGGCAGTGCACACGAAGATTCTGAAACATTCCTCCTGATGTGCTTTGATAGCACATACCAAGTTCTAAACGATTCTCCACAGTGTGCTTTGATAGCACATACCAAGTTTTAAACGATTCTCCACAGTGTGCTTTGATAGCACATACCAAGTTTTATGTTTGTTTGTTGCATTGTCCGTAAGCTAAAAGTATTATTCCTGAATTTTATTGAAGTTGTATTGATATTAGGCTTGTAAATGTTCTTACTGAACTCTTGCACATTTCAAAGAGAAACATTCACTTCTATCTGACTCAAAATGTGCTTTTAATTGACAAAGTACGAGCTGTTGCCCGATAAAATAATAAGAAAATACACTTTATCTCGTGTGGAAACAAGCTCTGTTACTTATTGAAACATGCGCTGTTTTGGCCTGTCTTTTTGCCCCTGAATTGTCTATTTTAATATATATTACTGATTTAATTACTGATATTGTACAATAGCTGCATGCAGCGTGAGGTTTGTGCTGTGTTTATCGAAAAATGTGCAAAGAACAACTCTATTACGTCAGACAAAGCGACGTCATACTGAATATAACCACCTCCCACTTACTCAAGAAGATAAAATAAGTAGCATATCCCACAATACTAAGTCTATTTGTATTTGAGTTATGCCACTTTCATAAGTGGGCACGAATTTCCGTTTAGCAGCGATTGGAATGAAATAATTATTACATTAACATGATAACAATAACATTAACGTGTAAACAAATACAGACAAAAGAAAGGAAGGGTTGCCCCAGAGAGAATACTTCCATGCGTCATCATAGCGCTGCTTTACTAGAGAGGCAGAAACGTTGGGACACATCAAGGGAGATTACTTTGATGGATCTACTTATGAAAAAAAAATATTGTGTTCACACTTTCTTTACTGTAAAAGCTAAATATTATAATATTCTGATCATCTTCGTCTATGCACACGTCATTTCTTCCGTATACACGTGCTTATGGCACAACCACTTAAAAACGTAATGAAAAGCACTGTTAACTGTACTTTGTTTCCTTTTGAATTGGCTAGCATTAAAACTGGCGAGACATTATAATCACTGACACTACTTTTCAAATTGCTATAAACAGATACCTTAATCGTTAAACAATATCTACACAAGTCCCATGAGTAATGTCCGCAGAATTCTTGTTAGTATTATCAAACGGTTATCGCAAGCGACGTCTGCCCTCGTATCTCGGCCAAAGCTGGTGACGTTGCAATCCGATATGACAATCACTGAACATGTTCGTCAAAACAATTTTGTCAGTAAATATTTCTGTGTTCGAAATCTAAAAATTATATCCGGAGAACAGTTCATTACGCGATCTCTCTCGCCGCCCATCTCTACACCACTTGCACATATTTAATTTAGTTTTAAGGTTTGGACATTAATGTCTTCTAAGAAATTATAGTAGAAAAATGAAATACCCATCTATGTTTGGTCCCGATTTAATAATATAGAATCTGTCAACAATTTCATCTGAACACTGATGGACTTAGTGTTCATAAGCCACGAACAAAGAGCTCAGGCGTGTGGAGGACAACATACAGATCCATAGGTAAAGTATCTGCGAGAATGATTTTCACCGGTCACAGACACGGGACCACGGTACGTGAAAGAACAAAAATATGTTCAAGTGAGAATGATTTTCACCGTTCTAAAACAAAAGACCACCGTTCATGAAAGAACAAAGGCGTCAAACTACAGTAGAAATAACTGCATAAAAATTGTATTGAGCTCCAAATAGTAAACCTACACTTTTTAAAAGATATTTTCAGTTATGTATATGTGTATTCGGCCGTCAGATATTGGATTTACTGTTTTGCTATTGTGGGATACGGAGATATATTTTACGCGTATGCCCTATACAACATTATTATATGCCATGTTTTTGCTGACAACAGAGTCAATATTAATACTAACTTCTAATAATATACAATTGCTAATGATGTTAGCTAAGACGGATGTGTAGCGAAAAGGTATACATTACTTGGGATTCACAGTCTTGCCTCTGCAATATAATGATTTTGTCCAAGTAAGAACACAATCTGTCAATATGTCTTATGTCAATAAATCAATAAATAAAAGCGATCGCATAAAGAAATGTCAATTTGAAGCATTACAACTTATAAAATACTGAAACAATCAGTTACCGGTTTGGTGTTGTTTTTTTTTTTGTGTAGTGTGAAAGAAGAAAGAATGGAAAATAGACACACACACACACACACACACACACACTCACACACACACACACACACACACACTCACACACACACTCACACACACACACACACACACACACACACACTCACACACATACACACAGTAAACATAAACAATATAGTGGAGCAATAACACATATAAAACTAGAACATCTACAGTGTCGGTATCACAGCTGGAAGTAATTACGGATTTCTGAGTTTGCACTAAGCATTTACTATTCATCTTTATCCCAAATTAGTTCACGTTGCCCACGGTCGACGTCGTCGCCTGTGGGACTACGTGAAAGAAGTGAATTGTGCGCACGAAAGAATTCTCTATAAAACACAAGAGAATAAAACCTGTCAAAGCATAATGCAAATTTCAGCAACATATTTCACACCGCACAAGACAAAATACTCTTGCGTTTTCTGTTCCTTTACTCCGGAAATGAAACACAACTAGAAGATTTAAAGATATGGATTTTGATTCTTTCAAACAAGTCCCTATTGTGACGTCCCAGAGTGAGGTGTTTGGGCCATTTTGTTGGCCTCGTGCTATAGATTAGTTTTCTGCCTGAAAGGACTGTGTGACGTGCAATTACCCTCTCCAGATTAAAGCACTGACTCTAGATGATATCGGATACTATATATCGGAATATAAATAGATTACATCTTGGCAGCAACAATACTGTGTAGATTTGATGCATTGTCGTCTTATTGTTCTGATAGATGTATATAATTATTTTACTTCTTGTTCTAAAGTACCCATACGTATTTATAGACCCTGTGTATTATTAAGAAGACAGTATATGTTGTGTATAAATCCAGAACGTCAATTTCATAGTGGATCATTTTTGTAAAGATACTATCACACACTTCAGACTCATACAGATACTATCAAGGTAATATCACACACTACAGACTCATAAAGATACTATCAAGATAATATCACACGCTTCAAACTCGTAAAGATACTATCAAGGTAATATCACACACTACAAACTCGTAAAGATAATATCAAGATAATATCGCACACTTTAAATTCGTAAAGATAATATCAAGGTAATATCTACACTTCTAACTCGTAAACATACTATCAAGATAATATCAAGATAATATCACACACTACAAACTCGTAAAGATACTATCAAGATAATATCACACATCTGAGACTTGTAATGATAGTATCAAGGTAATATCACACACTTCAAACTCGTAAAGATATTATCAAGATAATATTACACATTTGAGACTCGTAAAGATAGTATCAAGATAATATCACACACTACAATCTCGTAAAGATAATATCAAGGTAATATCACACACTCCAAACTCGTAAAGATAATATCAAGATAACATCACACACTTCAAACTCTTAAAAATACTATCAAGATAACATCACACACTTCAAACTCTTAAAAATACTATCAAGATAATATCACACACTACAAACTCGTAAAGATACTATCAAGATAATAACACACTACAAACTCGTAAAGATACTATCAAGATAATGTCACACATTTCAAAGTGTCAAGAAAGCATCATCAATTAAATTCCTTTCATGCGGGGTAGAGAGGTGAGTAAAAATACTGAACGGCGTTAATTACATTATGAGAGCTGAACAACACTGTCCGCTTTACGAGTTGTAAACAACACTGCCCACTTTACGAGAGCTCGCTTTGGAGCGAGGCATGAAAGAAACGTTCAGGTAGAAAGTACGTGGCTTTTTGTCCCAGGCACATAATGTGATTGGTTCCTGCAAAATATAATTAAGGGACCAATGTTATAGTTCTATTCAATCTTGAAATCCAGTTACTGCACTAGGAAACCTTACTGATTGCGGTTTATGGCAGGTGAAAAGGCCATGTCGATATATACATCAATTATATTTTACATGTTGACGAGCTGATCTATCTCACTTTGTCAAACTCCTAAAGCATTGTGTGACCTGAACGGGTGCATCAGCCACATCAATGAACTCAGAGAGATGTTATTTAGGACTCTGGAACGTTACAGAATGGAACCGAAAATCCCAAGTATTATTTTTATGCACTGATGGAATTCACGTGTCTAAGGACTCTGAGACTCTCTTGTGAAAACCCATCAGTCACAGTTCTCCTTTTCGATTTAGTTTCTTTTCTATTTTCATTTTCTTATGTTGCTTTGTTTCGAGAAGATTGAAGTTAAACTGAAAGCTACCGATTGCCCCTATTATAGATTGAAAATGTAGACTGAAAGAGTTGTAAAATGCCAGTGAAATGATTGCTTCTTGGCAAGAAGGAAATTTCCCTCTTTCTTGAATCGGGTGGATAAGCCAACCAAGACCCACTTTTATTTCCACTCACTTCCCTAAGGTCTAAATTCAGACATGCGCAAGTCATCTATAAAAACGAGAGAGAGAGAGAGAGAGAGAGAGAGAGAGAGAGAGAGAGAGAGAGAGAGAGAGAGAGAGAGAGTGAATGAGAGACAGACAGACATAAAGAGATAATTAAAGTATATATATATATTGACCATTGAATGATGCACATTGACTAGCTAATATATATATATTGACCATTGAATTGACTAGCTAATATATATATTGACCATAGAATGATGCACATTGACTAGCTAATATATATATATATATATATATTGACCATAGAATGATGCACATTGACTAGCTAATATATATATTGACCATAGAATGATACACATTGACTAGCTAATATATATATTGACCATAGAATGATGCACATTGACTAGCTAATATATATATTGACCATAGAATGATGCACATTGACTAGCTAATATATATATTGACCATAGAATGATGCACACTGACTAGCTAATATATATATATATTGACCATAGAATGATGCACATTGACTAGCTAATATATATATTGACCATAGAATGATGCACATTGACTAGCTAATATATATATTGACCATAGAATGATGCACATTGACTAGCTAATATATATATTGAAAATAGAATGATGCACACTGACTAGCTAATATATATATTGACCATAGAATGATGCACACTGACTAGCTAATATATACTGACCATTGAATTATACAGTAGCAGAGTAAATTTGCCTGTCTCTATTTCTAAACTGTGAACGTGACCTGATTTTCGGGTACTGCAGATGATGATATTATTGTAAATACCAGAGTTAAAATAACAACTCGGGTAAAGAATATACTAGAATTTGCTGATGCAATCCAAACCACTTCCAAGGAGATGAGTAGTTTTTCTGACTAATAGTCTCATTACTTGTTCATAACAATTTCTTCCAATGGGGATAGACCAAAAGTTACTTTGTTGAATAGAGTTCTATATTCAAATCACTTTGATTTTCACGTAACTCAAATCCGGTCATAAAGACAATCATTAGCTAATGGTAATTTAAGGGAATAATAAAGAAAGAATGGACTTAGAAATATGTCATATATGTTTGCTATTGATCTTTGTTTTGAATTGGAGAATGCTTTTGTATTGACCTATTATTTATATGTTCACTACACTGATTATTTTGTATTTCTTATGCTGCGTGTGCATCGGGCTAACGAATATTGATGCAGGATTTGTAATTTGAGAATGTGTTTAGAGATGAAATATGCCTGAAACTTAGCACTGCTCTTAATTTGACGTTGGCAGAAAGGAACATACCTTTTGGTGCTTTTTATGTTTGTAACCTTTATCCGGTTCAGAAAGCATTGACTACTCTAATGGTTCACATTGATGTGTATCCAGCATTGTCCTCGAACGTATCAGTAAACGTGTCCTGTAAATTGTTTCTGTGAATTCCGTTTGAGAGCCAATATGATGGAAACTGAAGCTTGAGTTTGGTCTTGAGAATTAATGAAGATTTTTTTAACATTCCATGTGGTGTGCTTGAGTAGTGCACATGAAAGTTCTGGAACACTGCTTGTGATGTGCTTTGATAGTGCGTACGAAGCTCTGGATGATTCTCTATCGTGTGCTTTGAGAAAGCATCGGAGATTCTGGAACAGATGTGTAATGTGTTCTAGATGGGGTATGTTGGACCATCATCTAATAAGAAAGAAAAAGACATGTTGCAAAACACGTGATTGTGAACATGTGCTAGCAACAGCTGCCATCTTTCAAATGGCTATAATTATCTCTCTGAAACTCCACTCTCATTTCTATGATGAACCTATATCTATGAACATGATTATATATATGTTAATTGGGCTGCTGATGTCTATGTTAGCATAAACTAATATATGTGTCAAGTATTTAATCAAAACATGTTGTGCAAGTGATGTAAATGTCAACGCTCATTGTATTATATTCATATGTTGCATATTTGATTCTTGATTTAATAAATATATTGTTAAAATTATTAACGTTCTTGCACATATATTAAAGCCTTATTGTAGTAAAAGTGGGTGGATGGGAGCTTGTTAAATATAAATAAAAGACGGATTTTTATTACTCCTTTAGTAAGACGTTTCCACCTACATAAGTACTGTGTGACAGTAAAACGTCTGTCTTATTATTGTTGGAGAGCACTTTTACAACACCCACATAATCTGCCAAATGAGAGACTAGTGGTGTTCCTGGAATAATTATTAATGAACATAAATTAAGATTTTTCCATCACTTGTAGTTAGTTATGGATGATTAATAAAAAATAATGATGCTGTACGGAAGGAGGGTGAAAACGGCAGGCAAGCGGTTCCTGCTTTTCGTGGACCAGAGAAAATAATTGCGGAAATGGTCAACCGACCGACCGTCAACAGTCAGTTTTAACTCCTGTCAGTTTCCTCCTTTGAACCCGTGATACCTTACGTGTACACCACAGACATTTTAGACTTCTGACAAATAGCGTGATTACTGACGTATCGTGTACACTACAGACATTTTAGACTTCTGACAAATAGCGTGATTACTGACGTATCGTGTACACTACAGACATTTTAGACTTCTGACAAATAGCGTGATTACTGACGTATCGTGTACACTACAGACATTTTAGACTTCTGACAAATAGCGTGATTACTGACGTTTCGTGAAAACTACTGACATACGGTGTAAACGTTTGACAGGAACTGTAAACGACCGACAATGCAAAATCCGCAATGTTAGTGGAAACTTCTTACTCTTACAATAAATTGTAGACAGTTGAGTGCAAAACACGAGTGCCAAGCCATGATTTTAGGTGAACACACTTCACATGTTGTGTCAACTAATAACATTGAATGCAAAATTCTTATTGATGTTCAGGGCAGCCTACTGAGTGTTTAGTGTGAACTTCTGACTTTCAGTTACATTCCTGATCTTAAGTAAAAAAAATAATTGAATTTAGCATAATATCCTGTCCACTAGTACAAACTCCTCTAACGTTTAGTATAGTCTAGTAAATCGTAATATAATCTCCCGATGTTAGTGTAAACTAATAACTTTTAGTATAAACTACTGAGATTTAATGTATATTCCTGAAGTTTACTGCTAACTCTTAAAATTTAGATAAGCTTAGTGTAAGCTTCGTGTTAATTTCATGTTTACATTTTGTGAAAAACGGATGTTTTAGTGCAAATAACTTATTGTTTACACTTCTGACATTTGAAAGACAGATACATTAAGTAAAGAGAGTAAAAGAGACGAATGTATAATGTCGAGAGAGAAAGACAGGCATTCATATTACGTAATTATTATATATAACAACTATTGGTAAACCCGTTGTACTTAGGCAGACGAGCGTATTTGCTAAAAGACATTATTGATCATGTTAACAGTAGTATAAATTGTACCTAGATAAACTATTTATTTCATTTTACCGACTTTAGTATTTACCTTTGTATTAGTTTTAAATAAATAAAACTGAAAATATTAAATTTTTTATATGCATTTAGTGTCAATATTTGTGATAGCGTCATTACCTGTAAGACATAAATATATTTTTAATGCCTACACGGGCTCCTTCTGGTTGTCTCTTTACGGTGTCACAGAATTAAGTGTACCCACAGTTTGTGATTGTCTATTTACAGTGCCACAGAACTATACGTGCCCACAGCATCACTGTATCTTTACATAGTTACAGAACTAAATGTGCTAACATGTTATTATTGTCTCTTTACAGTGCCATAGAGCTAAATGTGCCCACGGCTTACGATTGTCTCTTTACAATATCACAGAGCTAAGTGCGGAGAGCTTATGATTGTCTTTTTATAATGTAACAAATGTATGTTTGTTCACAAAGTTTCAGCTGTCTGTTAACCAATGAAGTCTCATCAAAGTAGGTGTTTCCACACCTTGTGTGTCGTTTACAAAGTCTCATCAAAGTAGGTGTTTCCACACCTTGTGTGTCGTTTACAAAGTCTCATCAAAGTAGGTGTTTCCACACCTTGTGTGTCGTTTACAAAGTCTCATCAAAGTAGGTGTTTCCACACCTTGTGTGTCGTTTACAAAGTCTCATCAAAGTAGGTGTTTCCACACCTTGTGTGTCGTTTACAAAGTCTCATCAACGTAGATACGCCTTTATTTCTATAACTTTATTTCAGAAATCTAGACGTACCTCTATGCTTAGGTTTCATATATGAACGTTGCACTTGACCATATGTATCATAGTCTTCTGCTAGTTTGCAAATTCGTGATAACTGTGTTTATTTACAAAGTCAGACTCAAACACCTAGACAAATAAACCGTTGTTCTGAGTGGAGAGGATGTTAAGCTCTAATGGAGAAATTTACCATTCACATTTTACTGGATGGCGGAACTGTCCACCACGAAGTCTTGAACGGATTGCTTTCAAGCTACTGTCATTTTGGCTTTCACATTCGGCGCCTGTTTGTTGTGGTGGAGTGACTTTGAACTAAAGAGCATGTTTATCTGGCGTACTGGCGCTATACGTCTGATGTATTTCCAATCTCCTAGTTACACAAGTTCTAGACTGCTTTTGATGTATGACCGATCTCTTGGCAACACCACTGATAGATTGTTTATAGCATCTGTCTATGGACACATCCAGAAGGCTAAGACCTTTCAGCAACCAATCAGAAATACCATTTACATTCTTACCTATTTTACTTTCTTTTAAAAATGTGCAGAATGAGAAAACAAATGTATATGAGTAACGCGTGAGTCTAAGAGAAATGTGGAAGAACATGATCAAGATAAGCGCACACACACACACACACACACACACACACACACACACACACACACACACACACACACACACACACACACACACACACACACACACACACACAAATAGGGGGAGAGAGAGATTTAGAGAGAAGACAGTAGAGACAGATAGATATATATAAAGAAAAGCAGACAGTAGACACACAGAGAGATATAACGAGAGAAGCAGAGAGTGGGAGACAGAGAGTGACGCTTAAAGAAATAAGTAAGTTTAAGTAAGATAAACAAAGAGATATATGCAAAAATAAATAGACCGGGAAAGAAAGAGATGCAGAGAATGAGAGACAGACAGAAAAGCAGGAAAAGTGAGACAGACACTGACAGAGAGAGAGAGAGAGAGAGAGAGAGAGATTTACAGAACAGAAAGAAAAAGAACTAGAAAGAGAGAGGGAGAGAAGCAGGACGTGGGATAGAGAGAGTGGGGGATATGTATATGTATGAACGTGTTACTATGGATGAAAGCTGTGGTCAGTTTAGCGCTTAGAGTATCATTAATCAGACTTCTTGATTCATTCTAGACTGACCTTCTCCACGTACAAAATGTCGAATGTCCTTGGACAAACACGATCATCATGGATCGAGTGGAATTGGAACTGTTATCTAAATGATAACAACGAAAACGCAAACAAAGCCTTTAATTATTCTTTATACTAATGGACACTGAATGGATAATACTAATGGATGTGTTCTAAAAACTGAACGAGGAAAACAACGAAAAAAAGCAAACAAATCCTTTCATTATCTACGTGTGTCCATACTAATGAATTTGTTCTAAAACCTGAACGAGGAAAACTACAGTTTTTCTTCATCTGTAATGAATGATACAAAAAGTAAACTGCGTTTTGATTTGATTTTTTTTCCTGTCTGGTACGACCCCCTAATCTCTCAGCAAAGGATTATTTTCCCGTTTTACCGCATACTGTGGCAAACTTGAAGTGCTTCGATCCATTTTTTTTTTAAATACGAGATCGCCTTTTCATCTATTGATTCGAATTCATGATAATTTTGAAAGAAAAAAATCGGTCAACTCGAGGGACAATTCAGACCTGAAGATTGTCGTTTTTGTTGGCATTTCCAGAACTGCCTGATGCGTCAACGTCTAACGGTCTCTTTGGAAGCACGGCTAGATTCCATATCGAAAGCACTTTTACGAATGATAGTTAGTTTTAAAGTGAAAGCAAATTTCGTGCGTTTGAGACTGATCAGTCACTTATTCTATAAAGAACTGGTAAATAACCATTTTCTAACACTTATAGTCTGGAACCGACTGAGACAGAATTAAAGTAGACAAAAAAAAATGTCAAAAGTACACACGAACTTCACCACCCGCACATACACTTACAAACAAAACAAAATTTAAAAAATACAATAATAGAAAATAAACACCTAATATAACTACTTTACTAAATAGTAATAAAACTAATGTTGTGTTTTCCAATATAACGCTACTTTACTAAATAGTAATAAAACTAAGGTTGTATTTTCTACTACGAAATTGTCATAAAACTCAGGTTCTATTTTCAAAGGCTGTTTATTAAATAATCATAAAAGTAAGTTTGTATTTTCCATTATATTCCGTAATTTTTTAGGATCCATTATAATGACATTTGGAAAGAAAAATATCTGCAACCTCAATAGATGTTTAATAAAAACGCGAGAGATTTTTAACTAAGTTGACTTTGTGCTTGGCAACCTAGTTGATTTGTGTATTTAGCAACAATTGTATTTTCGACAATTCTCAGTTGACCCTATCATTTGTTTCACACCTTGTTGAATTTACCAACTTACCTTTTTCTGTAAAAGTATCGTAAACAAATTAATGTGTACCCCCCGGCCTCCGAACAACCTTACTGGAATTACTGTAAACCAGAGCCATATTTACATCAATGTGTTCATTTTCACAACCAACAATGTTTGCATAACTTTCCATGGGAATTTAAGCTATTTTTTAAAAATATTTAGCTCCACTTCAGTATTGGAGTCAAGCTCCACTGTATGCTGCACTAAATAAAGTAAGTATTAGTACATAAATGCGTTTTTTCTTTGTTTTTTTGAACATATTGTACTCCACAGTATGAACTTTCCTATATCATGTAATGTATGCATATGAAGGAATTTGGGTTGGTAATTGTAAAATGTAAATTTTAAACTTTCTCTTGATATATCTCTTTAATTATTCAGTGTGTTGACACACATGGAAGTTACATATTTTCCCTTGCTAAATGAAAGTACCAGCAACCAGTGCGTAACTAGGTTTTGATGGACTATCGATGTCAACACACAGAAATCTATTGACAAACTGTCTTCTCCTTGAACAGGTCAGCTTTCATTTCTTGTTCGCCTTCTTCCAACCCAGATTTAAAGTTACTACCATTGATTTTTTTTATAAATAAAACACAATTATAACTCGACGCCATCATTCATGAAAACACGTTTGATTTTGTGGTCCCAGATGGATTCCAACAATGCCATGTTTCAAGCAGCAGACAACAGTGTTAATAATTGAAACAGAATGGACAATAATCGTATTTCAAGTTTTCCATGATGCAACAGGTTCAATAATTAGAAGTAACATAATCTAGACTGTTGGTACCCCGTATGATGGACGACACGAAATACACAACAATTTGAGGTCAATCACTCTGTTGACTCATTCGAGCCCCCAGAGGAAGGTCCTCACATATAATGACAAGGACAGACGTACGAATGGACGGACAGACGGACGGACAGACAGACGGATAAAAAGACATGAAGACTACTCAGCTGACCTAAGGGCAGACTGTTTTCAAACTCTCATTCACACTTAGTATTAACAATACTTCCAACTTCCTTCTGCCCTATTAAACTTGCGTAAGCTAAATGATCACATCCCTCGTTCTTTCATTGGGGGTGGTGGGGGATTATTAATAACAAAAATTAAGATTCTCATCACTTGTAATTAGTTATGTGTTATTAATTAATAAATAATAACCTTAACGAGTGAAGGGTGTCCAGAGGTGACACAGAGCGTAACTTCTAATGTCCCCCGCCACCCTAAGCACAAGGTCGGCATGCTTGTTGCATCTAGATTCGCACTTCCTTGAGTGTGTTAAGTAGGGTTTCACATTATGCAAAATCACACGCGTCTGCGTTACCAAAAACATGTTCACAGCACGTATTACGTCTTTTTTCTGTGATTGCATTCGAAGACGTATCGCTAATAACTGCAAAATATAGGAAAACTGCCTTTTGGACACTTTAAAAATGAGTTCCTTTCAGGTTTCATGTTATTATAAATTTAACATCATGTTTGCTTGACCATATCGCTCAAACTGTGCCAAAGCAAAAGCTTTATTTTGTTTTAATTATTTTGAAAGTTTTCTTTACATTTACGCCCCCCTCCTTATCAAATTGGTTGATTATTTCTTGTCATCCTCCACGGTACTAGACTTTACACATCCTTCTCTTAACATGTCTGGATAATTGTACTAGATTTAGAGAATCGTATATATCTCTCCTTATGTCAAGTCCTTTCACTTTTCTTTCATCGTGCAAACCACTAAACTGTACACGTCCTTCCCTACAAGTCTGGTGCATTTTAAAACATTCTAGAACAGCTTGAACTCAGCGTCCGCTAAATGGCCATTTTATTGGTCGCACGTGCACACCGAGGACTGATGTGCCACGTCTCCAGACAATTTGTGTGAGTCCCAGACTAGCTATTTTGACATTGTGTATCTCTCACCATCTCTGAGGTATGCAGAATGATTCATTAGACTGGTAGATGGCGGACATAGATGACCTTATATCATTTGTTTGACATAATCTTATATTATTGACTCTAAAACCATTACTTGGAAAAAAAAATAATTACGAATGTTACTGTGTATGAGTCGTATATATAATTCAGTGATATACACAATCGGAAATAATCGAGTTCGTTTAAATACACATCATTCACACTACAACTAACTTTGCACAGATATGAAGAATTATTTTTTTAATTAATTAGTTTTGACATGTTCTATATTTGATCCTTTCTCTCTGAAGAGGTGCAATCGTAATTAACGTTATTTTGAGCGACATCATATTACTGGCCAGTCACATCCAAACTATTCATACTCGACATCACCTCAATTAATCCAAGTGACAAATGGACTGTCTTTGGAAGGAAGTACTGGCCAGTCACGTCCAAACTATTCATACTCGACATCACCTCAATTAATCCAAGTGACAAATGGACTGTCTTTGGAAGGAAGTACTGGCCAGTCACGTCCAAACTATTCATACTCGACATCACATCAATTAATCCAAGTAAAAAATGGACTATCTGAAATCTGCCTTTCTCTCATTACATATACTCTCTAATATCCATCCTCTCCACGCGTACACTGTTTTAACCCCTTGCCTGTCAGGTCACGTAGTTACGCTAAGCATCATCCGGGCATATTATTTTGTGCTCAGCAATAAAAACTGAAACATGGCTGTAATTATAAATGAATTTTAAAATTTTAAATGTCTACCTATCCTAAACATACTAAAGAATTTTAAAATTATTTAAATTTTCAAATATAAATGTTTAATAAAAAGTTCCTTTACTTTTTCTTGATCTTGAATGATGATTCTCACACATTTGCTCACAGTATTGAATTTTTCGATGGTAAATAAAACATTACACCAGCAAATAATAAATATTATAAAGTCTAAGTGATTTGGGGATGTTTTGGCAGTACTTTGGATAAATATCCAGAGTGTCGCCTCATCAGAGGTCTCACCCATAAAAGTTTGAGACAGAGTACCAAGCAAGCAACCACCAAGTATGATTAATCAATGGCTACAGTGCCCGAGATATGCCTAATGAAAGCTTCAAATGTACCAAATCAGATCTCAAAATTGTACCTATGCTAAACATACTAAAGAATTTAAGAAGTATTATTTTACAATTATATAAAATAAAAATTAAATATATAATATACATTTTCATTATTTGTCGATGAAAATGATGATTCCCCCCCCCCCAGAAATGCAAGGTGAAAAATCATTACACTGTCATAAATAAATGTTCACAAGAACTATTTTAAAAATATTACAAATGGAAGTCCATTGCTGATTATTATACAGACATTTTTCTCTTCAGAAACTCCACGTGAAGAAACGATCATACTGTCACAACATGTTGTATAAACAACATTTTGAATAAACAAATACAAGTCCAATTGCACAAGTCCATTGTTGATTAGATGCAAATGTACTATTTATTCTGCATAATTTTTTGTCTTAAGATATTTTCTAAATGAAACTTATTTCTTCAAGTTGAATATAGTCAAAATGTCAAGTGAAAGTACTTGTTGAGTAAACATGACAAAAAAGGAATGATGAAGTAAAATGACTGAAATTTATTTATTAGAAAATTTGTTTTGTTTGGATTATAATATATATATAATTTTGAAATATATAAATTTAAATTATAGCACTTCTGCAAGCCATGGCACAAAAAGAGCCAGTCCATAGAAGATAAGAATGGAGATATGCGATGTGAAAATTTATAATTACTTACAACAAATTGGAATTAGCATAGGAGCCCAATGCACATATTTTGTAACAATTCCAGTGAAAATTCCATAAACGTTTATACATCCAAATGAAGTAAATAAACACGGTTTCTTTCCCATATGAGCTGACATATCGATTGCTGAATGCACACCACACCATGTTGGCTGACTAGCTTGACATCGTCACACTGTTTTCAATGAAATCACAAGGACTGGCAAAAATTCCTCCTCAAAAGAAACAGAACATGAATCATCAGCTAAATCATAATCTGATTCAACTGTGGGTTGACAGAGTCTGTCGATAAAAGCAAAAGCATTCCGACTTGAAGCCATGACTTGCAAAAATTCCTTTTCAGCACAAGACACAAATGGGTGTACAATATAATTACACCTGTCCAATGACTGAATTGATACAAATCATCTTCTAAGGGAAATACATATTTCCTTCACACTGATTGGCTTATTTAGAATGACTAACATTAGTAACAATAAGTGTGCATGCTAGCGGAACGTATGCAAACCGACGCCTGCGAACGGTTAATATCCACTCCACTCTCTTTATGTGTGCACAGTCTTGATATCCGCTTTCTCTATGTGTGTATTGTCTTGATATCAGCTCCACTCTCTTTGTGTGTGTATTGTCTTGATATCCGCTCCACTCTTTATGTGTGCACAGTCTTGATATCCACTCCCTCCCTCCCTCCCTTAATATCCACTCCACTCTCTTTCTCTCTCTCTCTCTCTCTCTCTCTTTGTGTGTGTGTGTGTGTGTGTGTGTGTGTGTGTGTGTGTTTACCAATTATTCTATTTTAGTGCTTGAATATTTTCTTCAGTTTCTCTCTCTTGTACATCCTGAGTGTCGTCTACACTCTCATTTTATTGTGTTAATATCCAGTCCACCTCCTTTATGTTGCCCTAAAATCTATTTCATTTACTCTTTTTGTCCTAAAATCTATTTCATTTACTCTTTTTGTCCTAAAATCTACTTCATTTACTCTTTTTGTCCTAAAATCTACTTCATTTACTCTTTTTGTCCTAAAATCTACTTCATTTACTCTTTTTGTCCTAAAATCTACTTCATTTACTCTTTTTGTCCTAAAATCTACTTCATTTACTCTTTTTGTCCTAAAATCTACTTCGTTTACTCTTTTTGTCCTAAAATCTACTTCGTTTACTCTATTGGTCTTGTTAATATAAACGTGGATCCGTATACTTGTACTTTTTACTCTTACTAAACTCTTTGCAAATTTGTACATGTACTGACAATATTTTCTCCACTAATTTGTTCTTTTGTACTGCTTTAGTAACCTCTCTACTGTACTCTTTTTGTACTGCTTTAGTAACCTCACTACTGTACTCTTTTTGTACTGCTATAGTAACCTCTCTACTTTACGCTTTGTACTGTCTTCAGTCTTAATATTCTTTCCTCTCTCTCTCGCTCTCTTTCTCGCTCTCTCTGTGAATCTAAGGTCTTGATGTCCACCTCGGTCACTTAGTGACGTCTCCGCCCTTTTAATATCTTATTATTCTTTCAATTTTCCATTCGATTGCACTGATTTATTATCTGTTTATTTTTCCAACCGTTAGTACCGTCTTAATATTCTTTCCACTTCCTTTCCTTTAACGCTTTAATTATATGTTCCATTCTCTTTTTTTGTACAACCTTCTTATCAGGTCCACTGTCTGATTACCTTCTCTCGTGTCGACTTCACTATCTATACAGCCTGCTGTCATAATATTAGCTCAATCCACTAAGGTTGACTCCAGCCTCATTTTGCGCAGTCTGCCCTTAGCTTCGATCTCTGCACGATGTGGCAAATCAGTTTTATTCTTAGTATTTGGCAATATTCTATATTTTTATAGATTTAATTATCTACTCTATGTTCTTTTTATTGTCTAAATTATTCGCTATATTTTCTGTTTTGTAATCACAATTATATGTTTAATCTGCCTTAACTATCTTCTATGTTATGTTAATACTTGTAATGTGCTTCATGTTTTTAGTACAGACATATTTATTCTTTGAGTAACATTCATTTTTTTACTTTTTATTTCATACAGACTGACTATATAAAAGCCATGTGTACTTTATATGCAATTATTAAATACACATTTTCTTTTATATAAACTTAACAAATATATTTTATACGCACTTATGTTGGGATACTATAGCCAACCCATTTTTGACATGATACAGCTAATTTTAGACCAGCTGCAGTGGCCTCTGCGCCAATCTTCAGGAAAAGAAACCAGCGGAAACTTCCGGGGACAAAAACAATACCAACAAAATTAAGAATAGTACAGTTGGACACAAAAATGACCAACACAAAATTCCACCATTCGATCAACAGAGAAGTAAACCACGGATCTACTGATTACACACGGCCTTTGCCACTCACCAAACCTGTCTCTTTCAACCATCTACATTCTACAGGTTAATTGGTTTGTTGATATTTCGTCAGCTAGTTGCAAATACCTGCCATGAAGATGATTTTGGAGTCAAGTATTTGTTAATGCCCCTTTCGATGTTTTCTTCTAATTTTTTTCTTGTCTCTTTATGAGGGTTGGCACAATCCATTCATCTTTACTGCTTCTATTACTGGCTCATCTTTGTTGGCATTCCAGATGTAGTCCATAGAGCCTGTAACTTTAAGTTAACTTAAGTACATCTTGAATATTCTTGAGATACCCTGCCTCCCATTTTCCGAGATGCAGAGAGCATCTCTATGTCAGTTTTGTGATTGGTGGCTTAATGTGTAGTGAGTAGTTGTCTTGTTTTTCTCTCCAGATCATTTATTTTGCATTGAATATTTCAGTTAATCTAATAAAGTGATGCTATAACTGTGCATTGAATAGTCATCTAGGACACAGGGGGGAAAGAGCAATATTTAGTCAGGAAATGGACTTGCAAAGGTTATGAAATTATCTGTTAAAGAGGCTAACGGACTGATTATAATATGCCACTTTACTAATCCTTACTCTTAGTTATGAATGTATTTAGTTGTAATTATTGTTTTAGCTACTACCCTATTGCTGATACATGCAGTCTTGCACGATATTAATAGCGAAATGGTGTTCTATTAAATGCAATGTGAACTTTAATCATGGTTTAGTCATTTTATGAATCGAGTTAATGTAACGGAACAGCAAACAAGACATACATACCCTTCGCTATATAGATGTATGAGGTAGGTGTGTCTATCTGTCTTGCTCCTTATGTACAGGTCTAAATGTGCAAGATATACGTTAGTGCTAGATATATGAGGGCTAAATGCTCAAGTTCTAGTGCTAGATATATGAAGGCTAAATGTTCTAGCTCTAGTGGTAGATATATGAGTACTGTGTACATGTATAAATGTGCAAACTCTAAGTTAGTAGTTGTGAGCTGTATAAACAGGTCTAAATATGCAAGCTCTAAGTTAGTAGTTTTGAGCTGTATGTACAGGTCTAAATGTGCAAGCTCTAAGTTAGTAGTTGTGAGCTGTATGTACAGGCCAAATGTAAAGGGTTTGGATGTTACAAGTGTACGCATGTCTGTTATAATGATGGCAGCTTACCACCCAATAACGATACATTTTTTGTTGTTGTTGCGTAGGATCTCCTGGACAGATTTACCTACTATTTTACACTGTGACATAAAGTCTATTAGAAATAATTCATATAGCCATGGATGTTTATTAGAAATAATAGACATAATGTCTATTAGAAATAATTCATATAGCCATGGATGTTTATTAGAAATAATAGACATAATGTCTATTAGAAATAATTCATATAGCCATGGATGTTTATTAGAAATAATTCATTTAACCATGAATGTCTATTAGTCATAATAGTCTTTGCATATGCATATAGCCATGGATGTTTATTAGACATAATACAGTCTTTGCACATGCACTCAAATTCACACACAATCATTCATATTATTATCTTAGAACTTATATCTTCACGCATATGTACATACACAGTCACATATACATACATCATGTCATTAACAACATAATTTCTGTCGTCACACATAATAATATAGCAT